>CM060368.1:50463256-51713256 GCA_030545235.1 Helianthus tuberosus
ATATGTATTTGTATGCTCAATAAAGGCTCAAAACTCACTTTTGTGGGAATGGGTTTATATGTGATCAAGTATATGCAATCAAATTTTAACTAAGTTTGCCATGCCTTTTCATAATTTTCTTATGTTGGTTCTTTTTATCACGACGCTATCGGTTGTAAATTCGTAAAAATATAACCTTTTTAGAACTTGAAATTCCCGAGTTAAACCTAGACAAGTAAAAAAAAATTGAAAATTTTTGAAAAAAATTGGGGTGATTAGCGGTTCCAATAGAGTTTTGTGTAAGGCTTGTATTTAGGACTTGCAAGATTCAAGGTTTTAGCATCCCCCCCCCCCCACACTTAAATTACACATTGTCCTCAATGTGTCCCAAAAATAAGTTTTTAGGTTGATTGAATGTGTAAAAGGGTGTGAAAAAGCAAAAATTTTGTGTTACTGGGCGCTGAACACGGCCCCGTGTTATCCGGGCACGGCCCCGTGTTCAAGTGCCAGTAACAAAATTGAATCAAGAGAAACAGAAGTCTGGGCACGGGGGCGTGTTGGGTGAACACGACCCGTGTCCAGTTACCTGAACTGGGTCTTTTCCTGCAGACTGTGCAGCATGGGGCCGTGTTGGGTGGACACGGCCCGTGCCGAGCTTACTGTAAATGAAGAAAATTGTCGGATGGTCCTGTTTTCCTGCATGGGGTGCAGGTTCAAGTTTCCCTTGTATCCTTTGTCATCTCAAGTGTGTTTTATTCATTTCAACACCACCCAAACACCAAATTAAAAAAAAAACCATCATTCATTACTTCATAGAGAGACTTACATATTAGTCCTAAAAATTAAAATACTAGATAGTGAGGTCAAAGAAACACAAGAAATCCAAACCAAGAAGTTCTAGCCTTATTCTAATAGCAAAATTTCCGAAAAGGTAAATCTTCCGGTTAAATGAGGCTTTGACGACTTCTTTTTCCGGGTACGGGGTCCTCATATGTTGGCGAGCCATTCTTCAATCTCCCTAGGGAGAAGAAAAGCGGGCTCATTAGCATCGGTTTGAGGAGGTGCAACTTCCACCGGGATTTCTTGGATTTCTTCAAGAGGAGGTTCCGCCGGAATGTCGTCCCAACCGGTAGGATTGTGGTTCCAAGTGCTAGGTTCCAATCCTCTTGAGGGAGGATTGGTTCCATGGGAGGTGTTACAAGAATGTTTAACCTCTGGTGCAAGAGGTTTATTTCTTGAAAACTGTTTTCCAACCCCACCGAAAGATAATTGATACGGTCGATGAGGACCTCCTCTACCGAAGTCATCTCGTCAAGAGCTTCACGGAGTGCCATTACATATTTTACGAGAGTTGCTTCAATCGATGGCCTCCTTTCCCTTTGACTGTTTCTGGAGTGCGCAAAAGAGGTTCCACTGTTTTGGCTAGACATTCTATGAAAATACACCAAAAATATTCCATTTTAATGAAATAGTACCACGGGCACGGCCCCGTGCTCAATGAGCACGGCCCCGTGTTCAACTTTCTGCAGATTTTTAGAACAAGGAACCTTGGGTTTTCAAATTATTTTCTCAATTTGTGAAGCATTTTTGAACAGAAATAACTTAAAACCATGTTTTGTAACTTATTTTTAACAAGATTCCTTGAACAAAAATTCAACAAACATCATACCAAAGCTTGGAATCAAGCTTCAATGGGGGTGTTGTTGCAAGAAAGATGAAGAAGAAGGTAATAGATAAAAGAGGAAAGGACAAGATGCTTGTTAGAACCTTCTTTTAGAACATACCTAGGATGGTAAGTCAGAAAATCCTTTCAAATCTCTGTCCCTGGATGGTCCAAATGTGCAGGGTTCTTGGCTGCATTTATAGAAAACGACAGCATGCTGGACACGGCTCCGTGTCGGCTGGACACGGCCCCGTGTGCAGGCAAGATCCTGACACGTTTTGTCCGTATTCTGACAAAAGTCAGAAGGGAATCTTTTGGTGGACACGGGGACGTGTTGACCTGGGCACGGCCCCGTGTCGAAAGGCTGTTTTATGAAGTGTGTCTATTTTCAAGGAACTTTTCCGGATCGGGCGGTTCCTTACTGGATGGAACAACCCCAAAGTGCCTAAGATACCTTAATTGTTCTAGATTAAGACGAGAACGCAAGAGGTTGTCGGTGAGGGTGATTCCTATGCTATATGTAGGTGGACAAGTCCAACCCTTTTCCGGACTCTCGTTAAAGAAGGTGTATGTCGAATCGCTCAAGTCTATGTATGCATCAAACGAAGTTGATGGGGAGTCCTTCACGGCATAATCGACACAGGGACGACTATCGCTCAAGTCCTCGCTAGAGTTAAAAGTATCGTCGGAAACAACGAAGTTGTTTGAATGCGGTTCCAACCCTTCTTCTTGGCTATTGTCTGGGAAAAGATTACTGAAATCTTTCCTAAGTTCTTTTAACCAATCGATAATTATATCTTCTAGTTGAAACAATTCATCGAGAAGCATTTCTCCTAGAATATCTGGTTGGGAGCATTCGAGGGAGAGATAGGGATTATTTTTACTTTCGCCCCTCTTAAGGATACTAGGAAATGATGGGTCTATATAGTGGGGTTTATAGGTTAGAAAATAACATTCTAATTCCTTATGGTTACCACCACATAATTGACACCACATTGTACCATAAGAGTGCCGAAAGTAAAAAGTATCAGTATCACTCATGTTTGTGTCAGAAATTACCAACCGTCGGGATCTTACGGTTCTGTTTTCAGTAACTGAAACTTGGGCACGGGGGCGTGTTAAGTGGGCACGGCCCCGTGTTCAGCTTACTGTCTGACTTAAAACAGGATTGCCAGTTCCAATGATTGGGCACGGGGTGTGTTCAGCGGGCACGGCCCGTGCTTGCAGAAGCTGAAAAAACTAAGAAAAATCCTAAAAAAATGAAAAATAAGAAAAAAGATTAGGCCGTTGATTCCTAACTTTCTTAAAATCCTTGTGTCCCCGGCAACGGCGCCAAAAACCTTGATGCGTTGTCGAGTGTTATATTTATTAGGTGTATATTTTAAGCCCCTTTAACACTTTTTAGTCAAGTTTTAAATTTATAAAACACGATATTTACTAACACTAGACACACATATGGGCAAGTGCACCCGTCGTGAGCGTAGTATAGTGTTGGTAAGATACTGAGGTCGTCCAAGGACACAAGAGCTTTTAGTACCGGTTTATCCTCAACGTCTAATCAAATAAAAAAGTTTAGAAAAATGTTTTAACTAAGAAAAATAAAAACTAACTAAAATGCTGAAAATAAAAATAAAAAGAAAAACAGATAGACAAGATGAATCACTTGGTTCCGACTCGTATCTAGTGTAACCTTTGATTATTTCCGCACTTTTGCACTTATTAAGAGATTATCTTAGTTATTGTAGTAGACCCCTCTTTTGAAGGTAACGTTACCCTCACCCCAGTAGTTTGAGTCAGCAAGGATACAATCCTAAAAGGGTGGATTATTGGAAGATAATTAATTAAGTTATTAATGCAAATTATGGTAGGCCCCTCTTTTGGAGGTGACGTTACCCTCAACTAAGTAGTCTGAGTCAGCAGGGATACAGTCCTAAATAGCCGGGTTATAGTATTAATAGTAGTTAACTTATGAGGGGATCAAAGAGTTTGGACCCCCGCCATCCAATACCGTTAAGTATTGAAGGAGGTCCTACTAAATTTGACCCAGGTCCATTGTAGGACCTCTAAACACTGAACAATGGCAAGACCTTTACCAAACCATTCCCTTAACCCCCGACCAGGTAGCCAACATACCTCCATATAGACCGTGGAGATATGAATGGCGAAAATCTTTTATTTTAAATAGACAGTAAAATAATGCCAAGACACCACGGACAAACGATAAGGAAAGATCACCTTCAACATAAGAAACTAGTTATTAAAGTCATTAATACAAAACCAAGTAAAAAGTGCGAAAAGATTAAAAATAAAAAGTATTACACTAGACACTTTGTCTTCACCAAGTGATGTAAGAGACTTAGGCAAACATGGCCTTGATTGTCAAGAACTCTTACGATCAATCTTGGATCCCAAGACGACTCACACACTCTACGATGGACAATGGATGATGGTGGTGGATGATGGTGTTATGGTGGTGGTGGGTGGTGGGTGAAGTGTGAGAGAGGTGGTGTGCCAAGGGATGGTTTGAGCTTGAGCCAAGCACTCCTATTTATAGGCTGAACAGAAGCTCGGGCACGGCCCCGTGTCCAGTGGGCACGGCCCCGTGTCCACATCCTTCTCTTTTTTCATTTAATGCAGCTTTGTCTTATTAGTTGACCACGCCCCCGTGTCCGCTGAGCACGACCCCATGTGCAGAAGAATCTTTGTACTATGAAGATTTGCTAGATTGCGCGAATCTTATAGTTGACCACGGCCCCGTGTCCGCTGAGCACGGCCCCGTGGTGGGCAATAGAAGCTTCTACCACTTTGTCTTTTCTGCTGACACTTGGGCACGCCCCCGTGCTGGCTGAGTACGGGGCGTGTTCAGTCTTCTGTTATCTTCTTTTGCTTGGGAAGATGCTGTCGTGGGGTCGGGCATGTCAGTCTTGTTCCTTTTCTTGTATTTATGTTAGATTTTGATGTCTTTTTGCTTCTTTTGTTAATTTGAGCTCATTTAATCCTGAAAATACAAAAGGAAGACAAAAGCACACTTTTTCCAACATTAGTACTAAAAAGGGTTAGTTTTATGCCATAATTGATGAAATTTATATGTTGCATTTTGCACACATCAACCCTCATAAACGTGGCGCACCACAGAGGCATTCCGCGGAACTATCCTTAGTTTTAGTTAGATTAACTTTTATGTTTTATAGTTTAGTTTTACTTTTCAGGAATAAAACACACTCGAAATGGTGGAGGTTACTAAGGGAAACTTGAACCCACACCCCATGCACAAAAACAGAGCCTCCCGACAAATTTTCTTCATTACAGCAAGTTCAGCACGGGGCCGTGCTCACCCCAACACGCCCCCGTGCCCAAGGATCTACTGAAAACTCCCAGTTCAGGTAACTGGACACGGGGCCGTGCTCACTGAACACGCCCCCGTGCCCAGCCTTCTATTAATTATGATATTGGCAATCTGAACACGGGGCCGTGCCCGGACTAACACGGGCCCGTGCCCAGACGCCCAGTAACATAAAACTTTGTTTTTAAACACCTTTTTACTCATTCAATCAACCTAAAAACTTATTTTTGGGACACATTGAGGACAATGTGTAATTTAAGTGGAGGGGGGGAGGGGGATGCTAAAACCTTGAATTTTGCAAGTCCTAATAACAAGCCTTACACAAAACTCTATTGGAACCGTTAATCACCCCAAATTTTTTCAAAAACTTTTCATTTTTTTACTTGTCTTGTTTTAATTTGGGAATAACAAGTTCTAAAAAGGTTATATTTTTACAAATTTACAACCGATAGCGTCGTGATAAAAAGAACCAACATAAGAAAATTATGAAACGACATGACAAATCTAATTAAAATTTGATTATATATACTTGATCACATTAAAACCCATTCCTACAAAAAGTGAGTTTTGAGCCTTTATTGAGCATACAAGCATACATTTTTAATTAAATGCTCATCTTTCTTTCTTGTGTGAATAGCCGCTTGGTTTCTTACGACTCTAGAACTTGCCACGATGATACATTCCCGGTCCTTACCAACTTAAACCCAAGTAGTAAATGATGTAGGCATTAGGACTAACCCATTTTCTTTTCAACATCATTATTTTTCCTTTTCTTTTAACCTACCCAAAATCCCCCTAGTTAACCCCTTTGAGCCTAAATCATTTTATTTCTAAACCCACAAAACAAACACCATTTACCCACCAAAACCTTTTTCTTTTAAAGCCCTTATTTTAGTAAAAAGCTCGGTTTTCTTGTGACGTTCCTAAAAAAATGATGTCTAGCAATAAACAAACAAGTTCATCAAAGAAACTTTGTTTGAAAGTGCTTAGTTTGAATAAAAGTCACAAAAACAAAAACTTTTACGACGACCGACGCTTTTTACGCTTTTAGCCCTTTTTACTAACCGCTAACCCAAAACCACCTACCTTTAACCCAAGCCTAACCCTTCCCCAAAGTCCTCTTGATATTTACAAAGGTTTATAGTTAAAAAGGAGGAGGATTGATTGCTTGGCAAGCTTATGGTAAAAGTAAGTTCCATGCCGGTCTCGAGTGTTTCACAAAAATACATCTTCGGCCGAGTGTTGAGTGATCTCCCGTGAGGTATGTGAACTTGTATATAAATGGAAGAGTTAAATGCCATTTTAGTCCCTGTGTTTTGGGTCATTTTGCCAGTTTAGTCCAAAGGTTTCATTTTTAACATGTGGGTCCAAAAATGTTTCACTGTTGCCATTTTAGTCCACTGGGTTAACTTCATTCATTATTTCTGTTAACGAGAAGGGCGATTCGGTCATTTTGTATGGCCGAATTGCCTTTCTAGTTAACAGAATTACATATAAAATGACCGAATTGCCCTTCTGGTTAACAGAAAAAATGGATGAAGTTAACCCAGTGGACTAAAATGGCAACGGTGAAATCTTTTTGGATCCACAGGTTAAAAATGAAACCTTTGGACTAAACTGGCAAAATGACTAAAACCACAGGGACTAAAATGGCATTTAACTCTAAATGGAATTTTAAAGAGGCATGTTATGCCCAAATAAGTAATTTCTCTTATGAAACGTTCTAAATAAATCATAACGAATAGGATTGTAAATAGCATAAAAATAAAACCCAATAAAGATCTTGGATTCCCGACACTCAAGACAAGCCCAAAACTTCTTTTCTACCCATTCCATTTGGGTGTGTAAGCCACAAATTAAGGAGTTTTGCTTGAGGACAAGCAAAGATTCAAGTGTGGGGGTATTTGATGTGTGTAAAATGCAACATATAAATTACATCAAATGAGGCATAAAACTAACCTTTTTTTAGTACTAATGTTGGAAAAAGTGTGTTTTTGTCTTCCTTTTGTATTTTCAGGACCAAATGAGCTTAAATAAACAAAAGGAACAAATATGCAGCAAAATCTAACATAAATACAAAGAAAAGGAATAAACGTGGCATGCCAGACCCCTCGACAGCATCTTCCCAAGCAAAAACAAGAAACAGAAGGCTGACCACGGCCCCGTGCCCAGCGGACACGGGGGCCTGGCTAGGTGTCTGCAGAATAGACAAAGTTGTAGAAGCTTTTATTCCCAGCACGGGGGCGTGTGGTGCTAATGCAGACAAATTGTAATTAATGAAGAAAGAGAAAGAGGATGGCCATGGGGCCGTGTCCAGCGGACACGGGGCACGGCCCGGGCTTCTGTGCAGGCTATAAATAGGAGTGTTTGGTTCACTTCAAAGGCAGCCCTTGGCAAACCATCTCTCTCCCACTTCACCACCACTCCACCACCACTACAACACCCACATCCACCACCATCATCCATCATCCACCTTAGAGTGTGTGTAGTAGTCTCGGGATCCAAGATTGATAGTAAGAGTTCTTGACAATCAAAGGCCATGTTTGCCTAAGTCTCTTACATCACTTGGTGAAGACACGCATTTAATGTAATACTTTTGATTTTTAATCTTTTCGCACTTTTTATTTGGTTTTGTATTAATGACTTTAATAACTAGTTTCTTATGTTGACGGTGAAACTTCCTTATCATTTGTCTGTGGTGTCTTGGCATTATTTTACTGTCTATATAAAATAAAAGATTTTCACCATTCATATCTCTACGGTCTATATAGAGATATGTTGGCTACCTGGTCGGGGGTTAAGGGAATGGTTTGGTAAGGTTCTTGCCTTGTTCAGTGTATAGATCCTGCAAGGACCTGGGTTAAGCTTACTAGGACCTCCTTCAATACCCACTGGTATTGGATGGCGGGGGTGCGAATGGCTTGATCCCCTCATATGTAAACTACTATTAATACATTAACCCGGCTACTTGGGATTGTATCCTTGCTGACTCAAACCACTTTGCCGACGGTAACGTCGCATTCAAAAGAGGGGCCTACCACATTACGCATTAATAACTTAATTAATTATCTTCCAATATTCCGACCCTTTGAGATTGTATCCTTGCTGACTCAAACCACTGGGTTGAGGGTAACGTCACCTTCAAAAGAGGGGCCTACTACTATAACTAAGATAATCTCTTAAAAAGTGCAAAAGTGCGGAAATCATCAAAGGTTACATTAAAGGCAAGTCGGATCCAAGTGATTCATCTTGTCTATCTGTTTTATTTTATTTTTATTTTTCAGCATTTTTGGTTTTTAATTTCATGTTTAAAACCTTTTCTAAAATTTTTGATTTGATTAGACGTTGAGGATAAACCGGTACTAAAAGCTCTTGTGTCCTTGGACGACCTCGGTATCTTACCAACGCTATACTACGCTCACGATGGGTGCACTTGCCCATATGTGTGTTTAGTGTTAGTAAAGTATCGTGTTTTATAAATTTAAAACTTGACTAAAGTGTTAAAAAGGGCTTAAAATATCAATAAAAATATATCACACCTAACGCACATCAGCCCCCTCGATAACTGTCGGGGGTGGCTGATGGCGTCCCGAGACGCTATAAAAAGATGACATTGCAGGGTGACGCTAAGCTGCACCATGTGACCTAATAGTTTCACTAGTTTTTCCCCCCACCCTTAATTATCTTTTAAGAATTATCCATTCATTTAGATCATTTTTATATAAACTTATTTACTTAATAATTAAATAAAATCATACTAATATTAAAATAATAATTCATTAATATTAAAATTCCTCAATTAAAAATACAATAAACATAAAAGTCCTAGAATAAAAACACGTTAAAATTAAAAGTCTAAAAATAAAAATACATTAATATAAAACTAAGGCATTTATGAAAGAAATCATTATCGAATCAAAATTTTTTTTATGGCCGGGTATTTGTTTGTCTACATTGTCCATAGTGTCACCTTTCACCCCAAGCACCATAAGATCAACGTCATCAGACTTTTGTTGTTTGAGGGACGACAATTGTTTGATACTCTCATCGAGTTTATCTATATTGGCTTCGACATCCACTTGACTCAAAGACAAACCCGCAACTCTGTTTTTTGCTTTTGCACGATCTCTCCAATAGGCGAGTTGCATCAACCGGATCATCCGGAATATCAAACTTATCGTCTAAATAATTTAATTTAAAATGGGACCGCGCATCCGAACCTACGTGGGTGGACGATACACCCTTCTACCATTTGGATTGTGGCTCCCGCACGTCCATAAGAAGGACAAAATGCTACTTTGTGCTTTCACTTAAAATTTGCCACGGTTGATCCATTGAGAGTGGACTTTATCTTGTTTGTAGATTTTGTGTGCATCGATAAGCAAATATATTTACACCACTCGCTCGACCACCGCATTGGTTGGCGAGGTTGTTAAAGATGCCACCAAAAGTGGTTACTTTTCTCTGCATTTCTCTCCATTTATCGGAAATTTGATCCGGATTGCAGTAAGGATCACGTTCCATGATGTTGTGGAAGATTTCACAAACAAATTTCCAAAAATCGGTTCCATTTTAATGATCTTGTGAAACATAATATACAAAAAAATGATAATATAGTAAGAACATAATATATAAAAAATGTAACATATTAAAAACATAATATATGAAAAATGATAATATATTAAAAACATAATATATAAAAATGTAACTATCCAAAACATAATAATATATAAAAAATGTGATATATTAAAAACTTAACATATATAAACCGTAATTTAGTAAAAGCGTAATATAAATATGAAATAATAAATAATACTGGTATCCGGGTTTTTCGAGATGTCCACCCAAGCACGCGCCAAAGCGACGGAGTCGTCCACCTCATCTTCCATGTTTTTCAACGCGTTGGGCATCGCCCACCTTCTTTTTATGCTTTTTTTTTGTTGTTGTTGGCGGGAGGGACCGTTTGTATCGGTTGTACAAAGTCGGGTTGAGTTTCGGGTATGGCAGTTTTTGAATTTTGCGTGTTCAGTTGGTATTGGTAACAAAAAATCGTCGCTTGAGCTAGTTATAACACAGCCAACGAAGAGGTAATTGTTGGGTTTAGAGTTTGGTGTGTTAGGGGTATTTGGTGAGCTTCAGTAAATGTTGTTCAGATCCATGTTGCTTCAAGGAAACCTGGCTTAGAAAAAATATGCAGGGTTTTACAATTTTGAAAGAGAAAAAGAGAAAAGAGGGGTGAAAGTGGATGTTTTGTTTAGAGCATTCACAATTGATCATTCATTCATATCTCTTTAATTATACTAAAAATTACTATATTTTCACTCTCTTTTTTAATTAAACTAGGTTTATCATTATGGTCGCGTTGCGGCGAACTTCTTTTGTCATTTAGTATGTGTTTATATGTGTTTTGAAATCACTACGAGCACGTTACGCACAGAACCGCTGACAAGAATAAAACGAAAATGTAGAAAAAAAAAACAGTATAAGATAACCGAAAGAAAATCAACAAAAAAAGTTTTATAGTAATGATGTTGTTCGTATGACACCCGTGGTGAGAGATGAGCAAATGGTATTGGGTACCGGTACCGAATTTCCCGAACCGAAAGATTTTAAGTCAATTCGGTAGCAACTTTTGGCATTCCTGGTACCGGTTTGCTACCAGTTTTTACCTTCATAGAAAATCAATAAAAAAAGTTGTACGATACCGTTGGTGTTTGTACGGTACCCATGATCAGGGATGAGCAAATGGTATTGGTTAGGAGTACCGAATTTCCCGAACTAAAAATTTTCAATATCAATTCGGTACCGACGTTTGATGTTTTCTGTACCAGGCTGGTGCCGGTTTTCACCTTCATGTACCGAGACCGAACAGGACTGTACCGGTATTTTGATAAAAGATGGATAAATGAAAAAAAAATACCGAATTTCCTAAACCGAAAGATTTTAAGTCAATTCGGTAGCAACTTTTATCGTTCCTTGTACCGGTTTGCTACCAGTTTTTATCTTCATATACCGTACCTTAACTGGTATTTTCGGTACCAGTACCGATTTAATATCGGTTGACACCGAGCTCATCCCTAGTGTTGAAACTAAAAAAAAAGGAAACACTAAAAGTTGAAGAAAATCAATAAAAAAAGTTGTACGATACCGTTGATGTTTGTACGATACCCGTGATCCGGGATGAGCAAATGGTATTGGTTAGGAGTACTGAATTTCCCGAACTAAAATTTTCAATATCAATTCGGTACCGACATTTGATGTTTTCTGTACCAGGTTGGTGCCGATTTTTACCTTCATGTACCGAGACCGAACAACACACTTACAACAGGCTTGCCACGTGGCAAACTTTGAGTGGTGAGGGTACTATTCACAAACTTGCCTTTTTAATATATAGGAGAATAATATTTTTTCCTATTTTTATTATTATCTTTTCTCTGCTTACAGTCACTTTCAAAAATATTAAAAATATAAAGGGTGATCAGTGTTTTTTTTCCAAATTTACTGATAAAGAGTAATATTTTTCTCTCTTCTTCTCTCAAAACCATATACACCCACTAATATAGAGGATCAAGTTAAAAAATGAAATGGTAAGTGGGGCATATATATATTTGATTTTTTTTTTCTTAAACGGTCAAACCACTGTTGGGGGTGTTCCCCACATGCAAACCTCCTCTCACGCCTTGGCCAACCTCACGAGATAGCCCCTCACGCCGACGCTGGCCAGCCAGCCACCTAACAAACAAGGGCATGAGGCCATAATGAATGGTCTTAAAGGCGACTGCTATGGAAGATCAAGAGACCCGAGGATTACCAAAGCCAATGGGAAGCCGCGAATTCAAATGGAAGTGGGTGATGTTATTCTTTTTCACTTGTAAAGCTCTCAGTCTGAAACTAATCGCTTAATCTCGAATCTCGATTATGCTTCAAAACCCTCATTAATTAGTGTTTGGATGAAATTTATCCTCTCTCAACTTCACACCTCACTATTCTGTTGTTCTCATAGCATATTCCGTCTGTTAGCTTACCTGGTTGTTTAGAAGTTTGCTAATTCGGTTGACAGTTTCGTTGTTCAAAATCAATTTTGTGTTCTAATGGAAACTTTTGTTGATTGTGCACTGCATTTGGAATTTGATAATGGCCTTTTTTTCGTATTTTAAACTCTGCTCATATCCAACATTTTAATGTAAAATGGTTTATGTGTCTTAAATATATGTTATAACTTTCTTTTATATCCAAACGCTTTTTATCATGAAGCTCATTAGATTAGTATTTAATAATACCAAATCATGACATAAAAATCACATCCACCCACTCTATATCATATTCTGTTTGTGGTTTCCTTTCATCTGTTTGGTTATTCAAATAGTTTAATTTTAGTTTGTTTGGTCTAGTTTTTTAGGACTTGTACCTTAGTTTTCGTCGATGCGTTTTAGTTTTTAAGGTTAGTTAAATCGAAAGTACGATTTAGTTTTTATTTCTGGTGATAAGGGGGACGGTTTATAACATTAAAATTCAGAAAAGGCCCCAAATTTTCATTTTGCTAGCTTGAGCCGCAGCTTGATAAATCATAAAAGAACTAGTAATAAGACCCGCGCGCGTTGCGGCGCGGGTACTTCGCAAATATCGAACGGATTAGTCAAAGCGTTATGTGATGTGTTAACCATATGAAAACGCACGTTTTGACGTATCCGATTGAAGTCAATGTATCCTATAGTTGCATTGCGATTCGATTAAAGCGTAACGTAAGTCGAATTTATATCGTACAATCATAATGTATCAAACCAAAAACTCTTGGGGGGTCAAAGTGGCATTTACAAAGTTCATAAAAAGTTAAGTGGTTAAAAATTGCATTTCCGAAACTTAAGGGCTAAGAAAGGGTAAAGATAAAATTTGATAAAGTTTTGGGGTAAGAAGAAAACTATAACAAAGTTGGAGCTGAAAAGAAAACTACCAAAAAGTTGGGGTGTTAAAAGCAAACTATTTGTAAAATGGAGTAGTAGTTTAGGGACTAAATTTGCCATTTTATGAAACTTTAAAGGTACCAAAGTCAAGGGGCTAAAATTGCAACATCGTAAAAGTACGGGGGATGGGGAGGCAAAGCTGGTGGGGTATCCACTAACTTTGTCTTTTGACGGGTGAAAATATATAGTAAGACAAAACACGATCCGTAAAACGCAGTGCGTAAAAGACAATTACAAAAAAAGTATAAAACACAATGCCTAAGACATTTCGTAAAATACAATGCATTGGCATTTGCAAAAGTAGGAGTTGTAGTCTAGGGGTTACAATTGCAATTTTTTAAAGTTGGGCTGGTGTAAAAATGGAGTAATAGTGAAAGGGGTAAAAAAGCAAAGTCTATAAAAGACAAAGTGTAAAAGTATAGGGGTGGTGGCGGAAATGTGTAAAAGATGAGGGGTTGTTGGTGGAAATGTAAAAGAAGAGGGTTAGTACGTAACTATGTTAGAGCTAAGGGGGTGATGGTGGAAAACCAAAATAGATGGTTGGTGCTGACAAAGTTTGAAAGATGAGGTTGTGGTTTTAAAAATTCAAAGTAGAAGGTTTAGGGACTAAATTTGTCATTTTATGAAACTTCAAAGGTTACAAAGTCAAGGGGCTAAATTTGCAATACGATGATAATAGGGGGGCAAGGAGGCAAAGCCGGTGGGAAACCCACCGACTTTGTCCTTTAAGATTGTATAGAATAAGAATAAAACGCAAATTTTAAAAGTCGTAAAATTAAGCAATGGTTTAGGATTTAAAATTGTAGTTTTAAAAGTTGAAGGGAGTAAATATAAAGTAATATTACAACGGTGAAAATTAAATGTTTTTAAAATGGATGGACTTATGTTGTAAGTGTACCACCGACTTTCATTTTTAAGAGTTATAAGAATATGGCAGGTTCTTAAAAGGATATTCATGAACAAACTACATAAATCATGGGTCAAGTTAACCCCCCTCTCCCCCGGCAAAAAAAAAAAACTATACCTCACAAGAAAACCTAACCCCCCCCCCCACCCACCCACCCACCCACACACCCACCCCCTCGATTTTTTTTTTGGGTGGTGGTGGATGATTAAGGTTTTTTATGTAGTGAGTTTTTTTAGGAGCCTTTGTACCCTTCTTATAATTAGGATCGTTTGTATTTGATCCTAATCCCATAAATCATATATGTAACTCAAATGTGATACAAACATACATGTTCTTTCAATGTCGATATTAGCATCATCCAGATATTTATCAACTTCAGTGGCATATTTTACGAATAAAAATTAATTTAGCTTACAACTTTAACAAAATAAAAGGAGGTATTGAATGGACCAATGGGTTTTATAATATTGAAAGCTGTGGTATTGAAGGAAGCATCCCAGAGCAGATTGGTTTGCTTTCAATTGATTTAGCTCACGCCTTCCTTGATCGTAGTTATATCGTACTGCTGACCACCAACAAAAAACCATCCACCTGATTTTTGTTTTCTGAGCTACTAAACAAAAAAAACCCGGCCACTTGTTACGCCCTGTTTAATGTTTTGCTCCTGCCAAAGGAACCCCCCCCCCCCCCCCCGGTTTTGTTTTTGCTTTGCTCTTAGAAAAGTAAAGAAACGACTTGAGTTCTTGATCTTACTTAGACTGAAAAACTACTAATGAAAAAAAACACCCAGCCCAAACACCACTCTTGGCTGCTCATTGTTGCTTCTGTTCTTTTTAAATAGTTTACTAATTCTGCCTTTTGATCGTCGTCGGTTGTTTCTTTTTTTTCACCTGACGATCTTCTGTTTTAAACAAATCCGTTGATGAGCACTTGGCTCTGATACCAATTGTTGGCGCATTCCTTTAATTGGTTCACACTTCACACAAACACACGAATTGAACACCAATTAACTCTGTTCAACACTTAAGTGATATAACACATCGATCCTTTTTATACGAAACGCAAACGTTAACCAAATAGGATTAGAAATGAAACAACTAAACAAGTAGATAAACCATAAGGGGACTGGGGGTGGTCCGTGATGGCCCCTCCATCACGAGTGATGAACCTTAGAACACCGCCGCCACCTATTAGTTCCACGCGTGAAATTTAAAACGCGTGGAAATCTTCACGCGTTATAATGTTGCAAAATTTGAACGTTGGGGCTGCTTTTTTGATAGAATAGTGTGAGTGATGGAATTCCGACCACCGCCACTAAAAAAATCTTGTGAGTGATAGAATAGTGGTTGATGACATGGCGGAACTTGATTGGATGTTTGTGAGTGATAGAAATTTTGCAAGTGATACCACCCCCACTCCCCTAAGTAATTAGCCAGATAACCATGACTCAACAACTGGATAATGACTAAACAAATAAACCAAAGCAGCCTGTATCTCCAACCCATTCATTTCTGACTAGGATTATGGTTAATCACTTAATCCTTTAACAATATCTTATCTAAGCACACAGCTCAGAAGGATAACACAAATATAAATAAGTTCCTGAAACAATTATAACTACGGGTTGTTCTCAATATGACAAAGCTTGTAGATAGCCTAAATGATGTGCTCAACATGATAATTCCTGAGACACGTTTCTCATTGTTGGTCGACCCTTTGGATTTGTGAGAATGCATGCTAGTGCTACATCATATACACGCATGATTTCCTTTACAATCGACTTATTGGTTGGATAAGGGAGTCTCTTATCCAATATATTTTCCAACATTGCACCATGACTAGTTGAATAGTTCAAGGATGAAAGGAGGTCTCCAGGATGCTTCCCTCCAATTGTCTCAAGCACCACAACCCCAAAGCTATACACGTCACATTTTTCAGTCACAATCATGTTGTAGGCAAGTTCTACATGTTCATATATACAAAACGGTCGTTAGAAAAACTCCAATAGCTAATAGACTTAGAAGAAGTGTAATCTTACGTAAAATAAATACCTGGAGCAATGTATCCCAAAGTTCCTGCAACGGCCGTTTGGTTGGAGGAATCGGGGTCCAGCAATCTGGCTATTCCAAAGTCAGTAACAAATCCTTCCATTTTTGAGTTCAAGAGAATGTTGTTGGTTGATATGTCTCTATGAACAATAGGAGGGTTGCAATCATGATGCATGTATGCCAAAGCATGGGCTACACCTTTGATGATGTTCAACCTCTTGACCCAGTCCACTTGAGCAGCTAATTCACTGTTACTCAAGGCACAAAATAGGCTCCCCTTTTCCATGAATTCATACACAAGGAAGTTGCATTTGTTATGCAAACAAAAACCATAAAGTCTGACAATGTTTTTGTGCCTTAGGTTGGTTAACACTTTGATTTCATTCTCGAAAGTCTGGTTGAATGCTGGTTGCTGGGCTTCAAAACGATGGAGTTTTTTTAAAGCAAATATTTTACCGTCAGGCAGTTTTGTTCATAAACACTACCGTAGCCAGGGGCGCAGCATGTGAGGGGCGGGGGGGGGGGGGGGGGGGGGACGTCCTCCCCCCGGGATTTTTCGCTCAGTAGTGTTATATATGTAGTTTTCGTATAGAAATTTGTGGGTATATACGTTTTCACCCCCCCGTTTCTTAGAAATTTTTGGGTATTCTATAGAAATTTTTGGGTATATATGTTTTCACCCCCCTGGCCGAAAAATCCAAGCTTCGCCACTGACCGTAGCGCCAGTTCCAATGCAGTATTTGAGGTCAAAATCCTCTGTAGCGGTGACGAAGTCTTCATATGCAATTTTTCCGTCATAATTCAATACGGAGCACACATTTCCGTGTCTTTTTGTTTCCGGCTGGTTTTTCTTTTCGGGTAGCTTTGTGCTTCTTGTAGAACATGTAACCAAGAAGCAAGAAACCAAGTCCCCCGATGATGGGAAGAAAAATGGTTAAATAGTGAACCAAATTGTTTTTCCGCGTATGTTCAGCATGTGACGCTTTGTGTCGACGATTTGATTATCTTAGGACCCATCCTGCACTAGGAGAGGATCCCCACACAGCCCGGGATTATTTGAAAACCCTGTCGGGTGGAAAAGTGTCAAAAGGAGCAGATGCCGGGATGACACCAGACAAATTATTGTTGGAGAGATCGGCATCTCCAAGGACTAAGACCGGATAATGAACTTGGGATCGACCCGTTTAGCCTGTTATGTGATAAATCAATAATCGCTGCGTTTTTTAACCCGCTTAACTCTTCGGGTATCGATCGGTGATATTGTTGTGACCCAAATTCAGTATATTGAGATAGTACATTGACCCGAGTTCCTTCGGATTCCACCCTCCAGTTTATTGTATGAAAGATCAAGAAAGATCATTGGACCCGTTGTGATTGAAATTTGGCTGGGTGACCCCTAAATACACTCTGGTGTGGTTACACGGGTGTCTCGATGAAAACCGTTCTAAATCCACCTGGCGGATCCCTCCGAATTCCAGGAATATTCCCGAACCATGACACTGGCTACTCCGTCGTTCTTAATGTACAAATATTGTTCCCAGTGAGATACCGAGAAGAAATGTATCCAGATTGCTTGAAAAGTTCCGGCGGGATTGTCCCACTTAACTGATTGGTGTTCAAATCCAACCATACCAAGCTCTTACAATCTCCAAGCTCTCCTGGTAATCCGGCCAGAAAACGAGTTGTTCCCAGTTTAAGAATAGCAAGATTCGACAAACCACCAAGGGCTGCTGGAATTTCTCCGACCCAAAGTTATTGTTGGAAGCGAAATCCAGTTCAAATTGGTGCAGTTGCTTAATCTAGCTGGAATCGAACCCGTTAAATAATTGAAATCTAGAATCAAATTTTCAAGAGTTTGAACATACATAAGCTCTTCCGGTATTTCACCTGTTAATAAGTTCATCCATATTATCAAATCTTGAAGTTTAGATAAATACCGAAACTTTCAGGTATTTTTCCGGTGATATAATTGAAACTCAGATCAAGTGAAACCAGTTGAGAACAATTGCTAACAGTTGCAGGAATAAAACCAGTAAGCTTATTGTTCTGAAGGTACAACACTTGTAAACTGGTTGTACCACCTTGACAAATTCCGGCAGGAATCTCACCGGAAATCCGGTTAGAACTCACGTCAAACCTCTCCAAATTCGTCATCTCCGACAACGATTCCGGCAACTCACCAGTAAAATTATTAAACCCGAGGTTCAACGTCTTCAACCTGCTCAAACTAAAAAATGTATCCATCGGTAACTCGCCGGAGAAACTATTCCGGAGAGATCAACCACTTCAAGCATCGAACTTGACTTCAAGCTAACCGGAACCGTACCGGAGATGTTGTTGCCGGAGACGTTAAACTCCAAGAGCTCGCCGCAACCGTCGGATAACATCCACGGCATAAACTCCTGCCCGGAGATAATATTAAATGACAGATTAATAACCTCTAGTGTAAGCGCTGCTAACGGTTTCGTTAGATCACTCGCCTCAATCAAATTTCTCGACAAAATTAAGGTTTTCAAGTTTAAACAACCAGATAATGACCTCAAATGCTTAACCGAACCGGATATCCGATTTCCGCTCATATCCAAAACTTTAAGAAGGTTACTACACTGAGATGATCTCATAATAATAGTACCAGTTACATTGCAGTTTTGAGCAACAAATGATTCTAGAGTAGAAACAGTTAGTAAAGTTGATGAAATTGAACTGAAGTCACAGTTTAAATAAATACCAGTCAGATCTATAGCTGAAACTCTTGTGTCTGTGCATGAAACACCGGTGAAGTTGCACACGTTGTTACCGGGTAACCAGTTTTGTAATAGGTTGGGGTTTTTTAGCGATGATTTGAAGAGAAAAAGCTGTTGAGAATCTCCGTTAACAACAAGCAGACATTGGAGCAGAGCAAGAGCAAGAAACAGAAGTTGATTGAAGCACAGAGTTTTCATCATCAACTTGATGGTGTGTGAGAATTATGTTATGGTATGAGTAAGCAAAGCAAACTAACTTACTCATATATACTTTAAAGCATGGTTTTAGTAAAATATAAATGGTTCATAGCTTATGAATAGGAAAAGTCAAATTTGGTACTCACACATTTACACGCGTTTTAGATTTGCAAAAAGGAATAAAATCGTCCCTGAGTTTTGGGTACGTTTGCCATTTTCGTCCAAAATGACACTTTTGTACCAAATTGCCCCCAACGTTTGTAACTTTTTGCCATTTTCATCCAAATCACTAACTTAGTTTATTTTTTCTGTTAAGTTGAGGATATTTGGATGAAACTGCCAAATATAAAACCACATGGACGATTTTGGCAATTTACTCAAACTCTTTTAAATTTATTTTAGAGTTAATTGCCAAAATCGTCCCTGAGTTTTGGGCACGTTTGCCATTTTCGTCCAAAATGACACTTTTGTACCAAATTGCCCCCAACGTTTGTAACTTTTTGCCATTTTCATCCAAATCACTAACTTAGTTTATTTTTTCTGTTAAGTTGAGGATATTTGGATGAAACTGACAAATATAAAACCACAGGGACGATTTTGGCAATTTACTCAAACTCTTTTAAATTTATTTTATTTAATTAATTTTGTTACATATATAATAAAAAAGAATATACATGCAATTTTTATATGAAAAAAATAGTAGCTTTGTCACATAATTTTTATAAATTTTCATCCAACCACTAACTAAGTTAATTTTTCTATTAAGGCGAATGATGTTTATAAACTAAGACAGAAATTAATTTCTAATTTTTTATATAGATCGTTTTTATAAAAATAAAATTTACTTAAACCTCTAAATTTATAAAACTAAAATGTTGGTGACCTTATTGATAAAAAATGTCAAATAAAAAAATCTTATCATATGTACCAAGTTTGTAATTCATCTTCTACTCTTTAAAATTCGTTCCTAAGGAAAAACAGAAGCTAGTGCCTCCCCCCCTCTATCAAACAACGTATCGTTACCAAACCTTAAAATTATCCACCAAATTGTAATTATAATGCTATGAACCAAAGGTTCTTTACTCAAGCCACTTAGAATAAATATTAGTTAGTTACCCTCATAATCTTAATTAAATAAATATTTTATTTCTACCAACATATTTCCTAGGTGCTCAACACATTTAAAAATATGTAACTTTTTACAACTTTTTTCTATCTCTACAACTGATAAATACTAAAAGTTGTAATTGATTGTTATGTGTTGCACACCAATGACGTTTTCTCATTATAAAACTGATTTATATAAAGAAGCTGTAAATTAATTTATGTCTTAGTTTATAAAATTTAAAACATCTTTCACCTTAACAGAAAAAATAAACTGAGTTAGTGATTTGGATGAAAATTTATAAAAATTATGTGACAAAACTATTAACTTTTTTTCTAAAAACTCCATGTATATTCTTTTTTATTATATATGCAACAAAAATAATTAAATAAAAGAAATTAAAAAGGGTTTGAGTAAATTGCCAAAATCGTCCATGTGGTTTTATATTTGCCAGTTTCATCCAAATATCCTCAACTTAACAGAAAAATAAACTAAGTTAGTGGTTTGGATGAAAATGACAAAAAGTTACAAACGTTGGGGGCAATTTTGTACAAAAGTGTCATTTTGGACGAAAATGACAAACGTGCCCAAACCTTAGGGACGATTTTGGCAATTAACTCTAAAAGAAATCAAAAAGGGTTTGAGAAAATTGCCAAAATCGTCCCTGTGGTTTTATATTTGCCAGTTTCATCCAAATATCCTCAACTTAACAGCAAAAATAAACTAAGTTAGTGGTTTGGATGAAAATGGCAAAAAGTTACAAACCTTGGGGGCAATTTGGTACAAAAGTGTCATTTTGGACGAAAATGACAAACGTGCTCAAACCTTAGGGATGATTTTGGCAATTTACTCTAAATAATAATTTACATAATATAATACATTTCCTTAAAAGTTGTGTATAAATAATTTACATTACATAATATAATACGTTTCTTTGACCGCACATGTATTATTCCTTGACAGCTCATTTTTATTCAGCTCATTTCCTCTAGGTTATTTATTATTATTATTATTATTATTATTATTATTATTATTATTATTATTATTATTATTATTATTATTATTATTATTATTATTATTATTATTATTATTCGCTTTACAAAAACTGGATCATCCTCTGTGTTCTTCTGGATTAATGATTTAATACTTGATGCCTTTTGGGTCCAGACATGTTTGGATCATGTGCTGTCAACTATTTTTCGATTAATGCTAAACGGCAATTCATATATATCTCAGCTGGTAATTAACCTAACAAAGCCTTTTCCGAACCATTAGTAAAGTTTATAAAAGCCGTTGGAAAAAATCCCAAACCTTATACAAAGTCTCGAAGCTAACAGTGGTGAACCTCCGAATTTTTTTGAACTCGTCAATATTTTTTATTTTGTATTGTATGTAGGGGTGTGCACGGTTCGGTTCGGTTTTTGGGTAAAATCAAAACCGGAACCGAAATATCGGATTTCGGGTTTTAAAAACCGTTCGATTTCGGTTTTTTTCGGTTTCGGTTTTTCGGTTTTTACGTCGGTTCGGTTCGGTTCGGTTTTTTCGGTTATTTCGGTTTTTGGAACAAAATTATGTAAGATTCAACAAATAAAAAAATATAATTTATATTATAACAATCTTTTTATATGTTTACATTTAAGTTATTATAGTTAACCTCTTTAGTTAATGTTGTTTACGTATAACCTTCTAATCTATTTTTATGTTTCTTCAAAATTTTTATTAAATTTAATTTTTATATTAAATTTTGTTATATCTTATAGGTAATAATAAATCATTTCAGTTATAATGTTTTAATTATAAACACTTAACATTCAAGAATAAAATTAACATTTTCTACTAGCATTGGGTTAAACACTTAAACAATTTAAACTTAAACATAAAAATATATGGATTGTAACTTATCGGTTCGGTTCGGTTTTTTTTTCGGTTATTGAAAAAGTTTATCCGAAAGCCGAACCGAAATTTTCGGTTATTAAAAATCCGAAAACCGAACCGTCAGTTTTTGTTTCGGTTCGGTTTTTTCGGTTCGGTTATTCGGTTACGGTTCGGTTATTTCGGTTTTCTTGCTCACCTCTAATTGTATGTCTATAAAGAGGGATCTTTTACCTACTCAGGTCGAATTTTTACTCTTCATGTTACCGCAAATTTGAAATAAAAGTGGATTCTTTTCACGGTTCTAGTTATTCTACAAAGGCTTCTAAGGGGAGGGGGTGGTCACTAGTGATAGAATTCTATCACCCACAAGCACCAATCAAGTTCCGCCATGTCATCGACCATTTTTCCATCACTCACAACCTTTTTTTAGTGGGGGTGGTCATCACTCACCACCACACCCAACAATTTCCCCCCAACCAACAATTACACTCACAAAACAAAAGAATAACGCGTTGGAAAAATAATGAAAATCAAATCCCGTTATGCTATAACGCGTTATATGAAGAGGTGGGGGTGGGAATTTGATTGTTCCACGCGTTATTAATTTTCTCGTGATGCTATAACGTAACCGCCCCGTTGGGCCTAATTGTAAGAAGTGTAAGAAGGATTTATAGAGTGACAAGTGTCCAATAACCTAAAACTAAACCCACTATATCACCACCAAAAACCTAAACACCCACCCCCACCCCACCACCACCCAAAAACCTAAACCCCCACCCCTCGGCAAAAAAAAAACAAAAAAAAAAAAAACTATACCTCACAAAAAAAATCCCCAAAAAACCTAACCCCCCCCCCCCCCACCCCCACCTCCCAAAAACCTAAAAAAACCTACCCCCCCCCCCCCCACCCCCCCAAAAACCTAAAAAAAAAATCTAAAAAAAACTAAACACCCACCCCCACCACCACCCAAAAACCTAAACCCCCACCCCCTCGGCAAAAAAAAAAAAATGGGTGGGTGATGTGGGGGGGGGGGGGGGGTTAGGTGTTTAGTGGTGGTGGATGTTTAAGGTTTTTTTTTTTTTTTTTTTTTTTTTTTTTTTTTTTGTAATAGAGTTTTTTTTGTGTAGTGGGTTTTTTTAGGTTATTGGACACTTGTCACTCTATAAATCGTTCTTACAATTAGGATCCTTTGTATTTTTTCACTCTCCTTTTATACATAATTAACCTTCCTCCGTATGCACATCAATGCGCGGAGTCGAGATCGAAGTAACAGTCAAGACAATAACTTTTTTATTACAATTTTTTTTTTTTAAATTTTGACCCAAATTCATTTATCTTCAAAATTCTGACCATAGTTACCTAAATCGCGGTACGCTACGGTATGGGTACGCGGACCGGGTACGCGATTCGCTAGATTTGGTGTATTCGGTACGAAGGGGGGGTAGGTTCATTTCGGTACGAACCGGTACGGTGTACCATGAAATATGGTTCAATGTACCAAAATCATTACTTAAATAAAATATTATAATCAAAATTAGATAAAACATAAATTTCCATCTTAAAATTAGATAAAATATAAATTTCCATATTAGTTATTACAGCTTTTAGACTTCCATTATATTGTCTCTTACTTATTTGCGTTTTAGGCATTTCATAATTTCTCTTTACTTATTTGTGTTTTAGGCAATTAGGCCCTTTGATAGAATATTGGGTTGTACAGTTAGTAAATATTGGGTTGTTCAGTTAGTTTTAAGAAGGCCCATTACAACCCAACATAACATAGATTAAAATTAGGTTTTCTTCATAACTTTTCTTGCAGCCGTTCATAGATTAGAATTAGGTCTTCTTCATCACTTTTCTTGCAGCCGTGCAGTCAAGTCTTTCAGTGACTTTACACTCCAAATCCGGCGACTTTACACTCCATCTAGTAAGAAATTCGCCGTACCATAACAAATCGGAGCACCGAACCTTAACAAATCGGAGCGCCAGACCTTGTCAATCTGGAAGGCCGTACCAATTCAACTTGGATCGCCGGACCATGCCGTTCCGGATTGTTTACGATTTGCGATTGGGTACACCGCGATCCAATACGTGGATCGTTGTAACCCTAGCGATTTAGGTAACTATGATTCTGACACATCAAAATTGTTCTTACCAGATAATAATCAGAGTTATCAATCACGCAGGACTTAGAATTGGTGCTTTAAAATGTTTGGATATCTCATGGTAAATCGGAATGATAACTATTGTTGGGGCCTCCAACAAATCTTGCCTTCTTATTAGTCCACAAGCACTCCAATAATATTATATAAGACTAGAGGGTATGGGGAGGCTCATCCCCATAAGGATGGGCCGCCACGTAGGCGTCACATCACCATCCCATGGAGGATGGGCCTCCTTGCATTTTGAGGGGGTGGAGGATGGGGCTACCCCACCTAATTATTTTATAATTTTCTAACTTTTTTTTTAGAGTAAACTGCTAAATTCGTCCCTGAGGTTTGAGTCAAATTGCTAGATCAGTCCAAAATCAAGTGTTGTTGCTAAAACAGTCCCTGAGCCTAGTTTCTGTTGCTATTTCAGTCCAATAAATTAACACCGTTAGAACCTCTGTTAATGAATGGGTAAAACTGCTAAATTCGTCCCTGAGGTTTGATTCAAGTTGCTAGATCAGTCCAAAATCAAGTTTTTTGAATTTGTTAATTATAAACTTATTTAGGTATATAATTTTTCTAGACTTGTATTAATTTTTTGAATTTGTTAATTATAAACTTATTTAGATTATAAACTTATTTAGGTATTTTGATTATTATTATTATTATTATTATTATTATTATTATTAAATGTTTACTAATTATATACTTAAGTATTTAAATAAGATAATACTTAATTTAAATAAAATTAGTTTTAAAAATATAAATGTAGCTTTTTTGAAGAGCGCAATTTAACCAGCTCAGCCTTAAATACTGATTTTATTTTGATGTTGTTATTGTTGTTGTTGTTACCATGTAAATATTTAGTATTTATTTAAGGATTTAAATAAGACAACAGTTAATTTAAACAATATTTAGTTATGAAAAATACAAACATTATATGTAAATTTAAATATTAAGAAATTAACATAATTTTTATTTATATTTATTTAAATAGTAATATTTAATGTTTAATATTTATCAATTATTTTAATTTAATATTTGTATTATAAAGTTCTTTTATTCATTTTTTCTACTTAATTAAGTGGTTTCGTATTTAATAATATTATCATTCAGGTGAGGTCAGACAACATGTCGTGTCAAACCAGTGTTTAAGACAGGTCAAATAAAATTGTGCTCTCCAAAAGAGCTACATTTATATTTTTAAAACTAGTTTTATTTAAATTAAGTATTATCTTATTTAAATACTTAAGTATATAATTAGTAAACATTTAATGATAATAATAATAATAATAATAATAATAATCAAAATACCTAAATAAGTTTATAATTAACAAATTCAAAAAATTAATGCAAGTCTAGAAAAATTATATACGTAAATAAGTTTATAATTAACAAATTCAAAAACTTGATTTTGTACTGATCTAGCAACTTGAATCAAACCTCAGGGACGAATTTAGCAGTTTTACCCATTCATTAACTGAGGTTCTAACAGTGTTAATTTATTGGACTGAAATAGCAACAGAAACTAGGCTCAGAGACTGTTTTATCAACAAAACTTGATTTTGGACTGATCTAGTAATTTGAGTCAAACCTCAGGGACGAATTTAGCAGTTTACTCTTTTTTTTAACTTAATAAAAACTTCATAAAAATTAAAAAATACAACATAAAACAACATAAATAAATTCATTTCATAATATAAAAAAAATTACATTTCCTAAAAAAATAAAATTACTAATCCTAGAAACGGTAAACATAAAAACGAAAAAAAAAATAACGATACGATTAAAAAAGTAAACAACCTACGACGTCCATTTTTTCTTAACCTCCTCTTTCATCCTCCGATAAACCTCGCGTTCATCCTCCGGAACCGAGTCGAGATCCAACCTCATAATCCTAAAATCCTCCGCTCGAGCATAGGTTGGTTCGGGTTGGGGTTGTTTGGGCTGAATGGATTCATGATTGTATAAAAAAGAGGGAGTGTTTTTTATAAAATTGTATGAGAATGGGAGAAAATGGTATAAAAATGGATGAGATGAGGGTATTTATTTAAAGTTAAAAAGGATTATTTTTTTATTAAAAAGTAGCCGTTGTAACGGCTATATATTTGAAAAGTTGGCCCGTCCTCTCCGTCTTGTGGGAGCCGAAATTGCCGAGCCGGGCCCAGGGGGCGGTGTGGGGGACCGGCGCCGGGCCAAGCCTGGCCTCAACCGGCCCCTATACCCTCTAGTCTAAAGGGCTAAAACAGAGAATGTATGTTTACCACAACCCGAGGTTGAGTGTCCTTTATATGCTTAACACGCTCTATACGAGAAAAAAAGTGAAGAGGTTATGTGACTAATTTACGAACGGGAGTGTTACTCCATACATTACTAGATATAAGTCAACAAAATAGATGTATTTTTTTTTTGTTTTAAGCTGGTTACCAAAAGCATAGCTCATATATCAAGACAAATGGTTTACATAAGTGGAGTTCAAAGTTGTTAGATTATAAACCTAGTGTCATATTATACAATTGTGTTGTATAGGGGCTATACAGTAAATAGTTTATAATCCATGTACTCTTTATATACTGATGAATAATACTGAGAAACCCTGATATGGGGATATCCACAATACGTATCAAGCAACTAAACCAAAGCCGTCCAAGGTGTTAGGGGGTTGCTTAAAACTCTGCATACTAGTTTATATGTAACACCCCGATCAATGGCGAAAACATCGAGGTGCTACGTAATTGTTCAATAGCTCATGATTGACTAAAAGTTTAAATATTTCATTAATCTATATATGATAAAATTGAAACTGAATAAACAGTAATGTGATTTATTATTTATTTTTTAAATTAAAATTAGAATCGAATGAATAGTAACATCATTGAGCAAATGGTATCGGGTATAGGTACCGGTCTCAAATTTACCAAACCGGTGTATTTTCGTTACCGGTTCTGCACAGGTATTCACCGGTTTTTACCCTCAAATATCGGTGTCGTACCAGTACCGACCGGTACCGAACCGTACCATACTAGGTATATTCGGTACCGGTACCCACTTTTGGGGGGTATTTTCGGTACCGGTTGGTACCGAGCTCATCAAATCCTGTAGCAACGCAGTAATGCAAGTAATCCGGTCTCAAATTTACCAAACCGGTGTATTTTCGATACCGGTTCTGCACAGGTATTCACCGGTTTTTACCCTCAAATACCGGTGCCGTACCAGTACTGACCGGTACTGAACCGTACCATACTAGGTATATTCGGTACCGGTACCCACTTTTGGGGATTTCGGTAACGGTATTTTCGGTACCAGTTGGTGGTACCGAGCTCATCAAATCCTGTAGCAACGCAGCAATGCAAGCAATTGCACCGTTTAGATTACTTTTCATACACACAGTAAGTAAACTGTATTTCGTTTGAATGAGGTTTTATATATACAACAACTTATTTTGCTTTTTTTTTTTGTCTTTTTATGTAATGAATGACTTGTAGCATGTAAAATTAACTTAGAAATTTAGAATATTGATGAGCAAATCGTATCAAATCCTGTAAACGAACCGGTATCGTATCAGTACCAAATTTACTATACCAGATCATTTTCGTTACCAATTTGGTACCCACCTTTTGGCATTTTCAGAATCGTTACTTTCGGTTCGACACCGGTCTAGCACCATACCTGTATGTATTGATTTTTACCTTCAAATACCATACCGTATTGTACCGAGCATTTTCGGTGTCGGTACCTAATCTCGATGATTTTCCGGATCGGTACCAAATTTACTATACCAAATCATTTTCGTTACCAATTTGGTACCCACATTTTGGCATTTTCAGAATCGTTACTTTCGGTTCGACACCGGTCTAGCACCATACCTGTATTTATTGATTTTTACCTTCAAATACCATACCGTATTGTACCGAGCATTTTCGGTGCCGGTACCTAATCTCGATGATTTTCTGGATCGGTACTTTCGTTTCCGTTACCGGTACCTAGCTCATCCATATTTTAACGTGTTAGCACCGTAATAACTGAACTGAAAACAACCGAATTTCCAACGTGTAGGACGTGTGGGTCCTATTATTATATATTAGGTTATTTAAAATCGTTTTTTTTATGACGGAGTGATTATCCTTACCACGTCATTTTATTTATGTTTTGATATTCGGTATCTGTTTGCCGTCACTGACACGCCTTTTGTAGTCATTGGGTCCCGCCGCAATGCGCGGGCGGAAAATAACTAGTTAATTTAAAGATCATCCATATAAGAAAAAGAAATTTGTTCAAACAAAATAACTAGATCAAGTTAAAAATTATTCTAAGTCCAAAGCATCCTAGATGTGATATCCTGGTAATCATGGGAGGCCTTAAGGGTGGGTGGGGAGGATGTGATATCCTGGTAATCATGCGAGGCCCTAAGGATGGGCTAGGAGGACCACTGGCAAGGGAACGTGTTTTCCAGAGGCACATTTAAAAAGAAAAAATCGGTTAGCTATTAGCCTATTACAGTATGTTATCTATCACTCGAGTACTTTGATTTTTGTCATTTTGGTAATTGCATTATTTATTACGGTATGTTATCTATCACTCGAGTACTATGATTTTTGTCATTTTGGTAATTGCGTTATTTATTGCTATAACATTAGTCGTTATTTAAAAAGACAGTTTACATTATATATCTCGTTAAGGCTTAAGGGGCATGTTTTTTCAGGAATGGACAGGGCACCTAAATTCTCAGGGTCGGCCCTGCTGGTATTCATCATGCATTGTTTCCTGAAACCAGTGGAAAATAAAGGGTCAATTTTGAAAAGCTGTTGAGCACACATAGGTTTGCATACGAAAAATAAGATAAGTAATTTGCATGTCAAGATTTATCTAGAACTGTCTTGTGAAAACAAACACTTTGAAAGAAATAGTGTGTACAATCAAACCTAATATTTGAATCAATTTGAAAACTAAAAGTTTGTATGTATGTTGTTTCAATCATCCTGGGAAAACAAATGTTGGATGGGTTTGTCAGACCTATCGTGTTATAATCTACTACAGTTACCTTGATCGAAGTTAATGATTGTACTATGTATCTAACATTAGCTTCAAAAGTATCGTTTAAGACAAGTAGCATAAAGATAGCAGTGTGACATAAGTAATTGAAAATTTTAAGTAACATGTTTCACCCAAAAGTTGAAGGGAAACGGGGGTATATAAATCACCTCGATGTGTTGTTAGATAATTCCACACAAGTTCACAAATAGTAGCAAAGAGTGTCTTACGCGACGGCTACAATACAGATGTCACATGTAAGGAATAATTTTGATTTAATGATAAGCATTGCGAATAATGTTGGTGCTTTAACAATTGCGTAAGTGTTATCTTAGGGTTTATAACTTGGGTTCTACAATTAATGTAAAAAGGGTAATTTAGGGTTTTCACATTAATTATATGTTAAACAATGTTGTTAAGCTCTCAATTAATAAAGGTGTTGCTGCAAGTCAACTTGAATACTCAAGAGCTAATAGATCTCTCGTGTATGCTATGATAAATACTAGACCGGATATAGCTTATGTTGTTAGAAAGCTTAGTAAGTATACTAGCAATCCATGTGTAATTCATTGGCAAAGTTGTAAATCGAGTGTTTAGGTACTTGAAATAAATCATAAATTATGATTTGAGTTATACTGGATTTTCTTTGGTTATAGAAGGTTATTCAGATGCGAGCTGATTAACAATATGGAAGATCATTCTTCCACAAGTGGATGGAATTTTCTACTTGGGAAGGTGGTATATCTTGGACATCTAAGAAACAGACTTGCATAACTAACTCAACAATGGAAACTGAGTTTGTAGCATTAGTAGGAGTTGGTAAAGAAGCTGAATGGCTACCTTGATTTATGAAATTCCATTGTGGCCTAAACCTATATGAACAATATCTATTAGATGTGGTAGTGTTGCTACCTTAGCTAAGGCCTATAGTGAAGTATATAATGTGAAGTCTAGACACTTAGGTGTTAGGCATAACATGATTCGTGAGCTCATCATGCATGGTGTGACATCAGTGGAGTTTGTGAGAATTACACATAATTTAGCCGATAATTTAACCAAAAGGTTAAGTAGAGATCTTGTGCACAAGGAGGTTGTAGGGTTGATGTCACACCCCGATATTTCCACGTATTACCGGTGGGCCCGGTGGGGAGTATCGTGACGTAGTTGATATCATCATAGTCAAACAACACAAATTATAAATGCACTGCGGAAGCAAAAAGGTAGTCCACAAGAAGGGTATCTTCTTGTGGGTATTATACCATGTGGTGTGTCTGTTAATCTTATTAAACCGGTTCTTCTAACCGGGTCCTAAATGGACGACAAACATGTAAAAATGTATACAAGTTTATTTTTAAATAATTATCCCAAGTTATAAAAGATTATTTGTGCCTTGTGCATTCAAACTAATTTTCTCAAACTCTTTTCAAAATGAGTCGGTTAATTGTATTTACCAGTGTAAACTGACGTATTTTCCAAAAAGGTTAAGTGCAGGTACTATACGAAATAGGCTGGCTACTCCAGGCATCAATAATCAAGTCTTGCAAGCTCTAGATGTTAAAGTCTGTTGAACAATTGTCTTATTTATATTTTGATCCGCCTGTGGATCCGTTACAGCCCGTTGTGATACTTTGATATTACTATTTATTGGGTTGTAATGTGATTCATACCTTTTTGCTTCCGCTGTGCATTTATAATTTGTGTTGTTTGACTATGATGATATCAACTACGTCACGATACTCCCCACCGGTAATACGTGGAAATATCGGGGTGTGACAGGTTGGTATCAGAGCCAACACTGAGTGAATTAAACACTAGCCTTTTGTGTTTAATCTCGGTTACACAGTTGCACATTCCTAAATTTTCGAGTCTAGACAAAGAACTTAGGACTAATCCAAATTGTTTTTAATTCTAACTTGTCATTTATATTCCTTTGTTGTATCTTTCATTAGTTTGACAGGAAATATGCCACCGAGGTTCCGAAGAGAATGACGAGGCAAGGGGCCAATCCACGCCCCCAACGATCACGAGGCCGGGCCTTCACATCGGCGAACTCCTTCTGCTACCATGAGTGCCGGTCCTCAAGGAGACTGGAGGATCCACTCAGAGCCCGCTAGGCGATCCACTTCGTTTAGCTTAACGCCTCCTTACCGCCATTCCTTTGGGCCGCAATCAGAGAACGAGCCTGAAGACTCACGCCACTCCTTCTTTTCGTGCAGGGATCCCTTTCAAACCATTCCTTTGGCGACCCCACTCCTGTCTTCCAGGGCCGGTTCAACCCGGCAAACTATATCGAAGAACCAGTGGGTTTTAACCCACTAGGACCTGATGACCATTTCCCTGAAGCTCAGGGAATGGATATAGATGAGGACACGGATCCTGTCGAACCACCTTCTGGGACACCTACTCACCCCATCGAGATTTCGGATGGGTCATCCTTCCATGGATCACCTTACCGTGGCCCAGACAGCTACCAGGCGAGATTTAACCAGTATGAATGGTACTTTACACCCTCTCACCATTCATCGCCTCACCAGCAGCAGCAGCAGGATCCCTCCGAGGATTCGCATTTCGTGGCAGTCACGCCACCGCCACCACCGCTGCCAGTACAACTAGCGCCTCCAGAACCACCGAGGCGTAGATGAACAGGTGCACGAATGTCCGTGCGAGAAAGGGGTTTTCACTTTAGCACCCTCCAACACTCAAGTGGCAGTCACTATCCGCCACAGCATGAAGACCCACAAATGGGTGGGCCTTCAAACCCAGTTTTAGAGGTGAATTCTGCACCAGTTGCACCACCACCGCCACCATTGGGATTTGGTAACCCGATTCCTACATACGCCGGTTCAATGGCGTACGATCCATTTGAGCAGCCGGCCCACACTCACTACAACTATGCTGAAGCCGACCCATACCTCGTAGCAGCAAACTACAACGCCCTTCATCCTGAAGGACCATATGGAGCTCCCTGGGGAGTGGGATATCCAGCTCATGGGTATCAAATACCTGCTCGACCTCCGGTTCAGCACCAGCCACAGCCACCATGGTTTTCCCCACCGAAACAGGAGGAAATCCTCCACATGCTAAACAGGGTGGAACGAGAATTTCAAGAAGAACGTAGGAACAACAGGGGATTCCTCAAGGGCCTAGCAAGCTTGTTAAAAGGAAAGAAGAAGAGGGATCATTGAATCCCTATATGTATTGTTGTATTTACTTATTTCAATCAAGTCCCTGCATGGACATTTATCTATGTACTTAGTCCTTGCGTGGACTTGTCTTTCTTTAGTCCCTGCGTGGACTTGTCTTTCCTTAGTCCCTGCGAGGACTTGTCTTTTTAGTCCCTGTGTGGACATCTATCTTAGTAATCAGTCCCTGCGAGGACTTATTTTATCAGTTTAGCCCCTGCGTGGGCAAGTTATTTCTGTTAAAAGTCCCGTTTAGGGTAATGTGTACTCCTTTTAATGTTTAATGGAATGTGAAATTTAAAAATTTCATTATATGCATAAATATATTATACGTGAAATAAATAAGATTTAAAATCGTTCCTCTTAAAATAATCTGCATATTTAAATATTAAATAAGAATCTTAAAGGTATAACCTAGCCTGCATGTCACAATAAGACTTGGCCAAGATGGTAAGACATGTTTAAAAAGATTCAAATCCCTGTTAACATCTGAAAACATGTTAACGCTCCTGGCAGACGTGATTCGTTAAAATCACACACGTCATCCTTATAATAGGAATTCTTCAAAACATTCCATATCCTAGCCTGATGATCCATAAATCATGGGTTTAAATCATCAATTAAGATGATCACCTAGTAAACATCCATTGGTGATGTAGTGCCTACGGGCCATAATAAATGTCAAATAAGACAAAAGACAGTTGTAGTCTACGACTCTCTGTCAGAAAAAGGTAAAGAACTATGTTCAAACCTTAATGCCTTGATTCTCTGAAATCATGGCTTATAATTTAAAATGTCCTTGTGACTAGGCCTTTTGTGCCACTAATAATACTGTTATTGTTTTTATAATTAGGATAAATTATAATAAAAATACTAAATAAATAAATATGATTAACAAATTAACCAAATATGGTCTATATTTGACATGGTTAATGAATTGCCATAAAAGAAAATTCCATAATAAACTCCCAAATAAATTATTGTCAATATCTTATGTAACAGTTCAAACTACATGGCTGACTCGGATGAGATCAACACTCACCCAAGGGAGGATCATGATGATACCCGAATTAACATTGCGGGTGCAGAACTGCAAGCATTAATAGACAATGTTGTTACAAAGGCTATAGAGCGGCAGTATAATGAATATAGTGGGACTCGAAGTAGGACCCTATCCGCACAACATTCCAAGCCTAAGACTCATTCAGAGGCTCACAGCAAGCCGCCCTCTAAGGAAGATGAGCCAAAGAAAGATGATGGTCGACATTCCTCAAACCAAAACAGTGTTCCATCCAAGAGGATAGTATTTGATGATAAACCACGTACCAAGTCCTGTACTTACAAGTACTTTGTTTCCTGCAAACCCCAGGATTTCACTGGGGAGAAGGGGGCAATTGATTGTATAACCTGGTTGGATGAGATGGACATAGTAGTTGACATCAGCGGTTGTGCTGAAAGGGATGTAGTGAAGTATGTATCTCAATCATTCAAGGGAGAGGCACTAGCATGGTGGAAGTCTCTCATTCAAGCTGCTGGAAAGATCCCGCTCTACAATTTGTCATGGGATCAGTTCGTTGCTCTCATTAAGGAGAATTATTGCCCGCAGCACGAGGTTGAAAGAATTGAATCAGGTTTCTTGTCGTTGGTGATGAAGAATTTAGATTGTCAAGCTTACCTCACCAGTTTCAATACCCTGTCTAGGCTGGTTCCGTATCTCGTAACACCAGAACCCAAGCGAATTGCTCGCTTCATTAGGGGTTTAGCCCCAGAGATTAAAGCCAGTGTTAAGGCTTAAAGACCTGCTACTTTTAGATCAGCAGCTGATCTATCTTTGTCTCTTACCTTAGATGCGGTCAGGTTGAGATCGCTAAAGAATTCTGAAGAAGGTAAGAGAAAGCGTGAGGATGATAACTCACGTCGTTCGGACAAGAAACACAAAGGGAACCATGAGAACAAGAAGAGTTCAGGGTTCAACAAAGGTAACCAACAGTCGGGTGAGAAACCCAGATGCAAAGTTTGTCGGAAACATCACTTTGGGAAGTGTAGATTGGAATCGAACTCGCAGACACAATCAAGGACTTTTGCATGTGGAATATGCAAGTCCAAGGAACACAAGACCTTAGATTGCAAAAAGTTGAAGGATGCAACCTGCTACAACTGCAACGAGAAAGGGCACATCAAGTCGAACTGCCCAAAGTATGCCAAGAAACCAGAAGATGGTAAAAAGACCAACGCTACGGTCTTCAGAATGGATGCTAGGGAGGCAGTACAGGATGATAACGTGATAACAGGTACCTTTCTTATAAATGATGTTTATGCGAGGGTATTGTTTGATTCAGGGGTGGATAAGTCATTTGTAGATAATAAGTTTTGTAAGTTGCTGAATTTACCTGTTAAAACCCTAAGTGTGAAATATGAGGTGGAATTAGCAGATGGTACCTTAGAAACCGCCTCAACCGTGTTAGATGGATGTTTCATATCCATTAGGAACCACTCTTTTCCGTTATCCTTACTTCCTTTGAAGTTGGCTGGTTTCGATATAGTAATAGGCATGGATTGGTTGTCTCGCAACCAAGCCCAGATCGTTTGTGCTAAGAAGCAAGTAGTTGTCAGAACTCCTCGTGGCGAGCCTTTGACAATCCAAGGAGATTCTAAGTACGGAATGCCTGAGCAAGTGTCCACGCTCAAGGCATCAAGGTGTATGAAGAAGGCTTGTGTTATCTACATGGCACAAGTAACTATTGATGAACCAAAGCCTAAGATAGAAGACATACCTATTATCTCTGAATATCCAGGAGTATTCCCTAAAGAACTACCTGGTTTACCCCCAGATAGGCAAGTGGAGTTCAGGATTGACATTATTCCTGGAGCAGCACCTGTTGCAAGAGCGCCTTACAGATTGGCACCAACGGAGATGAAAGAGTTGAGAACTCAACTGGATGATTTGCTAGCCAAAGGATTTATCAGACCTAGCTCATCTCCTTGGGGAGCACCAATCCTGTTTGTGAAGAAAAAGGATGGGTCGATGCGTCTGTGCATCGATTATCGAGAACTTAACAAAGTTACTATTAAGAATCGGTATCCATTGCCCAGGATCGACGACTTGTTCGATCAGCTTCAAGGAGCAAGTTACTTTTCCAAGATCGACTTAAGGTCAGGATATCATCAACTGAAGGTCAAGGATGAAGATGTACATAAGACTGCATTTAGGACTCGTTATGGTCACTACGAGTTCTTAGTGATGCCTTTTGGACTCACTAATGCACCAGCCGCATTCATGGATCTCATGAACCGCGTCTGCAAGCCCTACATGGATAAATTTGTCATCGTCTTCATCGATGATATTCTTATTTACTCGAAGAGTCAAGCTGACCATGAGAAGCATCTCCATTGCATTCTGAAACTGCTTCATCGAGAAAAGCTCTACGCAAAATTCTCTAAGTGTGAATTTTGGCTGCGTGAAGTCCAATTTCTTGGACATGTGGTTAGTGAACGCGGAATCCAGGTAGATCCCGCTAAGGTTGAAGCTGTCATGAATTGGCAAGAGCCGAAGACGCCCACAGAGATTCGCAGCTTCTTGGGATTGGCAGGATATTACAGGCGTTTTATTGAAAATTTTTCAAGAATTGCTGCACCCCTAACTTCTCTGACTAGGAAGAATATTAAGTTTGACTGGGGTCCTAAGCAACAGGAATCCTTTGATATCCTTAAGCAGAAGCTAAGCAATGCACCCGTGTTGACATTGCCTGAAGGGATTGAAGAATTAGTAGTGTACTGTGATGCATCACACACCGGTATGGGGTGTGTGCTTATGCAGAAAGGCAAGGTTATTGCCTATGCTTCTCGACAGTTAAAGGTGCACGAAAAGAACTACACCACCCATGACTTGGAGTTGGGTGCCGTTGTATTTGCACTAAAACTGTGGAGGCATTATTTGTATGGAACTAAGTGTGTGATCTATTCTGATCGCAAGAGCCTTCAACATCTATTCAATCAGAAGGACTTGAACATGAGGCATCGACGTTGGATGGAAACCTTGAATGATTATGATTGTGAAATAAAATACCATCCTGGCAAGGCGAATGTAGTCGCCGATGCCTTAAGTCGAAAGGAAAGAGTGAAGCCTACAAGAATCAACGCCAAGAGCATTGAGATAAAGAAGGGTTTGAATGAAAGGTTGTTAGCTGCGCAGAAGGAAGCTGTGCTAGAAGCTAACTATCCTGATGAAAAGCTAGGAGTAACTGAATAACAGTTATCCTATGACAAGGACGAAATTCTGAGGTTAAATGGACGAATATGGGTTCCAGTTTATGGAGAACTTCAGGATGTTATCCTCCAGGAAGCCCATAGTTCTAAATACTCCGTTCATCCTGGAGCTGACAAGATGTACCAGGATCTGAAAGCAAATTTCTGGTGGATAGGCTTGAAAAAGTCTATAGATGCCTATGTAGCTAAATGTTTGACGTGTGCGTAAGTCAAAGCTGAACATCAGAAGCCGCCAGGTTTGCTACAACAGCCTGAACTTCCCACGTGGAAGTGGGAAATGGTGACAATGGATTTCATCACCAAGTTGCCAAAGACAAAGAAAGGAAATGATACTATATGGGTGATAGTAGATAGACTGACTAAGTCAGCACATTTCCTACCCATTAAGGAGACCTATAGCTCCGACATGTTAGCCCAATTGTACGTAGATAAGATTGTATCTCTGCATGGCATACCAGTGTCTATTATCTCTGACAGAGATACTAGATACACATCACATTTTTGGAAAAGCTTCCAACGATCTTTGGGCACGCGCTTAAATTTTAGTACGGCTTACCATCCTCAGACGGACGGGCAGAGTGAGCGTACAATCCAAACTTTGGAAGACATGCTTCGTGCATGTGTGATTGACTTAGATGGTAGTTGGGATAACCACCTACCATTAATCGAGTTCTCCTATAACAATAGCTACCATACAAGCATTAAGGCTGCGCCTTTCGAGGCCTTGTACGGTAGAAAGTGCAGAACGCCCGTTTGTTCGGCGGAAGTTGGAGATGTCCAACTGACAGGACCTGAAATAGTCCTGGAGACGACAGATAAGATTGTGCAGATACGCAATCATCTCAAAGCTGCCAGGGATAGGCAGAAGAGCTACACGGACTTAAGGCGTAAACCTCTAAAGTTTGAGGTTGGTGATAAAGTCCTACTTAAAGTATCACCCTGGAAAGGGGTAATGCGATTTGGTAAGAAAGGCAAGTTAAGCCCAAGGTACATAGGACCATTCGAGATCATTGAATGTGTCGGATCTGTTGCCTATAAGTTAAACTTACCTGAAGAGCTCAGTGGTATTCATAACGTATTCCACATCTGCAATCTAAAGAAATGTCTAGCTGATGAATCACTAGTCATACCAAATACAGATGTGCACATTGACGAGAGCTTAAATTTTGTGGAAAAACCTGTGTCGATTGAGGATCGACAGGTTAAGAAGCTCCGAAGGAAACATGTACCGATAGTAAAAGTAAAATGGGATGCCCGTAGAGGTCCCGAGTACACGTGGGAGGTAGAGTCCACAATGAAAGAAAAATACCCTCATTTATTTCAGTAAATCTCGTGGTCGGGATTTCTTTTAAGGGGGTGAGGATATAACACCTCGTAATTTCATGTCCAATGTGATATCGACACGTGTCATGAACTTTAAACGTGTAAAGGATTACATCAGAAGGACTAAAGTTGACAAACAAAGAAAGTACGTGAATATAAGGGTTCAAAGTGTCAACAATGGATAAATATATCTTTCAATAACCCTACATGATGTTTATTCCCTTAAACGAATAAATCATGGATCATACGAAGCTAATTGTGAAAGAAAGTGAGGAATTACAAACTACAGGGACTAAATGTGTCAACATGTTTAAAGTATACCTCTGAGTGACCCCTTAGCAAACCCGGAGCTTTGTAACGATTAATTATGCTCACTAGAATAAGTGATAAAAATTTCACAAGGTTTCGATTCCGTATGAGAAAGTTATGCTATCATTCGTATGCGAGGGGTTAAAAGCGTCGACGTTGATAATTAAGGCTTTTCGAGTGACCATAAAGTTGACCAAGGGCTTCACAAAGATTGGTTATGTCTTGGAGTCCTTAGAAATCAATTTAGGTGGCTCAAAGTGCAAAACAAGAAGTTAAAACAACTTTTATATGGACCAGGGACCAAAACAGCAAATTATGAAAGTTGAAAATCCGGTCAGAAGGGGCGTCGCGCGACGCGTAGGATCCTTAGGGGACCTACGCGTCACGCGAGGGATCATCTGATGCAGAAAAATGTGGCAGTTGCCTGTCCAGCCCGTTTAACCGACTTATATCACTTGTTTTCAATACCATGGGCTGCACTAGCATGTTTTTAGGCATTAGGGACACTTGTTTAACGTCAGGAAACATGCCTAGACTTGTTTGGCATGATCTAGTTAGATTAAACTCACTATATAAGGTGTCCTTGTTTGCAACATTGTTGCACTCATTCATAACTTCATTTCTGGAACTACCTGGAGCACAAGAGCATTCCCTAAGCATCATTAGTCGTGCATAGTACTTCGGTAAGCTTCCTTAACCTTCCTTAATCGTGTTTTACTTAGTTAATTAGCTTAAAGTCAAACCGTCGTAATTATGGTTTGACTTAACGATTAATCACTAATGGTCCAGCGATTAGTCAAACTAAAGGTAGTTATAAGTTGGTAATTATGTGGGCATTAAACCCTTAAAAGGGCACCCTCTGATTCCCTGCTCTAACTAGGTCGTTTGTCGGGTCAAAGTTGGTTATAAAAGTCAACAGAAACTTAATTTTTGATTTAACGCATAATTAACAATGTAGAAGACGTGTAACCTATTTTATCACTCATATAACTTGGTAATTAGTATAAGAACTGGTCTAAGCTTGTTTGATCCGACAATTTTCTGTTTAGGCTCGGTTCGGAACCGAAAGTCGCAAAACTTTGAATTTTGTTTTGACTTCAGTCCTGACCTGATTTAAATGGATTTAGAAATGCCTTAGAGCTCCGTTAGGACCAGCTTGTATGATAGTATAACCCTCTGCGTTTATACTACTTAACTCGTTGATTGTCCGATGTTTCCGTTAAATGCCTAATGTTGACCAATATGCCCATTTGACTTTAAAACGAGAATTTTGGAAATGTGAGAGGACAATAATCTTTGTTACTGATTTAAAAATATGTTCCTAAAATTTCACATCAGTTGGAGGTCTAGATTAGGAGTTATGCTCAATAGCGTAATTAGAAAGCTTTTTATTAATTAAACGACATAATTAGCGTAAAGCCTATCTAAACCCAATTTTTGACACCAAACCTTTTACCCACTGATGAAATATAATATTTTGGGATTTTTGAAGATTTTTAATTATTTTTAAACTGATCATAACCTAAGGTTATTGCCTTGATTCGGTTATTACCGATTATACCCTTTTGCTTATAAAATGAGTTTTACATAGCCAATTGATACCAAATCTTTGGCCACTGATTTTATATGATAAATGAAGTATTTTGAACTTTATAACCTAATCATAAAACTCAGATTTCCTGTTAAACCCGGAAATCGCTTAAAACGACTTTTTACGCGTATTAAACACATAGTATAGGTTTAAAACCATTTTGTCATATAAGACTTATCACCAAGTGATATAACCTATTAAATTAAGTTGTTTTACTGATTTATTCAGACCCGAATCTCATAATTATAATTAATCCCTTTTTATAATCTTTTAAATGACCAAAATACCCCTACGGGGCTTAAATTGAGATTAAACTCGTTTTGGGCATAATGGAAGATATCCTACTGATATCACAACATATTTAAAGCATATTAACTTGGGAAACCTGTTCGTGAGCCATTCAGTTACCCGTTACGCGTTTTTCGCATTCGGTTCGGTTTATGTAACTAGTTTGCATAAATTAGCCGAAACGGGTCAAACCTTATCATTTTTATCTCAAAATCCAGAATGTGTTTAGTTTACCCATATTATACAAGTATACAAACTTGTCGGGTCTAAATCACATTCTAATCCGGTCTTCGCTTAATCGTGCGGTTGGAACCGTATATCTTCCTTTAAAACTAACCGGTCTAAGTTTAGGCTTAATTAAGACCCGTTAGGAATCTAATAGGTTATTAAAACCTTTGTTCCAGATTAGGAGCCCAGTAAAAGCTACGTGCACTTGCTGGTTGTGATTTATACTTTGCTCAGGTAAATACTTTTAACTTAGTTTCCCTATACGGGGCTTGGGGTACGGTATTATAATACCGCTTGGTCGGGTATGAAGTCATACAATCAAATATTGATTAAAAATATGCATAACCCGTTTTATTCTGTCTTGTTTGATGCAATGCCTTTGGGGGGGTTAATGACCGTGTCCTGGATATCCTCGGCTCATTCATTAGAAATGGTCATGACTTAAGCACGGGGTGTAGGTATACACCTGACAGTTGCGTATGTAAAAAGGTAGTCCACAAGAAGGGTATCTTCTTGTGGGTATTATACCATGTGGTTTGTCTGTTAATCTTATTAAACCGGCTCTTCTAACCGGGTCCTAAATGGACGACAAACATGTAAAACTGTATACAAGTTTATTTTTAAATAATTATCCCAAGTTATAAAAGATTATTTGTGCCTTGTGCATTCAAACTAATTTTCTCAAACTCTTTTCAAAATGAGTCGGTTAATTGTATTTACCAGTGTAAACTGACGTATTTTCCAAAAAGGTTAAGTGCAGGTACTATACGAAATAGGCTGGCTACTCCAAGGATCAATAATCAAGTCTTGCAAGCTCTAGATGTTAAAGTCTGTTGAACAATGATCTTATTTATATTTTGATCCGCCTGTGGATCCGTTACAGCCTGTTGTGATACTTTGATATTACTATTTATTCGGTTGTAATGTGATTCATACCTTTTTGCTTCCGCTGTGCATTTATAATTTGTGTTGTTTGACTATGATGATATCAACTACGTCACGATACTCCCCACCGGGCCCACCAGTAATACGTGGAAATATCAGGGTGTGATAGATGAGATTAAAGTCCACATGAAATTTCTCGTGTTAAGATACCCAATTCCTACTTAATATGACATTAATTGCCAAATTCAATGTGAAAAGCTTAACATCTAGAAATTGGAATACATTAGTAGCATGATCCCAATGTATGTATTCAAACCTGCAAGTTAGGAGGTTGAAGTTTCTCTTCTTAATAGTTCTTTTGAAAAATTGCATATGCAGGTGCAAGAGTAAAAGAGTTACCTGCTATGAGCATGAAGTTTAGCCGCTTCAAGAAGCTTGGACTTGGCTTTCATATGTTCATTGAAGGATAGGACACATACTAGTAAAAATATTGTCAAGAAAGAATATAAGAGTAAGTAAACTTGTGTGTATGTTGTCTTCATGTATTCATTATGAATACAAAGGGTTCAATCCATAGCGACACAATAATGTTCGAATATTTGGAATGTGTAATATACTGATGTGAAATTCAATCGTCGCAATATTTCATTTATGCACAAGTTTGTTTGTTGTGAATTTGTTTAAGTTAATCAAGGATTACGCTAAAATGGGAGAAGAATGTTGGATATTTTAGCGTAATCGAGACTGACTGGAAATTGAATTGTATTACACATCAAGAAAGTTAGGAGGTGTGGGAATGCATGCTTGTTTGATTTGTTATAATTCTAAGTGTTCGGACGGAGCCCCTAATTAATGGGGGTTCCAAGAGGCCAGCGTACCTGGGAGTAGGGTCCAAGGGGTAGTGCCTGTGACTAGGATCAAACTGAGTTGTATCTGATTGAAATGCATTAGAAATTTTTTTTAATTAAATTGCTTTATTAAAAAAGCATTAGAAAATTTATTTCTAGAAAAATACCATTTATTTTAAAGATTAAAAAATGGCTCTAAATTAGAAGCAATTTTAATTAAAAATTGAGGTAACCGCCCAGGCCCTAATCCCATAATTAAAAATGAGTGAATTGCAAGTTTTGTCCTTTATCTATATACCAAATTTTAGGTGATGTCCTTTGTCTTTAAAATTGATGAGTTTGGTACTTATTTTTTTAAAATCTTGCATGATATGTCTTTTGACGCTAACCTAGTTAATTTTTAATGTTAAATCAGGTCACATGCCTTGCACATGAGAGCGTATTTATCATTTCACTCTGTAGGGACTATTTTGTAAACAATATATATCCAGGGGCTTTTTTGTACAAATATAACTTTACACTCTCTCTTTCTCTCTCTAAACTCTCCATCTCCGGAGGAAACCATCGCAAACCTACATACACAATCTCATTAGTTTCCGTTTTCATCAGACTCTCCTCCCCTGATAAAGTGCAGCAATTCGTGATGCACAAGTGGCCTTTCAAGTTTTCAATGTATTTACAAAAATGCTTTGATAGAAACAAACAAATTAAACAGAAAAAGTGATAAACACTTATAGCCACACATCAAATTAAGTGGGTGTTTGCTTTTTCCATTAAGGGCATGTTTGGCTAAGCTTTTTGAAACAACTTATTGACTTATTGGATTTTTGAAAAGTCATAAGCTTCAAAATGATGTTTGGCAATGAGGGTGTATGTGAGAGGGAAAAGCCAATAAGTCAATAAGTCACTCCATACTGACTTTTCCAAAAAGCCAATAAATGAATAAGTTGTTTTGAAAAGCTTAGCCAAACATGCCCTAAGTGTGCCATAAAACCCTTATGTTTGATTTGGTATCCCTTCCGATTGGCCCTCCAATTGAAATGAACAAAATGGACATGGTGTCCGTTAAGAGAAGCCAGTAAACCGATGGCATCCATAGCTATTCTGGAGGTTGACATGAGCAAGGGTGACATCGTGGTCACCTAACTCCCTTTTTGTGTCAAATAGACCCGGTGGCCACCTGAAATACGGTGGTGGAAGAAGTTGTTGCGGTGGATGACAGTACAGATCCGGTCATCTGAAGTTTTTTTTCAGAAGCGTGATTATATGTGATGAGTTGTTTGAAGATCATGAGCTAAATCTTGAAGTTTTGAAAAGCTTACCTGTAAGTAGTTGTTACTGAATGTTATATATTGTTTTGATTTGGTTATATTGTTAAAAAAGTGTGTTTGTTTAATTAGTGTTTGTTTTGTGAAAGTTTGTGATACGAGGTATTAGGATAGAGAGAGGGGTGTGGGGTGGGTAGAGGTGGTGGTGGTGGCGGAAGGAGGTGGTGATGGTGGTGGAATGAGGTAATAGGTGATTGTGAGAGAGATTGAGTAGAGAGAGAAAAAGTGTTTTGTTTAATCATAGAGAGAAAGAGATATCTGTAGTTATTTATTCTTTTTTGTCTTTAAAATGTTTTTTAAACAACAGGTTAAAAAGACAATTATACCCTCATTTGCAAAACATGTGACCTGGTTTAATGTTAAAATTTAATTGGGTTAGTGCCAAAGGATATAACATGCAAGATTTTGAAACAACAAATACATAACTCGTCAATTTTAAAGATAAAGGACATCGCCTGAAATTTGGTATATAGATAAAGGACAAAACTTGTAATTCACTCATTAAAAATTATTGTTGTTGGTCATAACCCGGGTTCATATGAATTTATTCACCAAATCACATACTAGTTCTCGTTCTCAAATTTGAGTTGTATCCGATTGGATTTTTAGAGAGAACAAGAACAACCGAAATAATTCAATCTGAAAGTGACTACACGCCTCTTGTATCATCTGTTGCCATCTAAATTCCTCCAACAATCACCTCCTTTCTTCTTATATGCTTAAGATGCAAAACTATTTGTAAAATTCCAACCCGATTGACCGTTTTGTCCTTTTTTTCTCATAGAACACTTCGAAAACCAATTATAACATGTTCATTACTCCAATGTAAACATCTTGATACGGCATTTGCATCATAATTAAAGTAATAAAATTTATAATAAAATCCTTGAAAATTCCATTTTGAGCATTTTCTTGAAGTCATGGTATTTGCAATTAAGTTTGTCATCGCCATCTAAAATTTCCTAGCAGTCTGGAAAGTACTTTGGTTTGACTATTCCAGTTTTCATTCTTTAACCCATAATCCTATATAGTGATAGAGCTCAATTAGAGAAAGAAACTAGAGAGATAGGAAGATTCTCAAAATCAAGCTAACCTTTGTTTGTTAGCTCCAACTGTATTATAACCATCATTAACTAACTCATTACAACAATTACAACAACAACCCTATATTATTGTTCTTTTACAAAAGACCCCCCCCCCCCCGAACTATTATTTTACTATCAAATCCACATATCAATACCCTTCCCTTCAAACAAACCTTGTCCACAAGGTTAAAACAGACTAATACCACAATTAAACAATCTTAAAATTGGAAATCAGGAAATCTCAGTTGTAAGTCATGCTTATTCTCCCACGTAGCTTCAATCACAGTCAATCCTTCCCACTGAACGAATACTTGAGATACTCCTTTCCTTCCTTTTCTTACCAAACAATTATCCAACACTTTGGCTGGTTGATACAAAGATCTAGCAACTTTTGGAACAGGAACAACAGTAGTTGGTGGACCATTGGCCTGTTTTAAAAGGACACATGAAACACCGGATGCAACTGTGACTGATGAGGCAAATCCAGTTGATAAGCAACTTCTCTAATCCTCTTAATGATCAAATAACGCCCATAATACTTTGGCGAAAACTTATTAAATGTTACCATTCTTAAAGATGTTTGAATATAGGGTCTTAGTTTCAAATAGACCCATGTACCCTCCTAAAAAACTCTGTCACTTCTATGCTTATTAGCTTGTTGTTTCAGTCTATTTTGAGCCATCAACAGTGTAGACCTCAATACAGCTATGGCCTTTTCTCTTGAGAACATTTCATCATCCAAGCTAGCAACTTTAGTGTCCCTCTGTATGTAAGGAACATGTAGAGGAGGAGCAAAACCATATAAAACCTGAAATTGAGTAGTTTTAATAGAAGTGTGGTAATTGGTGTTGTACCACCATTCAGCCAAAGACAACCAATGAGCCCACAATTTCCCATAGTGCAAAACCATACACCTGAGATATGTTTCCAAACACCTATTAACTACTTCTGTCTGACCAACTGTTTGTGGATGGTAAGTTGTGGACATAGCCAGCTCAATCCCCTGCAGTCTTGTAAACTCTTGCCAAAAGGTGCTTAAAAAATTGCATCCATACAACTTATACACATTGTCAACGAAGGATTAGGCCACATAAATTGCAGATATAGGATGAGACAATCCCATGAAACGAGCATACTTAGTAAGCCTATCCACTACCACAAAAAAATGACCCCCCCCATAGTTGACCCATGACACCATTGTAAAAGCTCTTTCCTTACCTGTGCATCATTACTGTCACGACCCCCGACCCCACCCTGGACGGGAGCGGGAGCCGTGAAGCAGCCAAGTGTTACCGGTAGTTTATTTTGAAAAGTATTGCAGCGGAAAATTTCATCAAGACCGTGAGTTAGGAAAAATATCAAAGTTTTGAAACACCGGATTTTATTTATTAAACAGATGGGATAAACCCATGTTTTGCAAAGGTAGCTTTAATATGGGATAAGCTCGGATACATAAAACAACTTTTCTTATATTAATTTAATTGATAAAATGAGCCACTTCTGTAAGCCTTTTGGTGGCGTATCCAACTCTTATTCCATTCTACTGTAATCACCTGAAACACGTTTTAAAAAGGTTTGGTCAGTGGAAAATACTGGTGAGTACATTCAATTTGTACAAAAGACACATTGTTATAATTTACAGCATTAAGAGTTTTCACATTTGCCCCTATCTTATAATATGTTGGTTCAGTTGTCACTCGACCAGATCTATGACTGTGGACATATCACTAATTAGGCTCGCCCACCTAAAGTGATAAATCATTAGTAGTAATGTGCACATACCCCCACTTACTGCCAGTAATTAAAAATTAATAAAGACTTAATCACTCCAAAGTATAACTGGAAAACATTTAGGGTTTTGCAAACAATTCGGTAGAAAGAGAATGACTCACTTTATAAGCATGCAATCTTGATTTAACAAGTCTCTTGTTTCTATGCCTTCTGATAATTAAGCATCTACTTTATAGTTCTGAATCTTCTGATGATTAAACATCTTGTTTGATAGTATGTTATGGAGCGGAGTTTTCTGATGTTGGATCGGTTCTGTTCAAACATAAAGGAAAACATGAAAACATACCTGTTACAGCATTCAATGCAGTGGAGAATCCAGTCAGAGAAGATAACATCGAGTTCGACATGATAGTCAGAGTGATCCGGTTCCTCCTTAGGGTGCTAACCGATGATGGGGACTAAGAAAACCGAAAAGGGGTATCGGCTTAGGAGAGGAGGTCGATGGTGATGTTATGCTTATGGGGTGTGTCTAATTGTGTAACTGAGTAACCCATCAACCTTTGCATAAGACTCCTTTATATAGGCACCCAGGAGGAAACCTAATTAGTTAATAAGGGTAATATGGTCCATCAACAATTAACAACTAATTATTTAATAGGTTATTATATATTTTGATCTATATTATGTAAATGATTATAATGGCTACTAGATTAAATATTAAACATAATATATTTAATCTTACATTCTCCCACTTAGCCGAGTAATCATTTACTATGAGTATTAGATAAGCCTGATCAGGAGTTAACACTCATTTTAGCCTTAAACAAGTACTATAGCAGAGAAATACAGCCGTTGAATCATTATGCGACTCAGGACCCCCATTAATCATACTATAGCCTTAATTTAAAACCTAATCGTTATGATCAAAATACGCATAAGCCCTTTGTTTGATTTGTAACTTTATTTGTCTATATGCCATTATACCGGTTGAACATATTCTAAGAGACATACAAAATCAAACTGAGGAAATTTCATTAATCATAAAACATAAGCTAGTACAATATGCTCAAATAAGGTCTTTACTAAATCCCATATTCCGAACATGTTCTTCGTAAACCTTAGGAGGGAGACCTTTAGTCATCGGATCCGCAAGCATATCTTTAGTACTAATATACTCGATACAAAGATTATTTTCCTCAACTCGTTCTCGTACGAACAGATATTTTGTATCAAGATATAAACCAGCTCCAGTCGAACTGTTACTGTTCGAGAAACTAACGGCAGCTGAATTATCACAATAAAGCTTCAATGGTCTAGAAATGGAATTAACGATTTTGAGCCCAGCAACCAGATTTCTAAGCAACATTCCATGACAGGTTGCATTATAAACAACAATGTACTCTGCCATCATTGTGGAAGTTGTGGTCAACTGTTGTTTATGACTCTTCCATGAGATAGGGCCGCTTGCTAACATAAAGATATAGCCCGAAGTGGATTTCTTGTCATCTTTGCACTTTGCAAAGTCAGAATCAGAATAGCCCACCACTTCTAAATGATCACTTCTTCTATAAGTCAGTTTATAGTCTTTCGTCCCTTGCAGATACCTTCTTAGCTGCTTTCCAGTGATCTAGGCCAGGATTAGTCTGATAACGGCCTAGCATTCCAGCAATATAAGCGATATCTGGGCGAGTACAGACTTGAGCATACATCAAGCTCCCGACTACTAACGCGTAAGGTATCTGGCTCATTTGCTCCTTCTCAACCTCTGTTGTCGGACACTGGAATGAACCGAAAACATCTCCTTTAACTACTGGAGCGACGGAGGGTTTGCACTGTTGCATGTTGTAACGAGTAAGGACACGATCTATGTAAGCCTTTTGGGATAATCCTAAAATCCCCTGGTGTCTATCTCGGTGAATTTCGATGCCAATGACGTAAGAAGCATCTCCGAGATCCTTCATGTCGAAGTTATGCGAGAGTAACCGCTTCGACTCATGCAACATGTCTGAACTATTACTTGCCAATAGAATATCATCTACGTAAAGGACAAGTATAGTAAAGTTGCTCCCACTCATCTTGAGGTAGGTTCATTGATCCACTTGATTCTTCATAAAACCTTGCTTCTTCATGACTTCATCAAACTTGAGGTACCACTGACGTGATGCTTGTTTTAACCCGTAAATGGATTTCTTCAACTTACAGACTAGATGCTCCTGACCTTCAGGTTTAAAGCCTTCAGGTTGTTTCATGTAAACATCTTCGTCCAAGTCTCCGTTAAGGAAAGTGGTTTTAACGTCCATCTGATGTAACTCCAAATCAAAATGAGCTACTAGGGCCATGACGATCCTTAATGAATCTTTACGAGAGACAGGTGAAAACGTCTCTTGATAATCAATTCCCTCTTTCTGAGTGTAGCCCTTTGCAACCAATCTCGCTTTGTAGCGTTCAACGTTCCCATTCGGATCCAGTTTTGTTTTGAACACCCATTTACATCCTACGGGTTTCACACCGTTGGGTAATTCTACCAAATCCCAAACGTCATTTTTCTTCATGGATTCAAGCTCTTCAATCATTGCTTTATTCCATTCAGAAGACTGATCACTGCTAATGGCTTCATTGTAAGAGATAGGATCATTGAGCTTTCCGGGATCCATTTCAGTCAGGTAGGTAACATAATCATCCCAATTAGTAGGCCTTCTTTGCCTAGATGACCTCCTGATTGGATTATCGGGTTCATCGTTTTCTTGGTTTTGAGCGTTTGATGTGCCTTCGTCATGAGGTATAATGGGTTCTGATTGTAGAGGTGAATTTGCAGTTGGTGCAGTAGCTTCAGGTACAGTAGTTGCATTGGGTACAAGAGGAGTAATCGGAGTAATGGTAAGCGACGAGTCTCCCCCCCCCCCGCGTCTTGTACTTCTTGCAATTCTTCGTAAGGGTTGTTACTGCTCCCACTGACCTTGAAATCCTCCAGGAACGCGGCACGCTTGGTTTCAACAATACGGGTGACATGGGAAGGACAATAGAAACGATAACCCTTTGAATTCTCAGGATACCTGATAAAGAAACAGGTAACTGTTTTAGGGTCAAGTTTCCTTAGGAAAGGATTGTAAAGTTTTGCTTCAGCAATGCAGCCCCATACTTTCATATATTTAAGACTCGGGTTCCTTCCTGTCCAAAGTTCATAAGGAGTTTTAGGGACAGACTTAGAAGGAACTCTATTGAGTATATGAACAACTGCTTTTAACGCTTCAGTCCAGAGAAATAATGGTAAATTAGTGTTGGCTAACATACTGCGCACCATGTTCATAAGGGTACGGTTTCTTCTTTCAGCGACACCATTCTGCTGAGGTGTACCAGGCATGGTGTATTGGTTCACAATCCCCTGGTGTAACACCCCAAAACCCGAATGTTTATATTCGTTAAAATGTTATGATATGGTACATCAAGAAATAGATAACTAGGCTATTTAACCTACTTAGATGTATGGTTAAAATTATTAAAAGGTGGAATGTAGTAAAATGTTTAGCAAAGCAAACAAGGGAACAAACTTGAGGGACCAAAGATGAACAAGGGGGAAGTTATGTTTTAATTAACAAACACACCCACACAAACACACACACATTTCGTGTGTTCCAGATCGATCAGGGGAAACTCCCCATGAACCAAACCCTAGTTCTAACATGATCATCAAATTGAGGAGTCAAATGAAGCTCAAATTCTTAACCGAGCATAGATTAATGATCACCGTCACAAGGGGATCGCAAGGTATGTCTTAAAAGTTAGTTTGGTGATTATGCATGAAGCGGGTTATGATGTAAATTGCGAAATTGTATGAAATTGATAATGAGTATGTGTTAGAATTATAATATATAACATGGATTATGCATGGTTTAGGTTAATTTGATGTTTAATGGTGAAACCCATTTCTAGTAGTAATGTTATGAAGATGATGATGTTGCATATGTTAAATCAAGTATGGTTTTGATGTATATGAAGTTGAATATTGTGGATTATTGTTAATGACCTTGATTTAGGATGAAAGTTATGTGAGGTTAGTGGGAATTTGATGATCTTGATATGAACTAGTAAGAAGATGCAAAGAATGCTTGTACTTTATGCTTAGGAAGTAGTATGCACACCAAGTGTATGATAAAATGTCTAAGTGAAGTTAAGATGTGAGATTTTAAGAAGTGGCTTGACATATATGAATGATGTATGATAATGATGTAATTAGTGGTATACTAACTTAAAGAGTGTGCTTTAGATGGAACTAGTACAAGAATTCGGGTTGAATGTATGTGTTGTCAAGATTATGCATTAGAGGCTTGTACATTATGCTTGAATGGGCGATGCTCGCCATGTGTTTCTATTAATCACTTAATTGCGATTAAGAAGTAAATGTATATTAAATGTATAACATATGACCATACTAGTAAAGGGTGATGTTATGAATTACGTTAAGTTGTCTAACTTAGCTATGTGATTGTCAAATGTAGAATCATGAAAGCATAAGTATGTGTATATTGTGTATGTGAATGGGCGATCATGTAGTTGTTTGTGTCATACAACATTATGTATGAAATGAATATCATGTCATTAATATGGTCCACTATATCAACATGAATGCGTGTTCATAAGTTGGGAGTTATATGCTAAAAGGTTGACTTTCTGAAAGTCAACCGAGAATTTATAACACGGTTAGGTATTTTGACACAAATATAAGAATCGGGAGATCATGGAATACGTGTTAGACCAATTATGTGTTACGTGTGATAACGAATTTAGATTTCGAAGATATTGAACTATGTGATTGACGAGTCATGTCATATGCGTGTTAGTGAAAGTCAAATAGATAAAAGTTGGAAAATATGTGTTAATATGAATAAGCATGAATACTAACATAATCATGGCATGAAGGCATGAAAGAATAGGAATCACACTAGCACGGACCAAGCATGGAAGGCTAACGGGTCAAGAAGAGGCAAGGAAGATGTTACGAACGCGGATGCACAAGGTAAGTGATTCCGTAATCACTTTTTAGTTGTTTATGTAAAGTTATATGCAACTTAATTAAATATGATAATTGAGGTAAATTAGGAATGAATTGTATGATGTTGATGATCATTAAACGGATCTTAGCTTTTATCCGAGTAATGTATGTGTGATTAAGAATTTTAGCTAAGTAGAAGGATTCGTTACTTATGTAAAGAATTCCTTTGTTGTTAAGGATAAAGCGAAATTGACAAAAACGCCCTTGATAGGTATATCGGGCAAACGACCTTGAATGTCTATTGGAAACAAGTGAACCGATTAGAGTAATGTGTTGGTCATGCGTAAAAGCGAAGAGTATGGTTTTGATATGTCATAGACCATTTAATGCACAAATACCCATAACGGGTCAATTATGAGCTTTTAAGCGAAAATGGGTCAAGAGGATGCTAGGCATCCGGGAATTTAATCTTTTATGATAGGCGCCAATGAAATTATTAAGTTCATAGGAGTTTGAGGTCAAATAAACAGATTATGTTGATAAATGCACGTACGGGTCAAATAACTAGAATATGATAATAAGCCGAATGCATGTAAGTTAAGAATTTCCTTGATCCGGAGGTGGGATTATAAGTTTATATGATAGTATGTGAATTTACAAGCATGTAGGAAGAAACGGGAGGTTAAACGGGTAAACGGTTCAAAAGTTACGTGCGTTTTAGTGCGTACGGACATTGAAACGGAGCTGCAGAAAAATGAAGAATGTAGAGGGCGTCGCCGACGGGCCTGACCCCCGTCGCCGACGGGCTTCGGATTGTTGAAAATGGCCGACGGCCTATGCACCTGTCTACGGGAACTATCAGTCGACGGGTGAAATTACAACCCGTCGCCGACGGCTTGGGACCCCGTCGGCGACGGGCTCTCTTTTGTGAGAATTCTGTTTTTCCGCTTTTGAACTCCCGGTTGCTCCGCAACGCGTCCTGGTGCTCCGTTGATCGACCCGGTGACCAGTTAAGCTCCCGAAAAGCTCCTTAACTTTGTCAAACCTGCATAAACGCAATTCTATTTAAAAGTAGGTCATTCAAGATCTAAGACTCATATAAAAATATAAGGTTATATTATTACGAGCCCCGGTTTTTAACCACGCATCAATCATTAGATATTTAGGGGCTATAAATCAAAGTTTAAGTCCCATGTAAATATCGTATGAGTATGGGAGAGGTATGCAAGATGTGTTACGTGTATGTAGATGCGTATTTATGTATATATGAAAATACGTATGATGGCATGTATGTATGTAAAGATGTAGGAAAGGTATGCACCTATACAAATGTGTATGTATGTACGTATGTAGGTAAGTATGTATGCAGGATTGTATGAAGCATGTATGAGTGTATGCACGCATGTAAGTTGTAGGAAAGATACGTACGTATGTAGAGGTGTATGTATGTATGTATGTAAGTATGTATTCATGATTTAGACATGTCGAGGGTTAACGTTATTAATGGTGTACCTTGAGAATGAAAAGTAATGCAGGTACGTTATTGAAGCCTCACCAGGAAATGGATACGCAGATGAGATGCTTAAAGTTTCTTAAAGATCTAAATGTGAAGTGTACGCGAATGATCTTGGTTATATAATGTGTGCTAATGTTTTGAATGTATGTGGTGAGTGCAGGTTGTACGGATCACAGGCGATTATTACAAGGAATAGAGGTCGAAGATCGAGTCACTAGAGAGATTGTGCGGGGACGTTGAATGTAAAATGTAGAAAACATAAGCTATGTTTTTAATTAGTAAATAAGAAGATGACGGATTTATGAATAAAAGTTATGATAAAGTTAAAGTTTAAATAAGTTGAGGTATTTATAAAGAAAGAAATTTTATGGCACGAATTTCCGCTGCGACTTTTGCCATGTACGAATATGGGTGTAACAAGTTGGTATCAGAGCCCTGGTTTGAGAGAATCAAGTGTAAGAAGGTAAGTGCTTGAACTCAAACCTGTGTGCTCTTGTGATAAGAAACCCGTACAATCCAAGACTCGGTCAAGATCCAAAGGTAAAAGAGAATGTAAGTTTGTACTTATGTATACGCATAAAGAAACTGACGGTTTTGTATATGCAAGGTAAGTATAAGCGTTTGAAGAGGATGATCCGCGAGTGCGGTCAAGTACCGACACCAAGGCATGAAATAAGATAAAGTTGAACCCAGGTACGTAAATTCAATATGTCGGTATATGAAATGGTAAAATGCATTAAGGGAAGAAAAATGCTAAATGAAGGACCATGATGGTATAGTAAACATGTTTTGAAAAATGATACACGTGCCGAAACCTAATTCTTCGGACATAAGGTGACAATTACACGAAGACACGAAACTAGTATGTGGATTGTGTACCTGGCCAGTACACGTGAAGCATATGACGTTCGTGGGACCGTGATAATTAATCTCATAAAATGGACCAGGAGCTTGACCCACATCAGTATGTCTTCCATAATATTCACCGCCTCTATCTGATTTCACAACTTTAATCTGACGATCTAATTGCTTTTCAACTTCAGCCTTATAATCTTTAAAAGTTGTTAGAGATTCAGATTTCTCCTTAATAAGATACAAGTACATGTAACGAGAATAATCATCAATAAAAGTGATAAATGAAGTATGTCCTGTTATGCCAGCGATTTGGTAGGGACCACTAATGTCAGTGTGAATGAGTTCTAATAAATTAGAACTCCTAGAGGCACCTTTCTTATTCGCTAATGTCATTTTACCTTTAAGACATTTGACACATGTTCCAAAATCAGAGAAATCGAGAGGAGGTAAGACTTCATCCTTTATGAGACGATTTAATCGTTCCTTTGAAATGTGGCCTAAACGTTGATGCCACAACATGGATGAATTTTCTAAGTCTCGTTTCTCTTTCATCTTTGTGAGTTATTCATTAATGTTATATGACAACAAAGATTTGGAAAAGTTATCTTCTAGTTCTAATCTATAGAGACTACCATCCAGAACACCAGTACCATAAAGAACAGAATCATAGAGGATAGAGAGTTTGCGATGACCATGGGAAACAATAAAACCGTCCATGTCTAACTTTGGTCCTGATACAAGGTTCCGAGTTACCTCAGGAACATATAAGGTATCATAAAGTTTAATACATAAACCAGTTTTCATAACTAATTGTAATGTTCCAATGGTCTTCACTTCTAATTCTCGATCATCCCCAACCTTAAGCGTTCTTTGGTTTCTTTCCAGCTTCCGAATTGAAAGGAATCCCTGAGTTGAATTGGTAACATGAACCATAGAACCAGAATCAAACCACCAAGAATTAGCAGGAACACTTAAATTATAGGACTCAAGTATCATAAAATAATCGTTACCTTTCTTAGCCAGCCACTCCTTAAAGTCAGGGTATTCCTTCTGCATATGTCTTGTCTTTTTACAGAACTTGCAGCGGATACTGCCTAAGGAGTTCTTAGAGCTGGAAGGTGCACTTGTATTAGGATTAGGATTAGGCCTTTGGACTTTTGAAGCATCCTTCCTCTGATAATTGTTCTTCCTCTTCTTAGAGTTGGAGGTAGTGAAGTTGGCAACATCAGTAGTGCGATCCATCCTCATACGCTCTTCCTCCTGTACGCACATGGCGACCAGCTCACTCATCGTCCATTTGTCCTTCTGAGTGTTGTAATAGATCTTGAATGCTTCAAAGGACGAAGGAAGCGAAGTAATGATGAAATGAACGAGGAAACCATCACTGATCTCCATTTCCAGCCCCTTCAGCTTATTGGCCATGTCATTCATCATCATGATGTGCTCGCGAATGCCGCTCCTCCCATCATACTTAGTTGTCACCAGCTTGAGGATAAGGGTACTAGCGTGTGCTTTAGACGTCCCTTTGAACTGCGCCTCCACATGTTCGAAGTAGGTTTTAGCATCGTCAGAATCAGGAATGGCTCCTCTGATTGCATTACTGATGGACTGCTTCATAAACATGAGAGACATGCGGTTACACCTAGTCCACTTGTCATGAGTCAACTGGTCAGCAGCAGTACTTTGTGGAGTAAGGTCGGCTGGCTTCTTCTCTCTCAGAGCATAATCGAAATCCAGCAGCCCAAGAGTAAGCATGAGAGCATCCTTCCATGCAGCAAAGTTATCACCAGTCAAAGGTAGAATCCCGCAATTGGGCGTTGTTAGTGGAAATAAGATGAGCAAGTTATGATACTACGGAAAAAGTTCTAATGTGATCTAAGGGCACGTAATACTAAGGCAGGCATAAATAATGACCATTTTACATTATGAAGCTGTGATATTGTCTATTACTAACATCAAAATAATAGACTTAGTTAAAATTTTACTTAAACGAAGACAAATCAGCTTTGGCCAGAAGTGTAATCATTTAGCATATGTGCAAAGTGGTTGTAACAAATCAGCTTTGGCCAGAAATTGAGACAATCACTTTAGTTATGCACTTGTTAAGTATGCCATCTATGAAAGAATTAAATCAGCTTTGGCCAGATATTAAGACATTCATGTTTATGATGCACACTTAACATAGCTTTCGTAATACTCGAATGATAAGTAGATGTATCAAATCAGCTTTGGCCAGAAATGATATATCAGAAGCTCATTCAAGTTAAGCTATTCTGGTTTTGCAAAACATTATCTGATTCTGATTAGTTAACTAAGTATTTACAAAACCATTTATTTAATAGCAAACCACCCGTTAGCGCGGATCGAACTGACTAATTTCGAATCCATTAAACATCCGAAATGACTAATTTCGAATCCATTTCGGATGAATCATATCTTGGATTCATCCGAAATGACTAATTTCGAATCCTTTCGGATGTGTCCAAAACGCGTAAGTCGAATCATTTCGGATGCATTTCGGATGATTTCGAATGATTGCTTAGTCCGAGATTGATCCGAAATGGTGATACTTAGTCCGAAATGATCCGTAATGATCAAACAGATGTTGATAATCAATAACTTATGATGAACCCTAAATCAGAAAATTCAAACATTCATCCGAAATTCATCGGTAATGATCCGAAATCATCCGTAATGATCAGAGATGATCCATAATGATGAAGTTCCAGATCCGAAATCATCCGTAATGATCAGTGATGATCTGTAATGATGAAATTCCAGATCCGGAATGATCCGTAATGATGAAACCTAGATCCGTAATCATCCGAAATCATCCGTAATGAGGATTTCGGATGGCAAAAACTTAATCTGATATGAATTTTTTCGATTCTGTTTTCCAGATTTTCAGATATAAAACAGAACCGACTAATCAACATATGCTCTGATACCACATGTTGGATCGGTTCTGTTCAAACATAAAGGAAAACATGAAAACATACCTGTTACAGCATTCAATGCAGTGGTGAATCCAGTCAGAGAAGATGGCATCGAGTTCGACATAATTGTCAGAGTGATCCGATTCCTCCTTAGGGTGCTAACTGATGATGGGGACTAAGAAAACCGAAAAGGGGTATCGGCTTAGGAGAGGAGGTCGATGGTGATGTTATGCTTATGGGGTGTGTCTAATTGTGTAACTGAGTAACCCCTCAACCTTTGCATAAGACTCCTTTATATAGGCACCCAGGAGGAAACCTAATTAGTTAATAAGGGTAATATGGTCCATCAACAATTACCAACTAATTATTTAATAGGTTATTATATATTTTGATCTATATTATGTAAATGATTATAATGGCTACTAGATTAAATATTAAACATAATATATTTAATCTTACATCTGATAGTTAAACATTTAGTTTAACAGAGTGGAATACGTATTAGTGTAAAACCATATCAAACCTAACGATGGTCACGAGATCAGAACCTAACGAAATTCACAAAGTATAGTCTTATTTAGACAGCACTTTGGCATTTGTTAGTTGGTTCCCGAATCAATCAGAAAGAATATCGTATCGGTGATTATTGGTTAGAACACCAACGTATAGAGAGAAGAATAGAAGAAATGAGCAAAGAAAAATGAATCCTAAGCTTCCTATTTATAGGTAAGGGATAAGTCTTATCCCATATAGAACTTCCTTAGGTGTTATCTATCCAGATACACCTTCCTCAGTTGAACCTTCCCTAGATAAAACCTTCCTCAGATAATACCTTCCTTATATATTATCTACCTCATATATATCTATTTTCATGTATATCTATTTAGGTATTTAAGTTACTTAGTTAATTAATCTTACTTAGCTGATTAATTAATCTTACTTAGCTTAATTAATCTTACTTAACTGATTAATTAATCTTACTTAGCTTAATTAATCTTACTTAACTGATTAAGTTTTACTTATCTATTAAGATTTCTTAACCGCTAAGTTTTACTTAATCATTAAGTTTACTTAAACACTAAGTTTACTTAATCACTAAGTATTCTAGTTTAACAACTTTCTGGTTATGAGTTCTAATTTCTAGATACAATGGAACTCGTATTAGCGTTTTAACTCAATTCAACTTTAACGATAATCACGAGATCAAAACTCACAACAAATGACAAAGTATAGCCGTATATAGGCAGCACTTAAACATCCGTTGGATCAGTTTTAATCAATCGGATATAGTATCGTGTCCGTGATTAGAGTCATTACCTGATAACGAGTAGAGTTTCGGGGTTTTAGGGGTTTCGTTGAAAGAAACAGAGATACAAGAAATAGGACATCGTTTTGAACGAGCGAACTGAGCAAATTGAACTAGTCCCAAACCCCTGGCTTTATAGCCAATATTTGTTTCCTCCCGCGTGTCGCGCCAGGTTCGGCCTTCCCTGGCGCGTGTCGCGGGGATGGTTGACCTGGCTTCGACTGCCACGTGTCCCACGTAGTCTTGACACGTGGCACATTGTCATGACGCGTGTCCTTGGCCGCCCTTCTCGTCCAATCATGCGTTTTTCCTCGATATTTGTGCCGATACTTATCACGTATGCTCGGTCTTGATTCCAATTAATTTGGTTTTTTAATTGTGAATCTAATAAGACTATTTTTATGTGATTTGGTTCGTCGGATGTCAAGATTCCTTAACCGCTAAATTTTCCAGATTGAGTATATAAGTTTTATCGCGTGCAGTTCTGGTTTTGATTACGGTTTGTTATCGAGACTATTTTTTGAGGGTTGTTACATCCTCCCCACCTTGTTTTAAATCTCGTCCTCGAGATTTGGGTTACGATATCATTTCCGAATTATGTCACACGTTAAATAATAGGATTAAGGTAAATGACACTGTACCTGAATCAAAATATGTTCAAATTTTGTGAATACGAGAACAGTTTACAACAAATAGAACCCAGTGGTTCAACTGAATAATTTCCAGAAATTGGTATTATTAGGACGAAGTGTAAGGATATAATCATCAGAATGACTAAGTTTACATGGGTCAGAAAGATTAGAATCAATAAGTTAGACTGAATAAGAGTACGAAGATGATGTGTCAACTATCGAATCATAATACGAGGAAGAATCAGTGTTTTGACATTATTGAATTACAAAGATACCCTGAAATACAACAAAGTTTAGTGTATGATTGACTTAACACAAAGTTGTATTACGACCACTTTCAAGGATGAGTCAAGTGAAAGGTATATATAGATTAGCTCAAGCTACAAGTTTATATCGACGCCACAATGTGTCGTAGTGATTGAAATAATAGTAGTGGTGACCGAACGAGTTCATCGTGTTTTGAAATCAAATGAAATTTCGATGGAGTAAATCCGAATGTTTGTTTTAAACAAATCTAGTAGGATTTTCGATTGAAAATGAATAATGTTTTTTTTTTCGAAGATGATATAGCAATATCACGAAATGCTCGATCGATGTTGTAAGAATTGTTAAGAGATACACTGAAATATGATATGAATTTGTGTACCATTATCTTAACACACGATTGTGTTAAGATTGCTTTATGATAAAAGCGGATTAAATATAAACGAGATTAGCGCATGCTTCAAATTTGTGGAAACGTCACCACGAGGTGATCGTGATCAAAGAAACGATTCAAGCATGTTATGGTTCAAAATAAATGAGGTGCTTGTTGGGATTATTTCGAATATGATGGCCTCAATCCATCATATGGGACCTTGAATTGAATACGTATTGCGAGCAAGTTCAAACAATTGAACTTGGTTTAAACACAATCTGACATTGATTAAATAAATGCATCGACAAGGAAGTTTCGCAATAGTTACGATAACAAAACCATGTATGTGTCTTGAAAAGAAAAGAATTTTTCCAGAAATTCATTGACTTGATAGCAAGGAGTCAATAATTACAAGAATGCGGATTATCCAGATTATGAAGCAATAATAATTTAGATATAATGATCATTCAAAGTGCAACCACATGCATAACAAATGATGCATGTGTAACATATAAATTTTTCAAGAAATGAAACAAATGAGGATTTGTTATAATGAAAGAGATTATCGTGATACAATGACCAGTAAGAGGAGTAGAGTTGTGAAAATCTACTCACCAGATGCAAAAGTCGGAATTTCAATAAAAGAATTTTAAGGACTTTCCCTGGAATTTCGTGTGATGGTCAATTGTTAGATGACACTACCATGAAATGTCTAACATGGCGTATTCGTCGTAAATGAGATGAGGAAATGCGGAGACATGTGTCTTCTCCTTGGTGTGATTTATGTCGTTACAGGATCGCATGACAAATCGTCGTATCCTGATCGATAGTTCTCCTGCTAGTGAAAACTAGCATCGTTGTTGAATTGCTCCATCGTGCCTCCTCAATGATCTTGCCTCGAAATTCGTATGTGACGTATTTCAACCTCCGTTGATGTAAGGCTTAAGTTTCGTGAAATCTTGCATGTCCGTGGTTCGTTTTGCGTAAATTATCTTCTCAATTAACTAAAATAGCATAGATGTTATAATAATGGCGTCCCAACTTAAGGGTTCCCGTCGCTTATATTGTCGCATGAGTTACGAGACAGATGATCAAACGAAATAATGTTCAATATCGGAATTAGATATATGCAAGAGATTCCAGATAAAGGAATCTAGAATTATCATTGACACACATGCTCGTGACTTATTTTAAATTGTTAATCGTTATGGCTTTTGGATTTCCTTATAGATATACATATCTATATAATTATAATATACATACCATTCATAGGGTCAATGCATCAGGTGATAGTACTATGTAGGGAATTTTGTCACTTGTTTGACATATTATACCCCTTCTTGCCCGGTTCTCGCCGGAGAGGTAACCCCATCTTACCCGGTTCTCGCTGGAGAGGTAATTATCATTGTATTTTCCATGAATAGATTTTCTCAAATCATGATTTTAAAATGAATCTTTTATCAGGACTTGTATCAAGAAACAAAGAAATTTGTATTCACATGACGAATTATATTCTAGAATCTAGTAGTACCATTAAGCACGACATAACAGTGATCAAATATCATTGCTTATTTATCATACTTGCAATATTCTAATTATCATTCTTATGGTATACCAATATCTATCACATTATACAAGTAATTAGCTCATCTTGAAGCTTATATTAAGGCAACTTTCTTAAGTTCAAGTCTAAATACTATCCTGGGTGCTACCAGATAACATCAATTTCCTAACTCTTCGGTTAAACTTAGGTATTATTATTACAACACCTAATTGCTTAAACAAGTGGCTCTGATACCACCTTTGTCATGACCCCCGACCCCACCCTGGACGGGAGCGGGAGCCGTGAAGCAGCCAAGTGGTACCGGTGGTTTATTTTGAAAAGTATTGCAGTGGAAAATTTCATGAAGACCGTGAGTTAGGAAAAATATCACAGTTTTGAAACACCGGATTTTATTTATTAAACAGATGGGATAAACCCATGTTTTGCAAAGGTAGATTTAATATGGGATAAGCTCGAATATATAAAACAACTTTTCTTATATTAATTTAATTGATAAAATGAGCCACTTCTGTAAGCCTTTTGGTGCCGTATCCAACTCTTATTCCAATCTACTGTAATCACCTGAAACGCGTTTTAAAAAGGTTTGGTCAGCGGAAAATACTGGTGAGTACATTCAATTTGTACAAAAGACACATTGTTATAATTTACAGCATTAAGAGTTTTCACATTTGCCCCTATCTTATAATTAACTGGTTCAGTTGTCACTCGACGGATCTATGACTGTGGACATATCACTAATTAGGCTGCCCACCTAAAGTGATAAATCATTAGTAGTAATGTGGACATACCCCCACTTACTGTCAATAATTAAAGATTAGCAAAGACTTAATCACTACAAAGTATAACTGGAAAACATTTGGTAAAAAGAGAATGACTCGCTTTATAAGCATGCAGTCTTGATTTAACAAGTCTCTTGATTCTATGCCTTCTGATAATTAAGCATCTACTTTATAGTTCTGAATCTTCTGATGATTAAACATCTTGTTTGATAGTATGTTATGGAGGGGAGTTTTCTGATAGTTAAACCTTTAGTTTAACAGAGTGGAATACGTATTAGTGTAAAACCATATCAAACCTAACGATGGTCATGAGATCAGAACCTTAACGAAATTCACAAAGTATAGCCTTATTTAGATAGCACTTTGGCATTCGTTAGTTGGTTCCCGAATCAATCGGAAAGAATATCATATCGGTGATTATTGGTTAGAACACCAACGTATAGAGAGAAGAATAGAAGAAATGAGCAAAGAAAAATGAATTCTAAGCTTCCTATTTATAGGTAAGGGATAAGTCTTATCCCATATAGAACTTCCTTAGGTGTTATCTATCCAGATAGACCTTCCTCAGTTGAACCTTCCCTAGATAAAACCTTCCTCAAATAACACCTTCCTTATATATTATCTACCTCATATATATCTATTTTCATGTATATCTATTTAGGTATTTAAGTTACTTAGTTAATTAATCTTACTTAGCTGATTAATTAATCTTACTTAGCTTAATTAATCTTACTTAGCTTAATTAATCTTATTTAACTGATTAATTAATCTTACTTAGCTTAATTAATCTTACTTAACTGATTAAGTTTTACTTATCTATTAAGATTTCTTAACCGCTAAGTTTTACTTAATCATTAAGTTTACTTAAACACTAAATTTACTTAATCGCTAAGTATTCTAGTTTAACAGCTTCCTGGTTATGAGTTCTAATTTCTAGAAACAATGGAACTCGTATTAGCGTTTTAACTCAATTCAACTTTAACGATAATCACGAGATCAAAACTCACAACAAATGACAAAGTATAGCCGTATATAGGCAGCACTTAAACATCCGTTGGATCAGTTTTAATCAATCGGATATAGTATCGTGTTCGTGATTAGAGTCATTACCCTGATAACGAGCAGAGTTTCAGGGTTTTAGGGGTTTCGTTGAAAGAAACAGAGATATAAGAAGTAGGACGTCGTTTTGAACGAGCGAACTGAGCAAATTGAACTAGTCCCAAACCCCTGGCTTTATAGCCAATATTTGTTTCCTCCCGCGTGTCGCGCCAGGTTCGGCCTTCCCTAGCGCTTGTCGCGGGGATGGTTGACCTGGCTTCGACTGCCACGTGTCCCACGTAGTCTTGACACATGGCGCAGTGTCGTGACGCGTGTCCTTGGCCGCCCTTGTCGTCCAATCATGCGTTTTCCTCGATTTTTGTGCCGATACTTATCACGTATGCTTGGTCTTGATTCCAACTAATTTTGTTTTTTAATTGTGAATCTAATAAGACTAGTTTTATGTGATTTGGTTCGTTGGACGTCAAGATTCCTTAACCGCTAAATTTTCTAGATTGAGTATACAAGTTTTATCGCGTGCAGTTCTGGTTTTGATTATGGTTTGTTATCTAGACTATTTTTTAAGGTTGTTACTGTTGGTACACTTTATGTGGACGCGACTCGGCTCGGTTCGACTCGACTCGGTTAGGTTCGGCTCAAGCCTGACGTAGCAACATTCCTCCGTCGTGCGCCCCAGAGATCGACACACGAAGCACGGAGAGCCGCCAACCTGTCCCGCCGATACATCACCATGACATCACCGTAGTGATGTCATGATGATCTCATATGAAGACTTCATGAAACATACATGAAACATACATGACGAAATCACCTCCTGATTTCGTCAATATATGCATGGCGAAATCCACCTGTATTCGTCATATCTGTGTGTGGAGAAATCTCTGATTTCGTCAAACATGTTTTCGTCCAAAGGGTTTTCATCCAAGGGTCAGTATATATACCAAGCATGTTTCACAGTTTAGTTTATGAGAGCATAGTGAAACCAGAGAGTTTATCGTCAAACATTGTGTGTATATGTTTGATATTGTTCTCGTCCTTTTAATCCAAGTGAATCTTTGATTATCTGTTTGTGTTGTCCACTTTACATTGTTGGGTTTGCACCTTCACGGGGATTCCGCACCCGCGATCGTGTTTGTGATAAACAGGGAATAGGTTTTCGTATCGGATCCTCCGAGAAAAACGGACCTACAAGTGGTATCAGAGCCTTGGCTCTTTTCCTTGTTTAAAACCAAACATTGTGATTGTTTGAAACAAGTATTTTTAACTGTTTTCATTTTGGTGTTCTTAAAAAAAATCATATTTTCTGAAAATCTGTGTTTTTAAGGTATTATTTTGCTACAAGTTTCATTGAAAACCTGTTATATTGCATCTATACATGTTGACATTTGGGTTTTTGTTAAAAGTTTAAGCAAAATAGTGCTCGGAAAATTTCTCCGGTGAAAATTTTGGCCGGAAACTTCATATCTTCGAAGTGTTCTTGAAAGTGTTCTTGAAAATCTTCAAACGGTTATTTGCATATATCTGTGTTTGAGCTTTGTTAGTTTTAAGTTATTGTGTTTATTAATATTATATTGCAAGTGTTTGAATTTTGTGTACTTGTTATGATGACTTGTTGAAATTGTAGTTTCTAAAGGCATGTGGGTTTAAATTTGTGTCACCAACTTTGTCAGAAGAGATAAGGTTTATTTTGAAAATATCTAATCAATCTTCGTCAAAAGGGTGTTCGTCAAAACTATCTCTTTGTTTTCGTCTTTTTGTAGACAATTAAGTCTTAGTGGGGAACAATTGATAGTGGGCCATTCCTTTTTAAATTGTATCTTTAAAACAAGGTGGTGGAGTTGATTTCAAACACATTCCAATGTTCGTTGACTTCAAACAAGTCTTCGTGGAGGGCTTCATATTAAAGATACAATTTTCGCCAAACATCACTATGATCTTATCTCTTTGTTTTCGCCACACACATTAAACATCAGATTTCGTCACCCACAATACACATCTGATTTCGTCAAACCCCCATCTGATTTGGTCACCCCATCTGATTTCGTCGAAGCTTTATTATTCAGAACAGGTTTCGTCACACACCGGGCCCATTCAATACATCACGTGAACTCTTCAATCATTGCACCGACCCATTAACTGTTCAAGAGTATCGGTCCAATAAAATTGATTTTAGTGGTAAGTGTCACGTGAAGTTTAATATCGTTGCATGTGAGATTATAGTTGAGGTCATTTATCTTAACAAGGTTTTGTCATTATATGAAAGAGGTTTCGTCGAATAATTAACCCCTTTTGAGTTTCGTCGCCAATATCACAAACAGAGTTTCGTCGATCAAGAATCAAGTATTTCCGTTTCGTCGACAAAGTTCAATCACAAAGTTTCGTCGTTCTACAAAATTCAAATCAGTTTCGTCGTCATTTTGATCAACCCTAGTTTCATCGACATTTACTTTAAAAAAAAACAAAAAATCATCAGGAAGTTTCGTCGACATTAACAGCAAATTTGGGTTTCGTCGAAACTTGTTCAGTTTTTTAAACAGAAGTGTTGCAAATCTATCTTAACAGCGTGTTTTCAAGTGTGTAACCAGGTTATCACTTTCATACATCGATCATGAGTTGTACAAGTCCATTAGATTGGAGTATGGAACCAAGACCAGGTGAAGATCGAACTTCGGCAGCCGCGTGGGTAAGGAATGTTTTTGGTCAGCAATCTATAAGTGCAAGTCAATAGGCATTGGTGACGAACCAGAATCAAAGCATTCAAAATCTTTTGATAAGTGAGAGCGAAACGGGAAGCAACAATCGCCCGCCAAAGTTAAATCACATGAACGAATATCCGACATGGAAAGGTTGTTTCCATACGTACGTTCTAGGGCAGAATACCGAATTATGGACGTGCTTCATTTCGCCGTATAATCAAACTCTTGAAGCAGCAGGATCAAATGCCACGACATTTATGAATATGCAAGAACCCGACAAGAAAGCATATGATCTTGAGAAGAAGGCGTTTGCAATTCTCACACAATCACTTCACAAAGACATCTATCATCAATTCGGCTATTGTACAAGCACGAAAGCATTATGGGATGCCTTGGTAGCAAGAGGTGAAGGAAATGCAGCGACAAGAAAGACACGTCATGATCTGTTGAAGAAGAAATTCGAATCATTTCATATCTTAGAGAATGAAACCCTAAATGATATGATTACTCGTTTTATCATTTGAGTAGTGAACTGTTTGCTTATGGTGTTATTGCATCTCAACAGGAAATGGTAGCAAGGTTTGCTGATGCTCTACCTCCAAAGTGGAGCCCATTCATTGAGCTTCTACAGTATACGGGCGTTCTAGATGATGTCAATATCTATGAATTCATTCAGAAGTTGGAGCACAAGAACGAAGAGGAAATTTGGAAAGCTAAAAGGATTGCAGCTCCTCAAAACACAGAAATGTATTTGCCTGGTTTTGCTCCTTCAGCTAGTTCTAGTTCCGTTCAGCAACCGAAGCTTCAAACAGCGTTTGTGTCCAATACAAGCTCATCTCCGTTTCCACAGTCAGCTCCTCCACCGGTTTTCGATCCAAGTGCTTATCTTCCACAACCTAAACCCCAACCTCAACCTCAAGTTTCCACAACACAACCTCAACTCGATCCAAGTGCCTATTTTCCTAAACCTACTGTCGATTGTGGTCCGGCCATACAGTTGGGAAACGGTGATCAAACAAGAACTGCGTTTTATGCTGAAATTGTCAAGAATGTCAATGATGGTGAATCTTCAGGAAATGATGACAGTTCAGGATATAGTGGCAGTACTGATGAAGATGGCTCAGGTGTGAGTGATTACAGTTCAGAATCGGATGTCAAGGAGGGAATGGATTCTGAAGCTGATAGTTTGTCGAATGATGCCAAGGAGATAAAGTGTCAGAAATATGTCTTGGTCAAGAAAGCTGATGCTACATCAGAAGAAATGGAGAAGATTCTCACTGAAGATGGATCTTTCTCTTCTCAGACTGCCTTTATGGCTAATGTCACAGCTTCTACAAGTCTGGTAAAATCTGAAACTCCTAGCATATGTAGTGATTGTGCTGATATGAAACATAAATGTGCTGAATTGAAACATGAATCTGAAACGGTTCATAGTCACAATCAGAGTTTGGTTATTGAACTGTCAAAGTGCAAAGAGGCAAATATGGCTTTAGTTAGAAACGAAAAGGATTTTAAATCTGTAATTGAAACCTTAAAGAAAAGTGTTTCCGAAGTGACCAAAACTGTTTATCATAAACAAGTTAGTATTAACGATTACATTAACATTGTTGAGGAAACCAAAAAGGAACTAGCCATTGCCAAATGCGAGCATGAAGCGATCAAGCTCAAATTGGAGAGTTACTCAAACTCCCGATATGTGCTTGATCACATCATTGACGTTCAACAACTAAAGGGTAATGTTAAAGGCGTTGGGTATAAGTCGTGTCCACCTCCTTTGAGACACAACTATACCAGAATGCCCGATGAGGAGGAAATGCCGCGTTTTGAGCCAACTGTACCTCTTGATTATGAGGAAGTTACAACTGGCTTAGGGTTCAAAACGGACAATTCATCGGAGGGCTCATCTGATAGCAAGGAGAAGTCATCATGTGCTTCAAATCAAAGTCCTCCAACCGTTGAGGACTATGATTCGTCAGATGATGAACCAGATGTGAGTAATGAGGATAAATCTCTTGAGAAGAACAAAGGAGTAGAAGTGCCTTTTGAGAATCACATTTTGTGTGATCCTCCTACTCCTACTGTGCAATCAACTGGTGCTAAACAAGAGATAGATCCTATCACTGAGACAGTGTCTACTGTTAAAAGTGATAACGTGTTGTACACTTTAGTCGGTGATGACAAAATTTATTCAAACACAGCTTTTCCAATTAAAAACATCAATCAATCCTTGATTGATAAAGTGTTTGAAGATAATACACCTAAGTTTTTGGGAAAAGCGATCCCGAGAGTTTCAGTAACTCAGTGTGATTCTATTCCAAAAGCTGAAGCGAGGAAACAATTTGGAAACCAAAAATTACCGACTAAACAACAACCTGTCGCCTTTAAGGGTAAACAACAACAACGAGCTCAAAAGCCCAAGGCTAAGGTTGAATCAAAAGGAGCTCGTTACAAGAAGAAAGCAAAAGACGTTAAGTTTGTGGCCTCCAAAGGTACTGATAAAGTGGAGATTTTTGAAAATAAGTCAAATACCGATTTTGTTCAAAAGGTCAACATTTTGAAACATAATAATGATAACAATTACACTCAACACACAAATGGGTGTGAAGCTAGTACCTCTGGGTCTACAACTTCTACGTCAGGTCGTCGATCAGATTCTCCTAAGTTTGTTGAAAGGAGAACTTGTTTCAAATGTGGGAAGTTTGGGCACATCATTAAAGACTGCACAAACTCGCCCAAACCAAATTTTGTTGAAAGAGCCCCCTCTGAACAAGGTCACTCACAACGTCGTCCTGTTTCTCCAAAACATGATAAACACACTATTAAAGAACAGGAAACGAAACAACGACGTCAAAATGTAAAGAAAATTGAAAAGGCATTAAAACCGGATGTAAAATCTGTTAAAAGGGAACCAATTTCATCACAACCGTTAAAACCAAAAATTGTAAATGATATACAATTCGGTAAACGGAAACAGGCTTGGAAACCGAAAACAGGTGAGGATTTAAGAGGAGGGTTGCAATTTAAGGACCTTCAAGAAATTGAAATTACATTTCTTGATTCTCAGGGGCAACCCAAGTCTATGAAGGCTTGGGTCCCCCTCTCCAACTAATCTCTGAGTGAGTGTGCAGGATGTTCCAGGAGGAACTATCGATAGTCATAGGATTGTTGATAGTGGAGTGTCCATGCACAAGATCGGCGACAAAAGAAATTGTTGCCTTTGATGGAGAGAAGAAGAAAAGGGAAACAGAGTTGTCTGTTGAAAGAAATTGAAAGCTTCGACAAAATGAAAATCATTCCAAGAGTTTGATTGTTCAAGGCTTTGATAGGGTCCCCAGGATAGATTCAATCAAAATGTACGCATCTGCAACACGTCTGAAGTTGAAAATCAACTAGATGAACGTGCAGTGTACATTTCTTAGCGGTGTGATTGAAGAAAATGTGTTTGTTGAACAAACCAACCGGGTGTGCGGATGCCTTGGCTTGGATTGAACAACCGCACACTACTTTTCAAAGAGAAAGACAAAGACCTTCGCTGGTGCAATGTGTAAGGCCAGCCGGACCCAAAGGTTTATGATCTTGTTGCTGTCAAGAGATTTCTCAGTAGCTACAAAAATTGACTTTGAAGTCCACACCGGGTGGATATCCAGTTTGGGAGAGCGCTCAGATTCCTTGCAATGCACGAAGCAGTTGCAGGATACGGTTTTAAATTTCTAATCTCTCCTATACTTGTCGATATTTAAGCTGCTTTATAAATTGTTATCCTCTCGTACAACACTCTTTGACCTAACACGTTGATCTCGAATATCACCTCACACGTGATTGTTTTTAATATGAAACTTGTCAATGTTGTCATGGTCCGCACCGCTTACCGACGTGCTAACTGATTTTTCCAAAATTCGATAAATCATTTCTGATTAAAACTTAATTTTGGTAAACGGCATTGAGGTAAAACATGAGTTAACCAACATCGGAAAATCATTTTTGTAAATACCTTTGTGTTTTTAAAATTTATCATAGTTTGTTGATTTTAGGGGGAGTAAATCCAAAATTTGAAAATTCAAAAAATTTCAAAACGCAAAAACAATAGAAAAACAAAAATGAGTTTCCTGGCGAGAAAAAGAGAAAATGATAGTACATCAGTGGTCTGTCTAAACCTCTTTTGAAATGAACTTGAAAATGAAAAATATGTTAAGCAGCTCTATATAAGATGTATCGGTAGGCTCACAATCATTTTAAAGTGTGCAGGGTGATATAAATCCTAAATCGACTGAAGACCAGGTGGGAACCATTCATTGGCATATGGTCTTAGTACCGAAATTTCGTTTGAGAGATTGCCGAGGTTCTGAGATATTCGGTCTTTATGCTGCTTATCATCTGGGTATCATGGTTGTATCTGTTACCGAAAAATAACGGAGACGAAGTCTAGATCTTCCATGATACTATACATGCGTGTACATATTGCATTCGACCTCAATAAGTGATCAACAATCACATGTCCAAACAAACAAGTGATAATATATCACATTTATCCGGGAGTCAAGTTCGTCTCTTTGTTGTACGAAAGTACTGACCTGTTCACGGACTTGCTCATATGCCCTCATGCATCTGAAAATCAAGTTCCTCATAAATAAGTGATTCTATCACATAGGGCTTGTTTTCAATCAAATAAGTGAGTTTCTCACATTTTCATATACGGTCAAACGGATGATGAACGGTATACTCACCGGTAATATGAACTCTCGTGCATACCTTGATACGAGAATGTGTCGTGTGTGGATGAACACCGGTCGGTAAGTATAAATCATACCTTAACGTATCCCCTAAACATGATTACATCTGATAAGTTGAGCTTATGTGGACAACAATACCGATAATTGTTATAGGATGCTTATCTAAATGTTAACTAATTGAACAAAAAGAGCGTTTTGGCGTGACCGTACACTGATATGATTCTCTTACCCTCGAAACTCGCAAAAAGAATGTCTGTAAATATTTGTTTACTGCTTTCGTTTCTGCATCTTTGTATACATTTATTTATTGCTTTCCGTCTTTACATTTGAAAAAATGAAAAATACCAAAAAGATTTTAGGTGTGTTTTAATCTAAACTTTATAAAAGCCTAAAAGATTTTGCTTCTAGTTTATTTTTGATTGACCGATGTTGGAACTCGAGTCTATCCTACCCAAAATCCTGATTGTAAGCCAGAAAACAATTGAACCTTCATAAACTGTCGAAGTTAACAAGTTTTGAAAGTTAAAAGGTTAAAATTGATCAATTTTTAAACTTTCAAACTGTTGTCAGTCGGTGCTTAAATGAGATTTAATCTCATATGTGTCATTTATTTAATTTGTCTAAATTCCAAGCGGTTGTTCTCATTACGTGTTTAGCTTTCTTGTATGTGCAGATGCGACATCAGAATCAGCTAAAGGCGAAGAGAACGTGTCAGATGACAAGCCGTAAAGTGAAGACACGACGTTGATGCAGTCAGAAGATCAAGATGATCGGGTTGCAGTTGATCACTCATCAACACCACAAGGATCTAAAGTTTTGAAGTTCAAAAGATTCACGAGCATCATTCAAGGGGGAGCTTGTTGATACACTCCCTATTTGCGACACGTGAAGTTTTTGAAGATCCTCCGAAATGGAAGACATGGAAGACGAACCATCACGAGTAGCATCCAATGGGGAGTTTGTTGGTACACTTTATGTGGACGCGACTCGGCTCGGTTCGACTCGACTCGGTTCGACTCGGTTAGGTTCGGCTCAAGTCTGACGTAGCGATATTCCTCCGCCGTGCGCCCCAGAGATCGACACACGAAGCACGGAGAGCCGCCAACCTGTCCCGCCGATACATCACCATGACATCACCGTAGTGATGTCATGATGATCTCATATGAAGACTTCATTAAACATACATGAAACATACATGACAAAATCACCTCCTGATTTCGTCAATATATGCATGGCGAAATCCACCTGTATTCGTCATATCTGTGTGTGGCGAAATCTCTGATTTCGTCACACATGTTTTCGTCCAAAGGGTTTTCGTCTAAGCGTTAGTATATATACCAAGCATGTTTCACAGTTTAGTTTATGAGAGCATAGTGAAACCAGAGAGTTTATCGTCAAACATTGTGTGTATATGTTTGATATTGTTCTCGTCCTTTTAATCCAAGTGAATCTTTGATTATCTGTTTGTGTTGTCCACTTTACATTGTTTGGTTTGCACCTTCACGGGGATTCCGCACCCGCGATCGTGTTTGAAAAAAACAGGGAATAGGTTTTCGTATCGGATCCTCCGAGAAAAACGGACCTACAGTTACAATTACCAACCACCATCTTTCCTTTCCTTTTTAGCAGCTCTTCATTCCAAGAGAAATGACCCACATTAATTGCATTCTTCAACTGCTGAATGGTTGTCTGCAAATTGATATCCTTCTCCCATGAAGCTTTTATTTTAGTCAGCAACAAAGGATCAAACGATGAAACTGCCAATGTGAAAAGAGAAGAACTCTGTAATCTTGAAAGAGCACCAACAACCACATTCTCAACCCCTTTTTTATATTGTATTTCAAAATCATAATTCATCAATTTAACCATCCAAGAGTGCTGTAAAGGTGTAGTGATTTTCTGATCCGATAAGTTCTTCAAACTCTTCTGATTAGTTTTGATGATAAAATGACCAGAAATCAGATAGTAATGCCACTGCTTGACTGCTAACAGAATTGCTAACAACTCCTTATCATAAACTGACCAAGTTTGCTGCTTTGGAGACAAGGCCTTGTTGATGAATGCTAAAGGGTGATTGTTTTGCATTAGAACTGCCCCAATGCCTAGTGAGGTAGCATCTGTCTCAACTATAAACTGTTGAGATAAGTCAGGAAATGCTAACACAGGTGCTGAACTCAAAGCTTGTTTTAATTGATTGAAGGATTCTTGAGCAACTTTATTCCATTTAAAACCATCTTTTTTTAACAATTCAGTTAAAGGTTTGGCTATAACTCCATAACCTCTAATGAACTTCCTGTAATAACCTGATAACCCTAGGAATCCCCTCAACTGCTTCACATTTACAAGCTTAGGCCACTGAACTACTGCTTCAATCTTTGAAGGATCAGTTAACACTCCCTTTTTGTAATTATGTGAACCAAATATTCCACTTTCTACCCACCAAACATACATTTAGACTTCTTATAGCATACAATTGACCATGTCTCAATGTTTCTAAGACTTGTTATAGATGAATTAAATGTTGTTTCAAATCACTACTGTATACTAAAATATCAACAAAGAATACTAGCACAAACTTCCTCAAAAATTCCTTAAAAGTACAGTTCATCAATGCTTGAAAAGTGGCTGGAGCATTTGTAAGCCCAAAAGGCATAACCAAAAATTCAAACAACCCTTGATGTGTTCTAGAAGTTGTTTTATGTATGTCAGGTTCATACATTCTTATTTGGTGATAACCTGATCTGAGATCCAACTTAGAAAATACAGTAGCTCCCCCTAACTCTTCCAATAGTTCATCAATTAGAGGTATAGGAAACCTGTTTTTTGACTGTTGCCTCATTGAGTTGTCTATAATCCATACACATCCTCCAAGAACCATCTTTCTTTTTTACCAATACTACAGGAGCTGCAAAAGAACTCTGACTGCTTCTTATCACCCTTGTTTCCAACAATTCTTGAGTCATTTTCTCAGTCACATCTTTCTGTACAGACTGATATCTATAGGACCTCAGATTAATTGGTTTGCCCTCATTATTCAATGTTATCTTATGATCATATTGCCTTTTAGGAGATAATGTATTAGGGATCTAAAAAAACATTACTATACTCTTCCAATAATACTTGTAACTCTTCACTAAACACTGGATCTAATACTATTGAGCCAAACACATCCTAAACTTCAGTCTGCAACAGTTGCAAGCCAAACATTTGTGACTGAATTACCCCTGCCCCATGATTCACCAAACTATACATTTTTTCAGCAGAACACAAACTCATGCCATTTGTTTCAATTCCCTTAAGTGTTTATGTCTTCCCTTGCACCTTGAATTGCATAGTCATATCAGCAAAATTCCAATTGATGTTTCCTTATGAGGCTAACTATTGTACCCCTAAGACCATATCATAATTTTCTAGTGGTAACACCAAAACTTCTGCATTAAACCACACTCCTTGCATCATCCACTTAAAGTGACTAAACTTTTGACCACACTCTAACTGATTACCATTGGCAACAATAACTTTCAGAGGTTTCACAGGTTGCAAGGAACACTATAGTTTACTTATTAATTTGGTATCGATGAAATTATGAGTAGATCCGGAATCCACCAAGATATTCAGTTTCCTAGTTCCCATTGACCCATTAATCTTCATAGTCGAATAGGATGCTATACCTGTGAGAGCATGTATGGAAATGTGAGGTTCAGCCTCCTGCACTTGATCCTCCCCAACTATCAACTGTTCATGATCTGCCATATCCTCCTCTTCAATCAACTCTAAATTGAATAACTGTTTATTTCTACAGTTTGGTATCGATGAAATTATGAGTAGATCCGGAATCCACCAAGATATTCAGTTTCCTAGTTCCCATTGACCCATTAATCTTCATAGTCAAATAGGATGGTATACCTGTGAGAGCATGTATGGAAATGTGAGGTTCAGCCTCCTACACTTGATCCTCCCCAACTATCAACTGTTCATGATCTGCCATATCCTCCTCATCAATCAACTCTAAATTGAATAACTGTTTGTTTCTATAGTTATGAGCAGGAGTAAATTTTTCCTTACACCAAAAACACTCGCCCTTTTCTCTTTTCTCAGCCATTTCCTTAGTGGTTAGTCTTCTTGTAGTCTTAACAGGTTGAGCATTAAAAGGTGTTGGTAATAGGGGTGGTGTGTTAGCATTCATGGTAGGAGGTGGCTTCAACCCATTATTATTGAACTTATTAGCATTGTGAGTGTATGCATATTTCTTTTGACCTTTGGTCCCAAACAGTGTATTATACACAACTTCTTGCTGTTTGGCTACTGCATAAGCCTCTCTCAGTGTTTGGGTTTGAAAGCCTTTACTAAACACCTTATTTCAGACTTAATACCCCCCACAAACAAACTCACAACATATTCTTGCCAAACCACAACTCTATTCAAATAAGAATCAAAAGAATCACAGTATTCTTAATGGGGACCTGTTTGATGCAGATTCTTAAGTTCCTCCATAGCATCTTCCAATAAGGTCACTAAAATCTTGAAATGGCTGACCTGCTGTATTCATCCCAACTCACATCATCTATGGTTCTTCCACTACTCCTCAAGAAACCTTGATGCCACTATAAAGCTTTCCCTTCTAAATTGATCACTGCAAACCTAACCTTTGCTTCTCCAGGTGTCTTATCCATTTCAAAGAAGTGATTACATTTATACACCCATCCTTCTACATCCTCACCCCCCCCCCCCAAATTTATCCTAATCTAGCAATTCTCTAATCATGATTTCCACTCTGAACAAGAGGTCCCTTGTCACTATTCTCCAATGTTGACAGCTTATCCAAGACTGCCTGAATCTGCAATTGCAACTGTACCACAGTTGCTTTGTTCTCTTCAACACTACTCGCCATCAATTGAACATTTTCGAAGATAAATTGTGAATTTACTTGAAGATCTTGCACATTGATCTCCATTTTACCAATTGACAACGTGTTATCTTTAATAGATTTCTTCATCCCTTGTTGCCTGGTACTAGTTGTCATCTTGATTTGAATTGACTAAACGAAGATAAATTCAGAAATTGAAACGAATTTGGATGGAATTGAATCGAACAAATGATCAATTATGAATTTGAAACGAATGTGAATGGAATTGAATCGAGCAAATGATCAATTCCAGTGAATCAAAATGAAAACGGTGTTTGAAACGATCGGTTGGATTGAATTTCAATGAATTAGGGTTTGAATCACGAGTTGTCCGAAGATCGAACAGCTCTGATACCAATGATAGAGCTCAATTAGAGAGAAACTAGAGAGAGAGGAAGATTCTCGAAATCAAGCTAACCTCTGTTTGTTAGCTCCAACTGTATTATAACCATCATCAACTAACTCATTACAAAAATTACAACAACCCTATACTATTGTTCTTTTACAAAACCCCCCCTGAACTATTTTTCTACTATCAACTCCACATATCATATAGGTTCAAAATGACTTTTACCACCTCATCAGATTTTCCATTTCAAAATTTATTTATAAGCTGACTTGCTATAATTTTGAGAGAATGGTAATTCCTTACATTTGCTTTATCGGACTTGATCTCACCTATGTGTTCTTGCACTGATAATATTAATAGATCAAGAGTGTCATGCAAGCTCGGGAGCAATCAGTCATGAAAATCCTCTTTGCCTTTGTGGGGTTCATGTGCCTTTGACAAAGGTATGTAAATTTATTTTCATGCTTCAGTTTGATTATAATCTGTTTGGTAATCTCATATTCTGTTTGTGGTTTCCTTTCATCAGTTTGGTTATCAAACAGTTTAGTTTTAATTTGTTTGATCTAGCTGTTCAGGGCTTGTAGCTTAGTTTTCGTCTGTTTGTTTTAGTTTTTAAGGTTACTTAAATCGAAAGTACGATTTTGGTTTTTATTTCTGGTCCCTAGTCCTGATAAAGTAGACGGGTTATAATATTAAAATTCAGAAAAGGCCTCAAATTTTCATTTTGCTTTAGGCCCCCAAGAAGCTTGAGCCGCACTCAGGGGCGGATTTTAGTACAAAGCGCTGAGTTCACATGAACCCACTGGGTTTCGGTTTTTTAAGTAGAGAGGCTATATAACATTTTAGAGTGAACCCATTAATAAAACTTAGGGTGAATCCAAAATAAAATTGAATAAATGTTCTATTGTATCGTATTTTTATTATGTGATGAACCGTACTCGACCTAAACCGTCAAAGCCAAAGCGACCCAAAAATTATTATGTCGGGTTCTATGAAATTGGAGCATTTAAAATCAGTGAACCTACTAACCTACCGGAAAAAAAATCTTGGACCCATCACTGCCGCACATGATAAATCATAAAGAATATGGCAGGTTCTTAAAAGGATATTCATGATCAAACTACACAAATCATAACTGTAACTCTAATATGATTGAGACACGTTCTTTTGATGTCGAAATTAGCATCATCCTAATATTGATCAACTTCAGTGGTATATTTTACCAATAAAATTTGATATACCATACAACTTCAGCAAAACAAAAGGAGGGATTGAATGGGCCAATGGGTTTTATAAATTGAGGGATTGAATGAGCCAATGGGCCAATGGGGAATGGGATGAATGAAAAAATCGTCAAGTGAAAATAAAAATTTACTAAAGAGCCATTATATGTAGAAATGTTAGGCTGTTCTCTGGTTCCCTCATATTTGAGTGCGGTCAGCTCATCACGAAAAGGCAGGACTTATATTTTGAATAGGACCATGGTAATGAATGGCATATTCTTCTATTATTTGACTGGAAGTAGAGTAGGAGTAAACCCACCATGGTGGGGAGCAAATTCTAACTTAAGAAGGGTAAGAATTTATTTTAAAACTTTTACTAAAGTTTTCTCTTTGCCATTATCTTACAGACTTGACACGGCTTTGGGAATGCATGCATATATATTGAGTACCAGTCAGTTGAGAAAACATAGAACCACACTTTGTTGATAAACAAACAATATATATATAATGTGGCATACTAATACTATTACTCGTCTTCTTCTTATCACTCTCTTTTGCATGTTATCACAAACCACCACTACCACTGATTTGTTGAAATCACTAGAGGCAAAAGCTTTGCTTGCTACTAATTGGTGGGATAGGTGAAAATGCTTCAGATCACTGTAAATGGCATGGAATAGCTTGCAATGAAGCAGGAAGTGTCACTGAAATAAATTTGAACGATCATTACCTTGGGGGTCGACCTGATATGGGAAGCCTCGACTTCTCTTCATTTCCAAACCTTGTTGGCCTTTATATTGAAAGCTGTGGTCTTGAGGGAAGCATCCCAGTGCAGATTGGTTTGCTATCAAATCTGACATATCTTTCACTTTGGGCGAATCGGCTCACAGGTAACTTACCTGTTTCCCTCACCAATCTTACCCATTTAAAGCACCTTGATCTTTATAGCAACAATTTCAGTGGTAAGTTACCTGCCTCTTTCACCAATCTTATCCGTTTAGAATACCTTTCTCTTTCTAGTAACAAATTCAGCGGTAGCTTACCTATTTCGTGTTAACCATACATGATATATGCCATGATTTATGCCTTGTGATTATTGTATTTATGTTATGATTATTGTATTTATGTTACATAGTATTTTAGGTAGTTATCTCTTAGTCTTTGGTCAAGGTCTGTTAGCTTGTTTCTCTCCTAAATTGGAGCTTGTAGTGTGTATATAATGTATGTACATCAATGAGAACAGTGTACCTTTTTCATCACAAAAACCAATATTTGATATGGCCCAGGAACCTGTCAAAGACGAGGATCTGATGATTCATGTACTAAATCAATTGGGTGATGAATTCAAAACTATTGTCGCTGCACTCAAAACTCGTGACACACCTGTGTCCTATTCAGAATTGTTTGCTAAACTTGTGGACTTTGAAAGGGAAATCCAAACCACCACCGATCCGCTCATCACCACGGTCAACCAAACCCAACGACAACCTGCCCGCAATTATTCCAAACCACAATCTGACTATCGCCATCAAAAACCAAATCCGACACCTAACCCTCGACCCTCCTGGAATAACCGAGACAAACCTGCCCATTCAAATCAGAACCGCCCCAACCGCAACAATACCTTTTGCCACTTCTGTAACATCCCTGGTCATGAGACTAAGGACTGTCGCAAACTAGGACGCTTCCTACGCGACTACAACTACCCGGGTCATGGTCCCACAGGTTCGGCACCCTCAGTTAACTATACTTCTGCTTATCCTACTGCAGGTTCAACACCACCATGGATGTGGGATACTGGAGCATCTGGCCATACGGCCCCAAATCAAAACTCGTTGCCTGTTCTTTCCGAATATGGAGGCCCGGATGAGATTGTCTTAGGCGATGGTAAATCTCTACCCATTACTCACATTGGTCATACAAAAATTCCTACCAACTCACGACCTCTTTTATTAGATAATGTCCTTGTTGTCCCTCATTTACGAAACCATCTCATTTCCGTTGCTAAAATATGTCGTACTAACCGTGTCTCTGTTGAATTTTTTCCATTCCATTTCTTGGTTAAGGACCTACGCACGGGGGCGCATCTCATGCGGGGAGTGAACGTCAATGATGTTTACTACGGACCATTTGCTTCTTCTCATCAAGTTAATGTAACTCGAACAAGATCTCTACTCGCGTGGCACCATACTCTTGGGCATCCATCATACCAAGTGCTTCGGTCTTTAATTACTAAATTAGGACTCCAATGTAATAAAGTGTCACCCGAGTCGTTTCACTGTACATCTTGTTCGTTAAATAAAAGCCACAAACTTCCTTTTGGCTCCAATTCATTTGTTGTTCACAAACCTCTAGAACTTATTTATTCGGACGTATGGGGACCGGTGCAAACCTCTATTGACGGGTTTAACTACTATGTCATCTTTGTCGATTTTTTCTCCAAATATGTGTGGCTATACCCAATGAAACGAAAATCCGATGTTTCTACCCTTTTCCCACAATTTAAAACTCTTGTTGAACGTTTCTTCAAGACACCTCTCATGTCTCTTTTTACAGACAATGGCGGTGAATACATTGGTCTCAAAAATTATCTAAACTCAAATGGTATCTCTCACTTCACTACACCACCTCATACACCCGAACAAAATGGTGTTGCCGAAAGACGCCATCGTCATGTTGTCGAGACGGGTCTTGCCTTACTTCATTACGCCAACCTTCCTCAAAAATTTTGGTCCCATGCATTCCAAACCGCCGTCTACCTTATCAACCGACTTCCCACTCCAATCCTTCACAACAAAACACCATATGATATGTTATTTGGAACACCACCCGACTACATGAAACTCAAACCATTCGGGTGTCTTTGCTACCCATGGTTGCGTCCTTACACCACTTCCAAACTTCAACATCGATCTCAATCTTGCATTTTCCTTGGCTACTCGACATCTAAATCGGCCTTTAAATGCTTTGACCCAACCACATCAAAATTATATCACTCAAGACATGTTGAATTCATCACCACCATCTTCCCTGCCCATCCCACTGAACACCCAAAGTCCAACCCTCCTCAAACTTATTCTTTTCCCATACCGCACCTAAATCACCCCTCAACTTTATCTCCTGATAAATCACCAAACACCTCTTCTACTCCATCACCCTCTATTCCTTCTACTACCATTCCCAACTCCACCACTCATATTTCCACCTCTCCACCCAACACTAACGCACAACCCGACCCTACTCATGTTTCTTTCCCGGACCCACCGAACTCACCTCAACCTTCGCAATCTGACACATCTCATACCTCCACCACTCTATCCACTAACCAAACCAACCCTCCTCAAACACCATCAAATCCTTCTTCTCCCGAGTATTCCTCCGATGCAGCGTTCTCTTCTCATAACAGTTCCACTCCCACCCAGCCATCTCCGATTTCCCACACTGAACAGTCCTCTACTACCACTCCACCCTCACTATCTCCAACCAAACGACAACCCAAACCTAACCGAAAGTACTTCAATTCCAACTTCGTCAACTCCACCTCACTCCACCCTATACCGCCCACACTTGAACCCACAACCCACACCCAAGCTATGAAAGATCCTCAATGGCGTCATGCTATGGATCTTGAGTTCAATGCGCTACTTCATAATCAAACATGGGAGCTCATTCCACGAACCAACCAACATGTCATAGGCTGCAAATGGATCTTTCGAATCAAGCGAAAGGCCGATGGCACCATTGACAAGTACAAAGCTCGCCTAGTTGCGAAAGGTTTCCATCAACAGTTTGGCAAGGACTATTTCGAAACCTTCAGTCCAGTAACTAAACCGGTTACGATCCGCACCGTCTTGTCAATTGCTCTATCCAAACAGTGGGCCATACGTCAACTTGATGTCAACAATGCATTTCTCCACGGTACCTTGCATGAGGATGTCTTCATGGTTCAACCACCGGGATTTGCCCACTCCGAGTTTCCGAATCATATCTGCAAACTTCGAAAATCTCTATATGGCCTCAAACAAGCCCCGCGGGCCTGGTACAATGAGCTCACTACCTTCCTGATACAATTCGGTTTTCGCAAATCCTTATCCGATCCATCTCTTTTTATCTATAATCACCGTGGTGTCACGTGTTATTTACTTGTCTATGTCGATGACATCGTCATAACCGGTAGTGACAACACTTTCCTGGAAAACTTCATCACCTCCCTCGGTCACAAATTCTCAATCAAGGACCTTGGTCCTCTTCATCACTTCTTAGGTATTGAAGTTATTCCTACCCCTCAAGGTCTCTTCCTATCTCAACATCGTCATATTCATGACATCCTTACCACCTTCAAAATGGATGGCGCCAAGGATGTTCTCACTCCCATGAGTGTATCCGATCCGCTTGTACCCGTTGACTCCACTCCCACCGTTGATCCCACCCAATACCGCAAACTTGTTGGTTCCTTACAATACCTTGCATTCACTCGCCCGGACATCTCGTTTGTTATCAACAAACTCTCACAATTCATGCACACGCCTAGACAATCTCATTGGCAAGCCCTCAAACGGGTTCTCCGCTATTTGAAAGGAACGGTACACCACGGGCTTTATTTGCATCGTAACTCTCCCCTTACACTTCGTGCCTTCTCTGATTCGGATTGGGGAGGGGTGAACGATGGCGGCAGGTCTACTACAGCTTACATCTTATACCTTGGTGCCAACATTATCTCTTGGCGGTCTTCTCGTCAAAAGACTGTCTCACGTTCATCTACCGAGGCCGAGTACAAAGCTGCAGCGAATGCGGCTGCAGAAATTGCTTGGGTGCAGAATCTTCTTCATGAACTAGGAATCCAACCACCATACACTCCTCAACTGTTTTGTGACAACACCGGCGCCACATACCTATGCGCCAACCCGGTATATCACTCTAGAATGAAACATGTTGCCTTGGACTACCATTTTGTTAGAGAACAAGTCAATGCGGGCAAGCTACAAGTTTTACATATCAACTCTAAAGATCAACTCGCGGATGTTCTTACGAAGCCACTACCACGGACGCCATTTCTCTCAATTCGATCCAAGATTGGAGTCTCCAACGGAGCCTCCATCTTGCGGGGGCGTGTTAACCATACATGATATATGCCATGATTTATGCCTTGTGATTATTGTATTTATGTTATGATTATTGTATTTATGTTACATAGTATTTTAGGTAGTTATCTCTTAGTCTTTGGTCAAGGTCAGTTAGCTTGTTTCTCTCCTAAATTGGAGCTTGTAGTGTGTATATAATGTATGTACATCAATGAGAACAGTGTACCTTTTTCATCACAAAAACCAATATTTGATATTTCGCTCACCAATCTCATCCATTTAAAACACCTAGATCTTAATAGTAACAATTTCAGTGGCAACTTACCTGTCTCTTTTACGAATCTTACCCATTTAGAATACCTTTCTCTTTCTAGTAACAACTTCAATGGTATGTTGCCTCTCGGTTTCACCAATCTCACCCGTTTAAACAACCTTAATCTTTCTGATAATAATTTCAGAGGCAAGTTGCCTGTGTCTTTCACCAATCTCATCCGTTTGGAATATCTTGATCTTTCTGGAAACAACTTCAGTGGTGAGATACTTGATTCACTAACTAATCTCATCCATTTAGAACACCTTGGTCTTTCCTCTAACAATTTAAGCGGAAACTTACCTGTTTCCCTCGCCAATCTCACCCAATTATTATTCCTTTATCTCAGTAAAAACCAGCTTACTGGTCCAATCCCACCATCTTATGGCTCCATGGTCAATCTCAGAGTCTTAGACTTTAGCACAAATCAGCTGAATGCATCCATCCCAACAGAAATTAGTAATTTAAAATATCTAGAAACATTGAATTTGGGTGACAACAATTTTGACGGTCCAGTTCCCTCAAATTTTGGTAATCTAAGCAAGTTGTATTTTTTAAACCTTGGCATGAATTCCATTAGTGGCCACATACCGCTAAGTATAGCAAATCTGATCAACTTACAACAACTGGACCTTAATCATAATAGTCTTGTGGGTCCGATTCATGGAAACCTGTCAAGACTTTCATACCTTGATCTTTCATCAAACATGTTGTCCGGTAATTTGTCTTTCCAAAATCCATGTAATCTACACAATCTAGACCTCTCTATGAATCATATGACTGGACCTATTACAAGTCTTGTTGTTTGCAATCACTTAAAGTACTTGAATCTTAGTAGTAATAATTTTGTTGGAGAAGAACTTGATTATTCAGATTTCCCGGAACTGGAGTTCTTAAATCAGTCTCTAAATCAAAATTTGACGGCAATCCCCACCCGTCCTTTTGCCCATAATAGAGACATTGGCTTGTCATGCAATGCCTTGAGTGGACAATCAACATGCAAAGAACATAAGCCAAGAAACAAGCCAGTCCACTATTTGACCATTTTTCTTCCCATCATCGTGGGACTTTGCTTGTTGCTTCTTGGTTACATGTGCTATAATAATCACAATGCTACTGAAAACAAACTCCACCCGGAAACAAGAAAACACGGAAATGTGTGCTCAATATGGAATTATGATGGAACAATTGCATATGATGACTTCATCAATGCTACAGAGGATTTTGACCTCAAATACTGTATTGGGACCGGTGGCTATGGAAGTGTTTATGAAGCAAAATTGCCTGACGGTCAAACTTTTGCTTTGAAAAAACTCCATAGTTTTGAAGCTGTGCAACCAGCATTCGACCAGAGTTTCAAGAATGAAGTCCAGATGTTAACCAACTTAAGGCACAAAAACATTGTCAAACTCTATGGTTTTTGTTTGCATAACAAATGCAACTTCCTTGTATATGAATACATGGAAAAGGGGAGCCTATTTTGCGCTTTGAGTGATAGTGAATTAGCTGTTGAAGTGGACTGGATCAAGAGGGTGAACATTATTAAAAATGTAGCCCATGCTTTGGCATATATGCATCATGATTGCAGCCCACCTATCGTTCATAGAGACATATCAACCAACAACATTCTCTTGAACTCAGAACTGGAAGGATTTATTGCTGACTTTGGAGCAGCCAGATTGCTCGACCCATATTCCTCCAACCAAACTGTAACTGTAGGAACTTTGGGATGCATTGCTCCTGGTAATCATAGTGTTCTTCTATGTCTACTAGAAATAGAAATTTTGCTAACAATCCTCTCTCGTATATGATCTTGCAGAACTTGCATATAACATGATTGTGACAGACAAATGTGACGTGTATAGCTTTGGGGTGGTGGCACTTGAGACAATTGGAGGGAAGCATCCTGGAGACCTGTTGTCATTCCTAAACTATTCGACTAGTCATTGTACAACATTGGAAAGTATATTGGACAAGCGACTCCCGTATCCAACCAATACGTTGATTGAAAAGGAAATCATGCATGTTTATAATGTAGCACTAGCATGCATTCTCACAGATCCAAAGTGTCGACCCACAATGAGAGACGTGTCTAAGAAATTATCGTGTTGAGGGTACCATTTGGGTTATCTTTGAGAGTAACCCTTAGTTATACTTGTACCAGGAATGTATTTATGCATCGTACATGTTTATTGTATCGATCTATCTCATTCCATATTCACCAAAATGTAGGTTCCAAATATATGTATATACCCTCGTAAAAAGCATATATATGCCAACTAAGAATGAAAGCGATACCTTTATTTATAACAAAAAGGTACAAACCGTGGTGCACGAGGCTCCTGCATGTGTGGGGTCCAGGGTTGACTCGCCAACTAAGGTTTGATATACGCATTTTTACCTTACATGTATGCAAGAGGTTGTTTTTAAGACTCGAACCCGTGACAACATTGGGTTAGAGAAAAAGTAATTTCAAAATTATCAAAGTTTGTGAGTGATGCCATGACACATGCTATGCATTAGGTCTGTAAATTTTAACATGAAATTAATAATTTAGAGAAATAATATTTTAGATATTAGAGTAATTATTGAGTTTTGGATATTTAGAGTTTTGGTAAATTACTATTTTTTATTTAAAATTAACTTTTCGTGATGACTTTTCAGAAGGAGAAGAATATAGTGCAATTCGACTTTTGTATTGTCATACTTCAAAAACTGATCCACTCTGGTAACCATATCACATGTTTCCTAAGCAGTCTTATCTGCAAATTTTGTTTACATGAAACCCAGAGGTACAAATATAACACGAAATCGTCAATAAACAGCCAAGTTCCCAGTTTGGGCATTCACATTTGATGAGGTCACGTGTTTTCATTCCCTGTAAAAAAATGTGTCCAAAGTCAGACCCAGCCAAACGATGTCACATGTCCATAAACTCACATTTTAATGGGGGCTTCTTGGCGAAAATTATATTGTCGTTAATGCGCATGCTAGGTGAAAATACATGGCTAATGATAGACACTTCAGGTTTAGCCTCTAACCATGATATTTTTGTCTTTGATATGAGGCGCCATGTGTCTTGATTAGATGTACTTTTATAGAGAAACGTGTAACTTTTTAAGTGGTGGAGACGTGCAGTTATTATGATTTTAAAAAGAGTTACAGACATAGAAATCTTTTAACATTTGAATTTATTTATTACTAAGATTATCCACATATGATTAGATGTACCTTTATAGAGAAACTTGTAACTTTTAAGTTGTGGAGACGTGAAGTTGTTATGATTTTAAAAAGAGATATAGACAGAGAAATCTTTTAACATTTGAATTTATTATGACTAAGATCATCCACAATACATGCATCCTTTGGGTACCCTTGCATGAGGTGGGAGTACTCCTCCCAAGAGCTACATCGAATGGTTTTGCATTTGGGGTCATTTCCCTTTACCCTGCATGAACGAGTGAAATGATGTGGTACACAACCCAACTGATTTTAATTATTATTTTTTTCTTTTTTTTTTCATTTTGTTTTGATTGCATTAATGACTTGTATAAAACCATGTGTAGTGATGAGGTATGTGGTTTGTTCTTTTTTGACACGTCGTTAGGCCTGAAAATATAGTAAAATGGAGTAGTGGGAAGACATGTGATATTAGTGGGTTTGGATATAAAAAAATGATTGATCAAGAAAAAGTCCAACCAATCAACATCTCCCATTCTCTCTCTTGCACTTTGTGGTTCAAACCAAGACCAAGCCCCCAAAAAAGCCAAACCACATGAGAAGAGGGCGGTGTTGAGTATGTGGTTCACTACATTTGGTCTAAGATATGTTTTAGTACTTGTACACCACACTTATGTATTATTTTAAATCATTATACACTTAATAACGGGTAAACTAACAAAAATATGGAATGTTATTTTAAAACATTAATTTATATAATTTTTACACTATATGTATTTATTTTATACAATGCCTTATATCATATAAATTATTTTATTAGCAAAATATTGATTTATTTTATTGGAATGAATCTAGGATTCTGGCCCAATAGCCCATGTTACCCAAGTAATGTGAAGTAGCTCACTACTAAAAAAAGGAAAATTGTCACCAAAATTTGTTACCGATAAAAAAGTAGCAAAATAAGTAACATTCCCAGTGAAATCATAATTTCCCAACACGCACATATCTCATCTCCCTCCCCCCCCCCCCCCCGCGCCAAAATCACCATTCGCAGTTTCGCACGATGCCAATTGCCACATCGTCGCCCTATCTCCTCCGTCCCTATCGGAAAACAATAGCACACCAGAGCAATCGGTTGATCAAATTCAATATCCGATTCAATACAGTGATCAATTTGAAGACGAATCTGTTAGGTGTTAAATAATAGAGGGACTTGAAGTGTAATTGTAGAGTAGTATAGGGGGTTATTGTGAACATGTCTAGTTGTACTTAAGTAACCAGCAGATGAATGAGAAAGGTAGCTAATGATTTGAGATTAATCTCCTTCTTCTTCTGAGAATTCTTCTTCTTCTTTCTCTGTGTTAGCTCAATCTCTCGATTACCATTTTTGTTCGTAACAATGGTATCAGATCAATCTTTCCTCACGAGCGTGGGTTAAGGTTCGGGTAACAACGGTGTTCTACTGCAGCAATCGAATTAGGGTTCAACAATCAGATGTGGGTGACTTCAAATTAGGGCAAGAAACGGTTCAATCATCAATTCTGGTGATTCACAACAGTGTCCAGCAATCAAGAAATTATTGGAACAACATGGAATTGGCTTTGGACAAGATTATGCCAATATGGCAAGACGGTACTATCAGATATTATTGCGATTCATTCCTCTTATTGTTCGATCAGGTTAGAAACTCTGAAGAAATGTCTGATTTCTATGCTATCTACCTGTTCATATGTGGTTTAGAACCAAGAATTAGGAATATCTTTGTCGAATGGCATCAATATAGCTATCTTAAGGTGGAAGATGTAATATCTTTGTCTTTGAAAATAGATACCAACAATCTGCATGATTCTTTTTCTCCCTTCGATCCCAAGTCTTCTTTTTACATTGAAGGATTGGAGTTTGATATTAAAATTACTCTTGATGAGTTAATGATGGATAATGAGTTTTTTAGGAATGGGAAGATTCAAGAAGTTGATGTTGTTCAAGAAACGATTATAGATGAAGTGGTTGGTTATGTGCATAAAACAATTGAAGATGAATCCATTCAAGATGAGTGTAGTGAAGATAAGTTGTATAGTGAAACGTGCAAAGGAGTTGGGAATGTGATTCAAGAATCGTTTAGTGGTAATGTTTTAAAAGAAAATGATATTCAAGACTCATTTGAATCTTGTAAAAATGCATATGGAAAAGAAGTGTTAAACCAAGATTTGGGAAGTGAATTTGAAACAGGTCATCAAGTAATAATGAAGAAACAATCTGTTCTCATGTTTCTCCATGCATCAGAGGAAATTTCAACAAAAGAATCAGCTGTGTTCCTTCCTAATGCAACATACAACGGTGTTTTCAAAATGAAGGAAGCATTGGAGCACTTAGCAACTATTGATCTGATAGATTTGTGCAACGAGGCTAAAGTTGAGCATTGCAGGGCTACATGGGACTTAAGAAGCTGTGGATGTAGTGTTCAAAGTTCGTTGAATTCGTGTGGCCATGAGTCTTTATGTGAAGAGTGTAGTCAGCGTAGTGATGTTTGCCCGATCTGCAGAGTTTGCATACCGAAAACTGGGAACAGGCTCTCGCTTTGCCTGTATTATGAGTGCATTGAAGCTGGTCTTATTTCAAAGAGATATGATGGCAGGGTTCAAGAAAAAGATGGGGAGAATCGACCGACGGATGACGTTGAACGGTTGTATTTGTTTTTCGATGTTGCGTTGGAGAACAATTTGTTATTTCTGATCTGCCATTATATTACAGATGTTTGTATGGATGAAAGTGTTGTTTCTAGCGACCCGGTTGTCGCTTTGCTGCTCGATGAAGTGGTTGTCAAAGACTGGTGCAAGAGGACATTTAAGAATATTATTGCCGAGCTTAAGCCTATTTACAATCTTAATGTAGAGGAAATGAAGGAAAGGTCAAACGTGCTTCTCAAGTTTACAGCGAGGCTAGCGTGCATATTAACTGTCCTTGAAGTGTTGGAATCATCTTTTAAGGGTTCCCTCTCGGCACAGCTTCAGGATATTCACCACTTACAGGAGAGCATACTAAAGACAAAGCAACATATGGAGATGATGATTTGGTATACAAGGCATCAACATCTTGAAGATCTAAATCGGCATGCTAGTTTCCCATCATGGCGTTCTGATGTCCGCGAGAGAAAATCAACGGCCATCAAATGTGCATGGCCGGCTCCAACTGAAATCTCAACACCAGATGGCGAAATCCTGTTCATCCACGACGCTTTATCAAATCTTGACCCACAACAAGAGTATACACCGGATAGAGATTATGAACTAGAGATTGCTTCTCTGCAGAAAGACGAAGGTTTTTCATTGTCTAGAGCCAAAATCGAAGGACTCGTAGGAAGCTATCCGTTTAAAAACCTGCGGTCGGCTATTGACGTTCTCTTTCTATATGGAAGCTCAGACCTCGTGGTAGCAAAACAAGCCATTTTCTTATATTACCTGTTTGATCAACTCTGGAAAGATACGGGTTGGGCAATTTGTACACAAAATGCAATAGTGTACTTGTGGCACAAATGGAAATCTAAACTACTGAAGAAAGATAATTTGCTGATGTGCTTATTCTTAGTCCAAAGGCTTCTTGTAATCGAATAATAATAGTAGAACAAGCGGGTTTACCAGGTTGCAGGGGTATGTTGGACCTTTGCCGAATAGCGCTAAAGATAGACAGCAAAGAATCACATATTAAAGATTCTTTTAATTGTGTCATAAAGGCTGCAACAGCCTTTGAATTTGCTCAAAAGCTTCATGCATTTTTATTCAATTGTGCTAGATCAACAACAACATGCTCCAACTTTGTGGCTTATTTTCATGCAGATGAAGAATATTCTAAGTTTGGTTTTGATAGTTTTGATTAGCATTTTTTTTTCTTTTTGATTTTTGGGGACAAAAATCTTTTATGGGGAGAGTATTGTTAGGTGTTAAATAATAGAGGGACTTGAAGTGTAATTGTAGAGTAGTATAGGGGGTTATTGTGAACATGTCTAGTTGTACTTGGTAACCAGCAATAATGAGAATGGTAGCTAATGATTTGAGATTACTCTCCTTTTCTGAGAATTCTTCTTCTTCTTTCTCGGTGTTAGCTCAATCTCTCAATTACCATTTTTGTTCGTAACAGAATCTACATCATCCTACCGGAACCAAACCCTAGCGTTCTGGTTACATCACAGAACAAATTGATCAATTTGAAGACGATTCGATATCCGATGCAATACAGTGATCAAGTTGAAGACAATCAGATTCAATGTTCTATTCATAGCACAAATTGATCTGGTACAATGCGTTTCATTTTTTCCTATCTCGGTACCTAGATGATCTTATTACAATGATCTGATACAGTGATCTGTTTCATTTGCTTCTCCAGGTTTGCTCAAATATATAACCAGTAATTGTTGAATCTCAAACAATTAGTTAGGGTTTATGTAAAGGGTGTACATATTTACACACCTTAATGCCTATTTTGACACCCTTCAGGACGCCTCGTATAGACCTATACGAGGCGTATAGGGTTACTTTTCCGACCAGCTCTGCACCAAAGCACAATGTCAAATCAGTCACATCAGACGGGGAGTCTAGGTCTGTATGAGGGATGGATACGAGGCATTAAGACGCCTCGTATAGGCCTATACGAGGCGTCTTCAGTGACTGATTTACTATACATTTGACAAGTGACTTAAAGGTATACGAGGGGTCTAGAGCTATACGAGGCGTCTAAGACTTATGAAAAAGTGCAACATACAGTGTATGCTTTGTCCACCCCCGAGCATTCAACATTTAAATCTGCTTCATCTTTCTGCTTCTTCTTCTTCTTTCATTCTGCTTTGCATTTGTGTTCTTATCATCCCGAAGTGTTGAAATGTCATCATACTGGGACGGCAACTATGTCTTCGGGCAGTATTATAGCGAGAACTGGGTGCCCGAAAGCGATCCGGTAACAGTACAGGTACTTAAATGTTTTAATTAGTTTTTGTTTTAGTTTATTATTTACTAATGATGACACGGTTCTTTATTTTGGAGGAGTCTTGCGTTCCCGATTCTAATGAGCAAGAGGAGGTTGTGTCTAGTATACAAGGAGAACAAAACAAACCGTTTCTAGATTTGAACAATCATCCCCCTGTTGATGAAACAGCCCCTGTAGATGACTCATACCATTCTTGTCAACCAAGTTATCTGACGCAACAAGGGTATCCGGATTATAGATACGGGTGTGAATACGAAGGAGACGGTGGATACGGAGGAGACAGTGGATACGGAGGAGACGGTGGATACGAAGGAGACGGTGGTTACAGAGGAGATGGTGGATACAGTGGATACGGAGGAGACGGTGGTTATGGTGGATATGGTAGATATGGTGGTGAGACACCTCCCATCCAGGACAGTCCGTACTTAAAAAAGCAGGTATTAATTACTATTTTTGTATTATTTAATTATTTTTATTATTATTAGTATTATTATTAGTATTATTATTAATATTATTATTATTATTAGTATTATTATTATTATTATAATTTATTTATTTATTTATTAAAATTATTTATTATTATTGTCGTTGTTACAGGTTGTGGGGGGGATCACTGGATGGACTTCCCCTTTGCAGGACTTCTTATTGCACAAACGTACGGTATCGGGGTGCACCTGTTAACGACAACCATGGGTGCGAGTTCCACTTTCTTCCCGATACTAAGTCCTCCGGCTAATCAACAACCATTGTTCATAACGCTTACACATGTAAACGAGAACCACTTCATACATGTTAAGCTGGAAGGGGATTATCCAATGCCACCAGCACACGGGCTATGGTTGAACCACCGAACACCCCATACGGAACAATGGGAAGATATGTACTTGCCACGTCTAGAATGGTATACATCGATAATGAATCCTCCGCCAAGATCAAACCCCAGTCTTAATTACATCGATAGTGATACGGAAGAATGATTTTTGTAATTTGAATGTATTTTTTTTATTAATTCCTATAATTTTCTACAATTTCTATAATTTTTTTTATAATTTGTATCATTTTTCTATAATTAAAACAGGTTAATATCATTTTTTTTATAATTTGTATCATTTTTCTATAATTAAAACAGGTTAATATCATTTTTTTAAAAAAATTTAGAAATATACGACGCGTATAGAGCTATACGTGTCGTATAGTTTGCCAAAAAGACCATTTTGCCCCTGGTATGCCCCCAATCTAGGCTTATTTCAGGGGCTAAAAGGTCATTCTAGAACCCACATACGCCTCGTATAGATCTATACGAGTCGTCTATTTGAGCGGGTTTTTGAAATTTTGAATTTTGAATATTTGAAAATCAAAATTTGAATTTTTTGAATGAGGACGCCTCGTATAGAGCTATACATGTCGTCAATAGTGTCTGCACCAATTCTTTTTTTTAAAATTTGAATTTTGAAATAATTTAATAAATTACCATTTTGCCCCTGTAAAGCCCTCGTAAAGCCCTCAGTATAGGCTTTAGTCAGGGGCAAAATGGTAATTAACCATTACATAAATATCTTTTTGTATTGGTTAATTACCATTTTGCCCCTAAATAATGCCTATACTGGGGGCATAACAGGGGCTAAATGGTCATTTCAGAAAAAAGAAGGACGACGCGTATAGCCCTATACGAGGCGTCTATGCCTCGTATAAGCCAGGGGGTCTAGACGAGGCTGGTTATAACCCCCAAACAAAAAACAAACAAACATACGGAGCATACACCTCTATACGCCTCGGATACGTATTTCGACCGGATTTTCGAAGATTTGAAGCATCACCGGTACGTATTTCGCCCCGTAGTTTAGTATTTTTGCCACGTTTTTGCCTTTAGACCGTAGGTTTGCCCGGAAATTTGATTTTTGTGGGGTTTGGGGGTTTGAGTTTGAGGTTGAAGATGAATGGGGAAGAACAGGACGCCGAGTATAGCCCTATACGAGGGCTATACGAGGCTCTGTATTTTTTTTCTTATTAATTATTATTATTAGTATTATTATTATTGTTATTATTATTATTATTTACTTATTTATTATTATTATTGTTATTATTATTATTGTTAATATTTATTATTATTATTGTTATTATTTATTATTATTATTAGTATTATTATTGTTATTATTATTATTATTTATTTATTTATTATTATTATTTATTATTATTATTATTGTTATTATTATTATTTATTAATTATTATTATTTATTTATTATTATTATTATTGTTATTATTATTATTTATTAATTATTATTTATTTATTTATTTATTATTTTTATTATTTATTATTATTATTATTTATTATTATTATTTTTATTCTGATTTATTTATTAGTATTAGTATTATTATTGTTATGCGTATACGTTATTTATTTGCAGATTGATTATGGAGGGCGATGAGATTCAGATAGAGCTTGAGGGGGGTCAGCCGGCTCAGCAGGTTCAGCCGGTTCAGCAGGGTCAGCCGGTTCAAGAGGGTCCACGACGGAGACGGTGGCCGCCTCTGGATACGCTGCAGGGTTGTCCGTATCTAGAGTTTCCCGCGGGCACCGATGCCGCCCGCCATTGCCAGAAGCTTCGGAGGATGCACATTGGATCGCATGCATCGATCGACTGGGATGCGATGGACCAGCTTGCTGAGACGGCTAGAGTGCGTCGGTTTGTACCTCTCGTCATGTATCGCATGCATCGATCGACTGGGATGCCGTGGCATCGTCTTTTTGATTTGCCGCACACGCCGACCTACAGGGAGCTGCTGGTCGAGTTCCTTTCGTCATTCACATTTCACCCTCCTGGGGTCCCAGTGCCGCTTCCGTACCCAGGTGCTCCCCCTCCGCCTGAGATTTCTTTCAGGCTCGCTGGCGTTTTGCGTACGATGACACTAGCAGACTTTGCGGTGCGTTCTGGTTTATACATGCAGGGGGAGATCGAGACTGAGGTTTACACAGCGGGGCTAGTGGTGGTTGAAAAACCCATTCTTCTAGGGTTTTGGCAGGTGATTGCGGGGCCAGATCATTGGGAGCACGATAAGTCGAAGGGGAGGGTGTCGTTTGTTGCGGACCCACTGTACAGGTACGTACGTTTATTACGGAAATTATTGTGATTATGTGCATTGTTTATTAATCTCTGTTTCTGTATTTCGCTAACACTAACACTATCTGCAGGTATCTGCACCATTTGCTCGCTACTTCTATCTCAGCGCGCGGGTACAGCCGTGAGTGGTGTACGACCACAGATCTTTTTTTCCTTTATTGTTTGTTGTATAGGAGGCCGTGCGCGCTAGCACACGGTCTAGCCCAGTACTACGCATCCGCCCATCACCGGCAGGAGCGCGGATTTTTGTATGGCGGGGCGTACGTGACCGTCATTGCCCGTTCATTTGGCCTCGTGCTGCACGAGGACCCACATCTACGGACGCCGCCAGTCATGCCGACGCGGATGGGCATGCAGTCGCTGTGGGGGATGAAGGTAATCAAGAGGTTCACAGTTGGCCCGCGGTTTAAAAACCGCGAGACCGGGGGCATATGGACAGAGGAGGCACTACCAGAGCATTTCGAGCCCGTTTATCCTCCTGTAGATCCTGCTGATGTAGTGCCTGTGGAGGAGCCTCCGGAGGATATAGACGGTGCAGCGGTGCCACAGCCACCGCCACCTGCCGGGGCGCCTCAGTTTCCACGTCACGCTATTCCAGGTCGTGCCCCAGGAGCTGCGTTACATCCGGATGTACGAGCCGAGCTTGACAGGCTCAACGATTTGGTAGGTTGGCTGGTACGAGAGGCTCAGGATAGACGAGAGAGAGAGGGATTACCACCGATACCGCTTCCACCGGCTCGAGCACCACATCAGCAGCAGCAGCCGCAGCAGCCAGATTCGGATTCGGATTTAGATGCATAGACCTGTTGTTGTTTTTATTTTTATTATGGATGTACAAACTTATCTCATATATTTTTGTTATGGATGTACAAAGTTATCTTATATATGTCATATTTATGTTTGTTTTCAGTTATTCGGTTACTTAATGATTGTTGTGTTAAATTGAGATAATACGGAAACAAAATATGTTTTGAATATATTACGGAAACTATATATCTCCTGAATATAATACGGAAACAATATTTGAACGAGATAAAATTTTAATCCGAAGAATAATATTTAAAAAAGTAAAATGTTAAAAACATTATAATATTTAATCGATATAATATATTTCAAGAGCCGATTTTTAAAATAGTTGATTTTTAAAAAACAAAACTTTTTTTAAAACCAAAAAAATTTCCAATCACAAAACACATCTTCAAAAACTATCAAAAAAACCATACCAAAACCCACCAAAACACCCCTCATTCCAGCCAAAAAAAAACCCAAGACTAGACGCCTCGTACAGACCTATACGAGGCGTCTAGAGTTCCTTAAACTTTGTGCCTGACACCCTCTGAGACCCCCTTGAATTCAGTGCTTAGACGCCTCGTAAAGGCCTATACGAGGCGTCTAGGGCACAAAAAGTGTGGAAATAGGCGCAGAGGGTGTCCAAATATCTCCAGCCTATGTAAATCGTGTGTTACAGAGCTACTAATGCAACGTACATTTGGGGAAATCGGAGGTAAGTGACCCTGAATTGATTAGGTTTAGGACATTGATGAGGTATACTGTATAGTTTTCCAGATGTCATTTAGAAATGCTACAGATTTGAATCTCTCCTTATCTTTTGGTCGTGGCAGTTCTTTCGTGTCGTCAAAGTCATCGAGAAACCGTCCATAGCAGACTGATTTCACATATTAGGGTTTAGCAAGGTATGATTCTCGACCTCACTTCTTATTAATTAGATGACTGATTTGACCAATTTACAATTTCTCTAATGTGTTGATTCTCAATTATATCAATTAATTAGGGTTTGCTGAAATTTATTATCCAAAAAACTGTTTATATGTAATCTGTTGAGACTTTGGACAGTTGATTTCGTCGATAGTTACTTATCTAGCTCTTAATTTGTAGCAAATTTCTACACTAAAGTTGATTTGTTGTTTGGCTACTTGATGGATTAGGTTTTGGGTTTTAACTGGTTATATATTATTCATGATTGATGTTTTAGCTTTATGAATGCTTATTAGAAGTTTCAGATTGTTAAACGAGGAGTGAAATTGATAGGTTTTACAGTTAAACTATACGCTTATCATCATCAATTGAGAGTGGTTCTTTGAGATGTTGTGACACATACTTAGGTATTGTTTGGTGACAACCTTGTGGTCAAAGAATCTTGAAATTGGAATCTGTAAATAACAGTTGTTACAGCGGCGAGATTCCAATTATTGACATAGTATTTTGGTTCTTAGCCAGCATTAGAGGTTGCAACCTCGACCTCTATGATAGGATCAATGTACTTTCCACAGTTGTTCACTTTATGTTCCAATAAGAAGATGACCAGTAGATTGATTTAGAGTAGTGTTCTATAAATAGAGTCATCACTTTTCTCCCAATCTATGAAATCATCTAATCTAGGGGTTGGTCCATAAACAATAGTTGACTTACAACAATAATCCCATAGTTTTAAGAACTGTAATCATATGATGTTTTAAACTCTCTTGTTAGTTGGTTTGGAAAGAATATGATGTCAAAAGTTTTGAATGCAGAGAGGGGAAGGGATAGAATGGATTGGGTTTGTGAGTGATGAGTCTAGATTTATTTCGAAAGGGTTGAGAAAGTTATAAAATTTTTGAGAATCACTGTTACTGTAAATGTATGTTTTTGTTAGGCAGCACCATAGTTTTTTTTTTTTTTTTTTACAATCCTACCAGCTACAATCCTTTGGCCACAAGGAGGACCACTAGCACAACTTGATGCAATGTTAAATATGAATACAGTTATTATTAACCAACCCAATCTGTTTAGTTTGGTCAATTTGTGATTCACGGATGAAAATTGTTTTGTGAATTAAGGTAGTCAGTCTCATCTAGTTTAAACAAAATAGCAAACTAACATTGCTGGTGGGTTTCTGATCCCTTGAGTTGTTTATGAGTTTTTAGGGTGGTTTTTGTATGTTCTGGGCCTTTGTTTTGCTTATGTTTGTTACTTTATTGTGCCGTGTAGTCCAACTTTTCACTGGAAGGGTTTGGTTCCTTTTTAATTGAAGTTTCTTTGCTGTCAAAAAAAATTCTAAAACATATAACAGGATGGTTTCAATCCGATCATCGATTTAGGATTTCATTGAGGCTACCACATATGGGTAAGCATATAACAAATTATTTACTGACTTTCTAGCTCTCTTTTTTTAGTTATTTATTTTAGCATCTTTAACATTCGCTCACTCCAACCACCAGGAAGAGTATTGATGCCTCGGATTTTGTTGGGGTGCATTGTGCCATGTTAACAACATAGTAAATTCACATTTCTTTCTAAATTTTCCAAATTTTATGGTGAATTGGTGACATCATTAACGATTCTTATGATGGTTATGCAGCTCAAAAGTTGTTATAGCTGGATTGTTTCGTGTATTTGGTCATGACATTGTAGAACTTCAAATTGTTGCTACCAGACAAACTTACCAAGGGAAGGTGCATATATTCTTTCTTTTTTTGCATACTTGGTTTTAATAAGTGCGCTTCAGGTGCCTCAGGGCCTTGAGGCGGAGCTTTATGCATTCACTAGGTCTTTCTAATGTATGCATGTATTATCTTTGATGGAATGCACAACTTTGGACTCCCACATAAGGAAGCAGTCGTAGCTTGTTGTGATGAAGTCGACCCCCTTGTTAAGGTAAATAAAAGTAATATAATAATTTCACAGTTGAATATAAGGGATAATCTTTAAATAACTTGTGAAGGTGCCTATTTTGACTCGTTCGCTTATGGATGAAGTCAAAATTCAAGAATCTAGTATATGAAATAACTAACAGTAATAGTGCCGAAACCATCACTAAAGAAGCCAAAGGATCCGATTGCAAAGAAATTACCAACATGAACTCGTTGCGACAAAAGAAACGTAAGACGAGATTAAGAAATCTGATAAACTAAAGAAGCCTTGAAGGTGATAATAAAATTCTCGACTTAGATGTAGTTTGGCTAAGCCTATTAAGCGCTAATAACTTTGTTTTATTTAGATGTGGCAAGATAGGCGGGTTGGGTAACATGTCAAGTTAAAATAGGCTGCTTTTTTAAGTACTGGTCTAGAAGGGGTGGCCTGACTGGCTAACATCTTCTTGTATTTATTTAGATGTGGCAAGATAGGCGGGTTGGGTAACATGTCAAGTTAAAATAGGCTGCTTTTTTAAGTACTGGTCTAGAAGGGGTGGCCTGACTGGCTAACATCTTCTTGTATACTTTTAAACTTCGTATATTGCTTACATGAACCATCTTTAGAGGGGTCCTTATTATTGCTTCTATTTACGTGAGACTATATAAAGCACACACATTTTTTTTTTCAAATTTTTGCAGAATATGATGAAGAAAACCAAAAAATGATCACGAAATGCGAACATCATTTTCACTTGGCATGCATTCTGGAATGGATGGAAAGAAGTGACACCTGCCCTGTGTGTGATAAGGTTGGTTACTTGCACTCTTAACTAAAATTCAAAAATAAAAGAAGACATAAAGTGGTAAATTACTAACTTCAGCTGTATGCATTGGTGCAGGATATGATAATCAAGTTCCCGATCAATGAATAGCGCTATGGAACCATGTGATCAAGGTAAAGAATGCATTTGCCAATTATTTTGAGTCTGAGGTCTGTCAAAGGTTTGACCTAAAATGTATGTGGGTTTGTCATGTTAGTCTATCTGTTATCAGACCGAGACCGAGCAGGAATGACTAGCTTAACTGGGAGTGGTTTAGAATTACCTAGGCAGTCTTCAAGGAGCTTGGTAAGGAATAGGAAGAAGAGAAAGAAAGGTTCAGCGTAATTATAGAAGAGTTCATGGCTGAAATGGAAAAGGAAAGGAATATGCTATGACGAACATTGAAGCTATGTTAACAATTGTGGTTTGAAAATAGAAATAAAGACGTTTAGTTTGAATGTATGGATTTAGATGTTTTAATTTTGGTTATTTGATGTTTTGATTTGAATGTTTATTATGATTTTGAAATATCATAAATGGCTAGATTTTGCAAAGAAATGAAATGGAACACATAGATATAGAAAATGGAATAGCAACGATGACAAAAAGCGATAGCTAAATGGTGACAAAAACAAATGAGCGGTAGGAAAAAAGGTGGCAAAAAGCGATAGCTAAATGGTGAGAAAAAAAAAAGCGGTAGCAAAACGGTAAGAAAAAGTGGTAGCAAAAAATAAAACAGTAGCAAATAGGTGGCAATAGAGCAATAGCTACGTGTGTTTTTCTTACCGAGTTTTTGGTGGCAAAAAGACAATTGCGAAAACGCGGTAGCAAAAACCCAATTATCTAGTAGTGTAGGCCTACTGTGTCAAGTCTCAACGATAATCATAAACCCAACTATACCACTAAGCTCTCATATCATAGTATGTTATGTCATCTTGCTTTACCTTTTTAGATTTTGAATCAAAGTTAGGGCTCTTGGATTCATAGTGGTTAATACTTAGGGCTAATCACCCTACCCTTTCAAACCTCAATCCCGGGATGACTCTTAAGTAGATCGAAGAAGATAAGTATCGATAAAGCCGCCTAACATGTTATTGAGGTTAGATGGTTTCGTAATCAATTATTGGAAGGTGCAGTGTATGATACGCACTTGAACTAATAATATATGCACCTCCCGATGCTTGATGAATGAATTGCAGTTCAGCCCTCTTTCATACATGTTCAATTTAATAAGTGATTGATTATATTTCTTTCCATAATTCAATTCAGAATGTAGGAAGAACCATATCATATCAGTAAGTATATAATAAACTAAATGGAAAGTTTTAAATAATGAAAGACTTGTTTATATTGTTGACTTGGAGTATGACTGAGATCAACTTTATTATGAGAAATATGCCCCACCTCCTTCAGTGGTGTTAGAAAATGGCCTAATTAGTTGTGTGTGGACAGGTATCTTTTTGACTAAATTTTCCAGCCCATATAAGGGGTTAGAAAATTAGAAGAAAACGAGTTAAAAAAGGAGACTATTTTGGGGATATATGCCTCCTATACTTACCCAGACCCAATATTACTGATTATCCCAATTCCTCCACTAATATTACTTACCTATCCTATGAAGATTCCCACTCGTCTTCTTCTTCTTATGATTCTCTTTTTCATGTTATCACAAGCCACCAATGGTTTCAACAAATCATTACAAGCAAAAGCTTTGCTTACAACTAATTGGTGGCCACAACATGTAAATGTTTCAGATGATTATTGTAATTGGTATGGAATAGTTTGCAATAAGGCAGGAAGTGTCATTAAGATAAGCTTTTACGATCATAACCTTGAAGGTAATCTGGGAAGCCTCGACTTCTCTTCATTTCCAAACCTTGTTAGCCTTCTTTTGGTAAACTGTAGCCTTGAAGGAAGCATCCCAAAGCAGATTGGTTTGCTTTCAAATCTCACCCAACTTTTTCTTTATGACAATCGACTCACAGGTAACTTACCTGTCTCTTTCACCAATCTCACCCATTTAAAATACCTTGATCTTTCTTATAACAATTTCAGTGGTAACCTGCCTGACTCTTTCACCAATCTCATCCGTTTGAAAACCCTTTATCTTGATAGTAACAGTTTCAGTGGTGAGTTCCCTGCTTTACTCACCAATCTCATCCATCTGGAATACCTTGATCTTTCTAGAAATAATTTCAGTGGTGAGTTACCTGTTTCCCTCACCAATCTCACCCATTTAACAGATCTCATTCTTTTTAGTAACAATTTTAGTGGTAACTTGCCTGTTTGGCTCACCAAGCTCCCCTATTTAAAATCCCTTGATCTTTATGATAACAATTTCAGTGGTGAGTTACCTGTTTCCCTTGCCAATCTCACCCATTTAGAAGTCCTTTATCTCAGTAATAACAAACTTACGGGTCCAATCCCACCATCTTATGGTTCCATCGTCAATCTCACATATCTGGACTTGAGCTCAAATCAACTCAATGCATCCATCCCTAACCAAATTACTCATTTGCAAAACTTAGAACTGTTGGATCTGGGTGACAACAATTTAGACGGCCCAATTCCCTCAAATCTTGATAATCTAAGCCACTTATACTTTTTAAACCTTAGTCATAATAGTCTTGTGGGTCCGTTTCATGGAAACCTGTCAAGATTTCCTTCCCTTGATTTTTCATCAAACCAACTGTCAGGTAACTTGTCTATTCAAAATCCCTGTGATCTACAACGTCTAAACCTCTCTATGAATCGTATGACTGGAGCTATCACTAGTCTTCGTGTTTGCATTAGCTTAGAGTACTTGGACCTCAGTAGTAATTCTTTTGTTGGAGAACAACTTAATAAATTGGACTTCCCGTATTTGAAGTTCTTAGATCAGTCTCTCAACAATAATCTGACTGCTATCGCCCCCTCTCCTTCTCCAGTCCAGGATGGAGAAATTGGCTTGTCATGCAATGCTTTTAGTGGACAATCAACCTGCAAAGAACATATGACAACACACAAACGGGTCCACCATTTGACCATTTTTCTTCCCATCATCTTGGGACTTTGCTTCTTGATTCTTGTTTATGTGTGTTACAAAAATCACAATGCCACAGAAAATAAAATCCAACCAGAAACGATAAAACATGGAAATGTGTGCTCCATATTGAATTATGATGGAACAATTGCATATGAAGACTTCATCAATGCTACTGAGGACTTCGACCTTAAATATTGCATTGGAACTGGTGGCTATGGTAGTGTTTATGAGGCCAAACTGTCTGATGGTAAAACATTTGCTTTGAAAAAACTCCATCGCTTTGAAGCAGAGCAACCAGCATTCGAACAGAGTTTCAAGAATGAAGTTCAAGTGTTAACTAACCTACGCCACAAAAACATCGTCAGGCTCTATGGTTTTTGTTTGCATAACAAATGCAACTTCCTTGTATATGAATACATGGAAAAGGGGAGCCTGTTTTGCGCCTTGAGTGACAGTGAATTAGCGGTTCAAGTGGACTGGATCAAGAGAGTGAACATCATCAAAGATGTGGCCCATGCTTTGGCGTACATGCATCATGATTGCAGCCCTCCTATTGTTCATAGAGACATATCAAGCAACAACATTCTCTTGAACTCAGAACTGGAAGGATTCGTTGCTGACTTTGGAGCAGCCAGATTGCTCGACCCAGATTCCTCCAACCGAACTGTAACTGTAGGAACTTTGGGATACATTGCTCCGGGTAATCATAGTGTTCTTCTATATCTATTAGAAATAGAAATTTTGCTAACAATCCTCTGTCGTATATGATCTTGCAGAACTTGCATATAACATGATTGTGACAGACAAATGTGACGTGTATAGCTTTGGGGTGGTGGCACTTGAGACAATTGGAGGGAAGCATCCTGGAGACCTGCTGTCATTCCTAAACTATTCGACTAGTCATGGTACAACATTGGAAAATATATTGGACAAGCGACTCCCTTATCCAACCAATACGTCGATTGAAAAGGAAATCATGCGTGTTTATAATGTAGCACTAGCATGCATTCTCACAGATCCAAAGTGTCGACCCACAATGAGAGACGTGTCTAAGAAATTATCGTGTTGAGGATACCATTTGGGTTATCTTTGAGAGTAACCCTTAGTTATACTTGTACCAGGAATGTATTTATGCATCGTACATGTTTATTGTATCAATCTATCTCATTTCATATTCACCAAAATGTAGGTTCCAAATATATGTATATACCCTCGCAAAAAGCATATATATGCCAATTAAGAATGAAAGCGATACCTTTATTTATAACAAAAAGGTACAAACCATGGTGCACGAAGCTCCTGCATGTGCGGGGTCCAGGGTTGACTCACCAACTAAGGTTTGATATACGCATTTTTACCTTACATCATTACATGTATGCAAGAGGTTGTTTTTAAGACTCGAACCCGTGACAATATTGGGTCAGAGAAAAAGATATTTCAAAATTTATCAAAATTTGTGAGTGATGCCATGACACATGCTATGCATTAGGTCTGTAAATTTTACCATGAAATTAATAATTTAGAGAAATAATATTTTAGATATTAGAGTAATTATTGAGTTTTGGATATTTAGAGTTTGATAAATTACTATTTTTTATTTAAAAATAACTTTTCGTGATGGCTTTTCAAAAGGAGAAGAATATAGTGCAATTCAACTTTTGTATTGTCATACTTCAAGAACTGATCCACTCTGGTAACCATATCACATGTTTCCTAAGCAATCTTATCTGCAAATTTTGTTTACATGAAACCCAGAGGTACAAATATAACAGGAAGTCGTCGATTAACAGTCAAGTTCCCAATTTGGGCGTTCACATTTGAGGATGTCACGTGTGCATGCGAATCACATGTTTTCATTCCCTGTAAAAAATGCGACCCAACCAAACGATGTCATATGTCCATGAACTCACGTTTTTATGGGGGCTTCTTGGCAAAAATCATACTGTCGTTAATGCATATGCTAGGTGAAAATACAAGGCTAATGATAAACACTTCAGGTTTGGCCAACCACATGCCCACTGCAGATTGTCTAAGATGTGTTTTAATACTTGTACACCACACTTATTTATAAATTCAAATTATTTTACACATAATAACGGGTAAACTAACAAAAATATGTAATGTTGTTATTTTAAAAACATTAATTTATATTTTTTATACAGTATATGTATTTATTTTATACAATACCTTATATCATATAAATTATTTTATTAGCAAAATATTGGTTTATTATAAATTAAGTTTTTATAAATAATTTCAAAATCGAAGTAATTTGTTATTTCCAAAAGTAAAAACTAAATCATCGTTTGATCACTTGGTTGAGTTGGTTCCCTTTACGACTGATTTTTAATGCTCAAGTTGCTGCTATTATTGGGCTTTAGGGATGAGCAAATCGTTCCCGGTACTGGTACCGGTACCGAATTTACCGAACCGGGTAACTATTAGCATTTTCGGTACCGGTCCGGTACGGTACCGGTTTGGTACCGGTATTTACCGGTTTTTACCCTCAAATACCGGTACCGGTACCGATACCCACTTTTGGGGATTTTCAGTACCGGTTATTTCGGTACCGGACGATACCGAGTTCATCCCTAGGCCTAATTCCAATTGTTGTTGCCTGTAAGGCCATATTTCACACACATTTTTCAATACTGGTTTCAAGTTTCAACTGTTGAGGCCCATTTGCTATGATCGGACCCAAACCAAGAATAACAAAGTCTGTTCGTAGTGGGCCCAAAGAAGTTTTACTTTATCTTAATTCTCGTTAGATAAAAACCATGGTCCATGAATAACAAGTTTGTTCGTAGTGGAAATGAGAGCAAACATTCTCAGACAAAAACTCATTAAGAAAATTACAGAAATTTCAATTGAGACTCAAGATTTCTCTCACAAAAATTCAAACGTATAGGAAATCAACGACGTTTTCTATCCAACGAAGGTGATGAGCCTTTGCACGAGATGTTCCAACTCAAAGTGTGAATCGTTTTTGACATTATCGGAAATTTAATCAGATATGTTCTAGTTTGTTGGAACCACACTAAAGTTAACAAAGAGTTTAGATCTTGATTTTCGTATTTGAGTTTAGATCTAAATAATCATCTACTAAAAGTACAATGTGAGACTACAGATTCTATATGGTAGAGTTGACTCAAAAGTAAGATTTAGAGTATGATTGAAGATTCAAAAACCAATCCATCATTTTGAACTAGTAAATTGAACCTTGTAGAAGGTGATAAACCTGCAAAACAACAAACCGTTAGGCTTGTCGCAGAAGTGGGAGGGCCACTTTGCCGACCACCCTCCGGCGTGAGGATAAATACTTGTTTAGAGAGAACGTAGAGAAAAGGTACGAATGAAGGTACAGAGAAAAGGTACTCCGGACGTTACATCCAGCCACCAAACAACAAAGGTAGTTTTGGAGTAGTCTCCCTTTGTTGTTTGGTGGCTGGATGTAACGTCCGGAGTAGTTGGTGAGACTACTCCAAAACTACCATGTCCAAAACTAGGACTTGGTGAGACTTTTATTACTGAGTTGGTGACCGCAAGTCAGTCTGGGGGGGTGACGTGGCACATCTTTTTACGTCACCCGCATGTATTTGTATAGTTTCTCCTATAGTGAAACCCAACCGTCATGTGACACGACCTTTGATTGGATTGGTGCCTTTACATTTGTACCCCATTTTTATTTGTACGTTGTATATATATAAAGACTTATTGTTTCTACTTTTTCACTGTTTTTATTTTTCACGGTTTTCTTCCTCTTTTTACTTTTTCTTCCAAAAAGGCCGTGTTCTTTCTGAAGACTGATGATCAGAAATCCTTTAAGAAAGGTGCGTCCCTACCCCTTCTTCTCTCTTTTTCTTTAGTAGTCATAGCTGGTAAAGAGAAGATGAGGGCTTGTTTCAGTACCCTTACCCTTAGTGAGAAACAATTTGAAAAAAAAAGTGAGGGACTATCAGATCCCTGAGTTTCTACATCCCATCCTCCCTGCAAAGGACGGTGTCATCTATCCTTTTGAGGCTCTAATGTTTGATTTTTACACCCGGTGTGTAATTTTGCAAACTAACGCGTTCCTTTTGCCAAGTTTTTAATGAAGGTTCTTCAATTTCACGAAGTACACATTTCACAAGTTAATCATTTCCGTTTGAGCCGTATAAATCATTTCGAGCTATCTTGTCAAGCTTTGGGATGGTTACCGGATCTGAACATATTCCGGTTCTTTTATGAGTTTGGTTCGGCTGGGGATGGGTACACTTTTGGCCACCGGAAGAAGGTTGAGAACTATACTTCTGAGGAGAAATCCAGTATGAAGCATTAGAAGGATAACTTCTTTCTGGACGATAGGTGTCTTCCGGCAGATATGGTGTGCATTTGAAGTATCAATCGATGAATTTTGAAACCATCTCACACGTTATCACCTATGTGTCAAAAACCATCTCACACGTTAGTTATAAGATGATTAAAACGTAACTAAAATACTCATGTTCATCAAAAACATCAAACAAAAAGAATTGAAAGAAGCTCGCCGTAAACTACGGCTTGCATGCCGTAGCCTACGGCATACATATAAAAATATGGGCAGAAGGCCCCTGCCGTAACCTACGGCTGGCCACTGTAGGTTACGCCAGCCATCAGCTGCAGAATTGTTGCCATTTTCATAAAAACTTCGATATCTTGTTGGTTATTGATCCGTTTTACACGAAACTTGTTCCTACATGTTCGTAAATCATTTGCCCACATTATTAACTAACTTATAAACCCATAACCCGGATTTATAAATTTACGTATTTCGCTATCAATTCTAAATTTATATAATGAACTGTTTGGCCCGTTTGCATATTTAAGCAAACAAGCCTATGAATTTACATTCTTTTTGCAAGAACAATATTTTACGACTAAACACCGTTACCCGGGTTAGTAACCTTGCGTTACACGCATCTGTTACCTGGTTTGCGTTTACGCCTTTTTGACCCGTTCAACCTTTCAATGGCCGAACTTAATTAATCCGAATTCTTTTCAAGAATTTCAAAATTTTCGATTATGACCCATTACACGAGTCCATCTATTTTTAAACCGGGTTCCCGTTACTCGGTTTACGCTTGTATTCAAAATTTTACCCATCAACCAGGTTTATGCCGAAGTTATTACTCACGCACCCATGCCGGTATACGTTAAAACTTCGTTTTGACCCGTTTGATTGTTCATGTGAAATCCTTCACTTTTAAACAACCAAACTCTTCATCATACTTTATTTTGACCCGTTTAGTTGTTTGTGTGAAATCCATCACCTTTAAACAAACCAAACATATCATTATTCGCTATTTTGACCCGTTTGATTGTTCATGTGAAATCCATCACTTTTGAACTAACCAAACATATCATTATTCGTTATTTTGACTCGTTTGATTGTTCATGTAAAATCCATCACTTTTGAACTAATCAAACATATCATTATTCGTTATTTATCCATTCGGTTCATTAGTGTGAAATCCATCACTTATGAATGAACCAAATTTCTCTAGTATCACTTCATTGTTCAACATATATCAATACAAAAGTATTAACGAAATCCTACGAAGCATAAAGCCACGTACCTTATAGCTTTTCCTTCAAACGTGCGTTCGTTCCGGCTTGACTTCCCGAAGCTTCACCCGAGTTACCTAAAGAGTGTAACCCATTTATAATTAGAACCTTGTTATCCACTTCCATGGCATGTAAACTTGCCCAACTTTTAATCATAGGTTCTTGTTAACAATTTTCGTTCATTATTCATAATTGGTAATTCTTTTAGGCGTTTCGTCAAATAACTTATGGGCATAAATTTATATATTACTTAAATGGGTTCTACTAATCAACATTAAGCCATGTATTTACATCTCATGAATTCAACATCATCAAAATGCTCAATTAGTAACTAGGATTCAATGGAGTTTCTATCAAACATGTAATTTTACTACCATCATCCATGTATTTCATAATTTCATCAAAAACTCACCTACATAATCATGATTAATTGCCCAAACACTTAAATTATAGCATTAGCTTCACAATTTTTGTCAATGGTTTGTTTCTAAACATGAATACACTTCAAGTTTCATTCTAACACTCATAATTCATACTTGAATTGCAATTGCTAGTGTTTATCAAAAACCTTTACTTCACTATTATCAATTTTTCAACATACCTTATGATCCTCTAGCTTAGATGATCAGTATTTTCAGTTCATGCACCGATCTTAGACCCGATTTCCCTTTCGATTTGAAGATTTGATGATTTTAGGTTGTGGGGAGCTTTCCCCCTTCTTGCTCTGGTTCTGGTCGACCAAAACACACACATCAGTGCGTGTTTTGAGTTTTAATTTCTTTTTATTACAATTAGTTTCCTAATTGCCTATTTTAGCTCTTCATGTATTGTTTATTATAAAAATGGTCACTTTTCAATGTTTTATTATCTATCAACAAGCAACTAACCAAGTTAAATTATAATAGTATTCATGTATATAATATTTACCATCAAGGTAAATATTAATGTTACATATTAGATTTTTTTAAGGACGTTACAATGTGGCCAGTCATTACTTGTAAAGGGAAGGGTGAGTGACCTTGAGAGTGTATTAGTGTTCTAACGAAGTTTTTGATTGAGTGATGATTTTGTGTTTTTTTATTCTGGCAGATATGTCTCTTCGAGACTCCTTGCAGGTGCCTTCTTTTGATAACTTGGTTTTTAGATTTTTTGAGCTGGAACCCAATTCTGATCCCCTTTTGAAGCAAACGGCTTTGACCGCTTACAAGCAGGTAATCTGTCCGTTTTAGTTCCTGTTCCAGAGAAACCTTCTTGGACCGAGAGTAACAAATCTGCTAAAGACCCTGAGATAGAGAAGATAGATCGTGATTTAGCATATGGTGGAAATCCGATGAAGGTTGTTGGTGAGGGTTTGGAGACTGGATCTGCGAGTATTCAGAGCTCAGTTGCTTCTGATCTTAAGAAGCCGGTTACTCCAAGAAAGAGGAAAAGCCTGGACCGAAGATTGGTCGAAACCCTGAACCCAAAAAAGTTAAGAAAGGTGATACTTTGACAAGGGGGTGCAAAGACTTCTTCCTTAGGGCCTATTTCAAAGAACCTGTTGGAGCATTGTCGAGGGGTAAATCAGCTAGAGATGAAGCTCCATGCCTAGTCTGACACCCCTCCCAAAGGCTCACCAAGTGATAAACATTGACAACGAAAATACTGATACCGAGATGGAGGTCAACACTTCCAAGGGTGATGGGGAGAAGGCGGTTAGTTTTTCAGGTATGGGGATGGGCTCATCCTTAGGTTTATGTGCATCAACGTTCGTTTTCTTTTGTTGCATACAATTAACAAACAAACACAAACGAACACGAACAACTTAGTTTCCTTAGCAAAAACGAACACGAACATACAATCTCGTTCGATAAGTGTTCATGAACAGTTCGTGAACACATATATTTCTTAACAAACAAACATGAACAAAGTCTTGTTCGTGTTCGTGTCATTTGCAGCCCTTATATCATCAATACATTACAAAGCCTAGTAAACTATTTTTTATGGTTGTTTTCCCATCATTTACTTTTCAGTTTGTCGACGTTTATTCGACGTTTATTGCGCAATTATCTTTGTATCAGACACCTATACTTTTAAACCGTTGATGAAGTTCAAGAAATTTATTTAACTTTAAAAAATATATTCTTGCATGAATTTTATTAAAATATTGCAATTATTAAATGAAAAAAACAAACAAACATACGTGTAAGAACTTTCCACCTCTTTACAACATTAAATTAAAAATAATAATAATAAAAAATACGAGTCAAACCAAGACAAATGAACATTTAACACTTTGGTTAGTATACAAGGACGCTACATCCTGATTTTAAGTGGAGAAAATTGACGAAAATACTAAATACATACCTCAATATTTCTCCTTATCCTCCTCAACTTAAAAACAAACAAATGTCTAAAGATAACATCATCGTACAAAATTAAACTACAAGACATTTGTTTCGAGTTCTGTAAATTATACAAACACAAAACCTTTATTCCGACTCAGACTCTATGCTTCCCATAGCTTTTAATCCTCTCGGTCTCTGTAACCATCCAATTTTTTTTTTCAACCATTATATTTATAAATACAAAACCATATCAATTATTTTTATAAAAATACAGAAGAACGTTAAGTTGTTAATATTATTTAAATAATTTCTATATAAGACCACTAAATAATCCCAAACTATAAAAGAATTGAAAGTATACCTTTTTTGTGATCTTTTTCTCTCTAACTTCGTACCGTTCCAACGTAAGATCACACAACCACCCACCGGGGATAACCGACTATTCACCAAAATCAAAAAAAGAAAACCATTTTTTAACGTTAGTTTACTTTATAAAATAAAAACCAATAAAATAAAGATAAAAAGAAAGAAAGTTGACATTGACATTAAAAAATAATGCTTTATGTATATTATTCCGGATGGACCCATGGTGTAATTGCATTGTCTAACAGCAACAAACTTTAATTCACTGAAACTATTATTCTCCATTTGTTATAAAATATTAAAAAAATAAACATTTTTTCATCCAACTTTCTATAAGTAAATTTTATATTTTTATTTAATTCATCCAAATAAAAATTAAAAACAATAATTATAGTAAATGCATTAATAAAATGAGCCAACTATGATATAAAATTTTAAAATTTCACCAAATTGAGAATTTTTTTCTAATAATTGAAAAAATACATAAATAAAACATGTAGACAGAGAATGAGAGAGGCGTACGTTAATGGTTCGTTGGATGAACTTTGCTCTTTTTTTGGGTCTTTGAGGAAGTTTAGATCCTTTAATCGCCAAAAAATCTTCTTCCTTCTCCTTATTCGTCAATCCGATCACGAATTTCGGTGGCCACACGATCGGAGCCGCTTCATTCACCGGCGATGCACCTTTTTTGCTATCATGCGCCGTATCCGACGACGCCGACCCACCACCGTTATTATTATTCTTCCCGTTATGATGTGCACCTCTCTTATCGTGCGCACCCCCTCTGTCCGGTGAACAAACGCCTCTGCCACCGTTGCTGTGCCCCTTCATGGAATTTGAAGTTTCTGAATTCCTACACAATTTGGTTATAAAAATAATAAGAAATATGGAATATCAGAACATGAACATGATCACGTTATTTATGACTTTTTATAAATTATTACTTGAATGAGAAAATATTATAAAAAAGAAAGGGAAATGGACTGGTAAAAGGGTGGTAAATTACGGATATAGCCCTGTAGATGTATGGATCACACAAGAAAAATGAGGAAACTGGAGGGATGGTATGGGAAAGATGAGTGGAGGTGTTTGAATATTTGATTCATGGGTCAGGCCTTAAAAAGAGGGGGTTGTTTTTTTGTTTTTTTTTTTTTATTTTGTGTTCCAATATTAATAATATTTTATTTTAATCTCTTTTATTTATGGTTGAGCAATAGGAGAGATCTGGGATGGGGATAATAACATGCGCAGCGGCGCAGGGGAAGAAAAAGAATATGAATTGGAAAAAGGTGGCGTTGGTTTTGGGGTGAGATGTGGCCGTTGGATGATACGGGATTGAGGTTGGATGGTGAACACGTGTCGGGTTCTTAAAGGTGGTAAAAGTATCGGGGGTGAGTGGGATCAAACGGTGGAAAATGGGGTGATGATTGGAGTGGAGGTGAGTTGTGGCACACGTGGTTGGATGGATAACTTCTCCTGATTATTGTCCCCCTTCTCACACTTGCAACAGGGACCATGTGTAAAGTCGAGAATAAAGAGAGATTTATCATTTGTATAAAACCACACCCAAATATAATATAAATTTATACAAGCTAAAATATTCAATAATATAGGATGAGGATTATATATTATTTTAAGGGAAATTGGTCTGTAATAATCTCACCTAGACCTTATTGGCCATTAATAATCCCAACTCAGAATATTCCCCCACCAGTCCCACCTTTCACCTATTTTTCCTACAATGGTCCACCGTTAAAAAAACTTAACGGAGTTAAGCTTTTTTCCAAATTACAAACAGATTTTTTAGGGCTTTTGATAAGAACGATGATACGAGTCCATTGATGTAAAACTTACTTCGAAATGGTGCTCCAAGTGACTTGATTTTGGTTAATTGGAAATTTAAACACCCGAATTGAAGCGGCGTTTTCATCGTTTGAAGCACCGTTTCGAGGCAAGTTTTACATCAATGGGCTCGTATCGTCGTTCTAATCAAAAGCCCTAAAAAATCTGTTTGAAATTTGGAAAAAAACTTAACTCCGTTAAGTTTTTTTAACGTGGGACCATTGTAGGAAAAATAGATAAAAGGTGGGACTGGTGGGGGGAATATTCTGAGGTGGGATTATTGATGGCCAATAAGGTCTAGATGGGATTATTACAGGCCAATTTCCCTTATTTTAATAATATTCCAAAAAAAATAACCAGATATTAACAATATGCGGTGCTCACTTGGTATTGAATACAAAACAACTAAATGGATAATTTAATAGTTTTTCTTAATAGTAACACATTATTATATTAATAATATATGGCGATAAATAGAAAAGATTGAAAAGGACACCCTTTTATATTGAACATGTCCGGACTTTAAATAATAATAATAAAATAATAAACTAATTTAAAGTAAAATAGATAATAATAATAATAATAATAATAATAATTCCTCTAAAGGAGTGGGTAATATTATAAAATAATATAGTAAAATTAAAGATGTTATTTTGGAGATTAAAAAGGAGCTGTAGACAGAAAAAAGATTGATAAGTTGTTAGGGAAATATCATTAAGAATATAGAGATTAGAAATAACTAATTTGTGATATTAGGTAAAATTAATTAATGTTAAACAGTCAAAAAAAATCCTAGGAGGCAAATCATGTGAAAAATGATTACATACACCAAGAAAAGTATGAATACAATAATATATTTATATCATTTTCTTAATAATTAATAATGTGCAGAATTAAGAAATTTAAAGATTGACTGATATTAATAAATATTATCAGTAACGATTATATTATAACAAGAAATGATAATATAATTAAAAAAATAAAATTAATTATAATGGGCTGTAAAATTGTTTGGTTTAATTTCATAATCAAAATTATTCAAATTATGTCAATTATATAGAAAAAAAATAGCCAATTAAAACATTCCAAGTTAAAATCAAAATTAATCATTTCATGCATGTCAAGGGATAGATGAAAAATTCAATTTGGAAGAATAAAAAAAAACATAAAAGATTGCAGGTCGAAATCAAGATTAGTCATATCATGTCGTGGATAGAAGAAAATTCAATTGGAAAACTTCAGAAAAATAAATATTAAATTAAGAATATTGAAATATTCATTAATATACTGTTTTTTTTTTTTTTTAAAGGACAAATAATCAGGAAAAGAAATGATAATAAAATATAGGCAAGGATTTAAATAATCACAACTTTTCTAATTTGGCTAATAATAAAATCAACTCAGTTATTTGCCAATAATAATCCGAACTGGTCCACTTTTAGCCGATAATAATCGGCGTTAAAAATAGTTTAACGGAGTTAAGTTTTTTTCCGAATTACAACCCGATGTTTTAGGGCTTTTGATTAGAACAAGGATACAAGTTGATTGATGTAAAATTTACCTCGAAATACTGCCCAAACGACAAAAATGGTGCTTCAATTCGGGTGTTTGAACTTTCAATTAACAAAAATCAAGCTATTTGGGGCACCGTTTCGAGATAAGTTTTACATAAATCATTCTCGTTGTGATCAAAATCCCTGAAACATCGATTTGTAATTCGAAAAAAAAAAACTTAACTTCGTTAAGCTATTTTTAACAACAGACTATTATTGGCCAAAATTGGACTAGTTCAGATTATTATCGGCAAATAACTGAGTTTGGAGTATTATCGACAAATTGAGAAGTTGAAATTATTTAAATCCAATTTGTCTAAAATATACATGTGCAATTTCTTCATTTAAATATATAAAAAAAAACAATAAAGTTTGTCCTACTAAGTTTGTAACTTCCAGTTCTTAAAGAGACAATAAAAACAAGTTGTAAGTTTTGTTCTGGCAAGCTGTAACTTCCATTTAGGGTGAGAGGGGCACTCCCCTCTTAGGGGAGTCCCTTCTCTTACGCATACCCAATCAGGTTATGCCACGTCAACTCCTCTCTTAAACTCCCCTCGCACCTCAATTTGATGGTGACACTCCCCTATTAGGTGACTTGTTTTTTTATTCAAAAAAAAAAAAAAAAAAAAGTAAAAGTTTTGATTGGTTGAAAATGAGGCTGGCCCCACCATCTCATCTCTCCCTCTTCGGTGACTTCACCCCGACCCACCTCCCCGATTGCCCTCCATCCGCCTTCGGCAGCACCCTCCCCGCTCGGTAAAACCGGTCCCCGCATGGGGTCACCGAGGGTGCCCCGGACACCCTTATTTACCTTAATAAAATATCAACTATATTTATTTATGTATAGTATATTTGCTCTTCTGCAAATTACTCTCATGTTAAAATTAAAGAGCAAATCCAACGATTTTACGACTTTTTCTAAATTTAATTATTAAACATTTAGTCAATTAGTCAAACACTGTATTTTCCTTAATTTAAAAATAGCTTTACAAATCACTTTCAATCCAAAACATATATTTGGGAAAGATGCATCATTACTGAGTGAACTAGTCTATAGTGACACGAAATAAAAGACAAATCCCCTTTTTTTTTTTTTTTTTTTGGAAGGGTGACTTTCAATCTACATGGACCATTGGTCACCGTGAACTCTATAGTGACACTATATATTTGAACTTTTAAAAAAAATTAAATGTTTAAATACAAACAATTAATAAATACAATATTTTTTAATACTTTCAAAAAGAAAAGAATTGATATTTGCCAAATAATACTTTCAAAAAGAAAAGAATTGATATGTGCCAAATATTAAAGTTATGTTTCATCATTTCTTTTAATGTTAATTTTTGGATTAACCCCACAAAACAAATTATTACTAAATTCAAATATATAAATCTGTTTAATTTAAGCTAACTTACCACTAATTAAGCAAATTATTAAACAATTAATAATACTACACGTGCAAAAATCACAAAATTACCTGAGAATCCGATGAGCCGGCGAAGCGGATCGTTGCCGGAGATTAATATACCCGTGACCGTTACTAACGGCGTTAGAACCACTAACCCCTTCCTTATTATGCCGCCGGTCAACCCGTCCCGTAATTGACGATTGACCTAACGGCGGTGTACCGGAAACCGTCACTGACTCTTTATCCTTACACTGTTGCTGCTGAACCTTCATACAACGTAACCGTTTCCGGTTCCCCCACTGCAACACGAAGTCCGAAGATGAAGACGTCGTCGTATTAGATCTGTCTCTCAATGAGTTATTTTTCTCCATTTAATAATGCTCCTGTTACGGTTCCAATTCACTAACCATGGTTAGTTTACTTTTAAGGTTTAACCACTTTTTCTCAACCATAGTTAGGTTTTCAAAGAAGGAAAAAAAAAAGAAAATGATGATAATATTTCGAAATTAGATAAAAAAATGTTCTAAAATTGTTCAAAATTTGCAGTTCAGTAGATTGATCGGATTCAATGATTCCTGATCTTTCTCATAACCAGAAGAAAAATCGAGAAAATTGAGATCTAAACAAAAATGAAGAAGATATAACAGACTTCTTGTGAGAAAGTTCATTAGCATTACCTTTAAGCTGCAATCTGTTGTGTTCCTCGAGGTTGAAAATTGAAGATTTCAACGACGAATTAACGAAAATCAGAGCGAAATTGGAGATTTCAGCGACGGATTAACGAGATTTTCAACGACGAATTAACGAAACTCAGAGCGATGAAACTGCAAAACAGAATAATAAGCATCAGATGAAACTGTGGTTCAATTCAGATGAGTAAAAATTCAGAACGATTGATACTTACTTATTATGTACTTTGTTTCACGGTCTTCTTGATTCAATTGGACGGTTTTAGACGTAGAAATTCTCAAAACTTGAAAACTTTAGGCGATTAATGAACATTTTACATCAAAGACATCTTCAAATTCGATCTCATTTCACCTAAATCCGCTTCAAATCAACCTGTAAATTCAACAAACATCACAATTAATTCATCAAACAATGCGAAATTCGTATAACGCAAACCTCCAAACTTACAATATCCTCGATTCGCCTTTGGATTTCCAATCCAGAAGAGTAAAAAAGCTCAATAACAGCTCAAAATCCTCTGTTCGTATAACATCTCTGCAAAATAAGCCAAATTATCCTATTATGATTCTATTAATCATCGAAATTACATGAAAATTCAAAACAAAACCATAACAAAAGATCAAAAAATCAAAATTCATCAACCGAATCAAACAATTTGAATAAACTCTGTTATTAACTAAAACACACAAATCTGCAATCTGAAATCCAAAATTTGACAATCTAATGGAGGCGGATTGAGCTATAGATCCTTTGAATTCAACGAACAACTTCAACATTTTACTCACCGAATTCTCTTGTGAAATTTCTTGATAATTTTCGATTTACAAACGAAATAGTGAAGAAATGGTGTTGTTATTGATGCATATATGACATATACTTTCTCTCTCATTTGGAGCCCCTTTATATAGCAGGCTTCATGTTCAGGTTTATCGAACAGAGGAGGGAATAGATCTGTGGCCGTTGGTTTATGATCCAACGGTTTAGATGAGATCTTGTACGCGTTCAGCAGTTACCAATGGTGTAAAACTTGCATTGCTTTTACCCCCCACCCACACACAGTTACACACTCATCGGATTTTTTATTATTTATTATGTATTTTTTGACATTGACGTCGTTAGTAAACTTGACGGAATCTTCGGTTGTCGTTTCATAAATAGTTTGAATTTTTAAATATGGACTATGGAGTTGTATTTTGATTTCTTTTGATAGTTTCGTAAATCCAAAGGCTAAACTGAAAAAGAATAGTTAACTAAAAATACATGATTTTTTAGACCACCCGTAGTGGTAGAGAAAAATAATGCCCCCATCATGGGGCATTATCCGACACGTGGCATCCTAGTCAGCGTTGGGCATTATAGCAAAAGTGGCGTAGTGGGGCATTATTCCAATAACGCCCCTTCCAATTATTAAACAAAAAAAAAAAAAAAGCAAAGAGATGGGATTGGCTGGTCAAACTTGTGCACATGCAATGGTGGGTGATTGTCAGACATGCTTAACATTGATTGGCTAAGCAAAAATTAACAAAGCGTTATAATTAAAACGCTGGAAACAAATTTTTAAAAATTTTAAAAAAAAAAACCGCCCCATGTAATGGTGGGAGGGGCGTTTTAGGCGTTTTTTTCAATTTTTTTAAAAAAAAACGCCCCACTACGGGCAGACTTAAAGCAAATTTGTTTCAGGCGCCAAGACCCTAAACCATATTATTCATTTGAAAAGTCACAAACACACGTTTTAATTGCTTTTTATAATCGTCAATAGAGAAAATTTGTGAGACCCAATCATATACCGGTCTAAAAGCGCATATTATAATCGTACGAGAATTTAAACAAAAGTTTTTTTTTTGCCATTTATTAACATGTAGAAACCCAACATTTACAATCGAAACATGGCTACTTATAAGTTTACTAGTAGAGATAACATATTAACATGATAAGTTTAAACACAATTTACAAATATACGATTAAACATAACTACAAAATGTTTTGACCCGTTTTGTGACAACCGTCAATTTTCCATGTAATTCCGTACATATTAAACAGTAATTTGTGCTATAATAACTGTGCTTGATTTGAATTAATGGCATAAATGATTCCTGATTATTGTTATATACATACAAGTGCATTACATGTTGCATGATTTCATATCATTATTGCATGCAACACATTATGATTCAATTGGTGCACGAAACAAAGTTAGCACAGTTATCAGACAAACTAGAAATACTGGCGAGAGTTCAGTACTCAGACAGACATGATAATATGACACAGAATGAGCCCGAAACCAAGAGTTACACTAGTATAGTGTGTAGGAAAGTATGGATCATAAAACTGCATTCCTAGAGATAGTTTAGGTGCCGGAAAGTGCCTAAAACTCACACAAACTGCATAATTCTGCATTTTTCAGCAAAAATCAGCTTTTTAACAACTTAATATAATGCAGAACTATGGTTTAATGGTCCAGAATACCTTCCTAAGTGTCGGGAATCAAAACTGTCATAAAAGGGAACACAAAGCACACTAAACTGCGTAATTTAGCACCTTAACGAACCGGTAACCAACCGAACAACCGGACACTACCCGAAACACCAAATTTTCACTAGAAGCATTGTTTTATCATTTCCGAGCTAGATATGGTCACCGAACATCATAACATATCTTATAAACATATAACACCTAAAACACTCATCATTATACTTAGAATCCAACTTAAATATCTAGCTTATCATCACAACTCAACTATACCCCCCCCCCCCCTCATTCTTACAGTCACCATGGGTGGACCCACCCATGATTTTTATTCAATTGTTTATTGGATTTGTTGTTGGCTATTGAAACGTATTAACCTAAGGATAAGCATATGTTGGAGAATGATTCTTTAAAATCCACAAGTAACTTCACTTCTCTCATTTCACAACATCAACAAACTCACTCTTCTCTCCTCTCCTCTTGCTCACGGCCGTGAACCACTACCCACACCACCACCATTTTCACTTCAATCTCTTTCAATCCAAGGTGATCCTAAGGTGCTAGAACAAGATTAAGAAGCTAGGAGGCATTGGAGCTTGAATGACCATTCTCTAGAGCTTTTATCCACCTTGTTCATCATCTTGTTCATCTTTGATCTCTTCCCTAGCCTTGTGCTAGTAGTAAGACTCTTATAACTTGATTTTACTTCTCTTTTTGTTGGTTAAAAGACTATTTAAATGGTTAAACATAAAGATCATGAAGAAACAAGAAGATAATCTTTCACATAAAGCTTAATAACTTGAAATCTAAGTTGATTTAGTGTATGTATGAATCTTGATTGTTGATTTCTTGTATTTATGATGTTAATCATCATAAGAAGCTTACTAGATTGTGATTAAACACATGATCTAGCAAGTTAGAGGATGAATCTTGTGAAAAACAAAATGATCATCCTTTATGTTTCACATGAACTTGAATATGAAGTTGATTTTGTGTATGATGATGATGGATACATGTTATAAGTCTTGTAAATGGATGATTTCAAAAATAGTTTTCTCAAGAAACCAATGTTATTTACAAGATTTAGAAGATCATGATTTTTAAAGAAACTAATCATATTTTTAGTGTTAAATCAAAGCTAGAAACATGTTTGCAACAAGAAAAATACAAAAGAATTATTTTTAGAAAAATCATCTTGTAAGTTGTAAAAGACTAAATTTTACAAGAATGTGATTTATAAACAAATAACCATGTATTAAATGGTAAATAAACCTACTAAATAACATACTAAGTTACTACAAGTTTTTACAAAATTTCAAGTTCATGATGTAGTGTAAATTGCATGATTTTGGCTCATGGTAAGTCTTGAATGATTTGTTGATAATTGATGATGATTTTAAAAGAAAATGATATGTTTTAAAAGTATGGAAACCTCCATTTTTAAGGGAAAAATATGGCAAAATTTTTATAGAATTTAAATACTTAGAAAAATATTTTTAAACAAGTGTTTATAAGTAAATTTTAACCATGGTTTTCCATATAAAATTTGCCATAATTTTTGTTACAAAAATTACAAATATTGGAGGTTAGTTTTTGATAAATAAAAGTGACTAAGTATATATTTAGGAAAATATATTTAGAAGTCACAATTTATGTGCTACTTGTATATTATGTGTATTAGTTATATTATTTAGGATTTGAAAATAATATAACTTACCAAAATACCTCAAAAATTATAATATAAAATAATACCAAAATTCCAAGGAAACAAATATATAATTTATACCCGAATATTGGACAAACCGAGCACGGACGTACGGATGATATATATATATATATATAGGGGATGGATCATGAGAAAACTAGTTTAAATGAGAAAACCAAAAAACTAACTAAAAAGCCAAAAAAACATGCCAATTTTTTTTTTAATTTTTATAAAAAATCGCAACTTTTTATGCATGGAAAAAAAATTTCAAAAAAAATAAATAAATAAAAAAAGGTTTTTGGTTGTATTGCACATGTGCACTATTACGGATATAGTGCACATGTGTAGTACACATATAATCACATATATTGCACATGTGCAGTACAACAAAAAAATATTGAAATTTTTTTTCTAGGCATAAAAACTAGCGATTTTTTTATTAAAAATTGTAAAAAAAAAAAATTGGTATGTTTTTTAGCTTTTTTTAGGCTTTTTTAGCTAGTTTTCTAGTTTTCTCATTTATATGTAGTTTTCTCATGATCCTCTCCCTATATATATATATATATATATTCTGGAATTAAATTCATATATATATATATATATGTTGACCAATGAGTTAAATGGAATTTTGGAAATCAAAGAAACGAAAATATGATGTTTATAATTATTACAAAAATACATCATATTTTTATCAAGTAGAAAATATATTATTTTTTAGTGAAGAAATATATATATATATATATATATATATATATATATTTTCTTGAACAATTAGAAAATATATTATTTTTGAAGAAAATATATATTTTCTTAAACAAATTAAGAATATATTATTTTGAGTGGAAAAATGGATTTATAAATATTTTCTAAGTTAATCAATCTTGAAAATATATTATTTTTAAGGTTTATATGAAAATATAATTATTTTTGCTAAGAAAGATTTATAGATAATTTTCTATAAAAGTTTTATTAAAATACATATATTTTGAGGATATAAATTGGTGATTTTTATTTGATTAAAAATAATATTCCGGAAAATTAAATACAAAATTAAGTATAAGGATACTTAATAAATACAAGAAAATACGTATTTTCGTACGTACCAATACACACCGGAATACGCCACAAATACTTGGCAAAATACAAGTCTAGAAATACACAAGTATAATTATACCCATCCTTGGGAGAATATACATGTATAAATACGTAATATACCAAGTTAAAATATATTATTTTAACAAATATTCCAATAATTATATACTTTGGAATAATATAAAGTACATCAAAAACGTAACTCAAAGAATGCTAAGTCATAACAACTAAAAATGAGAGTCGTTACACGACCTAGCCGTCTAATAAACCATAGCACGTGTGTAGGTAGTTGCACGACTTCAGGACAGGACCTTTGAGTTACATCGGATAACAGGACACAAGATTGTGAGTTCATGTCCCCATTTTCTTTTAACTGTTTTCAGTTTATAACTTCGGGGGTGAAATATATGTTACAAATATTTCAATGATTACAAATGGTATGTGTCACGGCCCCCGTCCCGGTTTTACCCGGTCCAGGAGCCGCGGGACAGAAACCCGTGGTAATTAATATGTTGGCAGCGAAAATTTTAACATGATCTTTTAAAACTTGAAATGCCCAATTATCTTATTTCATAATTTGGGGATAACACCCGTAATTTATAATAAAGGTGATTTCACTGGAAAACCCCTCGTTTTACAAAAAAAAACATGTTTCTTTATTTTATTGAGCCACTTCTTCAAGCTTGCAGTGCTACACGACACTTTTCCTGGATCACAGCAGATCACCTGAAACATGTTTTAAAAAGGTTTTATCAGCAGGGAAATACTGGCGAGTCACTCAAGTTGCACAAAATGACACATTGTTATAATATACAGTATTAAGGGTGATTATATTGTTTCTATCTACCAATTACCCCAAATCGGTATTTGTCACTCGACAGTATCTGTGACTATGGTCAGATCACCCATTGGCTAACCCGTTGTCCAATGGTGACGGGTATCAAGTAATGTATACAAAACCCCACATACCGGCAGTAATTGAAGATTACAAAGACTTAATCACTGTAATTATAACTTTGAAAACAAGTAGAATTTTAAGAAAACAATTTGATAAAAAGAGAATGACTCACATTGCAAGTTTAGACGGGCAGCGTTTAGCCTACTGATTTTAGCCTGGTTAACCTAATTCAAATAACAATGCACACGAAAACTAGGTCAGTAACTTAATACAACTTTTACGACAACTCACGAGATCAAAACCCTCACGACGAATGACAAAGTATAGCCCAAATACGGGCAGCACTTAAACATCCATCGGATCGGTTTTTATCGATCGGACATTGAATCGTAGCAGTGATTGAGTTATTACCCTGTTATCGCGGCAGAATTTCGTGCTTGTGTGTGTTTTTGGAGTAAACAGATGATATCTCAGCGTACAAATTGAATTTTAACGTCGAATCAACGCCAAAATGCATGTGCCAAAGCCCTATACTTATACTGAAAAATTGCCCCGGTCGCGTGGCGCGACGGGTACCCTTATAGGGTAGGGTAGCTTCGTGTCTTACATAGCCTTGGTGAGTCACAATTCGACGAAACTCGCATTCTACAACAAACTGTGCAGATAATAACGATTAGGGAATACCCCTCCTTGAGTTTTAGGGGCCCTGATCCTAGTTCCGATTGTTCTGAAAATTTTAGGGGTCATGCAATATTACTTGGGGGTCTCAATTAGGGTTTCCTATTGGACATAATAGAATAAGAAATAGTAATTTTAATGAGAGTTGTTACATCCTCCCCACCTTATTAAAATCTCGTCCTCGAGATTTACTGGAACAAGTAGGGATACTTTCGCTTCATCTCTGATTCCAGTTCCCAAGTGTATTCAGGTCATCTCTTAGAATCCCACTTGACTTTAACCAATACTAGTCTTTTGTGCTTGAGAAACTTGACCTTTCTGTCTTCTATCTGCAGTGGCTTCTCAATAAATTTTAACTTTTCATTTACCTCTACATCTTGAAGAGGTACTACCAGGGATTCGTCAGATAGACATTTCTTGAGGTTGGATACATGAAATACGTCATGTACCCCAGCTAGCTCTTCTGGTAGTTGTAATCGATAGGCAACTGGTCCTATTCGTTGAATTACTGGGAATGGTCCTACGTACCTTGGACTTAACTTTCCCTTCTTTCCGAACCGAACTACTCCTTTCCAAGGAGAAACTTTCAAGAGTACTTTGTCTCCAACTTGAAATTCTAGCGGCTTACGTCTATTGTCTGCATAACTTTTCTGGCGATCTCGAGCTGTCTTTAGTCTTTCCTTGATTTGAGTGATCTTGTCGGTAGTTTCTTGTACGATTTCGGGACCTGATAATTGGCTTTGTCCTATTTCTGCCCAACAAACTGGAGTTCTGCACTTTCGTCCATACAGTGCTTCGAATGGGGTAGCTTCAATGCTTGCATGATAACTATTATTATAGGAGAATTCAATTAAGGGTAAATAGTTGTCCCAGTTTCCTCCAAAATCTATCACACATGCCCTGAGCATGTCTTCCAGGGTTTGGATCGTCCTTTCACTTTGTCCATCTGTTTGGGGATGGTAAGCTGTACTTAAATTTAATAGCGTCCCCATGGCTTCTTGGAAACTAGTCCAGAAATGTGAAGTGAAACGACTATCTCTATCCGATACAATAGAGAGTGGAACTCCATGTAAGGATACTACCTCGTCTACGTACAATCTTGCTAACATTTCCATGCTAAAGGTTACTTTCATGGGTAGAAAATGAGCTGATTTGGTTAATCGATCCACAATTACCCAAATCGCATCATTACCTTTTCTGGTTTTGGGTAACTTAGTAACAAAATCCATTGTTATGAGTTCCCATTTCCATACAGGCATTTCTAATTGTTGAAGTAATCCTGAAGGTTTCTGGTGTTCTGCCTTAACTTGTGAACAAGTTAGACACTTAGATACATAGCTAGCTATGTCCTTTTTCATTCCTATCTACCAGAAATTATTTCTTAAATCTTGGTACATCTTATTATTTCCCGGGTGCATGGTATACCTAGATTTATGGGCTTCCTCTAAAATCTTATTTCTTAAATCTCCTTGCTTAGGTACCCAAATCCTTCTTTTGTGGAATCTCCAAATTCCATCAGCTCATTGCTCTAATTCCTTTATTCTTCCTTTCATTCCTTCAGCATCATCCTTGATTGCTGTGGCTTGAACATTTTTCAGTTGTTCCATTAAGTCTAATTGTAAACTTAATTTAAGAGCACGAACTCGCTTTTGCTTTCCATGATACTTACGACTTAGAGCGTCTGCTACTACATTTGCCTTTTCTTCGTGATATTGAATATCACAGTCATAGTCACTTAGAATTTCCATCCATCTTCTTTGTCTCATATTCAATTCTTTTTGCCCAAATATGTACTTTAAGCTTTTATGATCCGTATAGACCATAAACTTACTTCCATACAGATAGTGTCTCGAAATCTTAAGAGCAAAAATTATTGCTCCTAATTCTAAGTCATGTGTCGTATAATTTTCCTCGTGCTTTTTCAATTGCCTTGAGGCATATGCAATTACCTTTTTGCGTTGCATTAACACACATCCTAATCCTAGCTTAGAAGCATCACAGTAAACTTCAAAATCTTCTGTCCCTTCTGGTAAGGCAAGAATTGGGGTGTTTGTTAACCTTTGTTTTAAAATCCTAAAAGCCTCTTCTTGCTTAGGTCCCCATTCAAACTTAACTGTTTTACAGGTTAGCTTAGTTAATGGCACAACTATCTTAGAGAAATCCTTAATGAACCGTCTATTGTATCCAGCTAAGCCTAGAAAACTTCTAACTTCCGTAACTGATTGCGGGACCTTCCATTTGGTGATCGCTTCTATTTTGGAGGGATCTACGTGAATACCTTCGTGATTCACCATGTGTCCCAAAAATTGCACCTCCTGTAGCCAAAATTCACACTTCGAGAATTTGGCGTAAAGCTTCTCCTTTCTTAACAAAGTTAAGAGTGCATGCAGGTGCTGACAATGCTCATCCTGACTTTTGGAATAAATAAGTATATCGTCAATGAAGACAATTACAAATTTATCCAAATACGGTTTACAGATTCTATTCATCATATCCATGAATGCTGCCGAAGCATTTGTTAGTCCAAAAGGCATAACTGTATGTCACACCCCGAATTTCCCACGTGTCACCGGTGGGCCCGGTGGGGAGTATCGTGACGTCATGGTTGGCAACATAATAGTCAAACAACACAATATTATTAAGCACAGCGGAAGCAATTGAAAATATAATACAACCGAATTTATTATTGTAATATCAGCGGTCACAATATTCGGAAGTTTATCCACAGAAGGATCGAACATAAAATGGAAACAATAGTTCAACAGACTTCAGGCATCTTAAGCTTGCGAGACTCGTTATTGATGCTAAGGAGACAATCCAGCCAATTACGTTTAGTACCTGCATTTAGTCTTATTGGGAAAATACGTCAGTTTACACTGGTAAATACAATCAACTGACTCATTTTGGAAAATGATTTAAAAATTGGTTTGGATGCACATGGCATAAATGTTTTATAATTTGATTAAAATGCACAGAGGCAATATTTAATCTTTTTAACTTGGGAGAATTATTTAATATTATAATCTTGTGAACGAATTACATGTTACTTATGCGTTCAGTAGCCCGGATCTAGTCCGGGTTAAAGATCAATAGACACACCACGTTATTGAGTTATACACTGACAGGTGTACGCCTACACCCCGTGCTCAGGTCGTGGCCAATCTCGTAAGATGATGCCAAGGATTTGGGTATAGCTCACCCCCTTGGGCAAAGAATCACAAAAGATTACAATTGCCTCGTCTCAATTGGACAACATAATATAGCCCTTAGGCAAAACATCTCTAAGGATGTTGAAACTGTTTTAATCATCGTATTGATGATTTTTGTCATGCTCGCATTGATCATATCGACTATTAGGCTTGAGCATAGCTCACTACCTTGGACAGGGAATCGTAAAGATCACAATGTCTTTGTCACACATGGACAATATAATATGGCCCATAGGCGAAACATCACTAATGGATGTTTATAATAGGTTCATCCTATTAGAAGATATAAGTCATGATTGCATTAATCATATTGACTATTTTGGCTTGAGCATAGCTCACCACCTCAGACAAGGAATCATAAAGATAACAATGTCAATGTCTCAAATGGACAATATATTATGGCCCGTAGGCAAAACATCACTAAAGGATGTTAAATAATATTATCATCATATTAGATGATATTAGTCATGATCGTATTGATCATATAGACTATTATGTTTGGACATAGTCCAATATTTTAGACAGGAGGTCAAAGACCATCACTGTCGTTGTCTTATTGGACAACAAGTTTAGCCCGTAGGCACATCATCACTAACGTATGTTCATAATATGATCATCTTATAGGATGATATAAGCCATGATTCCTAAATTACTAGGTTAGATAAGGGGATTGGAAGAATCCAATATAAGGATGACTGTTGTGATTTTCTCGAATCACATTTGTCAAGAGTGCTAACACGTTCTTAGGTGTTAACAAGGATTTAAATCCCTGGAGTAGGTTTAACCATCTTGGCCGCGTAGGCTAGGTTTCACCTTTAAGATTCCCTTTTTTAAAATGCATACTGACAGGGAAGGAAGGATATTTATTTTATTCAGGATTTTTTTTATCATAAATCCTAATTCATAAGTTAATAATAGCACAAATGGCCTAGTCGCGTAGACAAGTTAAATTTATAAGCCATGATTTCAGAGAATCGCGGCATTAAGGTTTGAATCAAAGTTCATTACCTTTTCCTGACAGGGAGTTGTAGGCTACCACTGTCTTTAGTCTCAGAGGACATTAATTATAGCCCGTAGGTACTTCCCTTCTAAGGGATGTTTATTACGGAATTGCCCCTTAGGGAAAATTCATTAACCATGGTAATCAGAGACCATATTTGGTTAATCATATATATTTAGGATTTCTATTATAATTTATCCTAATTATAAAACATTAATAGTTTTATTAGTGGCACCCAATGGCCTGGTCACGTGGACATTTATAAATTATAAGCTTATGATTTCAGAGAATCAAAGCATGATAGTATATTGGCACAATAGGCCTAGTCACAAGGACAATTATAAATTATATGCTAGGATTTCAGAGAATCAAAGCATTTGAGGTTTGAACCTAGTTCATTACCTTAATCTGACAGGGAGTCTTTGCTACCACTGTCTTTTGGCTCATATGGAAATGAGCAGGGCCCGTAGGCATTATGTTACCACGTATGGTTAAAATATGATCATCTTAATTAATGATGTAAACCCAGGATTCAGAGATCATTAAACTGGGTTAGGAATCTTTTGAAGAATCCTTTATAAAATGATGTGTGTGATTTTTAATGAATCACATCTTCCAGGAGTGTTAACATGTTTTAAGATGTTAACAGGGATTTGAATCTTTTAAACAGGTCTTACCATCTTGGCCCGGTCTTATAATTGACCCTAAGGCTAGGTTTCACACTTAAGATTCTTAATTAATGATTTGAATCTTTTTAACAGGTCTTACCATCTTGGCCCGGTCTTATAATTGACCCTAAGGCTAGGTTTCACACTTAAGATTCTTAATTTATAAATAACGCAGAACAATTTTAAATTGAGGTGTTCATATGGATCTAAATCTAGTTATGGAACTACCATCTTGGCCCGGTCTTAAAATGACACGTGGCTAGGTCTTGTCCTTTTTTTTAGACTTTGCCATTTTATTATAATGGTAGATCTTATAAAAGAAATGTTATTTTACATTTATTTAATATTTCTTGTTTAGAATGAAAGTTTAAACTTAATCATTCCACTATATAAAAATAAAAGTATAAAGTTGCCCTAAGCGGGACTTAAAAGGAATAATGTGTCCTCGGAGGGACTGAAAGATAATTATGTCCTTATAAGGACTAATAAGGAAACGATCTTCAATAAAAGGAGTTTCTTCTTCATTTTATTTCTGAATGCTTTCTCCTTGGATGCTCGTTTCATTCTAGCCGCGGTACGAAGCTCAGCATCTCAGGGCTCCGGGTGTGGAGAACTCCTTTTACGGCTTCTTCGCTTGGCGACGTATCCAACAAAAATTTGGAAGTAAAAATTTCTAGATTAGGATTGAGAATATTCCTAAGTTAAGTCTAGACTCAGAAGTTTAGAATTGTGCAATTGTGTGACTGAGATTAAACACAAAAGGCTAGTGTTTAATTCACTCAGTGTTGGCTCTGATACCAACCTGTCACACCCCGAATTTCCCACGTGTCACCGGTGGACCCGGTGGGGAGTATCGTGACGTCATGGTTGGCAACATAATAGTCAAACAACACAATATTATTAAGCACAGCGGAAGCAATTGAAAATATAATACAACCGAATTTATTATTGTAATATCAGCTGTCACAATATTCGGAAGTTTATCCACAGAAGGATCGAACATAAAATGGAAACAATAGTTCAACAGACTTCAGGCATCTTAAGCTTGCGAGACTCGTTATTGATGCTAAGGAGACAATCCAGCCAATTACGTTTAGTTCCTGCATTTAGTCTTTTTGGGAAAATACGTCAGTTTACACTGGTAAATACAATCAACTGACTCATTTTGGAAAATGATTTAAAAATTGGTTTGGATGCACATGGCATAAATGTTTTATAATTTGATTAAAATGCACAGAGGCAATATTTAATCTTTTTAACTTGGGAGAATTATTTAATATTATAATCTTGTGAACGAATTACATGTTACTTATGCGTTCAGTAGCCCGCATCTAGTCCGGGTTAAAGATCAATAGACACACCACGTTATTGAGTTATACACTGACAGGTGTACGCCTACACCCCGTGCTCAGGTCGTGGCCAATCTCGTAAGATGATGCCAAGGATATCCGGGACATGGTCATTAACCCCCCAAAGGCTGTAAAGTAAACAAGACTGTTTAAACGAGCCGATCAAATTATTCAACTACCCACTTAATGTGGAGATTTGATGCCCGATCAAGCGGTATGCTATATACCGTAACCCAAGCCCGTATAGGGAAAATAAGTTAAAAGTATTTACCTGATGCAAAGTATAAATCACAATAAGCAAAATGCACGTAGCTTTTACTGGTTCTCCTAATCTGGAACGAAGGTTTAATATAACCTATTAGAATACTAACGGGTCTTTTATTAAGCTTAAGCTTAGACCGGCTAGTTTCAAAGATACGGTTCGTACGCACGATTAAGCGAAGACCGGATAGAATGTGATTTAGACCCGACAAGTTCAGAGACTTGTTTAATATGGGTTTATTATTCACATTCTGTATTTTGAGATGAAACCGATAAGGTTTGACCCGTGTCGGTTAATTTATGTAAACTTGTTACATAAACCGAACCGAACGCGTAAAATGCGTAACGGGTATCCGCAAGAGCCATATACAGGTTTCCTAAGTTAATATGCTTCAAATATGTTGTAACATCAGTAGGATGTCTTTCATTATGCCCCGAACTAATTTAAACACAAACTATGCCCCGTAGGGGTAGTTTGGTCATTTTAAAGTTTGTAAAAGCGTTTAGATGTTTAACTGAGTTACAGGTCTGATGTAAACAGCAAACATACTCAATTTGATGAGTTATAACAGTAGGCTAAAGCATATATGTGAAATTTATCATTTTTAACCAAACTATGCCCCGTAGGGGTATTTTGGTAATTTCACATAAGCCGAAAAGCTCAAAAACGAAGTCTGAGTTATTCAACCTTTTCTTACTGTTAAAATATCATAATTTGCCTCATATATCAGTAGGTATCAACCCGGGTATGCTCAATATGATTTTAAAACATACTATGCGTTAAAAACGCTAAATAAGGCGATTAAAGGCCATTTCCGGGTTTGATACTTAAATCTGATATTTTTATATTTCTAGAAGGCTTAAAATAAATTATTTATCGCATGTGATCAGTAGCAAAAGGTTTGGAGTCGTTTCGATAAGTAAAACTCATTTTATGGCCCGTAAGGGCAAAACCGACAATTACCGGATTAAGCCTACGACTACTAGTTATGCTCAGCCTAAAATTAATTAAAAATCTTTAAAAATCCCAAAATAATATATTACATCAGTGGGTATTAAGTTTGATACCAAAAAGTAAGCTTAACTAGGCTATACGCTAATTACGCCATTTTATTAACATAAAGCATTAATTTTGCGATAATGAGCATAACTCTTAATCTATAAGTCAAACTGATGTCAAACTTTGCATACAAGTTTATATATCAGTATTTAAGGTTTCTACACTTTTACATTTTCATAAATCACGTTTTAAGGTAGTAAGGGCATAATGGTCAACATATGAGTAATTAACGGAAACGTGCATATTAATTGGATAACTAATGAACCAAGGTGTATAATCACAGAGGGTTGTTCTAACATGTAACCTAATCCATTTTAAGCTCTGAGGCATTTCTAAAACATGCCTAAACGGGTCAGAACTGAAAGTCAAAGTAAAAGTCAAACTATGTGACTTTCGGTTCCGAACCGGGTCTAAACAGGAAATAGTCGGGTGGAACATGTTTAGACATGTTCTTACACTTATTACTAAGTTATAACAATGATCCAACAGGTTGTATATGATCTACAATGTTAATTATGAGTAAATAGCATTTTTGGCTTCCTGTTGACTTTTTAAGAATAGGTTTGACCCGACTTTTGACCTGGTTAGAGTGGTGATCAGGGGAAACCCTTTTGAGGTTTTATTACCCACATAAATACCAACCTATAACTGCTTTTAATTCGAGATATGCCTGAGCCATTATTGACTAATCTCGAAGTCAAACCGTAATTACGACGGTTTGACTTTTAGCTAATTAACCAAGCTAAACTCAACTAAATAAGAACTAGCAGACTTACAAGAGTCCTATGCACGAGATAAGATCACTTGGACCTGCTTGAGAGCTCCAGGAATGATCAGATTTCAAGGAAATTGGTGTGAGGAACTTGTGTGCACTACATGGCCTTTTATAATGGATTTAAGCACCACAATATGTTGACACATAGCTCTATGATCAACCACAACCATCCAACACATGTCCCTAGTGCTCTAGTACAGTTAGGGGCCGCCCATGTTGCATTAAAGTCGTTAAAAGATCGAATTTCCGCGTTTAAAGGCGCCTGCCCCCGTTTTCTGTATCTGGGCTCCGGACGCGGCCCGCGTCCCGTTTAAGCAAACCTCAAGCGGGCCGCTTGAGACTTAAAATCTGATTTTTAAATTTTATTTGTTTTCCAACTTGACCTTTGGCTTCACGAAGGGGCAACTAGGGTTATTTCTTGCATTTTGACCCGCTTATATTTACCCACTAGGGCTTTAGGACTTATACCCACTTTGCCAAGTCCCTGGACACTTCCGGTTAACCCGAAAAGCCTTAACTTTCAACGTTAACACTTTAACCCCTCGCACACGAATTTGATCATAACTTTCTCATACGATAACGAAACTTTATGAAATTTTAATCGTGCATTCTAGTGAGCATAATTTATATTTACAAAGCTTCGGGTTTGTCAAAAGATCACTCAGAGGTATATCTTTAACATGTTGACACATTTGACCCCTGTAGTTTGTAATCTCTCACTTTTAGCTTCGTATGATCCATGATTTATTCGTTTGATGTTATGAACATCATGTAGGGTTATTATGAAGTATATTTATTCACTGTTGACACTTAGAATCCGTATAATCACATACTTTCCATGTTTGTCAACTTTAGTCCTTTTATAACATTCTTTCACACGTTCAAACTTTATGACACGTGTCAACACATTATAGGACGTGAATTTTCGAGGTGTTACATCCTCACCCCCTTAAAATAAATCTCGACCCGAGATTTACTGAAATAAGTAAGGGTACTTTTCTTTCATTGTGGTTTCAACCTCCCACGTGAATTCGGGACCTCTACGGGCATCCCATTTGACCTTTACAATAGGTACCTGCTTTCTTCGAAGCTTCTTTACCTGTCGATCCTCAATCGACAAAGGTTTTTCTACAAACTTCAAGCTCTCATCTATATGCACATCTGTATGTGGTATAACCAGTGATTCATCAGCGAAGCACTTCTTCAGATTGCAAATGTGGAACACATTGTGTATTCCACTGAGCTCTTCATGTAAGTTTAACTTATAGGCAACTGACCCGATACGTTCGATAATCTCGAAAGGTCCTATGTATCTCGGGCTTAGCTTGCCTTTATTACGAAACCGCATCACTCCTTTCCAGGGTGATACTTTCAGTAGGACTTTGTCACCTACTTCGAAGTGAAAATCCTTACGCTTAGGATCAGCGTAACTCTTCTGCCTATCCCGGGCAGCTTTGAGACGGTCACGAATCTGGACAATCTTGTCCGTTGTTTCGAACACTATCTCTGGTCCTGATAACTGGACATCTCCAACTTCCGCCCCACAATTAGGCGATCTACACTTTCTACCATATAACGCCTCAAAAGGCGCAGCCTTAATGCTGGTATGGTAGCTATTGTTGTAGGAGAATTTGATTAATGGTAGGTTCTTATCCTAACTACCACCCAAATCGATCGCACATGCAAGTAGCATGTCTTCCAATGTTTGAATAGTACGCTCACTCTGACCGTCAGTCTGATGATGGTAAGTCGTACTAAAATTCAAACGTGTGCCCAAAGATTGTTGGAAATTCTTCCAAAAATGCGACGTGTACCTAGTATCTCTATCAGAGACAATAGCCATAGGTATGCCATGTAGGCTACAATCTTATCAATGTATAACTGGGCTAACATATCGGAGCTATAAGTCTCCTTGATGGGTAGGAAACGTGCGGACTTAGTCAGTCTGTCAACTATAACTCATATCGTATCATTTCCTTTCCTTGTCTTGGGTAACTTGGTAATAAAATCCATAGTTACCATTTCCCACTTCCACGTAGGAAGTTCAGGCTGTTGTAGCAAGCCTGACGGCTTTTGATGCTCGGCTTTGACTTGCGCACATGTCAAGCATTTAGCTACCTGGGTGGCTACGGACTTCTTCAAGCCTATCCACCAATAGTTTGCCCTTAGATCCTGGGTAGCTGATGGCAATTCTTAATCGTTGCCCAATTAGGGTTGCGGCATGTATGCATAAGCAATATGAACCGTCTTTCTTATTTAATAACATAAAACCCTCAGAATATTGAGTCAGGCTATATGAGCCTATGTCTTAAAACCTACTTAATCAAGGTTTCGTTTATTCCATAGTCAATATGGAGTTTTCACAATACTCCAGCCCACGGCGGGATACAAATCTTAATTCTACTATGCCTTCCAGGAGGTAAGCAGGGAAAACTTATGAGAAGATACTCAAGATTGCAAGGAGGCTACAGAGATTTTCCATATCTCAGGCTCCAGTTCATCCATCATTGTTCGTGTCAAATGAGTGACACCTTTATGTTATAAGTCCACGAATTCCTTAATCGGGAACATTTACTTGGAAAAAAAAAATTCCATTTTTGGATATCTTCTTTGAATACTACTAGTCGACTTTAGTACAATATGATCATTGGGATATCTTAGGGTTCCATATATTAAACCTCCATACTGATCAGGCATGGAAGTAATCTATGGGACACACTAGGATACGCCAATCCTCATATGGCACTTTTATCAAACATAGTTTGGCATTCGCAGGCGATAAAAACAATGGGAAAAATAATTAAAGTAACATATGTTGTCGTACTCTATGCAAAGAAAGAGTGCTCTTAGATTTTTGGAAGGATTCCTTGCCGATCTATAAGAATCGGTTACTATGGTTTCCTTGGTAGTTATACCTTGTGGATGATAATAAAAATTTTGCTAAGTTTATGGTTCATGAAGATTTATTATTGCCTGTATTAAGAACAGGACACTTAGCAGAAATCAACATTGATAAATGATAAGGAAGTTTATTGTACAAGTGCTTATATTTAATCAATAATGGAAGTTTCACAAACTAGGCACCTAGCTCAGTTGGCTAGGCGCGCGAAAGGGTGCGGCCTAGACCCAGGTTCGATTCCGGGGACGGCCAATTCCACCATTTTTTTAAGTTTAATATTAATTACTCGTACAGATACCTGTAATTATGAGGGTTGTCTCATAAAGAGTCTTAATAATTAATTGTTTCTTATCACCCACAATATGGGTTTGATTTTTAAGGCAACCATCGATTTTTTTTTATCACTATATGGAGCCCTTATATTTAACGAAACTTAGGACATCGGAAAAATGATTCCTAATGGATATAAAACATCCATCTAATAATGCTGAAGCAGTCTCTGAGGTATACAGGCTTCTTACTGAACTTTCGTTGCTTTTTATTAAGCTTGTACTTGCTCTCTTTCTCAGATTTCTGGGAGTTATTCTCCTTCTTTTGGTTCATCCTTCATATTCGAAGTGTGAACAAAACTCTTCTCATGAGCAATTGAACATGGTTTTGAATGAAATTCAGAGCGAGGAGCATTCGGCTCTTTGGATTATTTCATGTTCTTTCCATGGTCCTTTCAACTGCTGCGTCAACCACAGTCTGAAGATTAACTCCATTAATATTGAGGTTTACGTTTGTAGTTTTATTAACTTTCGTCGCCTTAATAGCGTTGCGACTGTCGTCTACCTCATCCGAGTTTTCCATACTCGAAACTTGGTACCAAACACCAAGATTTAACCATTATTAGTCATCATCCTGATGACCTGACTTAGATTAGCCACGGCATTCATAAACCGTATGGGCTATTCCGTTCCGAACATTCATAGTGAATATTATTTTGAACGTATTCCCATTATATTTAGCCTAGGTCTCAACAGGACCATCAATGGCATCCAAAGTTTGGAGCGAGTCCAATACTTGCTTGACATGGGACCATAATGTCACAACTGTCTTTGTCACAAGGACGATTATAAGTAGCTCAAAGGCTAGCCTTACATGACTTCGGTTATATATTTATATACATATATGGCATAGAAGCCTGTCGCGAGGGACGTAGAAAAATATGGCATAAAGCACAGTCATGAAGGACATAAGTAATCATATGGCGCGAAGGCCTTGTTGTGATGACATTTAGATATGGCACAAAAAGCCTGTCACCAGGAATGTCAACATTTAGTATATTAACTTGTCACGAAGGACAAATTTATGGCACATAGGCTTGTCATAAATGACTTTAAAACATAACTTGATGGTCTATCACCAAGGACCTTAATTTATAAGCCGCAATCTTATTAGATTAGGGCTTCAAGGTTTGAACGTGGTTCTTCACCTTTGGACAGGGAGTCATAGACTACAACTGTCATCGTTTTGAAAGGCGATTCATTTGGCAGCAAAATAAGCCAATCAACATCACTAATGGACGTTTATATATAACCATCGTATCTAATGATATTAGTCATGATCACATCGATCATATTGACTATTAGGTTTGGGTATAATCACACCATTCTGAACAGGGGATCGTAAAGATCACTACTATCTTTGTCTTACCGACACTAGAATAAAGTATAGCCCGTAGGCATTTCATCATGAGGGATGTTAATATTATGATCATCATACTGATGATACTAGTCAGGATCGCAATGATGGTATAGACTATGGGATTTGGGTATAGCTCACCCCCTTGGGCAAAGAATCACAAAAGATTACAATTGCCTCGTCTCAATTGGACAACATAATATAGCCCTTAGGCAAAACATCTCTAAGGATGTTGAAACTGTTTTAATCATCGTATTGATGATTTTTGTCATGCTCGCATTGATCATATCGACTATTAGGCTTGAGCATAGCTCACTACCTTGGACAGGGAATCGTAAAGATCACAATGTCTTTGTCACACATGGACAATATAATATGGCCCATAGGCGAAACATCACTAATGGATGTTTATAATAGGTTCATCCTATTAGAAGATATAAGTCATGATTGCATTAATCATATTGACTATTTTGGCTTGAGCATAGCTCACCACCTCAGACAAGGAATCATAAAGATAACAATGTCAATGTCTCAAATGGACAATATATTATGGCCCGTAGGCAAAACATCACTAAAGGATGTTAAATAATATTATCATCATATTAGATGATATTAGTCATGATCGTATTGATCATATAGACTATTATGTTTGGACATAGTCCAATATTTTAGACAGGAGGTCAAAGACCATCACTGTCGTTGTCTTATTGGACAACAAGTTTAGCCCGTAGGCACATCATCACTAACGTATGTTCATAATATGATCATCTTATAGGATGATATAAGCCATGATTCCTAAATTACTAGGTTAGATAAGGGGATTGGAAGAATCCAATATAAGGATGACTGTTGTGATTTTCTCGAATCACATTTGTCAAGAGTGCTAACACGTTCTTAGGTGTTAACAAGGATTTAAATCCCTGGAGTAGGTTTAACCATCTTGGCCGCGTAGGCTAGGTTTCACCTTTAAGATTCCCTTTTTTAAAATGCATACTGACAGGGAAGGAAGGATATTTATTTTATTCATGATTTTTTTTTATCATAAATCCTAATTCATAAGTTAATAATAGCACAAATGGCCTAGTCGCGTAGACAAGTTAAATTTATAAGCCATGATTTCAGAGAATCGCAGCATTAAGGTTTGAATCAAAGTTCATTACCTTTTCCTGACAGGGAGTTGTAGGCTACCACTGTCTTTAGTCTCAGAGGACATTAATTATAGCCCGTAGGTACTTCCCTTCTAAGGGATGTTTATTACGGAATTGCCCCTTAGGGAAAATTCATTAACCATGGTAATCAGAGACCATATTTGGTTAATCATATATATTTAGGATTTCTATTATAATTTATCCTAATTATAAAACATTAATAGTTTTATTAGTGGCACCCAATGGCCTGGTCACGTGGACATTTATAAATTATAAGCTTATGATTTCAGAGAATCAAAGCATGATAGTATATTGGCACAATAGGCCTAGTCACAAGGACAATTATAAATTATATGCTAGGATTTCAGAGAATCAAAGCATTTGAGGTTTGAACCTAGTTCATTACCTTAATCTGACAGGGAGTCTTTGCTACCACTGTCTTTTGGCTCATATGGAAATGAGCAGGGCCCGTAGGCATTATGTTACCACGTATGGTTAAAATATGATCATCTTAATTAATGATGTAAACCCAGGATTCAGAGATCATTAAACTGGGTTAGGAATCTTTTGAAGAATCCTTTATAAAATGATGTGTGTGATTTTTAATGAATCACATCTTCCAGGAGTGTTAACATGTTTTAAGATGTTAACAGGGATTTGAATCTTTTAAACAGGTCTTACCATCTTGGCCCGGTCTTATAATTGACCCTAAGGCTAGGTTTCACACTTAAGATTCTTAATTAATGATTTGAATCTTTTTAACAGGTCTTACCATCTTGGCCCGGTCTTATAATTGACCCTAAGGCTAGGTTTCACACTTAAGATTCTTAATTTATAAATAACGCAGAACAATTTTAAATTGAGGTGTTCATATGGATCTAAATCTAGTTATGGAACTACCATCTTGGCCCGGTCTTAAAATGACACGTGGCTAGGTCTTGTCCTTTTTTTTAGACTTTGCCATTTTATTATAATGGTAGATCTTATAAAAGAAATGTTATTTTACATTTATTTAATATTTCTTGTTTAGAATGAAAGTTTAAACTTAATCATTCCACTATATAAAAATAAAAGTATAAAGTTGCCCTAAGCGGGACTTAAAAGGAATAATGTGTCCTCGGAGGGACTGAAAGATAATTATGTCCTTATAAGGACTAATAAGGAAACGATCTTCAATAAAAGGAGTTTCTTCTTCATTTTATTTCTGAATGCTTTCTCCTTGGATGCTCGTTTCATTCTAGCCGCGGTACGAAGCTCAGCATCTCAGGGCTCCGGGTGTGGAGAACTCCTTTTACGGCTTCTTCGCTTGGCGACGTATCCAACAAAAATTTGGAAGTAAAAATTTCTAGATTAGGATTGAGAATATTCCTAAGTTAAGTCTAGACTCAGAAGTTTAGAATTGTGCAATTGTGTGACTGAGATTAAACACAAAAGGCTAGTGTTTAATTCACTCAGTGTTGGCTCTGATACCAACCTGTCACACCCCGAATTTCCCACGTGTCACCGGTGGACCCGGTGGGGAGTATCGTGACGTCATGGTTGGCAACATAATAGTCAAACAACACAATATTATTAAGCACAGCGGAAGCAATTGAAAATATAATACAACCGAATTTATTATTGTAATATCAGCTGTCACAATATTCGGAAGTTTATCCACAGAAGGATCGAACATAAAATGGAAACAATAGTTCAACAGACTTCAGGCATCTTAAGCTTGCGAGACTCGTTATTGATGCTAAGGAGACAATCCAGCCAATTACGTTTAGTTCCTGCATTTAGTCTTTTTGGGAAAATACGTCAGTTTACACTGGTAAATACAATCAACTGACTCATTTTGGAAAATGATTTAAAAATTGGTTTGGATGCACATGGCATAAATGTTTTATAATTTGATTAAAATGCACAGAGGCAATATTTAATCTTTTTAACTTGGGAGAATTATTTAATATTATAATCTTGTGAACGAATTACATGTTACTTATGCGTTCAGTAGCCCGCATCTAGTCCGGGTTAAAGATCAATAGACACACCACGTTATTGAGTTATACACTGACAGGTGTACGCCTACACCCCGTGCTCAGGTCGTGGCCAATCTCGTAAGATGATGCCAAGGATATCCGGGACATGGTCATTAACCCCCCAAAGGCTGTAAAGTAAACAAGACTGTTTAAACGAGCCGATCAAATTATTCAACTACCCACTTAATGTGGAGATTTGATGCCCGATCAAGCGGTATGCTATATACCGTAACCCAAGCCCGTATAGGGAAAATAAGTTAAAAGTATTTACCTGATGCAAAGTATAAATCACAATAAGCAAAATGCATGTAGCTTTTACTGGTTCTCCTAATCTGGAACGAAGGTTTAATATAACCTATTAGAATACTAACGGGTCTTTTATTAAGCTTAAGCTTAGACCGGCTAGTTTCAAAGATACGGTTCGTACGCACGATTAAGCGAAGACCGGATAGAATGTGATTTAGACCCGACAAGTTCAGAGACTTGTTTAATATGGGTTTATTATTCACATTCTGTATTTTGAGATGAAACCGATAAGGTTTGACCCGTGTCGGTTAATTTATGTAAACTTGTTACATAAACCGAACCGAACGCGTAAAATGCGTAACGGGTATCCGCAAGAGCCATATACAGGTTTCCTAAGTTAATATGCTTCAAATATGTTGTAACATCAGTAGGATGTCTTTCATTATGCCCCGAACTAATTTAAACACAAACTATGCCCCGTAGGGGTAGTTTGGTCATTTTAAAGTTTGTAAAAGCGTTTAGATGTTTAACTGAGTTACAGGTCTGATGTAAACAGCAAACATACTCAATTTGATGAGTTATAACAGTAGGCTAAAGCATATATGTGAAATTTATCATTTTTAACCAAACTATGCCCCGTAGGGGTATTTTGGTAATTTCACATAAGCCGAAAAGCTCAAAAACGAAGTCTGAGTTATTCAACCTTTTCTTACTGTTAAAATATCATAATTTTCCTCATATATCAGTAGGTATCAACCCGGGTATGCTCAATATGATTTTAAAACATACTATGCGTTAAAAACGCTAAATAAGGCGATTAAAGGCCATTTCCGGGTTTGATACTTAAATCTGATATTTTTATATTTCTAGAAGGCTTAAAATAAATTATTTATCGCATGTGATCAGTAGCAAAAGGTTTGGAGTCGTTTCGATAAGTAAAACTCATTTTATGGCCCGTAAGGGCAAAACCGACAATTACCGGATTAAGCCTACGACTACTAGTTATGCTCAGCCTAAAATTAATTAAAAATCCCAAAATAATATATTACATCAGTGGGTATTAAGTTTGATACCAAAAAGTAAGCTTAACTAGGCTATACGCTAATTACGCCATTTTATTAACATAAAGCATTAATTTTGCGATAATGAGCATAACTCTTAATCTATAAGTCAAACTGATGTCAAACTTTGCATACAAGTTTATATATCAGTATTTAAGGTTTCTACACTTTTACATTTTCATAAATCACGTTTTAAGGTAGTAAGGGCATAATGGTCAACATATGAGTAATTAACGGAAACGTGCATATTAATTGGATAACTAATGAACCAAGGTGTATAATCACAGAGGGTTGTTCTAACATGTAACCTAATCCATTTTAAGCTCTGAGGCATTTCTAAAACATGCCTAAACGGGTCAGAACTGAAAGTCAAAGTAAAAGTCAAACTATGTGACTTTCGGTTCCGAACCGGGTCTAAACAGGAAATAGTCGGGTGGAACATGTTTAGACATGTTCTTACACTTATTACTAAGTTATAACAATGATCCAACAGGTTGCATATGATCTACAATGTTAATTATGAGTAAATAGCATTTTTGGCTTCCTGTTGACTTTTTAAGAATAGGTTTGACCCGACTTTTGACCTGGTTAGAGTGGTGATCAGGGGAAACCCTTTTGAGGTTTTATTACCCACATAAATACCAACCTATAACTGCTTTTAATTCGAGATATGCCTGAGCCATTATTGACTAATCTCGAAGTCAAACCGTAATTACGACGGTTTGACTTTTAGCTAATTAACCAAGCTAAACTCAACTAAATAAGAACTAGCAGACTTACAAGAGTCCTATGCACGAGATAAGATCACTTGGACCTGCTTGAGAGCTCCAGGAATGATCAGATTTCAAGGAAATTGGTGTGAGGAACTTGTGTGCACTACATGGCCTTTTATAATGGATTTAAGCACCACAATATGTTGACACATAGCTCTATGATCAACCACAACCATCCAACACATGTCCCTAGTGCTCTAGTACAGTTAGGGGCCGCCCATGTTGCATTAAAGTCGTTAAAAGATCGAATTTCCGCGTTTAAAGGCGCCTGCCCCCGTTTTCTGTATCTGGGCTCCGGACGCGGCCCGCGTCCCGTTTAAGCAAACCTCAAGCGGGCCGCTTGAGACTTAAAATCTGATTTTTAAATTTTATTTGTTTTCCAACTTGACCTTTGGCTTCACGAAGGGGCAACTAGGGTTATTTCTTGCATTTTGACCCGCTTATATTTACCCACTAGGGCTTTAGGACTTATACCCACTTTGCCAAGTCCCTGGACACTTCCGGTTAACCCGAAAAGCCTTAACTTTCAACGTTAACACTTTAACCCCTCGCACACGAATTTGATCATAACTTTCTCATACGATAACGAAACTTTATGAAATTTTAATCGTGCATTCTAGTGAGCATAATTTATATTTACAAAGCTTCGGGTTTGTCAAAAGATCACTCAGAGGTATATCTTTAACATGTTGACACATTTGACCCCTGTAGTTTGTAATCTCTCACTTTTAGCTTCGTATGATCCATGATTTATTCGTTTGATGTTATGAACATCATGTAGGGTTATTATGAAGTATATTTATTCACTGTTGACACTTAGAATCCGTATAATCACATACTTTCCATGTTTGTCAACTTTAGTCCTTTTATAACATTCTTTCACACGTTCAAACTTTATGACACGTGTCAACACATTATAGGACGTGAATTTTCGAGGTGTTACATCCTCACCCCCTTAAAATAAATCTCGACCCGAGATTTACTGAAATAAGTAAGGGTACTTTTCTTTCATTGTGGTTTCAACCTCCCACGTGAATTCGGGACCTCTACGGGCATCCCATTTGACCTTTACAATAGGTACCTGCTTTCTTCGAAGCTTCTTTACCTGTCGATCCTCAATCGACAAAGGTTTTTCTACAAACTTCAAGCTCTCATCTATATGCACATCTGTATGTGGTATAACCAGTGATTCATCAGCGAAGCACTTCTTCAGATTGCAAATGTGGAACACATTGTGTATTCCACTGAGCTCTTCATGTAAGTTTAACTTATAGGCAACTGACCCGATACGTTCGATAATCTCGAAAGGTCCTATGTATCTCGGGCTTAGCTTGCCTTTATTACGAAACCGCATCACTCCTTTCCAGGGTGATACTTTCAGTAGGACTTTGTCACCTACTTCGAAGTGAAAATCCTTACGCTTAGGATCAGCGTAACTCTTCTGCCTATCCCGGGCAGCTTTGAGACGGTCACGAATCTGGACAATCTTGTCCGTTGTTTCGAACACTATCTCTGGTCCTGATAACTGGACATCTCCAACTTCCGCCCCACAATTAGGCGATCTACACTTTCTACCATATAACGCCTCAAAAGGCGCAGCCTTAATGCTGGTATGGTAGCTATTGTTGTAGGAGAATTTGATTAATGGTAGGTTCTTATCCTAACTACCACCCAAATCGATCGCACATGCAAGTAGCATGTCTTCCAATGTTTGAATAGTACGCTCACTCTGACCGTCAGTCTGATGATGGTAAGTCGTACTAAAATTCAAACGTGTGCCCAAAGATTGTTGGAAATTCTTCCAAAAATGCGACGTGTACCTAGTATCTCTATCAGAGACAATAGCCATAGGTATGCCATGTAGGCTACAATCTTATCAATGTATAACTGGGCTAACATATCGGAGCTATAAGTCTCCTTGATGGGTAGGAAACGTGCGGACTTAGTCAGTCTGTCAACTATAACTCATATCGTATCATTTCCTTTCCTTGTCTTGGGTAACTTGGTAATAAAATCCATAGTTACCATTTCCCACTTCCACGTAGGAAGTTCAGGCTGTTGTAGCAAGCCTGACGGCTTTTGATGCTCGGCTTTGACTTGCGCACATGTCAAGCATTTAGCTACCTGGGTGGCTACGGACTTCTTCAAGCCTATCCACCAATAGTTTGCCCTTAGATCCTGGGTAGCTGATGGCAATTCTTAATCGTTGCCCAATTAGGGTTGCGGCATGTATGCATAAGCAATATGAACCGTCTTTCTTATTTAATAACATAAAACCCTCAGAATATTGAGTCAGGCTATATGAGCCTATGTCTTAAAACCTACTTAATCAAGGTTTCGTTTATTCCATAGTCAATATGGAGTTTTCACAATACTCCAGCCCACGGCGGGATACAAATCTTAATTCTACTATGCCTTCCAGGAGGTAAGCAGGGAAAACTTATGAGAAGATACTCAAGATTGCAAGGAGGCTACAGAGATTTTCCATATCTCAGGCTCCAGTTCATCCATCATTGTTCGTGTCAAATGAGTGACACCTTTATGTTATAAGTCCACGAATTCCTTAATCGGGAACATTTACTTGGAAAAAAAAAATTCCATTTTTGGATATCTTCTTTGAATACTACTAGTCGACTTTAGTACAATATGATCATTGGGATATCTTAGGGTTCCATATATTAAACCTCCATACTGATCAGGCATGGAAGTAATCTATGGGACACACTAGGATACGCCAATCCTCATATGGCACTTTTATCAAACATAGTTTGGCATTCGCAGGCGATAAAAACAATGGGAAAAATAATTAAAGTAACATATGTTGTCGTACTCTATGCAAAGAAAGAGTGCTCTTAGATTTTTGGAAGGATTCCTTGCCGATCTATAAGAATCGGTTACTATGGTTTCCTTGGTAGTTATACCTTGTGGATGATAATAAAAATTTTGCTAAGTTTATGGTTCATGAAGATTTATTATTGCCTGTATTAAGAACAGGACACTTAGCAGAAATCAACATTGATAAATGATAAGGAAGTTTATTGTACAAGTGCTTATATTTAATCAATAATGGAAGTTTCACAAACTAGGCACCTAGCTCAGTTGGCTAGGCGCGCGAAAGGGTGCGGCCTAGACCCAGGTTCGATTCCGGGGACGGCCAATTCCACCATTTTTTTAAGTTTAATATTAATTACTCGTACAGATACCTGTAATTATGAGGGTTGTCTCATAAAGAGTCTTAATAATTAATTGCTTCTTATCACCCACAATATGGGTTTGATTTTTAAGGCAACCATCGATTTTTTTATCACTATATGGAGCCCTTATATTTAACGAAACTTAGGACATCGGAAAAATGATTCCTAATGGATATAAAACATCCATCTAATAATGCTGAAGCAGTCTCTGAGGTATACAGGCTTCTTATTGAACTTTCGTTGCTTTTTATTAAGCCTGTACTTGCTCTCTTTCTCAGATTTCTGGGAGTTATTCTCCTTCTTTTGGTTCATCCTTCATATTCGAAGTGTGAACAAAACTCTTCTCATGAGCAATTGAACATGGTTTTGAATGAAATTCAGAGCGAGGAGCATTCGGCTCTTTGGATTATTTCATGTTCTTTCCATGGTCCTTTCAACTGCTGCGTCAACCACAGTCTGAAGATTAACTCCATTAATATTGAGGTTTACGTTTGTAGTTTTATTAACTTTCGTCGCCTTAATAGCGTTGCGACTGTCGTCTACCTCATCCGAGTTTTCCATACTCGAAACTTGGTACCAAACACCAAGATTTAACCATTATTAGTCATCATCCTGATGACCTGACTTAGATTAGCCACGGCATTCATAAACCGTATGGGCTATTCCGTTCCGAACATTCATAGTGAATATTATTTTGAACGTATTCCCATTATATTTAGCCTAGGTCTCAACAGGACCATCAATGGCATCCAAAGTTTGGAGCGAGTCCAATACTTGCTTGACATGGGACCATAATGTCACAACTGTCTTTGTCACAAGGACGATTATAAATAGCTCAAAGGCTAGCCTTACATGACTTCGGTTATATATTTATATACATATATGGCATAGAAGCCTGTCGCGAGGGACGTAGAAAAATATGGCATAAAGCACAGTCATGAAGGACATAAGTAATCATATGGCGCGAAGGCCTTGTTGTGATGACATTTAGATATGGCACAAAAAGCCTGTCACCAGGAATGTCAACATTTAGTATATTAACTTGTCACGAAGGACAAATTTATGGCACATAGGCTTGTCATAAATGACTTTAAAACATAACTTGATGGTCTATCACCAAGGACCTTAATTTATAAGCCGCAATCTTATTAGATTAGGGCTTCAAGGTTTGAACGTGGTTCTTCACCTTTGGACAGGGAGTCATAGACTACAACTGTCATCGTTTTGAAAGGCGATTCATTTGGCAGCAAAATAAGCCAATCAACATCACTAATGGACGTTTATATATAACCATCGTATCTAATGATATTAGTCATGATCACATCGATCATATTGACTATTAGGTTTGGGTATAATCACACCATTCTGAACAGGGGATCGTAAAGATCACTACTATCTTTGTCTTACCGACACTAGAATAAAGTATAGCCCGTAGGCATTTCATCATGAGGGATGTTAATATTATGATCATCATACTGATGATACTAGTCAGGATCGCAATGATGGTATAGACTATGGGATTTGGGTATAGCTCACCCCCTTGGGCAAAGAATCACAAAAGATTACAATTGCCTCGTCTCAATTGGACAACATAATATAGCCCTTAGGCAAAACATCTCTAAGGATGTTGAAACTGTTTTAATCATCGTATTGATGATTTTTGTCATGCTCGCATTGATCATATCGACTATTAGGCTTGAGCATAGCTCACTACCTTGGACAGGGAATCGTAAAGATCACAATGTCTTTGTCACACATGGACAATATAATATGGCCCATAGGCGAAACATCACTAATGGATGTTTATAATAGGTTCATCCTATTAGAAGATATAAGTCATGATTGCATTAATCATATTGACTATTTTGGCTTGAGCATAGCTCACCACCTCAGACAAGGAATCATAAAGATAACAATGTCAATGTCTCAAATGGACAATATATTATGGCCCGTAGGCAAAACATCACTAAAGGATGTTAAATAATATTATCATCATATTAGATGATATTAGTCATGATCGTATTGATCATATAGACTATTATGTTTGGACATAGTCCAATATTTTAGACAGGAGGTCAAAGACCATCACTGTCGTTGTCTTATTGGACAACAAGTTTAGCCCGTAGGCACATCATCACTAACGTATGTTCATAATATGATCATCTTATAGGATGATATAAGCCATGATTCCTAAATTACTAGGTTAGATAAGGGGATTGGAAGAATCCAATATAAGGATGACTGTTGTGATTTTCTCGAATCACATTTGTCAAGAGTGCTAACACGTTCTTAGGTGTTAACAAGGATTTAAATCCCTGGAGTAGGTTTAACCATCTTGGCCGCGTAGGCTAGGTTTCACCTTTAAGATTCCCTTTTTTAAAATGCATACTGACAGGGAAGGAAGGATATTTATTTTATTCAGGATTTTTTTTATCATAAATCCTAATTCATAAGTTAATAATAGCACAAATGGCCTAGTCGCGTAGACAAGTTAAATTTATAAGCCATGATTTCAGAGAATCGCGGCATTAAGGTTTGAATCAAAGTTCATTACCTTTTCCTGACAGGGAGTTGTAGGCTACCACTGTCTTTAGTCTCAGAGGACATTAATTATAGCCCGTAGGTACTTCCTTTCTAAGGGATGTTTATTACGGAATTGCCCCTTAGGGAAAATTCATTAACCATGGTAATCAGAGACCATATTTGGTTAATCATATATATTTAGGATTTCTATTATAATTTATCCTAATTATAAAACATTAATAGTTTTATTAGTGGCACCCAATGGCCTGGTCACGTGGACATTTATAAATTATAAGCTTATGATTTCAGAGAATCAAAGCATGATAGTATATTGGCACAATAGGCCTAGTCACAAGGACAATTATAAATTATATGCTAGGATTTCAGAGAATCAAAGCATTTGAGGTTTGAACCTAGTTCATTACCTTAATCTGACAGGGAGTCTTTGCTACCACTGTCTTTTGGCTCATATGGAAATGAGCAGGGCCCGTAGGCATTATGTTACCACGTATGGTTAAAATATGATCATCTTAATTAATGATGTAAACCCAGGATTCAGAGATCATTAAACTGGGTTAGGAATCTTTTGAAGAATCCTTTATAAAATGATGTGTGTGATTTTTAATGAATCACATCTTCCAGGAGTGTTAACATGTTTTAAGATATTAACAGGGATTTGAATCTTTTAAACAGGTCTTACCATCTTGGCCCGGTCTTATAATTGACCCTAAGGCTAGGTTTCACACTTAAGATTCTTAATTAATGATTTGAATCTTTTTAACAGGTCTTACCATCTTGGCCCGGTCTTATAATTGACCCTAAGGCTAGGTTTCACACTTAAGATTCTCAATTTATAAATAACGCAGAACAATTTTAAATTGAGGTGTTCATATGGATCTAAATCTAGTTATGGAACTACCATCTTGGCCCGGTCTTAAAATGACACGTGGCTAGGTCTTGTCCTTTTTTTTAGACTTTGCCATTTTATTATAATGGTAGATCTTATAAAAGAAATGTTATTTTACATTTATTTAATATTTCTTGTTTAGAATGAAAGTTTAAACTTAATCATTCCACTATATAAAAATAAAAGTATAAAGTTGCCATAAGCGGGACTTAAAAGGAATAATGTGTCCTCGGAGGGACTGAAAGATAATTATGTCCTTATAAGGACTAATAAGGAAACGATCTTCAATAAAAGGAGTTTCTTCTTCATTTTATTTCTGAATGCTTTCTCCTTGGATGCTCGTTTCATTCTAGCCGCGGTACGAAGCTCAGCATCTCAGGGCTCCGGGTGTGGAGAACTCCTTTTACGGCTTCTTCGCTTGGCGACGTATCCAACAAAAATTTGGAAGTAAAAATTTCTAGATTAGGATTGAGAATATTCCTAAGTTAAGTCTAGACTCAGAAGTTTAGAATTGTGCAATTGTGTGACTGAGATTAAACACAAAAGGCTAGTGTTTAATTCACTCAGTGTTGGCTCTGATACCAACCTGTCACACCCCGAATTTCCCACGTGTCACCGGTGGACCCGGTGGGGAGTATCGTGACGTCATGGTTGGCAACATAAATCATTAATTTTGCGATAATGAGCATAACTCTTAATCTATAAGTCAAACTGATGTCAAACTTTGCATACAAGTTTATATATCAGTATTTAAGGTTTCTACACTTTTACATTTTCATAAATCACGTTTTAAGGTAGTAAGGGCATAATGGTCAACATATGAGTAATTAACGGAAACGTGCATCTTAATTGGATAACTAATGAACCAAGGTGTATAATCACAGAGGGTTGTTCTAACATGTAACCTAATCCATTTTAAGCTCTGAGGCATTTCTAAAACATGCCTAAACGGGTCAGAACTGAAAGTCAAAGTAAAAGTCAAACTATGTGACTTTCGGTTCCGAACCGGGTCTAAACAGGAAATAGTCGGGTGGAACATGTTTAGACATGTTCTTACACTTATTACTAAGTTATAACAATGATCCAACAGGTTGTATATGATCTACAATGTTAATTATGCGTAAATAGCATTTTTGGCTTCCTGTTGACTTTTTAAGAATAGGTTTGACCCGACTTTTGATCTGGTTAGAGTGGTGATCAGGGGAAACCCTTTTGAGGTTTTATTACCCACATAAATACCAACCTATAACTACTTTTAATTCGAGATATGCCTGAGCCATTATTGACTAATCTCGAAGTCAAACCGTAATTACGACGGTTTGACTTTTAGCTAATTAACCAAGCTAAACTCAACTAAATAAGAACTAGCAGACTTACAAGAGTCCTATGCACGAGATAAGATCACTTGGACCTGCTTGAGAGCTCCAGGAATGATCAGATTTCAAGGAAATTGGTGTGAGGAACTTGTGTGCACTACATGGCCTTTTATAATGGATTTAAGCACCACAATATGTTGACACATAGCTCTATGATCAACCACAACCATCCAACACATGTCCCTAGTGCTCTAGTACAGTTAGGGGCCGCCCATGTTGCATTAAAGTCGTTAAAAGATCGAATTTCCGCGTTTAAAGGCGCCTGCCCCCGTTTTCTGTATCTGGGCTCCGGACGCGGCCCGCGTCCCGTTTAAGCAAACCTCAAGCGGGCCGCTTGAGACTTAAAATCTGATTTTTAAATTTTATTTGTTTTCCAACTTGACCTTTGGCTTCACGAAGGGGCAACTAGGGTTATTTCTTGCATTTTGACCCCCTTATATTTACCCACTAGGGCTTTAGGACTTATACCCACTTTGCCAAGTCCCTGGACACTTCCGGTTAACCCGAAAAGCCTTAACTTTCAACGTTAACACTTTAACCCCTCGCACACGAATTTGATCATAACTTTCTCATACGATAACGAAACTTTATGAAATTTTAATCGTGCATTCTAGTGAGCATAATTTATATTTACAAAGCTTCGGGTTTGTCAAAAGATCACTCAGAGGTATATCTTTAACATGTTGACATATTTGACCCCTGTAGTTTGTAATCTCTCACTTTTAGCTTCGTATGATCCATGATTTATTCGTTTGATGTTATGAACATCATGTAGGGTTATTATGAAGTATATTTATTCACTATTGACACTTAGAATCCGTATATTCACATACTTTCCATGTTTGTCAACTTTAGTCCTTTTATAACATTCTTTCACACGTTCAAACTTTATGACACGTGTCAACACATTATAGGACGTGAATTTTCGAGGTGTTACACTGTAAACTCGTAGTGACCATACCTAGTTCTGAAAGCGGTTTTAGGTTTGTCTTCTTCTTGTACCTTCAACTGATGATATCCTGAGCGCAAGTCAATCTTAGAAAAATATCTAGCCCCCTGAAGTTGATCGAAAAGATCATCAATCCTAGGTAATGGGTATCGATTCTTGATTGTAACCTTATTCAATTCCCTATAATCGATACACATTCGCACTGAGCCATCTTTCTTCTTTACGAACAATACTGGTGCTCCCCAAGGGGATGAACTGGGTTGTATGAATCCTTTACTGAGCAATTCATCTAATTGCTTTTTCAGTTCTAACATTTCAGTGGGTGCTAACCGATAGGGTGCCTTTGCTACGGGTGTAGTTCCAGGAATCAAATGAATTCTAAATTCTACCTCCCTATCTGGTGGTAATCCTGGTAATTCTTCTGGGAATACATCCGAGTATTCTGATACTACATGAATTTCCTTAAGTTCCTTACCCTTAGTGCTAATGATTACTGAAATCATATACACTATTCCTTACTTTCGTTCATAACTAGCTACTTTCATTACTGAAATGAACTTCATGGGTTTACGCGGCTTATCCCCTGTAATCATAATTACTTCTCCCGTGGGTGAACGAATTTCTATGGAGTTCTTATCACAAAGGATTCGAGCATGGTTGGCTATTAACCAATCCATTCCTAACACGACATCGAATCCAGCTAAATTCATGGGTAATAGGTTTGCAGAAAATTTATGACCTGAAAGTTCTATATTTTCTTTTTGCAAAACCGTATCTATGTTAACAGAATTCCCGTCTGCCGTTTCTACTGTATAAATTTGCCTAAGTTTGGTTAAGGGTAGCTTAAGAGCTTGGCAGAATGAAGTATTTATAAAACTTTGGTTTGCACCAGAGTCAAATAATACTTTCGCATAAACGTTGTGAACTAAGAACGTACCAGCTATTACGTCAGGAATCAGTTCAGCTTCCTGCGTGGTCAATTGGAAGGCTCTTGCGTTCTTCTTATTAGTTCCTTCAGCAGGTTTGGCCTTGTTATCCGCTGGTTTGACCAACTTAGGGCATTCTGGTCGGAAATGCCCAGCTTCTCCATAGTTGTAGCAAATCTTTGTTTTCTTTCTGCAATCTTCTTCACGATGTCCTATAGCTTTGCAAACGTTGGAGGTTTCATTACATTTTCCAGAATGTTTCTTTTTACAGTTCCTGCAGAACGGCGGAGTGGAAGATTGCCCAGTTCCTTTTTTCTTGAAATTGCTATTATTACCCACACGAAATCCTTGGGTAATCTTTTGGGCTAACTCCTTTTTCCTGTTTTCTTCCCGCGTACGCACCAGTCCGTCAGTCAAGGTGTTGGCTAATTCCACCGCATCATCGATTGTGCAGGGTCTCGCAGCTTTGACAATATCACGGATCTCGCTAATTAAACCCCAAATGTTGTGAGAAATAAGTACCAGCTCTGGTGAAGCCAGAGTAGGCACAATTCGAGCATATTCGAAAAAATTCGAAGTATACCCTCTACAATCAACATCCACCATTCGGTGGCTCAGGAATTTGTTTGCCATTTGTTCTTTTTCATATTCTGGGCAGAATTTTCTTTCCACCAGATGCTCAAATTCTTCCCAATTCATGGCATAGGCCATGTCACTTCCCTTAGCTTGTAATATCGTATTCCACCATTCTAATGCTTCTTCCTTGAAAAGATGAGAAGCATACATGACTTTATCCTCCTCGGCACATTTACTTATTTTAATTACTTCCTCGGTTTTCTCCAACCAACGCAGTGCAGCAGTCGCCCCTTCATTGCCTGCAAATTCAACAGGTTTACTGTAACACCCGTCTTATTATTACTTGAATTCAATAAAATTTCATACGATTTATACAAAAGGTGTCTAAATTAAAACATAGTTACCAAAACAAAGTTCCAAGTAATCAAAACTAGTCAACGAACGACTAGTTAAAACATTCATGACCTGATTAGCAAATTGTTTACATTCAAAAGAAATAGAAACATTGTTTAACAAGGTTATGAAATCGCGGAAGCTTCAAAAGTTGTGTTCGGTTCTTCAAAAACTTGCTTGACCGCCATCCGTATTCTTGCAATACCTAGAAACTGAAATGTTTACATAAAAACTAGTATTAGAGTTCTTAGAAATATTACATAATCGAAACTACGATCAAAACGGATTCGATTACCTATAATATGCAAAAATTTACAAAAATTTCCGGGCTCTACCATAACTTACGGTATCTACCGTAAGTTACGGTAGTCACTTGATGATTCTGGTCTACCGTAAATCAGTAGTGGTCCACCGTAAAGCTTTTGATCTCTACCGTAAGTTACGGTGGATACCGTAACTTACGGTAGTCACTGCAAGTTTATGTTTTGACTGATTTGATTATAAAACCCAAACCAAACTCTCGGATTTCTCATTCTTACAAACCAACATGTTAAATTCTCTTATTCTAATATGTCGTTTATCAACAATAACAAAAGACCAATTTACTATATCACGAAGCATTCGCCACGCATTAATCGATTATTCGACCCGTTTGGCTCATCTACGGAATCCTCCATTATGATGACTACCAACAAGTTGTAACCAATCCTGGTCTTATTAATCAATATAGCGAACATTATCGCTTTAAATTAAGACAACCTTTATTCCACAATTCACCATACTTATGCAATTATCAAAGTTTACCCAATGTAACGAATCAAGTTACATACCTTTAGTGCACGCCCTTCAAACGCAAGTCGCCACCGGCTTGTCCGTTTGGAGCTCCGGTATCCTTTCCTATAGAGTTCAACCAAGACATGTTTAGAACTCTTTTCAATTCATAGTTCGCATATTTTTCCGAAACATCACAATCATGCGGTTTAACTCAAATTTCAGATTTAAGCCTTCTTTGAGGCATTTATGCGAACACTTTAAGGGCAGAAATTTACACTATATATTATCAAGTTTATAACTTGTCATATAGCCCTAAATTTTCATCAATCAACTACCTTACATGAACTTTAACCTCTAAAATTCTGAAATCACTTCACATATGTCAAATATTACTAGAACAACCACTATAATCCTAGTGTTTATCATTTTCTCACAAAACCCATGAATCACCTTCAATGTGCTCATGAAATTTTTAGAATTTAGGCATGATTTCACATATTGTTGTCTAGGTTTAACTCCTAGACACTATATCATTCCTATTCTACCCAAATAACAAACATGCATCATCAAATTTCAGATTTCCCAAATTCATGAGAATTTCAAGTAGAGAATTCTCATCAAATTTTACATACCTTATGATCTCCTTGCAATGGGGATCACTAATCCATGCTCTAATATCGATTTGGGACAGATCTTGGCCTTCAATTTGTGAGATTTAAGAGAGTCTAGGGTTTGAAGGGGAGCTTGGTTCGCCCCTGTCTCCTGGTCGATCTCAGCAACACAAAACAATTGTGTTGTGAGTTTAATTTTCTTGTTTTATTATTATTAGTTTACATTTAAACACCTTTGGTCCCTCAACTTTAGTTTTTATTCTGTTTTAGCTCTCTAATTACTCATAAGTCATCATCTAACTAGGTTAATATCATTCCTAGTTAGTTTATGTTTCTTATTTATTCACTACATAATTGTATTATAATAATTTGTGTTTTCGGGATGTTACAAGTCCACCCCCCTTAAAAAGGGTTTCGTCCCCGAAACCAGAGTACGTACCGAATAGTTTAGGGTAGAGACGTCGCATCTCTTCTTCGGACTCCCATGTAGTGTCCGAACCTTTCCTATGCTCCCACTTGATCTTGACTTAATCGATTTGTTTATTTCGCAAGTGCTTCACCTTTCGATTTAAAATTTCTATGGGCCTTACAATATAATTCAAGCGATCATCCACCTCGATATCGTCGTAATGGACGTAAGCTGTTTCCTCCGCTAAACATTTTCGTAGCTGTGATACATGAAACGTGCCATGTATTCCACTCAACTCTTCCGGTAGCTCGAGGCGATAGGCTACCTTACCAACCCGTTCGATGATTTTAAATGGCCCGATAAACCTCGGGCTTAGTTTCCCTCTTTTTCTGAATCTGATAACGCCCTTCCATGGAGAAACCTTTAACATAACCATGTCGCCTATCTGAAATTCAATCGGTCTTTGTCTTTTATCGGCGTAAGACTTTTGCCTATCTTGGGCTGCTTTCAAATGGGCTCGCACCACTTCAATTTTCTCATTAGTGGCCTGAACTATATCTTTATGTGCCAATTCACGCGGACCCACTTCACCCCAACACACCGGGGTTCTGCATTTTCTACCATATAGCATCTCGTAAGGTGCCATGCCGATACTAGAATGATAACTATTGTTATACGAAAATTTGGCCAAAGGTAGATAAACATCCCAACTTCCACCGAAGTCGATGATACATGCCCGTAATATATCCTCTAGCGTCTGTATTGTTCTTTCACTCTGCCCATTCGTCTGAGGATGGTAGGCGGTGCTAATGAAGAGTTTTGTTCCCATTTGTTCTTGGAAATCTCGCCAAAAATTTGAAGTAAATCGGGTATCTCTATCCGACACGATGGATACTGGTACTCCGTGACGTGCCACTATTTCATTTATATATACCTCGGATATCTTTTCCGAAGTATATGTTTCGCGTATAGGAATAAAATGTGCACTCTTCGTCAATCTATCCACAATCACCCATATAGCGTCAAGTCCCCGAATCGTTTTAGGTAGTTTGGTCAATAGGTCCATAGTGATATGTTCCCATTTCCAAACCGGGGTCTCCCGGGGTTGCAGTTTCCCATAAGGTTTCTGGTGTTCCGCCTTGACTTGTAAGCAAGTCAAGCACTTCTCCACATATTTCACCACATCCCTCTTCATTCCGGGCCACCAATAGTTTTGTTTCAGATCATTGTACATCTTGGTCGCACCCGGATGAATAGAATATCGGGATTTATGAGCTTCATCAAGTAGAAGCATTTTCACCCCACAAGTATTTGGAACCCATATTCTTCCGGATCGAGTCTTCAACCCGTTCTTTCCATCCGACAAATCTTTTAACTGGCCGATTATTCTTTCCTTCTTCCAGTTCTCCTCTTTCACTGCTTCTACTTGCTCTTCTCGGATACGTTCAAGTATACCCGAGGTCACCACGAGCTGCATCGATCTTACTCGTATTGGGACATAGTCCGCTTTTCTGCTCAGAGCATCCGCCACCACATTTGCTTTTCCAGGATGGTAGTGTATTTCACAGTCGAAATCCTTCACCATTTCTAACCATCGCCTCTGTCGCATGTTTAACTCCTTCTGATCGAAGAAGTATTTTAGGCTCTTGTGATCGGTGAATATGGTGCACTTTACCCCATACAAATAGTACCTCCATATTTTTAATGCAAACACCACCGCAGCTAATTCGAGATCATGCGTTGGATATTTCTTTTCATGTATTTTCAATTGCCTCGAGGCATAAGCTATGACTTTGCCCCGTTGCATCAAAACGCATCCGAGACCCGATAATGAGGCATCTGAGTAAACCACCAAGTCCTCGACTCCATCCGGCAATGTTAATACCGGAGCTTGAGTTAACTTCTCTTTTAGCGTTTGAAACGCCCTTTCTTGTTCAACACCCCAAATGAATTTCTCCTCCTTCCAGGTTAACTTTGTTAGTGGCGACACAATCTTGGAGAAATCTTGAATGAATCTCCTATAGTATCCCGCAAGCCCTAAGAAGCTTCTAATTTCCGAAGGGTTCTTCGGGGGATTCCATTTCGAAACGGCCTCGATCTTTGACGAATCTACCAATACTCCATCGGCACTTATAATGTGGCCGAGAAATTGCACCTCTCGTAACCAAAAAGGCACACTTAGAGAACTTCGCATACAACCTTTCTCGTCTAAGTGTTTCTAACACCTCTTGTAAGTGATATGCATGCCCAGCTTCACTTTTCGAATACACCAAAATATCATCGATGAACACGATGACCGATTTATCCAGCATTGGCTTGCAAACCCGGTTCATGAGGTCCATGAAAGCCGCGGGTGCATTTGTTAGCCCAAATGACATCACGAGGAACTCGTAATGTCTGTATCGTGTGCGGAAAGCCGTCTTCGGCACATCTTCCTCCTTGACCTTTAGTTGGTGATACCCCGATCTAAGGTCAATCTTTGAAAACCAGTTCGCACCACGTAATTGGTTGAATAGATCATCTATCCTCGGAAGCGGGTATTGATTCTTTACCGTGAGTTTGTTTAACTCCCGGTAATCGATACACATGCGCATGCTTCCATCTTTCTTTTTCACGAACAGTACCGGTGCGCCCCAAGGAGACACACTCGGCCTTATGAATCCTTTGTCAAGCAGGTCTTGAATCTGGGACATTAACTCTTGTAATTCTGATGGCGCGAGTCGGTACGGTGCTCTAGCTACGGGTTTTGCGCCCGGAATCAATTCGATTCCGAACTCTACTTCCCGTTCTGGCGGTATCCCCGGTAAATCTTCCGGAAACACATCTTCGTAATCCCGTACTACCGGTACATTTTCAATCTTCAGTGATTCTTTCTCGGGCTCATTTGCGTATATCATAAATGCCTTGCATCCTTGCTTCATAAGCTTGTGAGCTTTCATCATCGAGCATATTATGGGGTTACCTCCTTTTTCGCCATAGATAGTGACGTGTTTTCCGCTCGGAGATGTTAGCTTTATCTCCTTACGAAAACACACGACCTTTGCGTGGTGCTGAGATAGCCAATCCATCCCAACGACTACTTGAAATTCTCCCATTGACATCGGGATTAGGTCTATCAAGTATTCTTCATCATCGATGCTTAATTTGCAGCCTCGACAAATATCACAAACTATAAAACTCTTGTTGTCCCCTATTTCAACTTCTAAGGGCACAGCTAATTTCGTCAATACAAATGAAGAATGTTGAATAAATCCATGTGAAATAAAGGATTTATTCGCACCCGTATCAAATAATACACGTGCGGGAATCGAGTTTATTGTGAATATACCTGAGACCACATCGGGTTCTGTCTTTGCTTCAACAGCTATAAGTTGGAAGGACCTAGCTTTCGCCTATGGAGCTTCCGTTGGAGATTCTTTAGTGTCTCTCTTTCCAACCAATTCTGGGCATTCAGACTTTCTGTGGCCGGGCTGATAACATTTGTAGCAAACGGAAACCTTTTCGGGACATAACGATGCGGTGTGTCCCGTCTTCCCACATACCAGACACGGTTTGTCTTTGAAGCGGCACTCACCCTTGTGCCCCTTTCCACACACCTTGCAACTTGGCGACCCACCTTTAGCATCAACCTTCTTTCCCGATTCTCCAGTTCGAGCTTTCTTTGTAGGGCTTGGATTCACATCCTGTGCCCTTTGCCCACTCCTTTCAATTTGTTTCTTCAGCTCGATTTCCCGTTCCCGAGCAACGTTTATGATCTCGGTAAGAGTCTCGTATTTTGAAGAAGTCATGAACTCCCTATACTCGGCGCTCCACATGTTATAGTAGTAGTATATCTTTTGTTCCTCATTTGTCACCAATTCGCTGCAAAACTTCATCTTATCCATTAACGCCGCCGTAATCTTGTCTATGGTCTCGCCCTTGTGCCTAAGTTGCATGAACTCTTCCTTGATTTTATTAATGACCGCCTTGGGACTATGATGTTTAAGAAATGGCATCTTAAACTCCTCCCATGTCATGGCCCTTGCCGCTTCGGCCCCTATTTCATTCTTTTTATTGTCCCACCAATCTTTGGCTTGTCCTCTCAACTGACCCGTTCCGTAAGCAACAAAGTCACTTTCGTCGCAATGGGTCCTTTCAAACACCCCTTCAATGTCGCCCAACCATCTTTGGCAAATTATCGGGTCAACCTCCCCGTTGTAGATTGGCGATTTACACGCCATAAATTCTTTGTATGAACACCCTTTACGTTCTCCCGATTTCTCCTTCATAAGGTTGACACTATCCTCCAACCTTTTGACTCGTTCTTCAACGAGTGACAACACCGTGTTTTGAATTTTGTCTATAAACCCTGATAGACTACTTTCAATTGCCTTCCCCACTTCTTTGGCAATTATCGCTTTCATTTGTTCGGTGCTTGTCTGCACCGGATCATTATCGTTTCTTTCCGACATCTTGAAACTGAAATGTTTACATTAAACGTTAAACATTTCATTTATGACATTGCTTCATTTGTTTTGGTTTAGCCAAGTTCCTAACTTGCTTTAACCGTTCACATTTGGTGCACTTTCCGGGTTTGAGTGAATTAACACACTCTTCCCATGCACGTCAATTCACTTCTCGTTTCTTACATAAGATATAATCTATTAAAATAATAAGTTAATTCTTACCAGACGATCAATCAAGCTTGAACCGGACACTTTGTTGACAACCTTAAGCTCTGATTACCAACTTGTAACACCCGTCTTATTATTACTTGAATTTAATAAAATTTCATACGATTTATACAAAAGGTGTCTAAATTAAAACGTAGTTACCAAAACAAAGTTCCAAGTAATCAAAACTAGTCAACAAACGACTAGTTAAAACATTCATGACCTGATTAGCAAATTGTTTACATTCAAAAGAAATAGAAACATTGTTTAACAAGGTTATGAAATTGCGGAAGCTTCAAAAGTTGTGTTCGGTTCTTTAAAAACTTGCTTGACCGCCATCCGTATTCTTGCAATACCTAGAAACTGAAATGTTTACATAAAAACTAGTATTAGAGTTCTTAGAAATATTACATAATCAAAACTACGATCAAAACGGATTCGATTACCTATAATATGCAAAAATTTACAAAAATTTCCAGGCTCTACCGTAACTTACGGTATCTACCGTAAGTTACGGTAGTCACTTGATGATTCTGGTCTACCGTAAATCAGTAGTGGTCCACCGTAAAGCTTTTGATCTGTACCGTAAGTTACGGTGGATACCTTAACTTACGGTAGTCACTGCAAGTTTATGTTTTGACTTATTTGATTATAAAACCCAAACCAAACTCTCGGATTTCTCATTCTTACAAACCAACATGTTAAATTCACTTATTCTAATATGTCGTTTATCAACAATAACAAAAGACCAATTTACTATATCACGAAGCATTCGCCACGCATTAATCGATTATTTGACCCGTTTGGCTCATCTACGGAATCCTCCATTATGATGACTACTAACAAGTTGTAACCAATCCTGGTCTTATTAATCAATATAGCGAACATTATCGCTTTAAATTAAGACAACCTTTATTCCACAATTCACCATACTTATGCAATTATCAAAGTTTACCCAATGTAACGAATCAAGTTACATACCTTTAGTGCACGCCCTTCAAACGCAAGTCGCCACCGGCTTGTCCGCTTGGAGCTCTGGTATCCTTTCCTATAGAGTTCAACCAAGACATGTTTAGAACTCTTTTCAATTCATAGTTCGCATATTTTGCTGAAACATCACAATCATGCGGTTTAACTCAAATTTCAGATTTAAGCCTTCTTTGAGGCATTTATGCGAACACTTTAAGGGCAGAAATTTACACTATATATTATCAAGTTCATAACATGTCATATAGCCCTAAATTTTCATCAATCAACTACCTTACATGAACTTTAACCTCTAAAATTCTGAAATCACTTCACATATGTCAAATATTACTAGAACAACCACTATAATCCTAGTGTTTATCATTTTCTCACAAAACCCATGAATCACCTTCAATGTGTTCATGAAATATTTAGAATTTAGGCATGATTTCACATATTGTTGTCTAGGTTTTACTCCTAGACACTATATCATTCCTATTCTACCCAAATAACAAACATGCATCATCAAATTTCAGATTTCCCAAATTCATGAGAATTTCAAGTAGAGAATTCTCATCAAATTTTACATACCTTATGATCTCCTAGCAATGGGGATCACTAATCCATGCTCTAATTTCGATTTGGGACAAATCTTGGGCTTAAATTTGTGAGATTTAAGAGAGTCTAGGGTTTGAAGGGGAGCTTGGGTTCGCCCCTGTCTCCTGGTCGATCTCAGCAACACAAAACAATTGTGTTGTGAGTTTAATTTTCTTGTTTTATTATTATTAGTTTACATTTAAACACCTTTGGTCCCTCAACTTTAGTTTTTATTCTGTTTTAGCTCTCTAATTACTCATAAGTCATCATCTAACTAGGTTAATATCATTCCTAGTTAGTTTATGTTTCTTATTTATTCACTACATAATTGTATTATAATAATTTGTGTTTTCGGGATGTTGCATTTACAGGCAAGAAATTCCTTGTAAGTGCAACCTGGCGTTGCAGCTTTCATTCTCTTAAGAATTGGGGCCTGCATCACATCATCGTTATTGTTATTTTTGCCGCCTCCATTTACGCTATTACTGAAGTTGTCGTCGTGAGTACGTTTGCTGGGAATAATTTGTCACACCCCGATATTTCCACGTATTACCGGTGGGGAGTATCGTGACGTAATTGATATCATCATAGTCAAACAACACAATTTAAATGCACAGCGGAAGCAAAAGATAAAATATTACAAACCGATAATAAGTAATATCAAAGTATTACAAACGGAATGTAAAAGATCCACAGGCGGATCAAAAGATAAAAGAAAACTTTGTTCAACAGACTTTAAGACATCTAAGGGGCTGTTTGGTAGCCTCTTAATCCATTCAGAGGATGTCTCTTAATGAAATCATTTGTGGCCCTTATGTCTGAATGAATAAGAGGTAACCTTATGTCTGACTGGATAAGAGGTAACATCTGAATGGTAAACCATCACATGTCACATTCTTCTACATTATCTTTGTTAAACTCTTAAATGATTTCATTAAGAGGTAGCCTCTTAATGTCATTCAGATGCTACCAAACAGCCCCTAAGCTTGCGAGACTCTTATTGATGCTAAGGAGGGGCCAGCCTATTACGAGTAGTACCTGCACTTAGCCTTTTTGGGAAAATACGTCAGTTTACACTGGTAAATACAATTAACTGACTCATTTTGAAAAGGTTTAGAAAATTGATTTGAATGCACGTAGCACAAAACATTTTATAACTTGGGATAATTATTTGTATATAATACTTGTAAAAGAATTACATGTTCCTTATACGTTCAGTAGCCTGGATTGATTACCGGGTTAAGGATTAATTGACACACCACATTATTTATTTATGCACTGTCGGGTGTACGCCTACACCCCGTGCTTAGGTCGTGGCCATTTCGTAAAATGATGCCAAGGATATCCGGGACATGGTCATTAACCCCCCAAAGGCTTTAAGCAAACAAAACATTTTTAAACAGGACATTTCAATGATTTAACCTTCATCCAATTAAAGATTCAATGCCCGACCAAGCGGTATTTTATATACCGTACCCCAAGCCCGTATAGGGAAAATAAGTTAAAAGTATTTACCTGAGCTAAATATAAATTCAATCCCAGCCGTATATCAAATCAGCAAGTGCAGATAGCTTTTACTGGGCTCCTAAATCTAGAATGAAGGTTTTTAATAACCTATTAGATTCCTAACGGGTCTTTAATTAAGCTTAAACTTAGACCGGTTAGTTTTAAAAGAAGATACGGTTCAAAACGCATGATTAAGCGAGAACCGGATTAGAATGTGGTTTAGACCCGACAAGCTTGTATACTTGTGTAATAAGGGTAAACTAAACACATTCTGGATTTTGAGATAAAACTGATAAGTTTTGACCCGTTTCGGCTAATTTATGCAAACTAGTTACATAAGCCGATCCGAACGCGAGAAGTGCGTAACGGGTAACCACATGAGTCATGAATAGGTTTCCTAAGTTAATATGCCTTTAATATGTTGTGATATCAGTAGGACATCTTCCATTATGCCCAAAACGAATTTAAAACCAATTTATGCCCCGTAGGGGTATTTTAGTCATTTTAAAGGTTATAAGAGAGGTTAAATATTAATCTGAGGTTTAGGTCTGATATAATCAATAAGAATACTTAATTTAACAAGTTATATCAGTAGGGTATAGTTTATATGTGAAATTTACTATTTATAACCAAACTATGCACCGTAGGGGCATTTTGGTAATTTCACATAAGCTTAAAAGGTCAAAATTTGAGAATCTGAGTTTAAAACTTTTGCCTACTGTTTAATTATGAAAATTTACATAAAACATTAGTAGGTATCAAACCTTATATGTTAAAAATAGTTTTAACTTATACTATGCGTTAAAAACGAGTAAAAATGCGATTTTAAGCAATTTCCGGGTTTTATAAGAAAAGCTGATATTTTTATTATTCTATAAAGCTTAATATGTTTTATTTATCATATAAAATCAGTAGTAGAAAGTTTGGTATCAAAATATTATGTAAAACTCATTTTATGGCCAAAAGGGCAAAAACGGCAATTACCGAATCAAAGCTAGAACCCTATGTTATGCTCAGCCTAAAAATAAATAAAAATCTTCAAAAATAACAAAATATTATTTTATATCAGTAGGTAAAAAGTTTGGTATCAAAAATTGGTTTTAGATAGGTTATACGCTAATTATGCCGTTTAATTAATAAAAGCTTTTCATTTACGCTAATGAGCATAACTCCAAATCTAGATCTCAAACTGATGTCAAATTTTAGGGACAAGTTTATAATTCAATAATAAAGATTATTGTCCTCTCACATTTTCAAAATTCTCGTTTTAGGGTAAAAATGGCATAATGGTCAACATTTAAGCATATAAAGGAAACATGCAATGAATAGGACAACTAAGGATCCAAGTTGTATAACCTCAGAGGGTTACACTAACCTATAACCTGGTCCTAAAGGAATCCTAAGGCATATCTAAACTAAGCTAAATCGGGTCAGAACTGAAAGTCAAAGCAAAAGTCAACTTTTGCGACTTTCGGTTCTAAACCGAGCCTATACTTAGAATTGTCGGGTTGAACATGCTTAGACATGTTTAACTAATATTTACCAAGTTATTAAAGTGAGAAAACTGATTTTATGGCTTCTATATAAATAGTTATGAATTTTATTTAAAACTAACCCGTTTGACTTTTATTTGACCCGACAATTTAACTAAGTAAACGTGGTAATTAGGAGGTGCCCTTTTGAGAGTTTAACACCTACCTAATTACGGTCACGTAGCCATGTTTATTGCGAACAATGGCTCAACCGTTTAAAAGTCAAAGTGTTTATCGAAATGCTGACTTTTTGGCCATAAACGCTAAACAATTAAACTAAGCACGAAAGGACACTTACAAAGGGTCCAAGCAAGGAGGTTTTGATCCTAAATTCTCAGGTATGAAGAGCAAGGTCTCCAACTTAGAGAATTAGAAATCAAGTGTGGGTTATGAAGGAGTGGGGAAGGGTATTTATAGGTTTTTGAGGACCGTTAGGATCGTTCCTCGATTTCCGTGCTTAAAGCTGGACCGTACACATCATGCCCACTGAATTGGGTAATCTATGGGTGCCCACAACAGCCCCTAGTTTGTTAATTGTGAGTATAGAACCCAAATTCAACAAAACCAGCAACATAAATAGGTTTCTGCAGCTGTTTTCTGCTGCTGTACATGTTAGGCGGCCCGCATAAGCAGGCCTGGTGGCCTACGCGGCCTGTGTGGCTGGCCCAGAGCAGAAATAACTTTGGCAGTTGCCAAGTTCGGTCCCTGCATTCATTTTTGGCTTTATAAATTCCCATATTCTTGCAGAAATGACATAACTGGTCCCTGGGCTGTTATATCAGGTGTATTCATGTTCCAGAAATGACCATAACAGTCCCTGTTATGTTTTTCAACATAATTTCACTTTCAAAACTGACCAGATCAGCCCCTGTACATGTTAAATGCCATAACTGATACATTCGAGGGCCGTTACGCCATTTTTAAGGCTCTACAATAATTCCTGAACATAGGGGACACAAAACATGCCCAAAAATATGCCGGATGTCGGTTCGTTTGGCCGTACGGTCACGTTGTACGTCTAATTACGACGAAACACGACCGGACGCGAAAAATGATTCAAATTACGCGACGAATGAAATTTTATCATGGAGATCACTAAAATAAAATATTTTAATGCTCACATAAATTTTTGGGTGTCCGGAGATATTCAGGATGTGAGATATGCGCGAAAATGCAAACTTGTGCACTTTTTGACACTTTTAGTCCCTGCATGACTTAAAAGTTTATTCTTGCGCACCAAACACCTCCAAGCCTATATCTAAGCTATATAAAGAATAAATAGGGCATTTTTAAATCATGGTTATATTCAGGAAGGTCCGTTACCATACGAATCGACATACTTTAGCAGTTTGACGCAATTAGTCCTTTAATTGCGCAAAGTAGCGCAGAATGTTGTTTAAAGATATCCAAGCATTCCATGGCCCATAATGATCATTCCCAAGCATATAATTAAATATTACTGCGCTCCCATTCGCTTAAATGGTCACCGAAAGGCGTAGATTCAAAAGTTGACGCTTTAGGTCCCTCTATTGCGCAAACTTGCGCATCTCATCATTTAATAGCATTGAAGCCTCATATAATCCATATTAGGCATTCTTGAGAGTATTATAAAACATCACGATGCTTCGGGTTCGCTAAAAGGTCATTCGGAGGTATAATTAAACATATTGACACTTTTAGTCCCTCTAACTTGCAAAGTTGCGCGTAACTTTATTTATAGGCATAAAAACCTTAGACGGCCAATAATTGGCATTCCCGAGAGTATAATCAAATATCATGAAGCTCCCGGTTGTTAAAAGGTCACTCAGAGGTAAGAATTAACATGTTGACGCTTTTAACCCTTCATTGCGCAAACTTTCAATTAATTACGCAAACGGCTACACTCGATCGACAAGTGGCTCATTTGTGAATATAATCATCGTGAGAGGTTATTTAGAAACTTATTTTAGGTATGCTAACACTTCCAGTCCTTTCATAATCAAAGTTTTTGATTTTTCGAAAAATTAGTCCCTTAAATTCAACCTTTGACTTTATTAGGGTTTATTACACGTGTCAATACATCATTGGACGTGATTTTACGAGGTGTTACATCCTCACCCCCTTAAAAGAAATCTCGACCTCGAGATTTGCTAAAACGCTGGAAGTACTTTTTGTCACACAATGGACTTAACTTCTATAGCATATCTGGAGCCTCTCCAGGCTCCCAAGTTGACCTCTATAATAGGTACATGTATCCTTTTGGAGCTTCTTAACCTGTCGATCCTTAATCGATACAGGTTGCTTATCATATCATAAATCTGCATATCATTATGTGATAGTGCTTCTCGACTTATTGGTGAAACACATCCTTAAATCATTAGTGTGTAATGTATTGCGAGCTCCGCCAAGCTCCTTAAATAGGTTTTAGCTTATAAGCTATTTGATCTTGATACATTCGATTTCCTTCAAATGATTCTATACATTCAGAGCTTAGCTAGCTTGATAATTTTTTTTTTTACAAATTGGCACACCCTTCCTGGGTGATATCTTTTGTTGAACCTTATTCCTTAACAAGAACTTAGGAGGGTTGCTACTCTCATTAATCCTTGATTTTTTGCCGAATACTGGCATCTTACAGATGATTATGGATTCGTATGATCTTATTCGTTGTTTCCAAGGCAACTTTCATATCCTGATAATTGGACTTACAAATCTTCTGTCTAACATTAGATGTTTAACATTCCATATATACAAGGTTTCCAAAGGAGCAGCCTTGATACTTATATGACAACTATTATAGAAAAACTTATTTTAAGGTGAGATGGTTATTCCAACCACTGCTTAAAACTAATCTTAAGGAATAACTAATCCTTACCGTTAGTTGAACAAATCGACGATCCTGGGTAGCTGATGGCGATTCTTAATTGTTGCCTAATTGAGGTTGCGGTAATCAATGCATAAGCAAAATGAACCGTCTGTCATAAATAACTATACCGAATTCTCAGGATATTAAGTTAGGCTATATGAATCCTTTATTTTAAAAGCTCACTTAATCAGGGTTTCGATTCTTCCAATGATGGTACTAGCCGTCTTGGAGATTTCATAATAATACAGCCCTAAATGGGATATAAATCTTAACTCTACCTGCCTCTCAGGGTAATCTCAGGAGAAGATAATCAAGATACAAGGAGGTTACAGAGATTTTCCATATCTCAGGCTCCAGTTCATCCATCATTGCTTGTGTCAAATAAGTGACACATTTATGTTACTAGTCCATGAATTCCTTAATCGGGAACATTTACTTGGACAATTCCATTCTGGATATCCTCTTTGAATACCATTAGTTGACTTTAGTACCATATGACCATCGGGATATCCTTGTGGTCCCATGCATTAAACCTCCATACTGATCAGGCATGGAAGCAATCTATGGAACATATTAAGATACACCAATCCTCCTATGGCGCTTTTATCATACCGTCTGGTATTCACAATCGGTAGAGATCAAAGAGATATCAACTATGTATGCCGATGCACTTCCTCTAGAGAGAGGATACTTCTAAAATTCTACGCTTGAAGGCTTCTGACAGGAACAAAAGAAATGGTTCTTATGCTTTCGCCTGCAAGTTCTACCTTACACTTAATATCTGGGGTTCTTACGGGGGAGTTTCTAAAGGTTTGCTAAACTTATGGTCTTATGAGAGACTTAGCAGCACCTGAAACCAAACGTAACTCCTAGCAATAAAATCACAATAAGGGATTTATCTGGTGTCATTATTTATGTGAACTGCCTCTAATCATTCATCAGGAGGGTTAAACGCTTCCATTTTTAATCCTTTTAAACTTAGCTGTAAAATCTTTGACAATTTTTAGGGCAGTCTCAGCTTTGACTGGCCATTTCTTAATCTATATAACGTGAGTAGTTGAGGTAGATCCATAATGGATTTATAATAAGCAGGCTTTGAAACCTTAATGTGCCCTCTTATTGTCGATGCTAACCACCAATAATTATTGCATTAAGCTTAGATTTTGGGTAAACTGAATAGGGCACTATCTCAGCCAATGAATTAAAATTTGCGACATACTGTCGACAGTCTAGAATTTTTATGGTGAGAGTCAGAAAATGCTTATTCCATTTTTTTTAATCTCGTGATGCGGGTAATAGGTTTTCCTAATAAGATCCTTAAAACTTGGACCATCCTATATTGTATAAGAGGATCTTTCTTATGGACTTCATTAATGTCCCTACTAATCAAGGGTATTGCCATCGAATGACTGAGATGTATACCTCACCCTTCCAGCATAACCGCTGATACACCTAATGGTTTCTACATCATTCAACGATTTCCTGCAATCGATGACCCCCTTTTTTTTTACTATTGAAGTCTCTTGACTTCCAAGAGACGAAGTACCCTTAAGTATATCCTAAAAGGAATGGGCTCCTTGCCACATATGATTTTGTTTGGGTTATTCTTTGCATTTGAAGTATGAATAAAGCTCTTCTCATGAGCAGCGACATGTGTTTTAGAGCGAGCAGCATCTGGCTTCTTGAACCTTTTCATGACTTTTCTCATAGCCTTTCTAATAGCTATGTTAATCCAGCATCGCGACTGTTGTTTGTCTCTTTTGAGTTTTCCATACTCGAATCTTTGGTATTAAATACCATATTCAACAAGTGCTTAGGTAATCCATACCCAGTGTCTCCTTAAATTGTCAAAGGCTCACCATAAGGAGTCTTGATAACTACTTGCTTCTTATCACACACAATATGGGTTTGGTTTTTTTTTAAGATGATCAATTCATTCCTATCACTATATCGAGTCCCTCTTATTTTAATGGAAATAAGGACAGCGGAAAAGAATGATTTCTAATGGATATAAAACATCCATCTAATATTTCTGAAGCAGTCTCTGAGGTACTATCGGCCAATTCTACTTTATACTTAACGCTTAGAGTTTTAACAGGCAGATTTAAAGATTTACAAAATCTATTGTCTACGAAAGATTTATCTGAACCTGAATCAAATAATACTCTAGCATGAGCGTTATTGATAAAGAAAGTACCTGTTGTGACATTATCATCCTGAATAGCCTCTTGAGCATCCATTTAAGAGCTTCCAGCTTTGGTCTCCTTAGCCTCCCTAGGCTTCTTGGTTTTATTTGGGCAATTTGTCTTGATGTGCCCTGTTTCATTGCAACCATAGCAGGTTGCGTCCTTTATGTCTTGGCACTCCAAGGTCTTGTGCCCTTTCTTATTACAAATCCCACAAGGCCTAGCTTGTGACTCCAAAGTGCATTTCCCGTTAGTTGCCTTCTTTGGGCAGCGGGTCTTTATGTGCTCCTTCTCGCCACAACCATAGCATGTGGCGTCCTTCAAGTCCTTGCATTCATGGGTCTTGTGATCCATTTCTTTACAGATGACACATCCCCTGGTCTGCTCATAGAAACATTTTCCGAAGTGCTTCTTCCCGCAGGTTTTACATTTGGGTTTTGCCTCCTTTGGCTTGGACTGGTTATAGCTTGAACCGGTCTTACCCTTTTTGTAACCCTTATTTGGGGTATTATCGCACTTTCGCTTATGATCCTCTAATACTCGATCCACAGCTTTGTTTACGGCTGTATCTATCATAGCCTGTAACTCGGTGCCCGTTAAGTTCAGTCTTGCATTATTATTCTGATCAACTGGATGATTGTGAGCTTCAGATGAGCCAGCCATGGTGAAGCTTTGAAGGCTACAAACCAAGTAGTAATAATTTGTTTAATTATAGAGAATTGTCGAATTTGATGATTAAATAGCCATGGTGCAAATAAACCATATAGGCCAATAGATAGTATTTAATTTATTTGATTATGTTTTGCCTAGGTTTTTAAATAAACCATCTTTGGCATTTAAACGGAATATAATCCTTCATATTTATTAGACAGGGGACATAAGTCATGACTGTCAATGTCGTACTGACATTTTATATATAGCACAAGGGCTTGTTCCAAAGGACTTTTGATGGCATAGATGCCTTGTCACTAGGGAAATTTTAAAACATAATCGATGATTCCTTTGGATCGGAAAATTTCATAGTTCATTGTCTTGACAAGAAGTTATGAAACAAAACTATCTTTTTCATGTATACATCCTTGCCCGAAGGTATTCATCCCAATGGATGTTTTGATGTGTTAATCATGTTCGACGTTTATTAGCCATGATTCCTCTTGATCATTTACGCTAAATAAGGGGTTTGGAAAATTCCTAATATGAAGATGACAAGTGTGATTTTATCGCATCACTGTTGTCAGGAGTGTTAACATATTTTCATATGTTAACAAGGATCTGAATTTCTTTTAAACAGGTCTTACCATCATAGCTAGGTCTTTAATGACATTCAAGCTAGGTTATACCTTTTAAGATTTTCTTTTAACATGTATACTGGCAGGAAAGGAATGATATTTATTTTATTCAGGATTTTCATTATATTTATCCTAGATTTAATTAAAATATAACTATGGCATAAAAAGGCCAAGTCACAAGGGCAACTTTAAATTATAAACCATGATTTTGTAGAATCAAGGTATTTAGGCTTGAATGTTGTTCATGCCTTTTCTTGACAGGGAGTTGTAGGCTACGACTGTCGTTTGTCTTATATGACAATGAATATGGCCCGTAAGCATCACATCCCTAATGGATGCTTAATTCACAAAATAAGAAAGGATTTCGGGAGAATCTAGTATAAGGATGATTTATGTGATTGAATCACATTTGCCAGGAATGTTAACAAGGATTTGAATCTTTTGAATAGGTTCTACCATCTTGGCCTTGTCTGAAATGATATATAGGCTAGGTTGTACCTTTAAGATTCTTTTTAATATTTAACGCAGAATAAATCCTAAATTGAGATGTTAATAAGGATCTGAATCTAATTGAGGAACTGCCATCTTGGCCCTGTTCTTAAAATGACACATGGGCTAGGTCTTGTTCTTTTTAGATTTTGCCATTTCATTATAATGGTAGATCTTATAAAAGGAATGTTATTATTTCATATTTTATATTCATATGCAATGATGAATAAATTTAGATAAAACATTCCAATGATTTTTAAAAGAGGTACATAATTGCCCCAAACGGGACTTGAAAGAATGATGTTGTCCATGAAGGGACTGAAAGATAAATATGTCCTTATAAGGACTACTAAGGAAACGGTCTTCAGCAAAAGGAGTTTCTTCTTCATTTCATTTCTGAATGCTTTCTCCTTGGTTGCACATTAATCCTAGTCGTAGTACGAAGCTCGGCCTTCCCTAGGCTTCAAATGGGGAGAATTTCCATTATGGCTTCTTTGCTTGGCGACGTATTAAAATATATAGAATTGGAAGCAATAATCCTCCGAATAGAGACGAGAGTATTCCTATGTTAAGTCTAGACTCAAAAGGTCAAAGAATGTGCTACTGTGTCATTGAGATTAAACACAAAAGGCTAGTGTTTAATTCACTCAATGTTGGCTCTGATACCAACCTGTCACACCCCGATATTTCCACGTATTACCGGTGGGCCCGGTGGGGAGTATCGTGACGTAATTGATATCATCATAGTCAAACAACACAATTTAAATGCACAACGGAAGCAAAAGATAAAATATTACAAACCGATAATAAGTAATATCAAAGTATTACAAACGGAATGTAAAAGATCCACAGGCGGATCAAAAGACAAAAGAAAACTTTGTTCAACAGACTTTAAGACATCTAAGCTTGCGAGACTCTTATTGATGCTAAGGATGGGCCAACCTATTACGAGTAGTACCTGCACTTAGCCTTTTTGGGAAAATACGTTAGTTTACACTGGTAAATACAATTAACTGACTCATTTTGAAAAGGTTTAGAAAATTGATTTGAATGCACGTAGCACAAAACATTTTATAACTTGGGATAATTATTTGTATATAATACTTGTAAAAGAATTACATGTTCCTTATACGTTCAGTAGCCCGGATTGATTACCGAGTTAAGGATTAATTGACACACCACATTATTTATTTATGCACTGTCGGGTGTAAGCCTACACCCCGTGCTTAGGTCGTGGCCATTTCGTAAAATGATGCCAAGGATATCCGGGACATGGTCATTAACCCCTCAAAGGCTTTAAGCAAACAAAACATTTTTAAACAGGACATTTCAATGATTTAACCTTCATCCAATTAAAGATTCAATGCCCGACCAAGCGGTATTTTATATACCGTACCCCAAGCCCGTATAGGGAAAATAAGTTAAAAGTATTTACCTGAGCTAAATATAAATTCAATCCTAGCCGTATATCAAATCAGCAAGTACAGATAGCTTTTACTGGGCTCCTAAATCTGGAACGAAGGTGTTTAATAATCTATTAGATTCCTAACGGGTCTTTAATTAAACTTAAACTTAGACCGGTTAGTTTTAAAAGAAGATACGGTTCAAAACGCATGATTAAGCGAGAACCGGATTAGAATGTGGTTTAGACCTGACAATCTTGTATACTTGTGTAATAAGGGTAAACTAAACACATTCTGGATTTTGAGATAAAAATGATAAGGTTTGACCCGTTTCGGCTAATTTATGCAAACTAGTTACATAAGCCGATCCGAACGCGAGAAGTGCGTAACGGGTAACCACATGAGTCATGAACAGGTTTCCTAAGTTAATATGCCTTTAATATGTTGTGATATCAGTAGGATATCTTCCATTATTCCCAAAACGAATTTAAAACCAATTTATGCCCCGTAGGGGTATTTTGGTCATTTTAAAGGTTATAAGAGAGGTTAAATATTAATCTGAGGTTTAGGTCTGATATAATCAGTAAGAATACTTAATTTAACAAGTTATATTAGTAGGGTATAGTATATATGTGAAATTTACTATTTATAACCAAACTATGCACCGTATGGGCATTTTGGTAATTTCACATAAGCTTAAAAGGTCAAAATTTGAGAATCTTAGTTTAAAACTTTTGCCTAATATTTAATTATGAAAATTTACTTAAAACATCAGTAGTATCAAACCTTATATTTTAAAAATAGTTTTAACTTATACTATGCGTTAAAAACGCGTAAAAATGCGATTTTAAGCAATTTCCGGGTTTTATAAGAAAAGCTGATATTCTTATTATTCTAGAAAGCTTAATATGTTTTATTTATCATATAAAATCAGTAGTTGAAAGTTTGATATCAAAATATTATGTAAAACTCATTTTATGGCCAAAAGGGCAAAACCGGCAATTACCGAATCAAAGCTAGAACCCTATGTTATGCTCAGCCTAAAAATAAATAAAAATCTTCAAAAATCCCAAAATATTATTTTATATCAGTAGGTGAAAAGTTTGGTATAAAAAATTGGGTTTAGATAGGTTATACACTAATTATGCCGTTTAATTAATAAAAGCTTTTCATTTACGCTAATGAGCATAACTCCTAATCTAAATCTCAAACTGATGTCAAATTTTAGGGACAAGTTTATAATTCAATAATAAAGATTATTGTCCTCTCACATTTTCAAAATTCACGTTTTAGGGTAAAAAGGGCATAATGGTCAACATTTAAGCATATAACTGAAACATGCAATGAATAGGACAACTAAGGATCCAAGTTGTATAACCTCAGAGGGTTACATTAACCTATAACCTGGTCCTAAAGGAATCCTAAGGCATATCTAAACTAAGCTAAATCGGGTCAGAACTGAAAGTCAAAGCAAAAGTCAACTTTTGCGACTTTCGGTTCTAAACCGAGCCTATACTTAGAATTGTCGGGTTGAACATGCTTAGACATGTTCAACTAATATTTACCAAGTTATTAAAGTGAGAAAACTGATTTTATGGCTTCTATATTAATAGTTATGAATTTTATTTAAAACTAACCCGTTTGACTTTTATTTGACCCGACAATTTAACTAAGTAAATGTGGTAATTAGGAGGTGCCCTTTTGAGGGTTTAACACCTACCTAATTACGGTCACGTAGCCATGTTTATTGCGAACAATGGCTCAACCCTTTAAAAGTTAAAGCATTTATCAAAACGCTTGACTTTTCGGCTATAAACGCTAAACAATTAAACTAAGCACGAAAGGACACTTACAAAGGGTCCAAGCAAGGAGGTTTTGATCCTAAATTCTCAGGTATGAAGAGCAAGGTCTCCAACTTAGAGAATTAGAAATCAAGTGTGGGTTATGAAGGAATGGGGAAGGGTATTTATAGGTTTTTGAGGACCGTTCCTTGATTTCCGTGCTTAAATCTGGACCGTACACATCATGCCCACTGAATTGGGCAATCTATGGGTGCCCACAACAGCCCCTAGTTTGTTAATTGTGAGTATAGAACCCAGATTCAACAAAACCAGCAACATAAACAGGTTTCTGCAGCTGTTTTCTGCTGCTGTACATGTTAAGCGGCCCGCGTAAGCAGGCCTGGTGGGCTACGCTGCCCGTGTGGCTGGCCCAGACCAGAAATAACTTTGGCAGTTGCCAAGTTCGGTCCCTGCATTCATTTTTGGCTTTATAAATTCCCATATTCTTGCAGAAATGACATAACTGGTCCCTGGGCTGTTATATCAGGTGTATTCATGTTCCAGAAATGACCATAACAGTCCCTGTTATGTTTTTCAACATAATTTCACTTTCAAAACTAACCAGATCAGCCCCTGTACATGTTAAATGCCATAACTGATACATTCGAGGGCCGTTACACCATTTTTAAGGCTCTACAATAATGCCTGAACATAGGGGACACAAAACATGCCCAAAAATATGCCGGATGTCGGTTCGTTTGGCCGTACGGTCACGTTGTACGTCTAATTACGACGAAACACGACCGGACGCGAAAAATGATCCAAATTACGCGACGAATGAAATTTTATCATGGCGATCACTAAAATAAAATATTTTAATGCTCACATAAATTTTGGGTGTCCGGAGATATTCAGAATGTGAGATATGCGCGAAAATACAAACTTGTGCACTTTTTGACACTTTTAGTCCCTGCATGACTTAAAAGTTTATTCTTGCGTACCAAACACCTCCAAGCCTATATCTAAGCTATATATAGAATAAAAAGGGTATGTTTAACTCATGGTTATATTCCGGAAGGTCCGTTACCATACGAATCGGCATACTTTAGCAGTTTGACGCAATTAGTCCTTTAATTGCGCAAAGTAGCGCGGAATGTTGTTTAAAGATATCCAAGCCTATAATTAAACCATAATGATCATTCCCAAGCATATAATTAAATATTGCGCAAGGCGTAGATTCAAAAGTTGACGCTTTGTCCCTCTATTGCACAAACTTGCGCATCTCATCATTTAATAGCATTGAAGCCTCATCTAATCCATATTAGGCATTCTTGAGAGTATTATTAAACATCACGATGCTTCGGGTTCGCTAAAAGGTCATTCAGAGGTATAATTAACATATTGACACTTTTAGTCCCTCTAATTTGCAAAGTTGCGCGTAACTTTATTTATAGGCATAAAAACCTTAGACGGCCAATAATTGGCATTCCCGAGAGTATAATCAAATATCATGAAGCTCCCGGTTTGTTAAAAGGTCACTCAGAGGTAAGAACTAACAGGTTGACGCTTTTAACCCTTCATTGCGCAAACTTTCAATTAATTACGCAAACGGCTACACTCGATCGACAAGTGGCTCATTTGTGAATATAATCATCGTGAGAGGTTATTTAGAAACTTATTTTAGGTATTCTAACACTTCCAGTCCTTTCATAATCAAAGTTTTTGATTTTTCGAAAAATTAGTCCCTTAAATTCAACCTTTGACTTCATTAGGGTTTATTACACGTGTCAATTCATCATTGGACGTGATTTTACGAGGTGTTACATAATTGGATGAGGTTCAACTGGATTTCGGGCAGCAGCAAGGATTGCTGGAATAGCATTGGCTATTCCTTGAGCAACGATGTTTTCTATGTCTTGTCTATTCAGAAAATGGTCCTCATTGTTTTGCTCGGATTGGTTAACCTCGTTAACTGGTTCATTACCAGCGTGTTCCATCTGGTAATTAATATATATAACTTATTAGCACAAAATGAATAACAACCAAACGTAATAAACAATCGCACATAATCACGTTAACACATATAGCCAAAATTTTCGACTTTGCGACGTTGATATTTTTATATATTAGTATGCGTCCGTACACACCGGTTATCTTACAAAAGTTTTATTTTAAGTTATTTTACATGATTATATTATTATTATTATTATTTTATTATTATATAATCACAACCACACAGTCACACCACCACCGTCAGCTGGCATCTCAGAAGCGGCGTTCCCTCTCGTCGTACTTCCAGGAGATCTGTTCTCCCACCTCCCGAATTCGATTCCCAGTGTCCACCAGCTCCTCGCCAAAATGGCGGAGTTCAGCCAAGTTCTCATTGCTCGTAGGTGGGTTTGGTGCAGGCTCCGGGTCGAACTGAGAGAAAAAGGTATTAGGGTTATTTAAGAGATTCTGAAATTGCCAGTCAGTTGTCCACCATTCTTCTAGCTCTCCTGGTAGAGGTCGGGGGTGGATAATAGGATCTGGGATAGCTGGTTCCAGATTAACTGGAAGTTGTGCTTCCGCTGGGTAATTAAAGATGTTTTCATCGGCAGGTCCGATGAGGTCACTAAGTGCCAGTTTACGATCCAGCTCCTCCCATGATGGCATCTCTTGGGCTTACCCTGAACTTTCCCCGATCTCATTTCCTTTGCCTTTATCATTTGGATCCTCAGTCTTTATAACTTCCCGTGTCGCTGGTTTCTTCCTATGCACACGCCTACAACCCACAAATCTTCTTCTCTTTTTCGGTTTGGGTTTCTCCTGGGGTTGAGCTTGGAATTCCATAGGTTCATCAGTGTCGGCCCAATAACCGGAAAAGCCCTCGGAAACTTCCATGTCAGCAGAATGGATAGTGATATTCTGAAGAGCTTCAGACAACTCATTCATGCTGTTAGCATATATGAAGAAACACACAAAAATTCTAAGTTAAAATTTTGTAAACCCATTTTCACATAATCACAAAATGGCAATCAGAAAAACTAAGTATTTCTAAATACTTAATAGGCTTAAATCAGTGGCTCTGATACCACCTTTTTCTGTCACGGCCCCCAGTCCCGGTTTTACATGGAAAGTCTTAGAGATCTTAAGGTAGTGTTCATTTAACATAATGGAATGGAATATAGATGAAATTCAAATGCAGATTTCGTTTATTTTGTTGTTTGTTTCAACAAAAGAAAGAATTTGATTTGAACAATAACATAAAGAACAAAATCTATATTCAAATTTCATTTACATTCTATTCCATTCTTTGAAACAAATAAATTTCAATTCCTACAAAAATTTCAATTCTAATTCCATTACATTACATTCCACGAAACTACATTACCTAAGAGTTTACATGATTGTTTTAATAAAATTATTGAAATAACTTCAAAAACGCCTTTTACTTTCCTAGTTCAAGTAAAAAGTATGCAACTAATATATACCACTTACATAAACGAAAATATTTTACGGTTCTTGTAAAAAAACAGTAATCAGAATTGAAATAAATAAGTTGATAGGAGGAATTACGTGATCATTCTAGTAAGATTAATATATATTGGTGATTCAATAAGGTAACGAACTCTCATAACAAACTAAACGGTGTTTGTTTTTCAGAAAAACCTCTTCTGACCTCCTATGTCTGCGCCGCGCAAACCACACGTTTAGCTCTGCAGACCGTTTGTTTTTTTGAAGACATTTCATTAAAAAATGTCTTCAAACATCTGAGTGTCCTCTTCCCCACGCAGACATGGTCCAATGTCTTCCCACCTCTTCCAACCCTCTCTCCACCCCTCTCCTCATATTCTCAAAACACAGACACCTCCCCCACCTCCACGTCGCCGGTCACCACCTCCTCCTCCTCCACAGTCACCAGCAACACTTCCCCCCACCTCCACAGCTAGCGCTGACACTTCCCCCACCTCCACAGCCACCGTCAACATGAAGATGAGCAAACTTATGAGCAAATTCAAGGATTCGCAAGAAATGGTGCGAGAATCGAAGTAGGTATTGTCAGAAATCGATGATTTGAGACGATTGAGAGCGGATTTGATGGTGCCGGAGAGTGTTTGTGGCGACGGAGGAGGAAGGATTCCAAGGCGGCGATGCGGTGGATGAGGGAGGACACCGTTGGAGTTTCTGGTTCTTCAACATTTTCTTGAATATTTTGTTGATGGTAGTAGGTAGGAAAAAGCTGGTGTTAATGGTGGGTTTGAGTGAGTGGTTTGTAGATCTGAAATGTTCAAGAGAAAGGGGTTTGGGAGAAGAGAAAGAGAATTTTTTTTTGCAGATGTGGGGTAAAGAGGTGAAATAATCAAACACTCTTTTTTTTACACTCCGCGAACATTTGGTCCACCTCTTCTCGTGCAGACGTTTGCAGATGTGGTCCACAGACTACAGATCTTTTACATCTGAAAAAACAAACACCACTTAAATTTACATCACCTTAATAAAGAATATGAATTCTGGACACCCAACAAGGAAATCGATATGAATATGTTTAGTCTAAATTGATTCCAGTTGAATTGGGTTGAACCGATAAATCACGGTTAGCTATATGCATCAGTACCTTAGGTTCGGGAATTAACATTTTATACCAATTACAAAACAATAAATAAATTAACATCACTTATGATAGTTAAAACATAATAGATTTATACTAGTTTTTGTTCTAACTTTGTAATTTTAAAGTCCAACTATACTATTTTCAACACTGTGTTTGGTCAATTCATTAATGCGCTGATCGTGACTCATGTGTCTAGATAATAAATGGGTCTGTGAGCAAGTTTATTAGGTTTTTTTTTTTTTTTTTTTTTTTCCAGCTTGTTAAGTGTTAATCTACGAATATGACCCATTTAACATCTCTACGCTAAATAGCTACATCTATTTGGTTTTTACACTCCTCTTTCAAGTACATGTTCCACCCATATATTTGGTAGAGGAGCTACACGTGCCCAATATTCACCTTGCACTTTCCATATAGACAAAAATGCTCATCACACCACTCCTTAATCTTATTTGGTTATCATGTTAACCATTGGGGTTATCATAGTATCGATTTTAACACAACAAAAAAAAATTAACATTTCATGTCATGTCACTTTTGATAAATCATGATATCCTTTTGCTTCATTCCATTCGAATCATGCACCCTTTTATCACCTCTTGATGTCTTCGTATACATCACCCATTTCTTTTCACATGAAGTCGGACACCATCAAAGGTGATATCATCTACCATAACTGACTATATAAAAAACAATCCCACACACAATTGTGAAGTCCAAACCATGTTTCATATGCTTATAGATGCGATGCCTTGACCATGGTAAAGATGTACTACCTAGCGATTATTGGGACAACAATGCTTTAGTGCTAATTACCTAATGATTCATTGTTTTGATAATGATTAAAATTGATAACTTGTATTATCAAGTTATTGATTAAGGATGGTCATATACCACATACATGTCCCTATACTCTTATAGCATATAAAGGAAAACCGTCAACAACTTTCAAGGAAAAAAGCTTAACCGACAACATGAATATGTGGGGAAATTTGATGATCCTGAATGGTTTTTGAATAACGTGTCTTAATTTATAGAAACTAGGTTTAAAGAAGTTCGCCGCGTTGCGGCAAATTTCTTTTGTTATTTAGTCTGTGTTTACATGTGTTTTGAAATCACTACGAGCGTGTTGCGAACAGAACTGCTGACAAGAATAAAAAAAATGTAGAAAAAAACACTAAAAGATAACCGAAAGAAAATTAAAAAAAAAAAGTTGTATGGTAACGATATTGTTCGTATGAAACCCGTTGTCAGAGATGAGCAAATTGTTCTGGGAACCGGTACCAAATTTGCCGAACCGAAAGATCTTAAGTACCAATTCAGTACCGACTTTTGGAGTTCCTGGTACAGGTTCACTACCGTTTTTACCTTCATATACCGGTACCGTAACCGGTATTTTCGGTATCAGTATCGATTCTGTATCGGTTGGCACCGAGCTCATCCCTATCCCTGAAACTAAAAAAAGAAAAAATTAAAAGTTGAAGAAAATCAACAAAAAAAATTGTACGATACCGTTGTTCGTACGGTAACCGTGATCAGGGATGAGCAAATGGTACCGGGTAGCAGCACTGAATTTTCCGAACCAAAAGGTTTCCAATATCAATTCGGCACCAACTTTTGGCGTTTTCTGTATTAGTGCCGGTTTTTACCTTCATGTACTGATACCGAACAGGACCGTCCCGGTATTTTTGATACTAGTACTGGTTCGATACCGGTTGACACAAAGCTTATCCCAACCCCTGATATTAAAAAAAGGATTAAAGTTAAAAGTAAAGAAAATAAGTATTATTATAATATTAAAATAATAAAAATATTAAAAGAAATATATATTATTATAATATTAAAATCACTATTCATTTCACTTCGTTTATTAATATCTTCGTTTATTAACATATAATATATCTAACTTATAATAAAAGACTCAAAATAATGTCACATGGCATTCTCTTCTTCAACCTCATAAATTTTATTTATAATTATTTAATAAATTTCTTTTAATATTTCCAAATTATAAATTAGAAACATGTTTTTGCATTGTATACTTGTAATATGTGCATTGGGAGGCTTTCAATTTTTTTTTTGTATTTTTCACTTTAAATCCAATTGTTTTTTTGTTTTGTATTTTAACCACTTTAGCTTTTTTAACTTTAACCCAAAGCTTTTCAACTTTTCAATTTAACCCTACTTATTTTCAACTTTGGTCTCCCCATACTTTTCATCTTTCGCAAGTTTTCGTTTTACGTTTCGTTCTAAATTTTGCGAGTCAACATGCAGCAACATGCGTGTGAGTTTCAACATTTTTTTGCCTGCTTTTTCCCGTTTGATAGGCAAGTCGCAACGCGTCTATTTTTCTCTGTTTGACAAGTTCGTCGCAACGCGCGGATCCTAGATCGACTTAGTTATTCTTTTCTACGTTTTACGTTTTTGTCTAATTGTTTCGCATTAACACGCCACAACGGGCGTGCATGGTTCAACGATTTTACGTATATTTTTTGTTCGGTGTTATGTTTTACTTTTTTTATTAATTTATTTTTACAAGCTCTTTTGATGTTGGTATTCGATGGCAGTGGTTTGGCATTAGTGTCACTTGGCACAATTTTACGAACGTATTTAACCTATTAAGTTTGTTACTAATAATTTGTTTCGAGTTTACCGTTATACCTCCTTTACTTAAGAAAAACAATTTTTTTCACGTGTTTATTTTTATGTACGTACCAGTATAAATTTGATTTGCTCTATGTGCCGACATAAACTTTTTCTGGAAACGAGTCAGGTCAAATATAATACGTTTTCGTTAGAAAAAAACATTTTTTACGTGCATATTTTTATGTATGTTTCGGTTAAATTTGAGTTTGTGTATGTTTCGACGTAAACTTTTTTAGGAAACAAGTCAGGTGATGTTTTGTAAACTTTGTTTCAAACCGAGTGGAGTTAAATTGTGGTTTCTTTTTTCCATTTTTTCAAAAGCTATAATTCATCTCTTTTGATTATACGTGTCAGCTTTTCCATTATACGCGTTACATTTTCTATGTATGACTCGGGTCACATATAATACGTTATGATTCTACGGTATAAATTTGGGTACTTTATATTTGATCCAATTGCAATGCTTATATATGTTACATTGAGTTCAATCAGATATGTCGGAACATTTGTTTCCATATGGTTAACGTATCACATAACGTTTGGACTAATCCATTCGACGTTTGCGATGTACCGCGCCGCAACGCACTGATGTGGCTCCAACGTTTAATCGTTGGCCAAAAGAAAATAGAAGGAATCCAGATTAGAAAATAGAGAGATAATTTAGACTTTGATAATTTTTCTCCTTCCATTAACAATTCAAAACTTACAATAAATAAGAGAATTATAACAAACTACACACTATCTAAGTGATCCACTACTTCCTAAAATAATGGAGATAACTACTGCATATACTTTGACCAAATTACAATATAATAACAATAACTAAATATTAAATATCACATAATCATATTAGTAACATTTTGCATGAGGACGTGGAGTGTGAGGGCCAAAGGAACGTATCATTCCACCCCCGTTAAAGTATCCTTGTCCTCAAGGATGAGATCCGAAGAGACTTGGCGAGGCGCCCGAGGCACCACGGCGGACGCCACTCGGTTTTCCCGATGTCTTTTGGATAAGTCGCAGCGAAGCACCACGGCGGTCGCCATTCAGTTTCCCGAGGGTCTTCCATAAAACTCAACCCAACATGCCCGAACAAACCATGCAGAGCATAACGATTAGAAACCACCATATAGGATGGAGCTTGGGCACCAGGAGTACATCCTTGTGAGGAGATAAAGGGACTCATAAATCCAGTAGGACCATGAAACAAGTCTATGCAAGAATGGTTCTTCTGTAAATCCATTTGCCTTGAATTAGACGTGGTGACTTTTAGGGATTTTGACTTCAAACCATCAGATTCATTATGTGGGTCGATTGCAAGGATCAGATCACTCATTATGGTGGTGTGTGCAGGCGTTAGTGTTGGTACAAACGGCGCCGATAATGCGCGTTGCGGGGCTGGTTTCGGTGTAATCGACGAGGGCAATGGCACCCGTCTTTGGGCCGTTTTTGGTGTAGATGATGCGGTGTAAAGACTGGCGTGTGCTGGTAGGGCTGGTACAGGTTTTGTGTTTGGAGCGGAGGGTGTTGGTGGTGGTTGTGCGGGTTTTGGGGTGGCGATTGGTGGTGGCCATGCAACGGTTAGGGATGGTGGTTTGATGGCAACTGTTGGTGGTGATGAGTTTTGGGTTTGGGGGGTTTCCCACGCGGTTCGGAGCGATCGAAATTCGTTGAAGACAATTTGCAACTGAGATTCGAGTCTCACAAGGCATTCATTCATCCATTGATAGAACTCGATTTCGGATAGAGTTAGAGCAGCCATTGGCCCAGGGGGATCACGGCAGCTCTGATACCACTGATGTGGCTCCAACGTTTAATCGTTGGCCAAAAGAAAATAGAAGGAATCCAGATTAGAAAATAGAGAGATAATTTAGACTTTGATAATTTTTCTCCTTCCATTAACAATTCAAAACTTACAATAAATAAGAGAATTATAACAAACTACACACTAAGTGATCCACTACTTCCTAAAATAATGGAGATAACTACTGCATATACTTTGACCAAATTACAATATAATAACAATAACTAAATATTAAATATCACATAATCATATTAGTAACATTTTGCATGAGGACGTGGAGTGTGAGGGCCAAAGGAACGTATCACGCACGTGGGTGTTATATCTAGTTTATATTAATAACTAACTAGCAGAATTCCCACGCGCGATGCGGCGGGATTTCAGTCGGTATCGGTTCGGTTTATTGCGGTACTTGGACATCGACACTCTTTGTATCAACCGTTGTACATCGATCGAAGGTCATAAAAACAAAAATTGGTAACTATTCCGATGGTACCAATTCCATTACCGATGTTGTTTAGTCAAAGTCAAATCAGTTTGTGATGATACCGTAGGCTAAACATCCTAAAATATAGATATACACACGTTTTGAATCATGTCATTACCGTTTTTTAATAATCTCATAAATAACAAAAAGAGTAAAATGATTTTTTTTTCATTTTCTTTTTGTTAATAATACACGTATGTTTTTTTAAACATCAATGTATGTTAAGGTATCAGTTTTATAAAATGTATGCATCACATATTATATACCCATAATTTTAAATTTTACAAATATGCAAATAGATTTTAACTTGATTACAACTGTATACATAAAAGATGAGATTTATTTTGCAAAAAAAAAGTAATATGTTAATCAAAGGAAAGTTGCAGATTAATTGAATGTTAAAAGAAATGTGAATCAATTAATAATTTAAAAACTTATTTTAATATTCTAAAAGAAAAACTGTTCATCAGCAGTTTCCATTAATATATATATATATATAATAATATGTAGGTATTATTTATTTTTATCCTTATCTTTATTTAAAACTAACTAGGTTTATTACTATGGCCGCGTTGCGGCGAACTTCTTTTGTCATTTAGTCTGTGTTTACATGTGTTTTGAAATCACTACGAGCGCGTTACGCATAGAACCGCTGACAAGAATAAAAAGAAAATGTAGAAAAAAAAAACAGTATAAGATAACCGAAAGAAAATCAACAAAAAAGGTTTTATGGTAATGCTGTTGTTCGTATGAAACCCGTGGTCAGAGATGAGCAAATGGTATTGGGTACCGGTACCGAATTTCCCGAACCGAAAGATTTTAAGTCAATTCGGTAGCAACCTTTTGCTTTCCTGGTACCGGTTTGCTACTAGTTTTTACCTTCATATACATGTACCGTAACCGGTATTTTCGATACCAGTACCAATTTAGTATCGGTTGGCACCGAGCTCATCCCTAGCCCTTAAACTAAAAAAAAGAAAACACTAAAAGTTGAAGAAAATCAATAAAAAAAGTTGCACGATACCGTTGGTGTTTGTACGGTACCCGTGATCAGGGATGAGCAAATAGTATAACCGAAAGAAAATCAACAAAAAAAGTTTTATGGTAATGATGTTGTTCGTATGAAACCCGTGGTCAGAGATGAGCAAATGGTATTGGGTAACGGTACCAAATTTCCCGAACCGAAAGATTTTAAGTCAATTCGGTTTTAACTTTTGGCGTTCCTAGTACCGGCTTGCTACCAGTTTTTACCTTCATATACCTGTACCGTAACCGGTATTTTCGGTACCAGTACCAATTTAGTATCGGTTGGCACCAAGCTCATCCCTAGCCCTTAAACTAAAAAAACACTAAAGTTGAAGAAAATCAATAAAAAAAATTGTACGATACCGTTGGTGTTTGTACGGTACCCGTAATCAGGGATGAGCAAATGGTATTGGTTAGAAGTACCGAATTTCCCGAACTAAAAATTTTCAATATCAATTCGGTACCTACATTTGATGTTTTCTGTACTAGGCTGGTGCCGGTTTTTACCTTCATGTACCGAGATCGAACAGGACCGTACCGGTATTTTGATAAAAGATGGATAAATGGGAAAAAAAAACTTGCCACGTGGCAAGGTTTAAATGGAGAAGGTACTATTCATTTTAAATGAAAAAAAAAACAGAAGGCTTGCCACGTGGCAAGCTTTGAATGGTGAAGGAACTATTCACAAGGTTTGTTTTTTAATATATAGGATAATTAATAACTTCAATTTTGCACTTTAGACCCTTTGTTTTTTTTTACTTTAACCCAAAGTTTTTCATCTTTTGCGATTTAATCCCAACTCTTTTTTAATTTTCAATTTTGGTCCACCATACTTATCATCTTTCCCAAGTTTTTCAATTCGTTCTAAATTTTGTAAGTTAATGCACCGCAACGTGCGTGTGGGGTTCAACATTTTTTTCGTATATTTTTTCTCGTTTAACTGGCCTGTCGCAGCACATCTAATTTTCTCCGTTTAAGAAGTTCGACCAACGTGCTGGTCCTGGATTGACTTAGTTATTTTTTTCTATGTTTTATGTTTCGGTTTAATTTCTCTGCAACGAGCATTCGTGATTCATAGATTTCAAGTTTGCTTTTCGCTCGGCGTTATTTTTTCGTTTTTATTTAATTTGTTTTTATGAGCTTTTCCAGTGTTGGTGGTCGCTAACAGTGGTATAACATTGGTACTACTTGACACAGTTTTACAACAACCGCTGCAACGCAGGGGCTTAATACTAGTAATATAATGTAATAAAGTAATATATAGTAATGAAAGCCTTGATTTTGTTTTACAAAGATATTTTATAAAGCCTTGGCTAAGTTTTTATAACACTTAAATCCTATACACATTTGATTTTGTTTTACAAAGATATTTTATAAAACATTGGCTAAGTTTTTATAACACTTAAATCCTATACACGTTTAACTAATTAATTTTAGTCACATGAGATTTGAATTTTGAAATGCCTAGTAAACGATATGGATGTTTTCAAATATACTTTGTCATGGAAGACACAATTTGCTTTAAAAGGGTTTAAAGTTAAAACAAAAGTGCAAACTTCAAACACCATTTACAAAATATAAAAGGAAATCTTAGGCTAGAGGGTGTGGTATAAATTCCTTAGGGGATTTATCACGCCACATCAGTGTCATGTCACATAGGGGCTTTAAAGCCCTTCCCTTTAACTTGCATGCAAAGATTTAAAGCCATTTAAAGCCCCATATTAAACAAAATACAGAAAAAAAGAAACAAAGATTTGATTGATTGATATCATATGGGCCCAACCAGCTTTTCCCTTTAACACTCGTTAGCACGCTGGCGAGGATGCTATAGTGCCCCCTTGTCAATGATGGTGGTGTGGTTGATGGCGTCCCGGGGAGCTAAAATGGCTGACATGGCGGGGTGGCGCTAAGCCACACCCTGTGGCCTTACCATTTTGAAATAACCTTATACCTTTTTGTATACAAGTTAGCTACATCTTTCTTGAGCTTCAAAACCTAGTGTAAGTGTGTAAAAATGGGTCTGGAACGACGGATTTGAATACACAACGTTTACAAAACAAAGCAAAAAAGGTGGATCAGGCGATCCACGGTCAATCGACCGTGGGATTGATACGGATTTGTGAGGAGCTATTTACTCTTGTTTTGTTGTTAGGGCTATAAATTGATGTCTTCCCTAACCACTTTCCTCTCCCCTTTTGCTCTAAACACCCTCATGTACATACCTCTAAGACCATGTGTGAGACCATGTGTAGTGGTTTGGGTGAATAATGCCCTTACCCTAGGGCGTTTTCCGCCATGTGGCAGTACAGTCAGCAAGGGGCATTATTGGGCGTTTTTCTAAAATGGGTGTAGTGGAGATGTGGGCATTATGTTAATGGGTGTAAATAATTAAATAAAAATAAAAAAATCAACAAAAAAACCTATTGGATTAAAAAAAGGAATATTAAATGCTATTGGCCAAACACAAATGTTGAGGGCGTGATTTAAAACACGCCAAGGGAATTTTTTTTGCCAAAAAACGCTAAATAACGCCCATGTGTAGTGGTTGTCGGGCGTGATTGGGCGTTATTGGGGGGAGAAAACGCCCAAATATAGCCCACTACGGATGGTCTAATTCCCTTGATTTTTAAACATCAAATTAAAGATAGATTAAAATCACAAATCTAAGAGCAAAAAAGAAGAGTTATATTACAACTTCCAATCTTGTCATTCTTGTGTTCTAATTGTTTGGTGATCACTACCATTGTTTTTTTTTTTAACGACAAATTTGGATCACTGACGGACCACTAGAGTATCATCGTGCCACTAGCGAAACCACCCGATCATATCCATCTCCACTAGACAATAATGCCTATACACAAATTCAGGAGGAAACCCAATAAATTTGGGAAAAACCCCCTTGTGAGAATCGAACAAGTGACCTAATGATGCCTTATCCCACCACCAAGATACCACTAGGCTATAATGCCATGGGGGTATCACGATAGTTGTTAATAATTTGTGAGAGATGTGACCACTACTTTGATCTAACGGGATGTTACATAAGATGATCACTAACTTTGTCTAGTGAAACACTTGGTATACCAGTGATCTCTTCTATTTAAAATAAAAGTTTAGTGGGACAACTATCAACTGAGAAATAGAGGAGAATGCATAGAGCGGATTAGTTAACATCCACTTAAACCTCTATAAATCGATTGTCTTTCTCACCCTTAAACTCCATACATTTCTTGCACTATCATTTGATTGGATTTCAAACAAGCGTTCACCATACAAATTCGAGTTGAATTAACAAAAAAACATAAAGAAAACCAATTTGACCGGTTCGAAGGTTACCATTTTCAACCCATACCAGTTTGACTCGTTACGTGACCTGTTCATATCAATTACGCAATTAATTCTATGTACATGATCATATATATAATCCACACACACAGGAACAAACAGTGGCGGATCCAGGAATTTTTTCCAAGGGGTTCACTTTTTTTAAGTGTTCCAATATCATATGCCTGAACATAAAAAAAATACGGGTCGGTTCGACGGTTCGGGTCGGGTAAGGTTCATCACATAATAAAAAATACGATATAACGTCATGATAAATTTAAAAACATGTATCATAAATAAGATGGTCTTTACGAATAAAAAAAAGCATGACTACAGTTATTCCCTACGAGGTTTCATCTTTTGAAAACGTTGACATTCTCGATCGAAACTTGTTGTAAGAACTCATTCAATGTAGCGAAAGTACAAATTTTCATCATCAACCGTCCAATGATCCAATCATAATATCAAATAGATTAAACTAATAGAGAATTGCAAGTCGTTATCTCAAAATCAATTTACCCAAAGTCACTATGATATCAAAACTAATAGAGATAAACTAATGGAGAATTCAATACAATAACTTCCCCAATAATCAATCAAAAACCAAATTCATACCAACTATAAAATCAAGTTTATACGCCATCAATTGTAGAGTGCAAATTTGGATTGTTTCGAAACATAGTTATTCGAAATCCACTGTAAATTGCAAATTTGAATTGTTTGGAAATAGAGTTATTGATGACTTCAGAAAACAGAGGTAAAATCATGAAAATATAACAATTTTAGAATTGAATTTGTTTAAATATCAATGCAAATTCATACTAATTCTAGTCTAGAGAAAGGGGTATTAACGAAATCAATAGTGACAACGACTTGCAAGATAATATCAATTTACCCAAAATCACAAATAAACATCATAAACTTTTAGAGAAAGTGGTATAAACGAACCTGAAAGTTGAAGAGAGTGATTGAGGGAAGGCTGATGGGACTGCGGCTGCGTGACTGCTCAGCTCCGGCGAGTGTAGATCGGAGAGTGGAGATGGTGGATGAGTGGTACTGATAATGGTAGATGAGTGGCTGTGTGTTTTGGTTTGAGAGTATAAGGGAAAGGGGAAAAAGGCGACCAAGGAACAAAACCCTAAGCCGCTGATTCGTTTTTCATTTAAAAAAAAAAAAGAAACGCAAAAGGTATAAAAACAGGTTTTAACTAGACTCGAACACGCGACTTCAAGTTAATCCGCGCTGCCATTAACCAGTGAACCACTCTAGACATTTGTTTTTAAGGTTCCTACACAAAATATTAAGGGGTTCCTTTATAATATTGTATATACTTTACCACTATAAATTACGGATCGAACGGGTTCCCGGGAACCCCCTAACTGAATGTAAATCCGCCCCTGGGAACAAAGCATTACTCACAGACAACATAGAAGCTATAAGAGATGTTTCATTGTTATATATACAAATAAGCACCCATCGAGGCTGGTTATGTTGTTGAAGATGGTATATGACGAAACCAACCACAAACCAAATCTGAACATAGTATGAGCGTATAATTTCTCACAGAATCAAATCCTTATGCACTGAAACCATTGCCAAGCGAGCTCCAAGAGTTCGATGGAAAGGTGGGACACGCCTGTGACGATGCCTCCATCATCTGTTCCTTGGTGATCCCAGCATTGCAAAAGTTAGCTATTGAACGCATGTGCTTCATACCGTATTGTGACAGGGACCCACAATGCGTCTCAAACGTCCTCACCTGCAAACAAAAGTACAGGACAAAACGTTTCCTAATTTAGTAAGGTTTACATCCATATTTACTTAATCACCGCTTAGCAATTAGAAGGACGGTTCGTAACAGAATCATTTTATGTCAAGACTTACATATGTTTTAAGGCAATCCCAGTCATCGACTAAAGGTTGGCCTGCAGGTCGAACTTCATTCAGCACCTCAGGACCCTTTTCGATTCCAAACAAAACCTTCCCAAGGAGTTTTATACTACTGTCGACGTGCATTCTGTGGGCCATAGCTTCAGCAAATTGTTTCCTGGATTCAATCTTTCTAGCAGAACCTTCCGGAGCCTTTTGATACTGTCAGCAAATAAAGTTGTTAGTGAAGTTCAATAAAAAAAAACAAACGAATCAACCAAGTACAAGTGAACAAACCTTGTGCCAGAAATGTAACAGATCAGCATCACGTTGGTTGACAGCTTTAGAAGATGATCGAAGGGAGTTACTGTTGATATAAGTGATGTTCTCGTTTGCAGGATTTGTACCCAAATACAAATAAAGTTCCTCCTTGCTAAGCTGCAAGTCTCCGAATTGCATTACATGGGACCCGTAATTACCATTGCCATTTGATGTTCTCTCCTTAACCTGCTCGGGTGAATATTATGAATCAGACGATAAAAAAATAATAATTACTTAGCTTTTTACATGACAACACACTAACAAAGTTTTCAGGGTATGCACATGCTTTCAAAACAAACTCAAGTTTAAATGTTTTATGTAATTATGTTCTGTGCATGCAGACAAGATAAATGTTTGCAGTGCAACATCACCTTAGATTGCTCATCTATGATCAAAGACATGAAAGCAAAAATACTATTTTATTAATATGATCAGAAACATCTAATTGATATTCAACAATAAGTTGTAGAATGCATGTAAAGTTCATCAAATTCATTGCTCTTACCAGATGATATTGCTGTTGGATTGTTTCTGTTTGCAGGTTGTGCACCTCACTGTCAGCATTAGAAAGGAATTAGTCAAACAGAACAGTGATATGATTAACATGTTCAACTAGAAAAACACAGTGGTTTCAATTTTCGGTAGCCTCCATTAAGGGCATGTTAGATACGTGACCAATAGTATGTATGGTCAATTGGTCACATATCTAAAAGAGGTCAACCCGTTTTATACTGGTCAAACGTACCTGTCTTCCATCCATGCAACACTGTACAGGTCACCCAAGCACGTGTCGTATTCTTCGGGAGCACTAGGATGTTCTCCGGGACAGTAAGTACCCCAACTGCTCTCATCAGGGCCAGATGCTGTGGTTGCATATATATTTAAACCTTGCGGAAGAAGACCCTCAAATATACTTCCAGATTCACATGCTTCAAGGTAAAATACCTATAATAGTAAACATTGTTCCCATAAAGTTAATATATAATATCAATTTGTAAGTACAGCAAAACATAAAGAAAATTACCAAGCTTTTGTATGTTCCGGACGCATGTTTTTTCTTCAAAACATCGATCAAATCGTTTGCATACAAGTAAGGACTTGTTGGCATCCCTGAGAATATGATAAGAGTGTGTAATTTTTTTTTATTTTTTTGTAAAAAGGCTAACTAAAGTCTAAACAAATAATAATAGAGGATGAAGTAGCTTACCAAGCACACCTGGACCGCCATGATCAGAATAATATATAAAGATGTGATCATTGGGGCCGCTATTTACAACCTTTCCGCTGCCCCCTTTAACTGCAGTTTTATTTCCAAGCAAAACGGCAAAAAAGTTGTCAACAGTGACATCTTCTCCCGTGTAATCCTGTGAAAACGAAACTAATGAGAATCGAACATATTTCACATTTGAGACATGTGGAAATGAGTGAGTCAAAATGTTGACCTTTGGTACTCCATGATATACATCATCACCGTCTGGGTGATTAATAATGATTCCAGGCCTGGGGTTCTCTTCGTTATTTGCAATGTCATCGTACATGAAAACGACAATATTTTCATCCTTGATGCCACCGTTTTTCAAGAGCTGGTATGCGTGACATACATCTGACTGGAGTAGAAAACGAGTGGGTTTTAATAAATGAATAAACAATCCATTCAAGCAAACCAGAAACAATAGTGGCTTTAAGCTCTAGATCTTTTACTATAATATGAATCTAATTTCTTGGTAATACAACTTAAGATTATGTAAAGTGTAAACAGAACCTATCGATTATGAACAGAAAAATAAGAACACTAAGCATATATACATGTTTCAATAAAAATTATTCCTTCAATGTCATTGGCAGTAACAATATTATGTCCTGCAACTTCTGGGTTCGCCATTTACTTCAAGTAAATTTCTTTACATTTCTTACCAAAGATCGCCACCACTTCCATTGACAGATGAATGAATCCACTACTCTATCACATAGTTGTCGAAGGCGCACTCAAGGCACAAAGAGTGAGCCTTGGGCCTCAGTGCAAGGCGTTTAAAAAGTGAGGCCATTTTAGGCGAGGCGTATAGTATAAGATACAAGTTTAGGGACTTTAGACATGTTTTAGACTTCTTAAGGCTAGTTTAGGTTGTTTTAGGCTTCTTTAGGGCTAGTTTTAGGTTGATTACAGGCTTATTAAGGTTGGGATAACTGTTTCAGACATGTTCAGACGATTTTTGGCCGGAATTTCGTCCAGAACTTGGCCTGGAAAATGTGGCTGAAGGCCTAAAAGTGAGGCTTTTGAAGCGAAGCGAGAAGGCTGTGTTGGGCCTGTGGTGAGCCTTGACAACAGAGCTCTACTGTTGGTCTTACTCAAATATCAATATTCGAATCTTTCTTCGTTTATCTATCGACAAACAAGATAATCCAAACATAAGAAATTCAACACAACTAAAAGTCACATTGTCCTTTTGTTTATACAAATCTTTAGACACCATCAAGCATACCACTAAATTCCTTTTAGCATAAACAATAACAGTGAGTTCAGTAGTATCCTAGGGTTTAATTGCTACACACTCTATTAATCACACTTCAACAACTTCATATAAAGAAATAAAAACCTAAAACCAGCAAGTTCTCACTACTTAACATTTAACAGAAAATCAAACAGTATGATAATTTGGTTCAAATAACAGTTTATTTTTGAATTATTAATTAATAATTATGTAAAAAAGTGGGAACTATAATAACCTGATGCCTGTAATTCCAGTAACCGTTAGATCCGGCGAGTAAGACGGCCCATCGGGTACCAACGGAGTCATCGGAGTGAGGCTTCTCCGACGGCAACCGGATGAAATCGTCGGCAAAGAGACGCGCGTGAACAATTGTGACGATCAAAGGTGCAAGGAGGAAGGTTGCGTGAAGATTCATGTTGGTAGCAGGAGGAATGTTGTTGAAGTCGGTGCCTTCTTCTTCCTTTTTATTATGAAAGCTTCGACTTTAAGCCTTTTATATCTTTCACATCAAGCTTCCTATTCGACTTCAATTATGTATCCTTTCTATTTAGGAATTTTTAATTTTTTATATATCAAACGACAAATATATAATTCTTTTTCAACGGTAAATTTGGCTTGCTAACTGAAGTATTATCGTACTACCAGCTAAAGTATTCGATCATATACATCTCCATTAGGCAATAATGCCTATACACCAATTCAAAAGAAAACTTAATAAATCTGAAAAAACTCACTTGTGAGAATTGAACACAGGACCTAATAATACATTCACAAAATAATTTTCCGATAAAGTTATAGTAGTGATAATTAAAATTATGAGTTAATTACATTGATGAGATATTTTTGGCTACATAATATGATCCATGATCCTAAGTCTATATTATTTTACACGTGTAGATATCATTAGACCATTGTTTTTTTTTTTTTTTGGCTAATGATTATAGATACAAGTACTTTTTTAAGTACTGGTCATTATGTTGGAGCCATGAATTCTATTTAGGTGTCTTGACAAGTTGTAACCTAATTGATTTTTTTATTATTAAGGATAAAATACCTGTGAAGTTCATATCAAAATGCCAATTTTACTGGGTATTTAAAAACAATAAAAGGATAACTACGCACCCCTTGCCTATACTAGTGCGCCTAATTCTCCTATGACATGTAGGCTTATCTCTTCGCAAAGTTACAACTAACTGTCAATACACTCACTCTCTCGTCATCCTTTATCTCTATAACTTAGCATAATTCTTCTACAACGGTCAAATACAAGTTGAAAACTTTATTATTCCTTCATACTTGTCAAGTTACAAGTTGATTTCAAATTTCCATTATCTAATGAGCTTTATTTCAAACAACGTTCAAATACAAGTGATTTTCACATTTTTCATTACATAATGAGGTTTATTTGAAAAAGCACACGAAATGCTTTTTTGAATGTTGATTTCAAGATTATCTTTGGTCTCCGCACATGCCAACCATCTTATGTTGGAGCGGCTGTTACTTTGTTTGATGAAGGACTTCGGCAAGCCATTGATGATATTGTGGTTGGCGGGGGGCCGTTCTTTGGGGACTTGCAATGGCGATTGGCTTCCTTGCCAATCAAGGAGGGTGGGCTTGGATTACTATCGGCGGGGGATGTCTCGTCTTTTGCCTTCGTGGCCTCCAGAGTGCAATCTTTGGAACTTCAAGATCATATTCTGCGAGCTTGTTGTATGGGTGATTTGGATTCGGAATTTGGGGCTGCGTTGGATGGTTTACAAGCCGTTCTTCCTGATGTTGACCTTGGCGGTTTTGCTAATAAAGACACCGCCCCCGTGAACCTCAAACTATTTTGGCGAGTGCTTTTTATGGTAAAACCGTGAAGGAAATCAATGGTGTTTTCGGGTTATCCCCTCGGCAAAAAGCTGTTTTTGATTGTTTACGAGCCCCCCACGCTCAAGATTTCCTTACTGTTATTCCGATCGAGGGCTTGGGGCAATGTATGTCGGCAGTAGAATATCGTTCTGTCCTCAAATATCGTTTGATGATACCGTTGTACCCTGAGGATGAACCGTACCCTGTTTGTCGGAAGGTGTGTCTTGATAGCTTCGGGGAACATGCCCTTCACTGCAAAGAGCTTCCTGGCTTCAAGTACAGACACGATCTGGTTAGAGATGTGTTGTTTGACGTTCTCAAGCGAGCTGGTATCGCTGTTAAAAAAGAGGCTCCGGTTAATTTCCTAACGGACCCGATGGAGGGGAGGTCTTCCCTTCGACCAGCCGATGTGCTGGTTTTTGGATGGTCCGGGGGTAAGCATGCTTGCATTGATCTCACGGGGGTGTCGCCTCTTGCCGGTTTCAGGGGCAGTGGTTTTGTTTCAGGGCAAGCGACACAGAAGGCTGAGGCGGGGAAAATATCCAAGCACGAGCAGGCCTGCATAGATAATCAACATGCCTTCCTTCCTTTCGCGTTCGATACCTTTGGTTGTCTGGCCCCTGTGGCGTCCGGTTTCTTGAAGCGGGTTCAAAAGACAGCACTTGCGCATGCGACAGTGTCTGTAGGCCATAGTTATGTGTTTAGCCGAGTAGGATTTGCAATTCAAAAGGGGGTGGCGGCGCAGCTTGTTACCCGTCTACCAACCCATTATTTGTAATTTGCATCTATTTTATTTATAAAATATACTAATTAAAGAAATTTTTTTTTCAAGATTTCATACATCACTGCCGTCACCAAATCAGGAAAATCCATCAAAGTTTATTACTACTGATGACATTTGCATCAAAACATAACAATATTTGTATTGTGTAAATGTTACTTAATTGTGTTTCGAGCAAAATGCATAAAAATCATAAAGTGTATGAATCTTATTATTTTACATATTGGATTACGAATTTTGCATTTTAGTTTAAAAATGTTATGCTTTTATCCTTTAATGTAGTGGTTTAGCGGAATAGCATATATTCTTGCAAGTTTTATTTGTATTTTATAAACCTTAGTACTTTAACAATCATTTATATAACCTTAATCATAGGCTGTAACACATAACGTGTCTTCTTGTCCCATTTTGGATAAAGAATTGGCCAACTCCACATGATATTATCTGATAAGATAATGCGTCAAGATTTCATCATCCCATGCTTTATAATCCAATAATGGCCCCACATGAAAATTGACTACCAACCAACAACAGATTGTTTAGTTTTAATTGAGTTCGAATTTTATAGTTGGGTTTACTGTAGAATTTGTTGGGCTTTTTTTATTTGGGTTAGAAATTATAAATGGTTTAATTTAAACCAGTTGGGCTTTTTTAATTTGGGATTAAGTTAAACTAATTGGGCTTTGATTAGTAAATGGGTTTAACTGTTTAAATATATAGATTTTTAATATATTTTTTTGAACCGCAAATTTGGATCACCAACGGACCATTTTTGGAGTGTTTATTTTTTGGTGTCTGATCCGCATATATATCACCATTGCTCTTGATTTTCTTGACTGTATATCTCTCAAATGTCAACATATACACGTGTGATTTAGTTTGGGAATATTTTTCAATGCCGAGAACCTCGATCAGAGAGAAAAAAAGCGTAAGGTTCACAATGGTGTAAAACTAAAATGGGATATACCGGGCTAGGATTCGAGTTACAGGAACAAGGGTCAAACCAACCACCCAAGAATGGAATCGTCGAGCGAAAACACTTGACAACCTCCTGGAAGCAGCTTTTCTTGCCACCAAACCTTTCTCCATCAATTAGAAATCTGATGTTGTCACTAAACACATTCCTTAAATTGTAGCCATTTTTTGAGTATTCATTTTTTGGTGTCTAATCCGCATATATATCACCATTCGTCTTGATTTCTTGACTGTATATCTCTTAAATGTCCACATATACACGTGTGATTTAGTTTACGAAGATTTTTCAATTCCGAGAACCTCGATCAGAGAGTAAAAAAGGCGTAAGGTTCACAATGGTGTAAAACTAAAATGGTATATATCGGGCTATGATTCGAGTTACAGGAACAAGGGCCAAACCAACCACCCAAGAACCGAATCGTCGACCGAAAACACTTGACAACCTCCTGTAAACAGCTTTTCTTGCCACTAGACCTTTCTCCATTAATTAGGAATCTGATGCCATCACTATACACAATCCTTAAATTGTAGCCATTTTTTGAGTGTTTATTTTTTAGTGTCTAATCCGCATATATATCACCATTGCTATTGATTTTCTTAACTGTATATCTCTTAAATGTCATCATATACACGTGTGATTTAAAAGTTTACAAAGATTTTTCAATGCCGAGAACCTCGATCAGAGAGTAAAAAAGGTGTAAGGTGTAAGGTTCACAATGGTGTAAAACTAAAATGTGATATATCGCGCTAGGATTCGAGTTACAGGAACAAGGGCCAAACTAACCACCCAAGAATAGAATCGTCGAGCGAAAACACTTGACAACCTCCTGCAAGTAGCTTTTCTTGCCACCAGACCTTTATCCATCAATTAAGAATCAGATGCCGTCATTATAGACATTCCTTAAATTGTAGCCATTTTTTGAGTGTTTATTTTTGGTGTCTAATCCGCATATATATCACCATTGCTCTTGATTTTCTTGACTGTATCTCTCTTAAATGTCAACATATACACGTGTGATTTAGTTTACGAAGATTTTTCAATGCCGAGAACCTCGATCAGAGAGTAAAAAAGGCGTAAGGTTAACAATGGTGTAAAAGTAAAATGGGATATACCGGGTTAGGATTCGAGTTATATGAACAAGGGCCAATCCAACCACCCAAGAATGGAATCGTCGAGCGAAAACATTGACAACCTTCTGGAAGTAGCTTTTCTTGCCACCAGACCTTTCTTCATCAATTAGGAATCTGATGCCGTCACTAAACACATTCCTTAAATTCTAGCCATTTTTGAGTGTTTATTTTTTGGTGTCTAATCCGCATATACATCACCATTGCTCTTGATTTTCTTGACTGTATATCTCTTAAATATCAACATATACACGTGTGATTTAGTTTACGAAGATTTTTCAATGCCGAGAACCTCGATCAGAGAGTAAAAAAGGCGTAAGGTTCACAATGGTGTAAAACAAAAATGGGATATATCGGGCTAGGATTCGAGTTACAGGAACAAGGGCCAAACCAACCACCCAAGAATGGAATCGTCGAGCGAAAACACTTGACAACCTCCTGGAAGCAGCTTTTCTTGCCACCAGACCTTTCTCCATCAATTAGGAATCTGATGCCGTCACGAAACACATTCCTTAAATTGTAGCTATTTTTTGAGTGTTTATTTTTTGGTGTCTAATCCGCATATATATCACCATTGCTCTTGATTTTCTTGACTGTATATCTCTTAAATGTCAACATATACACGTGTGATTTAGTTTACGAAGATTTTTCAATTCCGAGAACCTCGATAAGAGAGTAAAAAAGGCTTAAGGTTCACAATGGTGTAAAACTAAAATAGGATATACCGGGCTTGGATTCGAGTTACAGGAACAAGGGCCAAACCAACCACCCAAGAATGGAATCGTCGAGCGAAAACACTTGACAACCTCCTGGAAGCAGCTTTTCTTGCCACCAGACCTTTCTCCATCAATTAGGAATCTGATGGCGTCACTAAACACAGGAGTAAGGTTCCCAATGGTGTAAAACTAAAATGAGATATGCCGGGCTAGGATTCGAGTTACAGGAACAAGGGCCAAACCAACCACCCAAGAATGGAATCGTCGAGCGAAAACACTTGAGAACCTCCTGGAAGCAGCTTATGTTGCCACCAGACCTTTATCCATCAATTAGGAATCTGATGCCATCACTAAACACAATCCATAAATTGTAGCAATTTTTTTAGGGTTTATTTTTTGGTGTCTAATCCGCATATTTATCACAATTGCTCTTGAGTTTCTTGACTGTATATCTATTAAATGTTAACATATACACGTGTGATTTACTTTACGAAGATTTTTCAATGCTGAGAACCTCGATTAGAGAGTAAAAAAGGCGTAATGTTAACAATGGTGTAAAACTAAAATGGGATATACCGGGCTAGTATTCGAGTTACAGGAACAAGGGCCAAACCAACCACCCAAGAATGGAATCGTCGAGTGAAAACACCTGACAACCTCCTGGAAGCAGCGTTTCTTGCCACCAGACATTTCTCCATCAACTAGGAATCTGATGCCGCCACTAAACACGTTCCTTAAATTGTAGCCATTTTTTGAGTGTTTATTTTTTGGTGTCTAATCCGCATATATATGACCATTGCTCTTGATTTTCTTGACTGTATATCCCTTAAATGTCAACATATACACGTGTGATTTAGTTTACGGAGATTTCTCAATGCCGAGAACCTCGATCAGAGAGTAACAAAGGAGTAAGGTTCACAATGGTGTAAAACTAAAATGAGATATACCGGGCTAGGATTCGAGTTACAGGAACACGGGCCAAACCAACCACCCAAGAATGGAATCGTCGAGCGAAAACACTTGAGAACCTCCTGGAAGCAGCTTACGTTGCCACCAGACCTTTATCAATCAATTAGGAATCTGATGCCATCACTAAACACAATCCATAAATTGTAGCAATTTTTTTAGGGTTTATTTTTTGGTGTCTAATCCGCATATTTATCACAATAGCTCTTGAGTTTCTTGACTCTATATCTCTTAAATGTCAACATATAGATGTGTGATTTAGTTTACGAAGATTTTTCTATGCCGAGAACCTCGATCAGAGACTAAAAAGGCGTAAGGTTCATAATGGTGTAAAACTAAAATGGGATATACCGGGCTAGGATTCGAGTTACCGGAACAAGGGCCAAACCAACCACCCAAGAATGGAATTGGCAAGCGAAAACTCTTGACAACCTCCTGGAAGTAGCTTTTCTTGCCACCAAACCTTTTTCCATCAATTAGGAATCTGATGCCGTCACTAAACACATTCCTTAAATTGTGGCCATTTTTTGAGTTTGTATTTTTTGGTGTCTAATCTGCATATACATCATCATTGCTCTTGATTTTCTTGACTGTATATCTCTTATATGTCAACATATACACGTGTGATTTAATTTACGAAGATTTTTCAATGCCGAGAACCTCGATCAGAGAGTAAAAAAGGCGTAAGGTTCACAATGGTGTAAAACTAAAATGGGATATACCGGGCTAGGATTCGAGTTACAGGAACAAGGGCCAAACCAACCACCCAAGATTTGTATCGTCGAGCAAAAACATTTGACAACCTCCTGGAAGCAGCTTTTCTTGCCACCAGACCTTTATCCATCAATTAGGAATCAGATGCCGTCACTATAGACATTCCTTAAATTGTAGCCATTTTTTGAGTGTTTATTTTTGGTGTCTAATCCGCATATATATCACCATTGCTCTTGATTTTCTTGACTGTATATCTCTTAAATGTCAACATATACACGTGTGATTTAGTTTACGAAGATTTTTCAATGCCGAGAACCTCGATCAGAGAGTAAAAAAGGCGTAAGGTTAACAATGGTGTAAAAGTAAAATGGGATATACCGGGTAGGATTCGAGTTACAAGAACAAGGGCCAAACCAACCACCCAAGAATGGAATCATCGAGCGAAAACATTGACAACCTTCTGGAAGTAGCTTTTCTTGCCACCAGACCTTTCTGCATCAATTAGGAATCTGATGCCGTCACTAAACACATTCCTAAAATTCTAGCCATTTTTTGAGTGTTTATTTTTTGGTGTCTAATCCGCATATACATCACCATTGCTCTTGATTTTCTTGACTGTATATCTCTTAAATATCAACATACACACGTGTGATTTAGTTTACGAAGATTTTTCAATGCCGAGAACCTCGATCAGAGAGTAAAAAAGGCGTAAGGTTCACAATGGTGTAAAACAAAAATGGGATATATCGGGCTAGGATTCGAGTTACAGGAACAAGGGCCAAACCAACCACCCAAGAATGGAATCGTCGAGCGAAAACACTTGACAACCTCCTGGAAGCAGCTTTTCTTGCCACCAGACCTTTCTCCATCAATTAGGAATCTGATGCCGTCACGAAACACATTCCTTAAATTGTAGCTATTTTTTGAGTGTTTATTTTTTGTTGTCTAATCCGCATATATATCACCATTGCTCTTGATTTTCTTGACTGTATATCTCTTAAATGTCAACATATACACGTGTGATTTAGTTTACGGAGATTTCTCAATGCCGAGAACCTCGATCAGAGAGTAACAAAGGAGTAAGGTTCACAATGGTGTAAAACTAAAATGAGATATACCGGGCTAGGATTCGAGTTACAGGAACACGGGCCAAACCAACCACCCAAGAATGGAATCGTCGAGCGAAAACACTTGAGAACCTCCTGGAAGCAGCTTACGTTGCCACCAGACCTTTATCAATCAATTAGGAATCTGATGCCATCACTAAACACAATCCATAAATTGTAGCAATTTTTTTAGGGTTTATTTTTTGGTGTCTAATCCGCATATTTATCACAATAGCTCTTGAGTTTCTTGACTCTATATCTCTTAAATGTCAACATATAGATGTGTGATTTAGTTTACGAAGATTTTTCTATGCCGAGAACCTCGATCAGAGACTAAAAAGGCGTAAGGTTCATATTGGTGTAAAACTAAAATGGGATATACCGGGCTAGGATTCGAGTTACCGGAACAAGGGCCAAACCAACCACCCAAGAATGGAATTGGCAAGCGAAAACTCTTGACAACCTCCTGGAAGTAGCTTTTCTTGCCACCAAACCTTTTTCCATCAATTAGGAATCTGATGCCGTCACTAAACACATTCCTTAAATTGTGGCCATTTTTTGAGTTTGTATTTTTTGGTGTCTAATCTGCATATACATCATCATTGCTCTTGATTTTCTTGACTGTATATCTCTTATATGTCAACATATACACGTGTGATTTAATTTACGAAGATTTTTCAATGCCGAGAACCTCGATCAGAGAGTAAAAAAGGCGTAAGGTTCACAATGGTGTAAAACTAAAATGGGATATACCGCGCTAGGATTCGAGTTACAGGAACAAGGGCCAAACCAACCACCCAAGAATAGAATCGTCGAGCGAAAACACTTGACAACCTCCTGCAAGTAGCTTTTCTTGCCACCAGACCTTTATCCATCAATTAGGAATCAGATGCCGTCACTATAGACATTCCTTAAATTGTAGCCATTTTTTGAGTGTTTATTTTTGGTGTCTAATCCGCATATATATCACCATTGCTCTTGATTTTCTTGACTGTATATCTCTTAAATGTCAACATATACACGTGTGATTTAGTTTACGAAGATTTTTCAATGCCGAGAACCTCGATCAGAGAGTAAAAAAGGCGTAAGGTTAACAATGGTGTAAAAGTAAAATGGGATATACCGGGTAGGATTCGAGTTACAAGAACAAGGGCCAAACCAACCACCCAAGAATGGAATCATCGAGCGAAAACATTGACAACCTTCTGGAAGTAGCTTTTCTTGCCACCAGACCATTTTCCATCAATTAGGAATCTGATGCCGTCACTAAACACATTCCTAAAATTCTAGCCATTTTTTGAGTGTTTATTTTTTGGTGTCTAATCCGCATATACATCACCATTGCTCTTGATTTTCTTGACTGTATATCTCTTAAATATCAACATACACACGTGTGATTTAGTTTACGAAGATTTTTCAATGCCGAGAACCTCGATCAGAGAGTAAAAAAGGCGTAAGGTTCACAATGGTGTAAAACAAAAATGGGATATATCGGGCTAGGATTCGAGTTACAGGAACAAGGGCCAAACCAACCACCCAAGAATGGAATCGTCGAGCGAAAACACTTGACAACCTCCTGGAAGCAGCTTTTCTTGCCACCAGACCTTTCTCCATCAATTAGGAATCTGATGCCGTCACGAAACACATTCCTTAAATTGTAGCTATTTTTTGAGTGTTTATTTTTTGTTGTCTAATCCGCATATATATCACCATTGCTCTTGATTTTCTTGACTGTATATCTCTTAAATGTCAACATATACACGTGTGATTTAGTTTACGAAGATTTTTCAATTCCGAGAACCTCGATAAGAGAGTAAAAAAGGCTTAAGGTTCACAATGGTGTAAAACTAAAATAGGATATACCGGGCTTGGATTCGAGTTACAGGAACAAGGGCCAAACCAACCACCCAAGAATGGAATCGTCGAGCGAAAACACTTGACAACCTCCTGGAAGCAGCTTTTCTTGCCACCAGACCTTTCTCCATCAATTAGGAATCTGATGCCGTCACTAAACACATTCCTTAAATTGTAGCCATATTTTGAGTGTTTATTTTTTAGTGTCTAATCCGCATATTTATCACCATTGCTCTTGATTTTCTTGACTGTATATCTATTAAATGTCAACATATACACGTGTGATTTACTTTACGAAGATTTTTCAATGCTGAGAACCTCGATTAGAGAGTAAAAAAGGCGTAATGTTAACAATGGTGTAAAAGTAAAATGGGATATACCGGGCTAGTATTCGAGTTACAGGAACAAGGGCCAAACCAACCACCCAAGAATGGAATCGTCGAGTGAAAACACTTGACAACCTCCTGGAAGCAGCTTTTCTTGCCACCAGACATTTCTCCATCAACTAGGAATCTGATGCCGCCACTAAACACGTTCATTAAATTGTAGCCATTTTTTGAGTGTTTATTTTTTGGTGTCTAATTCGCATATATATCACCATTGCTCTTGATTTTCTTGACTGTATATCCCTTAAATGTCAACATATACACGTGTGATTTAGTTTACGGAGATTTCTCAATGCCGAGAACCTCGATCAGAGAGTAACAAAGGAGTAAGGTTCCCAATGGTGTAAAACTAAAATGAGATATGCCAGGCTAGGATTCGAGTTACAGGAACAAGGGCCAAACTAACCACCCAAGAATGGAATCGTCGAGCGAAAACACTTGAGAACCTCCTGGAAGCAGCTTATGTTGCCACCAGACCTTTATCCATCAATTAGGAATCTGATGCCATCACTAAACACAATCCTTAAATTGTAGCAATTTTTTTAGGGTTTATTTTTTGGTGTCTAATCCGCATATTTATCACAATTGCTCTTGAGTTTCTTGACTCTATATCTCTTAAATGTCAACATATAGACGTGTGATTTAGTTTACGAAGATTTTTCTATGCCGAGAACCTCGATCAGAGACTAAAAAGGCTTAAGGTTCATAATGGTGTAAAACTAAAATGGGATATACCGGGCTAGGATTCGAGTTACCGGAACAAGGGCCAAACCAACCACCCAAGAATGGAATTGGCAAGCGAAAACTCTTGAAAACCTCCTGGAAGTAGCTTTTCTTGCCACCAGACCTTTCTCCATCAATTAGGAATCTGATGCCGTCACTAAACACATTCCTTAAATTGTGGCCATTTTTTGAGTTTGTATTTTTTGGTGTCTAATCTGCATATACATCACCATTGCTCTTGATTTTCTTGACTGTATATCTCTTATATGTCAACATATACACGTGTGATTTAATTTACGAAGATTTTTCAATGCCGAGAACCTCGATCAGAGGGTAAGAAAGGCGTAAGGTTCACAATGGTGTAAAACTAAAATGGGATATACCGCGCTAGGATTCGAGTTACAGGAACAAGGGCCAAACCAACCACCCAAGAATAGAATCGTCGAGCGAAAACACTTGACAACCTCCTGCAAGTAGCTTTTCTTGCCACCAGACCTTTATCCATCAATTAGGAATCAGATGCCGTCACTAAAGACATTCCTTAAATTGTAGCCATTTTTTGAGTGTTTATTTTTGGTGTCTAATCTGCATATATATCACCATTGCACTTGATTTTCTTGACTGTATATCTCTTAAATGTCAACATATACACGTGTGATTTAGTTTACGAAGATTTTTCAATGCCGAGAACCTCGATCATAGAGTAAAAAAGGCGTAAGGTTAACAATGGTGTAAAAGTAAAATGGGATATACCGGGTTAGGATTCGAGTTACAGGAACAAGGGCCAAACCAACCACCCAAGAATGGAATCGTCGAGCGAAAACATTGACAACCTTCTGGAAGTAGCTTTTCTTGCCACCAGACCTTTCTGCATCAATTAGGAATCTGATGCCGTCACTAAACATATTCCTTAAATTCTAGCCATTTTTTGAGTGTTTATTTTTTGGTGTCTAATCCGCATATACATCACCATTGCTCTTGATTTTCTTGACTGTAAATCTCTTAAATATCAACATATACACGTGTGATTTAGTTTACGAAGATTTTTCAATGCCGAGAACCTCGATCAGAGAGTAAAAAAGGCGTAAGGTTCACAATGGTGTAAAACAAAAATGGGATATATCGGGCTAGGATTCGAGTTACAGGAACAAGGGCCAAACCAACCACCCAAGAATGGAATCGTCGAGCGAAAACACTTGACAACCTCCTGGAAGCAGCTTTTCTTGCCACCAGACCTTTCTCCATCAATTAGGAATCTGATGCCGTCACGAAACACATTCCTTAAATTGTAGCTATTTTTTGAGTGTTTATTTTTTGGTGTCTAATCCGCATATATATCACCATTGCTCTTGATTTTCTTGACTGTATATCTCTTAAATGTCAACATATACACCTGTGATTTAGTTTACGAAGATTTTTCAATTCCGAGAACCTCGATAAGAGAGTAAAAAAGGCTTAAGGTTCACAATGGTGTAAAACTAAAATAGGATATACCGGGCTTGGATTCGAGTTACAGGAACAAGGGCCAAACCAACCACCCAAGAATGGAATCGTCGAGCGAAAACACTTGACAACCTCCTGGAAGCAGCTTTTCTTGCCACCAGACCTTTCTCCATCAATTAGGAATCTGATGCCGTTACTAAACACATTCCTTAAATTGTAGCCATATTTTGAGTGTTTATTTTTTAGTGTCTAATCCGCATATTTATCACCATTTCTCTTGATTTTCTTGACTGTATATCTATTAAATGTCAACATATACACGTGTGATTTACTTTACGAAGATTTTTCAATGCTGAGAACCTCGATTAGAGAGTAAAAAAGGCGTAATGTTAACAATGGTGTAAAACTAAAATGGGATATACCGGGCTAGTATTCGAGTTACAGGAACAAAGGCCAAACCAACCACCCAAGAATGGAATCGTCGATTGAAAACACTTGACAACCTCCTGGAAGCAGCTTTTCTTGCCACCAGACATTTCTCCATCAACTAGGAATCTGATGCCGCCACTAAACACGTTCCTTAAATTGTAGCCATTTTTTGAGTGTTTATTTTTTGGTGTCTAATCCGCATATATATCACCATTGCTCTTGATTTTCTTGACTGTATATCCCTTAAATGTCAACATATACACGTGTGATTTAGTTTACGGAGATTTCTCAATGCCGAGAACCTCGATCAGAGAGTAACAAAGGAGTAAGGTTCACAATGGTGTAAAACTAAAATGAGATATGCCGGGCTAGGATTCGAGTTACAGGAACAAGGGCCAAACCAACCACCCAAGAATGGAATCGTCGAGCGAAAACACTTGAGAACCTCCTGGAAGCAGCTTATGTTGCCACCAGACCTTTATCCAACAATTAGGAATCTGATGCCATCACTAAACACAATCCATAAATTGTAGCAATTTTTTTAGGGTTTATTTTTTGGTGTCTAATCCGCATATTTATCACAATTGCTCTTGAGTTTCTTGACTCTATATCTCTTAAATGTCAACATATAGACGTGTGATTTAGTTTATGAAGATTTTTCTATGCCGAGAACCTCGATCAGAGACTAAAAAGGCGTAAGGTTCATAATGGTGTAAAACTAAAATGGGATATACCGGGCTAGGATTCGAGTTACCGGAACAAGGGCCAAACCAACCACCCAAGAATGGAATTGGCAAGCGAAAACTCTTGACAACCTCCTGGAAGTAGCTTTTCTTGCCACCAGACCTTTCTCCATCAATTAGGAATCTGATGCCGTCACTAAACACATTCCTTAAATTGTGGCCATTTTTTGAGTTTGTATTTTTTGGTGTCTAATCTGCATATACATCACCATTGCTCTTGATTTTCTTGACTGTATATCTCTTATATGTCAACATATACACGTGTGATTTAATTTACGAAGATTTTTCAATGCCGAGAACCTCGATCAGAGAGTAAAAAAGGCGTAAGGTTCACAATGGTGTAAAACTAAAATGGGATATACCGCGCTAGGATTCGAGTTACAGGAACAAGGGCCAAACTAACCACCGAAGAATAGAATCGTCGAGCGAAAACACTTGACAACCTCCTGCAAGTAGCTTTTCTTGCCACCAGACCTTTATCCATCAATTAGGAATCAGATGCTGTCACTATAGACATTCCTTAAATTGTAGCCATTTTTTGAGTGTTTATTTTTGGTGTCTAATCCGCATATATATCACCATTGCTCTTGATATTCTTGACTGTATATCTCTTAAATGTCAACATATACACGTGTGATTTAGTTTACGAAGATTTTTCAATGCCGAGAACCTCGATCAGAGAGTAAAAAAGGCGTAAGGTTAACAATGGTGTAAACGTAAAATGGGATATACCGGGTAGGATTCGAGTTACAGGAACAAGGGCCAAACCAACCACCCAAGAATGGAATCGTCGAGCGAAAACATTGACAACCTTCTGGAAGTAGCTTTTCTTGCCACCAGACCTTTCTGCATCAATTAGGAATCTGATGCCGTCACTAAACACATTCCTTTAATTCTAGCCATTTTTTGAGTGTTTATTTTTTGGTGTCTAATCCGCATATACATCACCATTGCTCTTGATTTTCTTGACTGTATATCTCTTAAATATCAACATATACACGTGTGATTTAGTTTACGAAGATTTTTCAATGCCGAGAACCTCGATCAGAGAGTAAAAAAGGCGTAAGGTTCACAATGGTGTAAAACAAAAATGGGATATATCGGGCTAGGATTCGAGTTACAGGAACAAGGGCCAAACCAACCACCCAAGAATGGAATCCTCGAGCGAAAACACTTGACAACCTCCTGGAAGCAGCTTTTCTTGCCACCAGACCTTTCTCCATTAATTAGGAATCTGATGCCGTCATGAAACACATTCCTTAAATTTTAGCTATTTTTTGAGTGTTTATTTTTTGGTGTCTAATCCGCATATATATCACCATTGCTCTTGATTTTCTTGACTGTATATCTCTTAAATGTCAACATATACACGTGTGATTTAGTTTACGAAGATTTTTCAATTCCGAGAACCTCGATAAGAGAGTAAAAAAGGCTTAAGGTTCACAATGGTGTAAAACTAAAATAGGATATACCGGGCTTGGATTCGAGTTACAGGAACAAGGGCCAAACCAACCACCCAAGAATGGAATCGTCGAGCGAAAACACTTGACAACCTCCTGGAAGCAGCTTTTCTTGCCACCAGCCCTTTCTCCATCAATTAGGAATCTGATGCCGTCACTAAACACATTCCTTAAATTGTAGCCATATTTTGAGTGTTTATTTTTTAGTGTCTAATCCGCATATTTATCACCATTGCTCTTGATTTTCTTGACTGTATATCTATTAAATGTCAACATATACACGTGTGATTTACTTTACGAAGATTTTTCAATGCTGAGAACCTCGATTAGAGAGTAAAAAAGGCGTAATGTTAACAATGGTGTAAAACTAAAATGGGATATACCGGGCTAGTATTCGAGTTACAGGAACAAGGGCCAAACCAACCACCCAAGAATGGAATCGTCGGGTGAAAACACTTGACAACCTCCTGGAAGCAGCTTTTCTTGCCACCAGACATTACTCCATCAACTAGGAATCTGATGCCGCCACTAAACACGTTCCTTAAATTGTAGCCATTTTTTGAGTGTTTATTTTTTGGTGTCTAATCCGCATATATATCACCATTGCTCTTGATTTTCTTGACTGTATATCCCTTAAATGTCAACATATACACGTGTGATTTAGTTTTCGGAGATTTCTCAATGCCGAGAACCTCGATCAGAGAGTAACAAAGGAGTAAGGTTCACAATGGTGTAAAACTAAAATGAGATATACCGGGCTAGGATTCGAGTTACAGGAACAAGGGCCAAACCAACCACCCAAGAATGGAATCGTCGAGCGAAAACACTTGAGAACCTCCTGGAAGCAGCTTATGTTGCCACCAGACCTTTATCCATCAATTAGGAATCTGATGCCATCACTAAACACAATCCATAAATTGTAGCAATTTTTTAGGGTTTATTTTTTGGTGTCTAATCCGCATATTTATCACAATTGCTCTTGAGTTTCTTGACTCTATATCTCTTAAATGTCAACATATAGACGTGTGATTTAGTTTACGAAGATTTTCCTATGCCGAGAACCTCGATCAGAGACTAAAAAGGCGTAAGGTTCATAATGGTGTAATACTAAAATGGGATATACCGGGCTAGGATTCGAGTTACCGGAACAAGGGCCAAACCAACCACCCAAGAATGGAATTGGCAAGCGAAAACTCTTGACAACCTCCTGCAAGTAGCTTTTCTTGCCACCAGACCTTTCTCCATCAATTAGGAATCTGATGCCGTCACTAAACACATTCCTTAAATTGTGGCCATTTTTTGAGTTTGTATTTTTTGGTGTCTAATCTGCATATACATCACCATTGCTCTTGATTTTCTTGACTGTATATCTCTTATATGTCAACATATACACGTGTGATTTAATTTACGAAGATTTTTCAATGCCGAGAACCTCGATCAGAGAGTAAAAAAGGCGTAAGGTTCACAATGGTGTAAAACTAAAATGGGATATACCGCGCTAGGATTCGAGTTACAGGAACAAGGGCCAAACCAACCACCCAAGAATAGAATCGTCGAGCGAAAACACTTGACAACCTATTGCAAGTAGCTTTTCTTGCCACCAGACCTTTATCCGTCAATTAGGAATCAGATGCCGTCACTATAGACATTCCTTAAATTGTAGCCATTTTTTAAGTGTTTATTTTTGGTGTCTAATCCGCATATATATCACCATTGCTCTTGATTTTCTTGACTGTATATCTCTTAAATGTCAACATATACACGTGTGATTTAGTTTACGAAGATTTTTCCATGCCGAGAACCTCGATCAGAGAGTAAAAAAGGCGCAAGGTTAACAATGGTGTAAAAGTAAAATGGGATATACCGGGTTAGGATTCGAGTTATAGGAACAAGGGCCAAACCAACCACCCAAGAATGGAATCGTCGAGCGAAAACATTGACAACCTTCTGGAAGTAGCTTTTCTTGCCACCAGACCTTTCTGCATCAATTAGGAATCTGATGCCGTCACTAAACGCATTCCTTAAATTCTAGCCATTTTTTGAGTGTTTATTTTTTGGTGTCTAATCCGCATATACATCACCATTGCTCTTGATTTTCTTGGCTGAATATCTCTTAAATGTCAACATATACACGTATGATTTAGTTTACGAAGATTTTTCAATGCCGAGAACCTCGATCAGAGAGTTAAAAAGGCGTAAGGTTGACACTGGTGTAAAACTAAAATGGGATATATCATGCTAGGATTCGAGTTACAGGAACAAGGGCCAAACCAATCACCCAAGAATGGAATCGTCGAGCGGAAACACTTGACAATCTCCTGGAAGCAGCTTTTCATGCCACCAAACCTTTCTCCATCAATTAGGAATCTGATGCCGTCACTATACACATTCCATAAATTGTAGCCATTTTTTGAATGTTTATTTTTTGGTGTCTAATCCGCATATATATATCACCATTGCTCTTGATTTTCTTGACTGCATATCTCTTAAATGTCAACATATACACGTGTGATTTAGTTGACGAAGATTTTTCAATGCCGAGAACCTCGATCAGAGAGTAAAAAAGTCGTAAGATTCACAATGGTGTAAAACTAAAAAAGGATATACCGGGCTAGGATTCGAGTTACAGGAACAAGGGCCAAACCAACCACCCAAGATTTGTATCGTCGAGCAAAAACATTTGACAACCTCCTGGAAGCAGCTTTTCTTGCCACCAGACCATTTTCCATCAATTAGGAATCTGATGCCGTCACAAAACACATTCCTTAAATTGTAGCTATTTTTTGAGTGTTTATTTTTTGGTGTCTAATCCGCATATATATCACCATTGCTCTTGATTTTCTTGACTGTATATCTTTTAAATGTCAATATATACACGTGTGATTTAGTTTACGAAGATTTTTCAATGCTGAGAACCTCGATCAGATAGTAAAGAAGGCGTAAGGTTCACAATGGTGTAAAACTAAAATGGGATATATCGGGCGAAGATTTGAGTTACAGGAACAAGGGCCAAACCAACCACCCAAGAATGGAATCGTCGAGCGAAAACACTTGACAACCTCCTGGAAGTAACTTTTCTTACCACCAGACCTTTCTCAATCAATTAGGAATCTGATGCCGTCACTAAACACATTCCACAAATTGTAGCCATTTTTTGAGTGTTTATTTTTTTGATGTCTAATCCGCATATATATCACCATTGCTCTTGATTTTTTTGACTGTATATCTCTTAAATGTCAACATATACACGTGTGATTTATTTTATGAAGATTTTTCAATGCTGAGAACATCTATCAGAGAATAAAAAAGGCGTAAGCTTCACATTGGTGTAAAACTAAAATGGGATATACCGGGCTAGGATTCGAGTTACAGGAACAAGGGCCAAACCAACCACCCAAGAATGGAACCGTCAAGCGAAAATACTTGACAACCTCCTGGAAGCAGCTTTTCTTGCCACCAGACCTGTCTCCATCAATTAGGAATCTGATGCCATCACTAAACACATTCCTTAAATTGTAGCCATTTTTTGAGTGTTTATTTTTTGGTGTCTAATCCACATATCTATCACCATTGCTATTGATTTTCTTGACTGTATATCTCTTAAATATCAACATATACACGTTTGATTTACTTTACGAAGATTTTTCAATGCCGAGAACCTCGATCAGAGAGTAAAAAAGTCGTAAGATTCACAATGGTGTAAAACTAGAATGAGATATACCGGGATAGGATTCGAGTTACAGGAACAAGGGCCAAACCAACCACCCAAGAATGGAATCGTCGAGCGAAAACACTTGACAAACTCCTGGAAGTAGCTTTTCTTGCTACCAGACCTTTCTCCATCAATTAGGAATCTGTTGCCATCACTAAACACATTCCTTAAATTGTAACAATTTTTGAGTGTTTATTTTTTGGTGTCTAATCCGCATATATATCACCATTGCTCTTGATTTTCTTGACTGTATATCTCTTAAATGTCAACATATACACGTCTGATTTAGTTTATGCAGATTTTTCAACGCCAAGAACCTCGATTAGAGAGTAAAAAAGGCGTAAGCTTCACAATGGTGTAAAACTAAAATGGGATATACCGGGCTAGGATTCGAGTCACAGGAACAAGGGCCAAACCAACCACCCACGAAAGGAATCGTCGAGCGCAAAAACTTGACAACCTCCTGGAAGCAGCTTTTCTTGCCACCAAACCTTTCTCCATCTATTAGGAATATGATGCCGTCAGTAAACACATTCCTTAAATTGTAGCCATTTTTTGAGTGTTTATTTTTTGGTGTCTAATCCGCATATATATCACCGTTGCTTTTGATTTTCTTGACTGTATATCTCTTAAATGTCAACTTATACACGTGTGAGTTAGTTTACGAAGATTTTTCAATGCCGAGAACCTCGATCAGAGAGTTAAAAAGGCGTAAGGTTCACAATGGTGTAAAACTAAAATGGGATATACCGGGCTAGGATTCGAGTTATCGGAAAAAGGGCCAAACCAACCACCCAAGAATGGACTCGTCGAGCGAAAACACTTGACAACCTCCTGGAAGCAGCTTTTCTTGCCACCAGACCTTTTGTGACAATACGTACTCTCGACCCTAATCGTCGAGAGAACGGTATGTTATTATTCATTATTATTATTATTATTATTATTATTATTATTATTATTATTATTGTTGTTGTCTTGATTATTATTTTTATTATTATTAGTGTTTAAACAATAATAACCGCGTCGATAGAAACGTGTCGTTTAACGACTCGCCCGAGCCACGCGTATATAACTTAACGTAAACACGAGATCACTATTTTAACCGTTTAATAGACCACAAAAATTGACGGGTTTATACCCATGGGCCAAGCCCAACCCAACTCCCCTAAACCCTAGCTTATAAGCACTGTTGGTACACTTTATGTGGACACGACTCGACTCGGTTCGACTCGGCTCAGTTCGATTTGGTCGACTCGGTTAGGTCCGGCTCAAGCCCGACGTCACGACATTCCTCAGTCGTGCGCCCCAGAGTTCGACACGCGAGACACGGAACGCCACAAGCCATTCCCTCAAAACACATCACCATGACATCACCTTAGTGATGTCATGATGATGTCATCAATTTGTCCTATGCTATGCATGAAATGGTGAAAGTTGTAGTAAACAGAACTATCAATGGGCCGTTCATCAACATGTGGGCCGTGAAACTTGTGTGGACTTGGACTACACTTGGGCTTCTCCAACAAACGACGAAACATAAATTAGAATATATGTATATCGACGAAACAGGTGTGTTTCGTCGACTTTGATTATGTTTCGCCGAGTCCTTTCTATTTCGTCATGTTCTGGTCTCAGTTTAGTATAAATACTCATCATTTGTTTCTGTGTGAGGTAGATGAGTGTGAGAGAAACAGAGAGACTTAGTGAAACTCTGTAAAAACATTGTTTGTATATGTTTCTGGGTGTACTCATCCTAATCAATAGATATTGAATCTTTGGTTACCCGTGTGTTTATACACTTTGTTTGGTTTGCACCGTCACGGGGATTCCGCACCCGTTACCGTGTTCGTGATAAACAAGGATAGGTTTACGTTATCGATCCACCGGAAAAACGGACCTACAATTGGTATCAGAGCTTTGGCTCTAATCCTTGTTTAAAACCAAACAAGTTTGGGTTTTTTATCAAGTGGTTTTTAGTGATTTTTCAGATTTTGTTCTTAAAAAGATTATATATTTTCTGGAAAAAGTCTTTTAAATCAGTGATTATCCTATGATTTTGCTAAAAGTTTGTTCAAAAACCTTGTTTGTTTGAATGTTTACATGTTACTAGTAGGTTTTTGTTAAAAGTTTAAACAAAATTTGTGTTCGGAAAATTTATCGGGTGATATTTTGGCCGGAATCATCATATTGTTCATCTGATCTTTGTAGTGTTCTTCATATATTCATATTGTTCTTGATATATTAAGTGTGTTTGATCTGATTTTGAGTTTAACTTAAAGTTGTTTCTAATATTAAATTGCTAGTGTTTGATTATTATATTAGTGTGATGATGATTTGTTGAAAAGGTAATGAGATAGGCATGTGGCTTGTTTGAAAAGGGTGTACTATTGTCAGTAAAAGATAATTGTGGCTTTGAAAATTTGTGCAAAGTTTGAAAATATCTCCATAACCAACCGGATCTTATCCAAATCTCACAAAGAGTTTCGTCCACCTCAATTATCACTTTCTTTTCGTCGAGCACCTGTTATACACTCGGTTTCGTCATAATAGTCAAACATCCATTCAGTTTCGTCAAAATTGTTTAGTATTCAAAAAAAAAAAAAAAAAAAAAAAAACATTGAGTTACGTCAACTTTCATCAATACACAAGTACTAAAGTCAAGCACAACTTTCATCAAGCACTATATAGTCAATATCATTTTTGGTTTTTGTCACATTTCATTAATTAAAAGGTTTATGTATTAAAAAAAAAAAAAATTCATTTGAAATATATTTAAGTTTCATTGTTTAATTTAAAAAAAAAAATTAACAAACTTTCGTTGTTAGTTAAATTAAAAAAAAAAAAACAAATTTTGTTGTTAATTAAAAAAAAAAAGGGGAAATTAAATTGATTTTTGAGTGGACTTCCATTGGGCTACATATTTCGTGGGGATTATCTATTACAATTGGATTTGGCCTACAATTCACGAAAAATTGGTCATTGTTTAGTACGCCTGTCTGTTACAATTCTTTGTGGGTTTGATCACACGAATTAAATTTTCGTGGACCAATTTTTTTTTTTCCAAAAAGTGATTTAACACTGTGTGTTCAAGTATTTGATCAGGTTTTCACATACATACATCAAACATGAGTTATACGAGTCTGGACTCACAACTATTTCAAAATCAGATTTCGATGGCAGAATATCTTTCACAATCAATATCCAAATACAAATCTCAAGATCAACCTCCACCTCAAGTTACCACTACTCAACCACAGTTCAATCAAAGTGCTTACCTTTGGCCCCCTAAACATCAAGCTCAACCTCAACAAGGCAACCAAAATCCTTTCATAAATCAAACAAGTACATCCACTTCCAACTCAAATAAAGCCGATGACTTCTGGTCTGTAAAATTGGGAAGTGGAGATCAAGGAGGAACTGTGTTTAATGCTAAAATTGTCAAGAATGTCAATGATGGTGAATCTTCAGGAAAAGATGATAGTTTGTCGAATGGTGCCAAGGAGATGAAATGTCAAAATTCTGACTTGATCAAGAAAGCTGATGCTACATCAGAAGAAATGGAGAAGATTCTCACTGAAGATGGATCTTTCTCTTCTCAGACTGCCTTTATGGTTAATGTCACAGCTTCTACAAGTCAGGTAAAATCCGAAACTCCTAGCATATGTAGTGATTGTGCATATATGAAACAGGAATGTGAGAGAGTGAAACTTGAATGTGACACAATTCATAGTCACAATCAACATTTGGTTGTTGATATGTCAAAGTGCAAAGAGGCAAACATGGCTTTAGTTCGAAATGAAAAGGAATTTAAATCTGTAATTGAAACCTTAAAGAAAAGTGTTTCCGAAGTGAACAAAGTTGTTTATCATAAACAAGTTAGTATTAACAATTACATTAACATCATTGAGGAAACCAAAAAGGAACTAGCCATTGCCAAATGCGAGCATGATGCAATCAAGCAAAAATTGGAGAGTTATTCTAACTCCCGATTTGTGCTCGATCACATAATTGACGTTCAACAACTGAAAGGGAACGTGAAAGGCGTTGGGTATAAGTCATGTCCACCTCCTTTGAGACACAACTATACCAAGATGCCCGATGAGGAGGAAATGCCTCGGTTTAAACCAACTGTACCTCTTAATTATGAGGAGTTTACAACTGGTCTAGGGTTCAAATCGGACAGTTCCTCGGAGGGCTCATCTGGAATAACCGAAAATTCAGCATCTGTTGGTACGGAAAAAAGTCCTCCCACAGTTGAGGACTATGATTCGTCAGATGATGAACCAGATGTGAGTGATGAGGATAAATCTCTTGAGAAGAACAAAGGAGTAGAAGTGCCTTTTGAGAATCACATTCTGTGTGATCCTCCTACTCCTGTTGTGCAAACAACTGATGCGAAACAAGAGATAGATCCTATCACTAAAACAGTGTCTGCTGTTAAAAGTGATAACGTGTTGTACACTTTAGTTGGTGATGACAAAATTTATTCAAACACAGCTTTTCCAATTAAAAATGTCAATCAATCTTTGATTGATAAAGTGTTTGAAGATACTACCAGTAAGTTTTTGGAAAAAGGGATCCCGAGAGTTTCAGTAACTCAGTGTAATCCGATTCCAAAAGCTGAAGTTAGAAGAAAATTTGGAAATCAAAAATCACCAACGAAGCAACAACCTATCGCTTTTAAGGGTAAACAACAACAACGAGCTCAAAAGCCCAAGGCTAAGGCTGAAACAAAAGGAGCTCGTTACAAGAAGAAAGCAAAAGACGTTAAGTTTGTGGCCTCCAAAGGTACTGATAAAATTGAGACTTTTGAAAACAAATCCAACACCGATTTTGTCCAACAAGTCAAGATTTTAAAGCGTAACAGTGATAACAATTACACTCAACGCACAAATGGGTGTAAAGCTAGTACCTCTGGGTCTACAACTTCAACGTCAGGCCGTCGATCAGATTCTCCTAAGTTTGTTGAAAGGAGAAAATGTTTTAAGTGTGGGAAGTTTGGGCACATCATTAAAGAATGCACAAACTTGCCCAAACCAAATTTTGTAGAAAGAGCACCACCTGAAAAGGTTCACCCACAACGTCGTCCTGTTTCACCAAAACATGATAAAAGAACTGTTAAAGAACAGGAAACAAAACAACGACGTAAAAATGTGAAGGTGATTGAAAAGGCGTTAAAACCGGAGGTTGTCCAAACAAAGTCTGTTAAGTTAGAAATTAAAAATGAAAAACAAAAACAGATTTGGAAACCAAAATCGGTAACTGTTTCAGGGGAAGCTCAATCCATTCCTAATCATCGGGAAATCGAAGTCACAATCTTCGATGACGAAGGACGACCTAAGTCTGTTAAGGCTTGGGTCCCCCTCTCCAACTAATCTCTGAGTGAGAGTGCAGGATGTTCCAGGAGGAACTATCGATAGTCATCGGATTGTTGATAGTGGAGTGTCCATGCACAAGTTAGGCGACTCAAAGCTCCAAGATATTGTTATTTCTAGGAGTGGTTGCCTTTGATGGAGAGAAAAAGAAAAGAAGACAGAAGTGTCTGTCGAAAAAGATTAAAAGCTTCGACAAAATGAAAATCATTTCAAAGTTTGATTGTTCAAGGCTAATCGGGTCCCCAGGATAGATTCAATCAAAATGTACGCACCTGCAGCACGTTTGAAGTTCAAAATCAACAAGATGAACGTGCAGTGTACATTTCTTCGTGGTGTGATTGAAGAAAATGTGTTTGTTGAACAAACCAACCGGGTGTGCGGATGCCTTGGCGTGGATTGAACAACCGCACACTACTTCTGAAAGCGAAAGACAAAGACCTTCGCTGGTGCAATGTGGAAGACCAGCCGGACCCAAAGGTTTATGATCTTGTTGCTGTGAAGAGATTTCTCAGTAGCTACAAAATCGACTTTGAAATCCACACCGGGTGGATATCCAGTTTGGGAGAGCACTCAGATTCCTTGCAATGCACGAAGCAGTTGCAGGATACGGTTTTAAATTTCTAATCTCTCCTTTACTTGTCGATATTTAAGCTGCTTTATAAATTGTTATCCTCTCGTAGCACTCTTTGGCCAGACAATGTTGTCATGGTCCGCACCGCTTACCGACATGCCAACTGATTTTTCCAAAATTCGATAAATCATTTCTGATTCAAAATTAATTTTGGTAAACGGCATTGAGGTAAAACATGAGTTAACTGACATCGGAAAATCGTTTTTGTAAATACCTTTGTGTTTTTAAAATTTCTCTTAGTTTGTTGATTTTAGGGGGAGTAAATCCAAAATTTGAAAATTCAAAAACATTGAAAAATTTCAAAACGCAAAAACATTGGAAAAACAAAAATGAGTTTCCTGGCGAGAAAAAGAGAAAATGATAGTAGATCAGTGGTCTGTTGAAATCTTTTTAAACTGAAATGCAAAATGAAAATATGTTAAGCAGCTCTATATAAGATGTATCGGTAGGCTCACAATCAGATTAAAGTGTGCAGGGTGATATAAACCTTAATCGACTGAAGATCAGGTGGGAACCACACATTGGCATATGGTCTTAGTACCGAAATTTCGTTTGAGAGATTGCCGGGGTTCTGAGATATTCGGTCTTTATACTGCTTATCATCTGGGTATCATGGTTGTATCCCAAACCATAAAAATAATGGAGACGTAGTCTAGATCTTCCATGATACTATACATACGTGTACATATTGCATTCGACCTCAATAAGTGATCAACAATCACATGTCCAAACAAAATAAGTGATTATATATCACAGATTCTTTGCGGGAGTCAAGTTCGTCTCTCTGCTGTACGAAAGTACTGACCTGTTCACGGACTTGCTCCTGTGCCCTCATGCATATGAAAATCAAGTTCCTCATCAATAAGTGATTCTATCACATAGGGCTTGTTTTCAAATCAAAATAAGTGAGTTTCTCACATTTTTATACGGTCAAACAGATGATAATCGGTATACTCACCGGTAAGATGAACTCTCGTGCATACCTTGATACGGGAATGTGTCGTGTGTGGATGAACACCGGTCGGTAAGTATAAATCATACCTTAACGTATCCCCTAAATATGATTACATCTGATAAGTTGAGTTTATGTGGACAACAATACCGATAATTGTTATAGGATGCTTATCTAAATGTTAATTAATTGAACAACAAGAGCGTTTTGACATGACCGTACACTGATATGATTCTCTTACCCTCGAAACTCGCAAAAAGAATGTCTGTAGATATTTATTTACTGTTTTCAGTTTATGCATCTTTGTATATATTTATTTATTGCTTTCCGTCTTTACATTTGAAAAATGAAAAATTCCAAAAAGATTTTGCTTCTAGTTTATTTTTGATTGACCGATGTTGGAACTCGAGTCTATCCTACCCAAAATCCTGATCGTAAGCCGGAAAACAATTGCATCTTCATAAACTGTCGAAGTTAACAAGTTTTGAAAGTTAAAGGTTTAAAATTGATCATTTTCTAAACTTTCAAACTGTTGTCGGTCGGTGTTTGATTGAGATTTGATCTCATATGTGTCGTCTGTTTAAATGTTAACTATATTCCAAGCGGTTATTCTCATTATGCGTTTAGCTTTCTTGCATGTGCAGATGCTAAAGGCTAGGAGAACATGTTCGATGACAAGCTTTGGAATGAAGACACGAAGTGGAGGCACTCAAAGGATAAAATGATCGAGTTGCCGCTGACCCTTCATCAACACCACAAGGATCTGAAGATTTGACAAGTCAAAAGATTCACGAGCATAACTCAATGGAGAGTTCAATTTAAGGGGGAGTTTGTTAACACACTACCTAAATGAAAAGGGAGTGTGTTGATACACTTTCTACTTATGACGCGTGAAGACTTTGAAGATCCTCCGACATGAAAGACACAGAAGACGAACAATCACAAAAGATGAACCTCACGAGTAGCGTCCAAGGGGGAGATTGTTGGTACACTTTATGTGGACACGACTCGACTCGGTTCGACTCGGCTCAGTTCGATTTGGTCGACTCGGTTAGGTCCGGCTCAAGCCCGACGTCACGACATTCCTCAGTCGTGCGCCCCAGAGTTCGACACGCGAGACACGGAACGCCACAAGCCATTCCCTCAAAACACATCACCATGACATCACCTTAGTGATGTCATGATGATGTCATCAATTTGTCCTATGCATGAAATGGTGAAAGTTGTAGTAAACAGAACTATCAATGGGCCGTTCATCAACATGTGGGCCGTGAAACTTGTGTGGACTTGGACTACACTTGGGCTTCTCCAACAAACGACGAAACAGAAATTAGAATATATGTATATCGACGAAACAGGTGTGTTTCGTCGACTTTGATTATGTTTCGCCGAGTCCTTTCTATTTCGTCATGTTCTGGTCTCAGTTTAGTATAAATACTCATCATTTGTTTCTGTGTGAGGTAGATGAGTGTGAGAGAAACAGAGAGACTTAGTGAAACTCTGTAAAAACATTGTTTGTATATGTTTCTGGGTGTACTCATCCTAATCAATAGATATTGAATCTTTGGTTACCCGTGTGTTTATACACTTTGTTTGGTTTGCACCGTCACGGGGATTCCGCACCCGTTACCGTGTTCGTGATAAACAAGGATAGGTTTACGTTATCGATCCACCGGAAAAACGGACCTACAAGTACCTTATACCCCACCCCTCACTTTTAATCAAGTCAAAAACCCTAAACATATACCAGCCGCACACACTCCCATTCCCCCCTGCAATTCCAATTACCAGGGTTACGTTCCGGCGCCGATTCCGTCATTCATTCTGCTGGCAGAACACACCTCCACGCCACCCCCTCCTTCTTATATCCTCCTAGTATCATCACACCCGCACAACAATTAGTCCGACGACAGCACCACCGTTTACGGCGGCGGAGATGATGGTGGTTTTTCAGCTTCTGGTTGATACAGGCTCCTTTCCGGCTGATAATAATGAGGGAAGTCGATGTCGGCGGAGAAACGGGTGGTGGATGGCAGCCGAGAAGATGGCAATGACGACTGAAGATGGTGGTGTTGATTAGTTCTGCTTAAACATAAGGGAAAACATGAATAACATACCTGTTACAGCATTCAAAGCAGTGGAGAATCCAGTCAGAGATCCAGCCATTGAGTTCGACATACTTGTCAGGATGATCCGGTTCCTCCTTAGGGTGTAAGGTGATGAACCGAAACTAGGGTTGATTTCGGTTAGGGAGAGAGAGACGAATTTGATGTTATGAGGGTTAGTTGATTCACTAAATTGTGTAACCCTTTAACTCTCTAATAAGCTCCTTATTTATACACCCAAGAGGAAACCTAATTAGTTAATAAGGGTAATATGGTCCATCAACAATTACCAACTAATTATTAATAGGTTATTAATATATTTTGATCTAATATAATATAAATGATTATAAAGGCTACAAGATTAAATATTACATTAATAATATATTTAATCTCACATTCTCCCACTTAGCCGAGTAATCATTTATCATGAGTATTAGGTAAGCCTGGCCAGGAGTTAACACTCATTTTAGCCTTAAACCAAGAACTATAGCAGAGAAATACAGCCGTTGAATCATCATTCGACTCAGGACCCCCATTAGTCATACTATAGCCTCAATTTAAAACCTAACAGTTATGATCAAAATACGTATAAGCCCTTTAGCGTCTGATTTGTATTTATATTTGTCTATATGTCATTACACCGGCAGAACATATGTTAGAGACATACAAAATCAAACTGAGGAAATTTTATTAATTAAAACATAAGCTAGTACAATATGCCATTAAACAAGGTCTTTAATAAGTCCCATATTCGATACATGTTCTTCGAAAACTTTAGGTGGGAGACCTTTAGTCATCGGATCCGCAAGCATATCTTTAGTACTAATATACTCAATACAAAGATTATTTTCCTCAACTCGTTCACGTACGAACAAATATTTTGTATCGAGATATAAACCAGCTCCAGTCGAACTGTTACTGTTCGAGAAACTAACGGCAGCTGAGTTATCACAGTAAAGCTTCAATGGTCTAGAAATGGAATTAACTATTTTGAGTCCAGTGATCAGATTTCTAAGCAACATTCCATGACAGGTTGCGTTGTAAACATCAATGTATTCTGCCATCATTGTGGAAGTTGTAGTTAACTGTTGTTTATGACTCTTCCATGAGATAGGTCCGCCTGCTAACATAAAGATGTAACCCGAAGTGGATTTCTTGTCATCTTTGCATTTGGAAAAGTCAGAATCAGAATAACCTACCACTTCTAAATGATCACTTCTTCTATAAGTCAGTTTATAGTCTTTCGTCCCTTGCAGATATCTAAGGACCTTCTTAGCTGCTTTCCAGTGATCTAGGCCAGGATTAGTCTGATAACGACCTAGCATTCCAGCAATATAAGCGATATCTGGGCGAGTACAGACTTGAGCATACATCAGGCTCCCGACTAGTGACGCGTAAGGTATCTGGCTCATTTGCTCCTTTTCAACCTCTGTTGTCGGACACTGGAATGAACCGAAAACATCTCCCTTAACTACTGGAGTGACGGAGGGTTTGCACTGTTGCATGTTGTAACGTGTAAGGACACGATCTATGTAAGTCTTTTGAGACAATCCTAAGACCCCTTTATGTCTATCTCGGTGAATTTCGATGCCAATGACGTAAGAAGCATCTTCGAGATCCTTCATGTCGAAGTTATGCGAGAGTAAACGCTTCGACTCATGCAACATGTCTAAACTATTACTTGCCAATAGAATATCATCTACATAAAGGACAAGTATAGTAAAGTTACTCCCACTCATCTTGAGGTTGGTGCATTGATCCACTTGATTCTTCATAAAACCTTGCCTCTTCATGACTTCATAAAACTTGAGGTACCATTGACGTGATGCTTGTTTTAACCCATAAATGGATTTCTTCAACTTACAGACTAGATGCTCTTGACCTTCAGGTTTAAAGCCTTCAGGTTGTTTCATGTAAACATCTTCGTCTAAGTCTCCGTTAAGGAAAGCAGTTTTGACGTCCATCTGATGCAGCTCTAAATCAAAATGAGCTACTAGGGCCATAACGATTCTTAATGAATCTTTACGAGAGACAGGTGAAAACGTCTCTTGATAGTCAATTCCCTCTTTCTGAGTGTAGCCCTTTGCAACCAATCTCGCTTTGTAGCGTTCAACGTTCCCATTCGGATCCAGTTTTGTTTTGAACACCCATTTACAACCTACAGGTTTGGCACCATTGGGTAATTCGACTAAATCCTAAACGTCATTTTTCTTCATGGATTCAAGCTCATCAATCATTGCTTTGTTCCATTCAGAAGAGTGATCACTGCTAATGGCTTCATTATAAGAGATAGGATCATTGAGCTTTCCAGCATCCATTTCAGTCAGGTAGGTAACATAATCATCCCAATTAGTAGGCCTTCTTTGCCTAGATGACCTCCTGAGTTGATTATCGGGTTCAGCGTTGTCTTGGTTTTGAGCGTTTGATGTGCCTTCGTTATGAGGTATAATGGGTTCTGATTGTGGAGATGGAATTTGTGCAGTGGCTTCAGGTACAGTTGTTGCATGGGGTACAAGAGGAGTAAACGGAGTAATGGTAAGCGACGAGTCTCTCCCCCCGTGTCTTGTACTTCTTGCAATTCTTCATAAGGGTTAGTACTACTCCCACTGACCTTGAAATCCTCCAGGAACGCAGCACGCTTGGTTTCAACAATACGGGTGACATGGGAAGGACAATAGAAACGATAACCCTTCGAATGATCAGGATACCCGATAAAGAAGCAGGTAACTGTTTTAGGGTCAAGTTTCCTTAGGAAAGGATTATAGAGTTTTGCTTCAGCAATGCAGCCCCATACTTTCATATATTTAAGACTCGGTTTCCTTCCTGTCCAAAGTTCATAAGGAGTTTTAGGGACAGACTTAGAAGGAACTCTATTGAGTATATGAACAGCTGCTTTTAACGCTTCAGTCCAGAGGAATAATGGTAAATTAGTGTTGGCTAACATACTGCGCACCATGTTCATAAGGGTACGATTTCTTCGTTCAGCGACACCGTTCTGCTGAGGTGTACCAGGCATGGTGTATTGGTTCACAATCCCCTGGCCCTTACAAAACTCATAAAATGGACCAGGAGCTTGACCCACATCAGTATGTCTTCCATAATATTCACCGCCTCTATCTGATCTCACAACTTTAATCTGACGATCTAATTGCTTTTCAACTTCAGCTTTATAATCTTTAAAAGTTGTAAGAGATTCAGACTTTTCCTTTATAAGATACAAGTACATGTAACGAGAATAATCATCAATGAAAGTGATAAATGAAGTATGTCCTGTTATACCAGCGATTTGATAAGGACCACTAATGTCAGTGTGAATGAGTTCTAATAATATAGAGCTCCTAGTGGCACCTTTCTTATTCGCTAATGTCATTTTGCCTTTAAGACATTTGACACATGTTCCAAAATCAGTAAAATCGAGAGGAGGTAAGACTTCATCCTTTACGAGACGATTTAATCGTTCTCTTGATATGTGGCCTAAACGTTGATGCCACAACATAGATGAAGTCTCTAAGTCTCGAACTTGTTTCATCTTTGTGAGTGATTCATTAATATTATATGACAACAAAGATTTGGAAAAATTATCATCTAGTTCTAATCTATAGAGACCACCATCCAGAATGCCAGTACCATAAACAACGGAATTATAGAGAATAGAGAGTTTGCGATGACCATGAGAAACGACAAAACCGTCCATGTCTAACTTTGGTCCTGATACAAGGTTCCGAGTTACCTCAGGAACATATAAGGTATCATAAAGTTTAATACATAAACCAGTTTTCAAAAATAATTGTAATGTTCCTATGGCCTTCACTTCTAATTCCCGATCATCTCCAACTTTAAGTGTTCTTTGGTTTCTTCCCAGCTTCCGGATTGTAAGGAATCCATGAGTTGAATTGGTAACATGAACCATAGAACCAGAATCAAACCACCAAGAATTAGCAGGAACATTTAAATTAAAGGACTCAAGTATCATGAAAAAATCGTTACCTTTCTTAGCCAGCCACTCCTTGAAGTCAGGGCATTCCTTTTGCTTATGTCCTGTTTTCTTACAGAACTTGCAATAGGGTTTGCCTAAGGAGTTCTTAGAGCTGGAAGGTGCACTTGTATTAGGATTTGGATTTGGCTTTTGAACCTTAGAAGCATCCTTTCTTTGATAAGTGTTCTTCCTCTTCTTAGAGCTGGAGGTTGTGAAGTTAGCAACATCAGTTGTGCGATCCATCTTCATACGCTCTTCCTCCTGCACGCACATAGCAATCAGCTCACTCATCGTCCATTAGTCCTTCTGAGTGTTGTAATTGATCTTGAATGCTTCATAGGACGAAGGAAGCGAAGTGATGATGAAGTGAACAAGAAAACCATCACTGATTTCCATCTCTAGGCCCTTCAGCTTATTGGCCATGTCATGCATCATCATGATGTGTTCGCGAATGCCGCTCCTCCCATCATACTTAGTCGCCACCAGCTTGAGGATAAGAGTACTAGCGTGTGCTTTTGATGTTCCCTTGAATTGATCCTCCACAGAAGCCAAGTAGGTTTTAGCATCTTCAGAATCAGGAATAGCTCCTCTGATTGAGTTATGAATGGACTGCTTCATGAACATGAGAGACATGCGGTTACACCTAGTCCATTTGTCATGAAGTAACTGCTCAGCAGCAGTACTTTGAGTAGTAAGGTCCGCTGACTTATTCTCTCTTAAAGCATAATCAAAGTCCAGCAGTCCAAGTGTAAGCATGAGGGCATCCTTCCATGCAGCAAAGTTATCACCAGTCAAAGGTGGAATCCCCTGATTGGGTGCTGATAGTGGAAATAAGATGAGCAAGTTATGATACTAAGAAAGAAGTCTTAATGTGATCTAAGGGCATGTTATACTAAGGCAGGCATAAATAATGACCATTTTAATTATGAAGCTGTGATAATGTCTATTACTAACATCAAAATAATAGACTTAGTAAAATTCTACTTAAACAAAGACAAATCAGCATTGGCCAGAAGTGTAATCATTTAAGTATGTGTGCAAAGTAATCGTGACAAATCAGCTTTGGCCAGAAATGAGACAATCACTTTAGTTATGCACTTGTCAAGCATGCTAAACATAAATGAATTAAATCAGCTTTGGCCAGAATTAAGACATTTCACGTTTGTAATGCATACTTAACATAGCTTTTATAATACTTGAACAATAAATAGATGTATTAAATCAGCTTTCGCCATAATTAATACATCAGAAGCTTATTCAAGTTAAGCTATTTTGGTTTTGTAAAAATTATCTGATTTTGATTAATTAATTATATATTAACAAAACCAAGTAATTAATAGCAAACCACCTGTTAGCGCGGATCAAACTTGTGCGATCAATAAGGCCTTGTGCGATCAATAAGGCCCAAAGCTTGTGCGATCAATAAGGCCCAAATCTTGTGCGATCAATAAGGCCCAAATCTTGTGCGATCAGTAATGCCTTGTGCGATCAATAAGGCCCAAAGCTTGTGCGATCAATAAGACCCAAGACTTGTGCGATCAATAAGGCCCAATAACTTGTGCGATGTATGTAAGGCCCAAGTCTTGTGCGATCAGCACTATCTTGTGCGATCCACAAGTCTTGTGCGATCCATAAGTTCTTGTGCGATTTCCCTTGTGCGATCAGATCACATCTTATGTGATCTGATCTTGTGCGAATGTCTTATGCGATCAGATCATATCTGATCTGATCTTGTGCGACTGAAAAGGGACTTGTGCGACATGTTGATAATTTCGAAACCCACTGTTAATAGCTGTTTCTTGTGATAATAACTAAAACTCGAAATTTAAGGGATTGTGGGATAGTGTTTCCTATTTTATTTATGATCTAAACTTATCAAATATTTCGAAAATAATAACTGAAAATTCATTAACAGTTTTCGAAAATTTAATAGATAAAATTAAGATCAAAATCATGAAAACACCCACTAATCCAAATTATATTCCAAAATTTATGGAATTTTCGAATTTTCTTAGAACATTATGATGAACCCTAAAAAAATAAAAAAACATAATTCTGGGTTCCGAAACCTGAATTTTAAGACTTTTGTTAACAGATTTCGGAAATTAGGTTTGTCCATTATGATTTTGAGTCAAATATTAAACATAGTTTTCCGAAAACAGTGATTTCGGTGCCATTTGACTCGAAAACAGCCGTGACTTTTAAGGCTTTAAAAACTTCCGTTTTCCAGATTTTTGATCTCAGAATAATGGATACGAAAACAGAACTGATTTATCAACATATGCTCTGATACCACATGTTGATCAGTTCTGTTTAAACATAAGGGAAAACATGAATAACATACCTGTTACAGCATTCAAAGTAGTGGAGAATCCAGTCAGAGATCCAGCCATTGAGTTCGACATACTTGTCAGGATGATCCGGTTCCTTCTTAGGGTGTAAGGTGATGATGGTGATGAACCGAAACTAGGGTTGATTTCGGTTAGGGAGAGAGAGACGAATTTGATGTTATGAGGGTTGGTTGATTCACTAAATTGTGTAACCCTTTAACTCTCTAATAAGCTCCTTATTTATACACCCAAGAGGAAACCTAATTAGTTAATAAGGGTAATATGGTCCATCAACAATTACCAACTAATTATTAATAGGTTATTAATATATTTTGATCTAATATAATATAAATGATTATAAAGGCTACAAGATTAAATATTACATTAATAATATATTTAATCTCACAGGTGGTGGTGGCCGTACGGCGGCTAAGGACTCACTGCCGAGCAGTGGTGGTTTCTAATGACGGATCGAGTGAGTGAGAAAAAAAGGAGATCAGCGGCGGCGTTAGACGGCAAAGCCACTATTCCGGCAGCACTCCGGTTCATTTCCGTATTAGCGACAACAGACATTCATAGTTTCTGGGTCAGTATTATGCCATTGTTTGTATTCTTGTGCTCTTGATCTTGTGTTATGGTTGACTGTTTGTTCATTTATGTGTACATAAGGTTCAAAAGTTGTTGAAACTGTTGGAATTAATAGAAAAAGAGACAATGGTTTGCTGATGACTAATGTTTAGGATGATAATGGGATATCCTTATAAGTTGCTTGATTAATTAGTTAATTGTTGAGTTTTAACGTGAGTGTGGTGATGATATTTAACTAGTAAATATTGGTAGAATGCTTACTTGTTAACTGTTGTTTTGAATGGAAATGTTAAAAAGCTTGCTTGTTTAGATATACAAGATTTAGAGAGTGATTCATGTCCACTGCTGTTTGTCTAGAAGCTATTCAAAAGGAGCAATTTAAGTTTACCCTATTTTGTATACATGATATGAATGCAGCATATGATGTTTTGTATTGATAAGTGTTTGGTGATAATTTAAACCTACACGTGACTATTAGTTTATTAGGGGATTTTATGCATAAGTCATGACTATGAAGATTTGACTAAAGAAAATGCCTGATGTTGCAATTTGTATTTTGGGGTTATTATGGTCAAATGAATGTTAAATAGCGAGCATAAAATTAACCGATCCTTTGATTTAATCTCGGCTATATTGATATATTACGGATAAATGATTGATGGCGAATTTTATAAAAATAGGTGCTTGATGATTAGGGTTATAATATGCATTTTGTGTATTACTATTATTATCTACATGTATGAATAAAAGATGGATTTGTTGTGTTATGCTATAATAATGATATATGTAACTCGACATAAATACTATTTGAATAATTTTATATCTGGTCGCACACTTATAAAAGGCAATGCACTGTTATTGTACAATCACTTGTTGCAAAAAAATACCACCGCAAACAGCATGACCGCACATCAGTAAGTGACCGCACACTCTCGGATGAGCCACACACTTGCTGATGGGCCGTACAGTCTGTTCGTTTGGGTCGTTTCTAGTGGACCGCACACTAGGATAGCCCAAATACGTTGATAGTCGCACACTCATCGCTGTTCCATGATTATCTTGTGATTAACTGTTTTATAAATGGAATGTTTATGGTTAAGGTGTTATACAAATATTGACGATTGTACACTACATGACAAATACGTGTTAGATACGTGTAGCTATACGTGATTACTTGTTTACCGTCCTAATAAGTGATAACCATCATAGGATGTGGTTGACCAACTTAGGATAAATGCTTTATCTGCCGAGGAAAACCGAGGTGAGTTCACACTTTCTACAAGGCATGGGATTCCCGGTGGTTTGGGAATGGGTTAACGTTAATAAGGAAACCTGCGTATTCTCCTTGGGTAGAATACGTACTCCCACCCTCTTTGTTGAAGGGTGACAACACTGAAACCTGCGTGTTCTTCTTGACACGTACTCCCACCCTCTTAACTGAAGGGTGACAACATTTACACTAGACAAAAACTCTATCATTAAGTCCCTCATTTTATATCGACGTAATCGCCAGGCCAATGACGAATGGGTCATTAGTTAAATAGCGCTATTAGGTTTGACAAGCCTCACACCGTGCCGCAGAGGACGGGTGTGGACTAATGGATTTGGGCACTAGTCAATGATGATAGACATTGAAGCAGGGCACATAAACATAACTACAGTCAGTAGTCGATATGGTAACAGGTCTAGTGGGATACATGGGGAAGCCCCCACTAAGTATGGTTTGGGAAACAAGGAAATGGTTAACTCGTGATTTACGAAACATAACTATGGTTTTTGGATCAACGTTAAAATGGACAACCAATTGTGAACTCGCTCAACTTTGTTGTTGATTCGTTATTATATGCCTTGCAGGTAGTTAGGTGCATAGATGGAGCTTGCATTGGAGCAGGAGTCGTTGTGGGACATGAACCGTTGTTGTTCATGATAACCTTATTAAACGTTAAATTATCATTTTGGTTTTTTTGAACTTATGCATCCGCTGACTTTTAAATTTGATTTTGGACTTTGGTTTGGTGAATTTTTAAATTGGTTTGCTAGGGTTTTACTTTACGTTAATTACTTGTTTATTTTGATTGGTGGTATGATCCTGGTCAGTCACACGCCTCGCGGAAATACTCCGCTTGTGGATTTTGAGGGTGTGACATGTTTCTCCATCAATTAGGAATCTGATGCCGTCACTAAATACATTCCTTAAATTGTAGTCATTTTTGAGTGTTTATTTTTTGGTGTCCAATCCGCATATATATCACAATTTCTCTTGATTTTCTTGACTGTATATCTCTAAAATGTCAACATATACACGTCTAATTTAGTTTATGAAGATGTTTCAAGGCCAAGAACCTCGATCAGAGAGTAAAAAAGGCGTAAGGTTCACAATGGTGTAAACCTAAAATGGGATATACCGGGCTAGGATTCGAGTTACACGAACAAGGGCCAAACCAACCACCGAAGAATAGAATCGTCGAGCGAAAACACTTGACAACCTCCTGAAATCAGCTTTTCTTGCCACCAGACCTTTCTCCATCAATTAGGAATTTAATGCCGTCACTAAACACATTCTTTAAATTGTAGCCAATTTTTGAGTGTTTATTTTTTGGTGTCTAATCCGCATATATATCACCATTTGTCTTGATTTTCTTGACTGTATATCTCTTAAATGTCAACATTTACACGTGTGATTTAGTTTACGATGATTTTTCAATGCCGAGAATCTCGATCAGAGAGCAAAAAAGGCGTAAGTTTCACAATGGTGTAAAACTAAAATGGGATATACCGGGCTAGGATTCGAGTTACAGGAACAAGGGCCAAACCAACCACCCAAGAATGGAATCGTCGAGCGAAAATACTTGACAACCTACTGGGAGCAGCTTTTCTTTCCACCAGACCTTTCTCCATCAATTAGGAATCTGATATCGTCACTAGACACATTCCTTAAATTGTAGCCATTTTTTGAGTGTCTATTTTTTGGTGTTTAATCCGCATATATATCACCATTGCTCTTGATTTTCTTGACTGTATATCCCTTAAATGTCAACATATACATGTGTGATTTAGTTTACGAAGATTCTTCAATGCCGAGAACCTCGATCAGAGAGTAAAAAAAGGCGTAAGGTTTAAAATGGTGTAAAACTAAAATGTGATATATCGGGCTAGGATTCGACTTACAGGAACAAGGGCCAAACCAACTACCCAAGAATGGAATCGTCGAGCGAAAACACTTGAAAACCTCCTGGAAGCAGCTTTTCTTGCCACTAGATCTTTCTCTATCAATTAGGAATCTGATGCCGTCACTAAACATATTCCTTAAATTGTAGACATTTTTTGAGTGTTTATCTTTTGGTGTCTAATCCGCATATATATCACCATTGCTCTTGATTTTCTTGACTGTATATCTCTTAAATGTCAACATATACACGTGTGATTTTGTTTACGAAGGTTTTTCATTGCCGAGAACCTCGATCAGAGAGTAAAACTTAAATATTTTTAGGTGAATTTTTAGGGAATCAGCTTCACCAAAACTTATATTTTTCTAAGTGTCAAAATTTTATAAAAATTTTGACATAGTTTCCCCTAAAAATGGAGGTTTCTCACGTTTTCAAAACATGTGTTTATTTTCTTTTCAACATCAAAACAATTTTCCAACAATAATCATCAGCGTCATGCACTAATTTTTCCATATGAAACATTATGGTGAACTTGTTTCTTGTTAAAAATGTGTAGTCTTTTAGATCTATACTTTACATAAGATGATCTTTCCAAAAATAAGTGTTCTTGAGTATTTTAAGAAACTTTTATGAAACTTTAATCCACTAACTCAATCATCCATGAGTTTTATGGTTTCAAAACTTTGTAAATCATGTTCTAAGACCCCCTTTATGTTCCTTAGAAAGATCATTATTTTTAACATCATGTTTAACCATGGATCTTTCAAAATCCATGCTTGATAACTTTAGATCTTTAAAAAACAAGCTTTATGTTAAATTTTTAACAAACTTTCCATGAATTTTAGTTTCAAAAATTAGTTCTACACACACTTTATTACTTCAAGATTACAAGATTATGCATTAAAAATTCATTTTTCATGTTCACATAATGCTTCATATGTTCATCTTCAAGTTTAACCATGGATCCTTCAAGATCCATGCTTAAACTTGTTAGATCCAAGCTTTAACATACTTGATCTAAGCGTAAACACAAGATGTAACATCAACAACTTCATTACATACACTAAAAATTCATGTAATCACTTGTTTTCTTCATAAATATGTTAGATCTTCTCATTTTCTTCTTTAAAAGTTAAGTTGTTTAGATGGTGAAACTTGTACATAACATAAACATGAATTATTGTAGTGATCAAGAAGCTTACTGCTAGCTCTAATGGCTAGGGAAATGGCACAAGAATGAAGAAGATGAATATGGAAGAAAATGAGAGGTTAAAAGCTCCACAAGATGGTCCTTCAACTTCTAGCACCTTACACCTTCTTAGATAAGCTTCTTACACCTCCTATTATCCTTGGATTATGAGTTTGAAGCTTGAAAGTGGAAGTGTGTTTGTGTGTGGGTTAAGCCGAGACCAAGAAGAAGAAGAAGGAGGAAGATGCTGAATTTTGTGGGATGAAGGATAATGGTTACAACTTAGGGTCCTTTATAAAAAAGTTTCCAACACATAATCTTCCTTTAAGATTTTTGCTTATAATTAGGGGACAAGAGTAAATAAAATAATCAAAAGGCATGTGGGGCCCATTTGGGGCCGTTTATGGTGAAGGGGGGGGGGGGGTGGGGTGGGGGTAAAATGTAAATTTTTGGAAGTTGAGGGTTTATAATGCAAACTAGAAGGTTTAAGTTAGTATAAGTGTGTTTAGGTGTTTTTATGATTTTTAAGGTGTTCTAGCACCAATACTAGCTTAATATCATAAAAACATTACTTCTAGTCAAATTTTGATGTACCGGGTATTGTCCGGTTATTCGTTTCGTTACGATTCGTTAAAGTGCTAAATTGCGCAGTTTCACTAAGTATAAAGCACCTTTTGTGGCAGTTTCAATTGCCAACCCTTTGTAAGTTATTCTAGACAATAAAACATAAATTTTGCATGATATTTTAGTGTTAAAAAGCTGATTATAGCTGATTTATGCAGAATTATGCATTTAAAGTGCGTTTTAGGTGTCTTTTAGTGCATAGTTTAGCTTCCGGAAAGTTTATATGTTAACCCTTGTATCCACACTTAGGTTTTAAGGTATTTTAGATGTTGGACCTATTTCTAGGCCCTAATTCTATTGTCTGACTGCTTTCTGCAGAATTGCTGACACAGTGTGTCTTACCGGTGAGTTTACTAGTCTTTCTGACGCAACGCTTGAAGTAATGCATAAAGCAATATTTGAAGTATAAAACGTGCATGAATTCACATGTATAGCATGTAATCAGGAAATATTGACATTTAAGCACATAATTGCAGATATTAAATAATAATTAGACTGTACGGAAATTACCGGTTTTATGCCAGTTGTCACAGTATCCCCCTGTTAACGAATTTCGTCCCGAAATTCAGGCTGAGTTATCTCCCGCAGGAGCTTTCTCGAACAAATGGGGGTACTTGGCTTTGAACCGGTCTTCACGTTCCCACCTGTACTCGGTTCCGTGCTTAGAGTTCCAACGTACTTTGACAAGCTTAATGCGACTCCTCCTTGTTGTATGGATCTTCCAATCCATTACCTCAACAGGCTGTTCTGTAAATCAGAGTGTGTCATCGATATGCACCTCTTCCGCAGGGATGATAACTATTTCTTGGGTTGGACTCTTTTGAGGTTGGATACATGGAACGTATCATGTGCACCATTAAGTTTTTCTGGTAACTCCAACTTGTACACCACGGTACCAATCTTTTCCAAGATCTTGAATGGTAAATTTATGCTCGTCTTGGGCCTGTAACCGCTTTATTAATGGTTCTAAATGTTTGACGATGAAAATTTGTTGGATACATTGGACCATTCACCGTGGATTCAACTTTCCACGCTTTCCGAATCTTGCGACACCTTTCCAAGGTGAGACTTTAAGCAAAACTTTGTCTCCCACCTCGAAATCTAGAGGTTTTCGTCTTCGATCAGCGTAACTCTTTTGTCGATCACGAGCCGCCTTAATGCGCTCTCGGATCTGCACGATCTTATCGGTTGTTTCTTGAACAAGTTCAGGGCCAATCAACTGCTTGTCTCCAGCGTCTGCCCAACACAATGGTGAGTGACACTTGCGGCCATATAGAGCTTCGAACGATGCGGCTTTTATACTCGTATGGTAGTTGTTATTATAGGAAAACTTAACTAAAGGTAGATGAGTATCCCAGCTGCCGCCTAGATCCATAACACATGTGCGAAGCATATCTTCCAGTGTTTGTATGGTCCGTTCGCTCTGGCCGTCTGTTTGTGTATGGAAGGCCGTGCTTAGATCTAGCTGAGATCCAAAAGCCTTCTGGAAGGATTGCCAGATCCTTGATACGAAGCGCCCATCTCTGTCTGAAATAATCGAAATAGGCACTCCATGACGTGCTACAATTTCCTTAAGATACAACTCAGCAAGCTTTTCAGTGCTATCCTTTTCTCGTATTGGCAAGAAATGAGCAGACTTCGTTAATCGATCAACTGTCACCCATATCATGTCATGCCCTCTAGGGGTCCTGGGTAATTTCATTATAAAATCCATCGATATTTGCTCCCACTTCCACATGGGTATCTCTGGTTGTTGCAGTAGAATAGACGGTTTCTGATATTCGGCCTTGACCTTAGCAAAGGTTAGGCACTTCCTAACATAAACAGCAACATCGCTTTTAAGCTTCGGCCACTAGTAGTATTCTTTCTAGTCTTGATACATCTTGTCCGATGCTGGGTGGATCGAGTATCTCGACTTGTGAGCTTCATCAAAGATGACTTCTAGAATACCGCCATAGAGCGGAACCCAATTGCTCCCCATAAAGTATAAGGTTCCCTCTTCGTTTGGCACCCATTTCTTTTCCATACCTCGGAGATATTCGGCTTTAAGATTCTCCCTCTTAAGGGCTTCTTATTGGGCGCTATGAATGCGTGCAGTGAGATTCGTTCTAATAGTCATTTCTAATGCTCGAACCCTTAGGGTCTTAACCCTTTCCTTTCGACTTAGGGCATCTGCTACCACATTCGCCTTTCCGAGATGGAACTTAATCTCATAGTCATAATTGTTTAGGAACTCAACCCACCGTCGCTGACGAATGTTCACTTTGTCACACCCCCAAAATCCACACGCGGAGTATCACCGCTTGGAGGCGTGACTGACCAGGATCAAGCCATCAATCATATCAAACATAGTAATTAAGTGTAAAAGTAGGAAAATGTAATTCATCTTGACATGACTGATGTTCATAACCAAACATTGTTTAAGTAGCGGAAGCATAATAATGAAAACCCAAAATAAGTTATAAGTTCAAATGTCGTCTACGATCCGTATCCCACAACGACCTGCTCCTTCCTGTGCAAGCTCCATATGTACCTAAGGTCCTGCAAGGCATGTAACAGAGGATCAACAACTAGTTGAGCGAGTTCACAGAATGTAAATGCGTGATAGTAAGTTCGTATGTAACATGTGGCTCTACTGGGCCGATAGTACGTTCTATTGGTGGGGGCTTCCCATGTTGTATATCTCCTAGACTATTCGTAATCATAAGTATCCTTCCCAATCCGAGGATAGTAGTAAGTATAGGTTTACGCAGGTTTTATATAAGTGCCCTTCCCAACCGAGGACAGTACGTAGCGAGTACGTAGGTTTAGCGCTGGCGTCCTTCCCAATCCGAGGACGGTAGTACGTAGGTTTAGCACTGGCGTCCTTCCCAATCCGAGGACGGTAGTACGTAGGTTTTACGTAGGTTTAGTGCTGGTGTCCTTCCCAATCCGAGGACAGTACGTAGGTTTAGCACTGGCGTCCTTCCCAATCCGAGGACGGTAGTACGTAGGTTTTACGTAGGTTTAGTGCTGGTGTCCTTCCCAATCCGAGGACAGTACGTAGGCTTTGCGTAGAATTTGGCACAGGCATCCTTCCCAACCGAGGACCGTGGTAAATAGTCTAGTGTTAATGTAAGTGCAGGTAATCATTCAATCCCATTCCCAACCCAACTGGGGAATCCCATGCCTTGGTAAGAGTGTGAACTCACCTTGGTTTGCTCGGTATGCTAAGTGTATGCTCACAAGTAATCAATCGCGTCCTAAAGTAAGCACGTATGTGAAATCAGTTTGTGTTCAAGTTGTTCACGTATAAACATGTAGCACGTAATCACAATCATATACAAGATGATTACACTTAACAGCAGTTAAATATTCCAGTTAATGCTTAACAGAATTAACCCAAGTTCCTGCACAGATCAGCTATTCGGCGAAACACACATGTTGGCGAAACACATATATTGACGAAACACATAAGTTGGCGAAACACACATTTGGCGAAACAAGTTCTGTTTCGTCGTGGTCTTAATTGGCGAAACAGAATTCAATTTCGTCGATTACTCTTGGCGAAACACTTTCTGTTTCGCCGAGAGTTCTGTTTCGTCGGATGTCAGTTTCGCAGACATCAGTAACAGCAGATTCGGATAACACAGAAACCCTAATCGTTCTAGCAGCCGTCATCAATAACAGAAATCATATGAAGGTCAACGTGTATGTAAAATCATCATAACTCAATCATCCAAGAATCATTGTCTAGCATAAACCCTAGTTTATGAATATAACATATCAATCATACAACATCATATCATTGAACCCTATCAAGATGCTAACGTTCATTCAGAATCAGAACATAATAACAATATCCAGAACCGAGCATTCGATTGTATTAAGTTTCGCATAGCATTGTATATCCTACTACATCATACATAATCGAAATCTATATCACCGTCATACTAGAATCGCAGCAATAACACGCATCAATCATTTACACAAACATGAATCGAGATAGTACAGAATCAAGAAACCGATTAACATACACACGACTAACCGAGATAAGAGGAATACGAATCGATCGCTAAGGATATCTTCGAGAAGCTCCAACTGCCGTCACACAGGAGAGAAGGGCTCTAGGGTTTCGATTGTTTTGAGAGCAGATGTAAAACTGAGGCTGTTACACGTTTAAAACCCGAAATAACAAGCTGGGCCCGAACTGGGCTTTGGCGAAACTGGGCTCGGCGAAACTGACCTGTTTCGTCGAGTGGATGGTTGGCGAAACAATCTGTTTCGTCGAGAGTGGTTATGGCGAAATACATATTGTGTTTCGTCGAGTTGTTCAGGTCTCAAACAGTTTACAATTAATCATGCAGTCAAGTACTTACACCTTATCACTCAAAAATCAAGATTATCATCTTGACTATAATTTAGTGTGCGAAATTACCAGGTAAATAATTCGTGTAAGCAATAATCTAGACAGTCAACGTGCAATAAATGCGAATAAAGAATGTCGGAAATTCGAGTTGTCACATTATCCCCAACTTGAAAGAAATTTCGTCCCGAAATTTAGCATGCGGTTACTGAGGAAGCTAGTGGTGTGACGTTGTTTACCTGTATTGTATCGCGGCTCCCCGAGCAGGTTTGCGAAGATTACTGGTTTTCTTGGGGTGTCACATTATCCCCCCGTTGATTTGGAATTTCGTCCCGAAATTCTGTATTGGTAGCTTCAGCCTCAGTAGTAGTTGCATTGGTTCCGAATAACTGGGGATACTTGAGTTTCATTTGATCTTCACGCTCCCAGGTGAACTCTGGGCCGTGACGGGAGTTCCAACGAACTCGTACAAGAGGGATTCTCGTGTTCTTGAGGACCTTAACATCCTGGTCCGATGATCTCAACTGGTTCTTCGACGAACTGCAACCGCTCGTCGATGGTGAGTTCCTTCAAGGGAACTATGTGGGTCTCATCTGGCATACACTTCTTCAGATTCGACACGTGTAAGACGTTGTGAACTGCACTGAGTTCAGCTGGTAAGTTCAATCGGTAGGCTACCCTGCCTATCTTCTTAATAACTTCGAAAGGTCCGACGTATCGTGGATTAAGTTTGTCGCGTTTGCCAAAACGAACAACACCCTTCCAGGGTGAAACTTTGAGTAGCGCTCGATCCCCAACCTGGAATTCGAGTAGTTTTCTGTCTTTATCTGCGTATGCTTTCTGACGGTCGCGAGCTGCCGCCATGCGTTGTCGTATTTGAGCAATCTTTTCAGTAGTATCGACTACCATTTCTGGACCTGTGATTTGACTATCTCCCACCTCTGCCCAACAGAGAGGTGACCGGCACTTACGCCCGTACAATGCCTCGAATGGTGCAGCTTTAATGCTGGTGTGGTAGCTGTTATTGTATGAAAATTCCACGAGTGGCAAATGTTTCTCCCAACCATTGCCAAAATCAATTACGCACGCCCGAAGCATGTCTTCTAAAGTTTGAATAGTGCGCTCAGATTGCCCATCGGTCTGAGGATGATACGCCGTGCTCATGTCTAAACGAGAGCCAAAAGATTTATGCATTGCTTGCCACAGCTCTGAAGTAAAACGTGCGTCACGATCAGAAATGATGGAGGTGGGCACTCCGTGCCTCGAGACCACTTCTTTTAAGTAGATGTCTGCTAAGGTAGAGAACTTGTCTGTTTCTTTGATAGCCAAGAAGTGAGCAGACTTTGTGAGTCGATCCACGATCACCCAAATAGTATCATTTCCGCGCTGAGATCTAGGTAGGCCAGTAACAAAATCCATGGAAATTTGCTCCCATTTCCATTGTGGTATCTCAGGTTGTTGGAGTGGTCCTGACGGTTTCTGATATTCTGCCTTGACTCTCGCACAAGTCAAGCATTTGCTAACGTATGTGGCTATGTGGGCCTTCATGCTAGGCCACCAGTATGTAGTCTTAATATCGTGGTACATTTTATCCGAACCAGGGTGTACCGAGTAGCGAGACTTGTGAGCTTCATCCATTACCAGTTCGCGTAAGTCGCCGTACAGTGGGACCCAAATGCGTCCTGTGACGTAGTAAGCGCCGTCTGCCCTTTGTTCTAATCGTTGCCTTGAGCCACGTAGGGCTTCAGCCCTGACGTTGTCTGGTTTCAATGCTTCCACCTGAGCATCTCGTATCTGGGAAGGAAGACTAGACTGTATGGTGAGTTGTAAAGCTCGTACGCGCTTAGGCGCGGTGTCTTTTCGACTGAGGGCGTCAGCCACAACATTGGCTTTGCCTGGGTGGTACCTGATTGAGCATTCGTAGTCGTTTAGCAGTTCGACCCATCGTCGCTGTCGCATATTCAGCTCTTTTTGTTTGAAGATATGTTCGAGGCTTCTGTGGTCAGTGTAGATAGCACATTTGGTACCGTACAAATAGTGTCGCCATATCTTAAGTGCAAAAACAACCGCTCCCAGCTCTAAATCATGCGTAGTGTAGTTTCGTTCGTGAATCTTAAGCTGGCGCGAAGCATAAGCAATAACTTTATCCCGCTGCATCAATACACATCCAAGACCTTGGATAGATGCGTCGCAGTAGACTACGAAATCGTCCGTGCCTTCAGGCAGTGAAAGGATAGGTGCGCTACAGAGTCTATCCTTTAAGTGTTGGAATGCTGTTTCCTGTGCATTATCCCAACGGTAAACAACACCCTTCTGTGTCAGTAGTGTAAGCGGCTGAGCAATCTTTGAGAAGTCTTTGATGAACCTTCTGTAATAACCCGCCAAACCCAAGAATTGGCGTATTTATGTCGGTGTACAAGGTGCAGGCCAGTTCTTGATCGAATCCACCTTGGATGGATCGACATGAATCCCATCCTTGTTTACCACGTGGCCTAGGAAGTGGACCTCACGAAGCCAGAAGTCACATTTAGAAAACTTAGCGTATAGCTGTTCCGTTCGTAGAAGTTCCAAAATAAGTCGTAAGTGCTGCTCGTGTTCCTCCTGACTCTTCGAATAAATCAGGATATCGTCGATGAAAACAATGACGAACTTGTCGAGATAGGGTTTGCACACTCTGTTCATAAGATCCATGAAAATTGCAGGCGCGTTCGTTAACCCGAAAGGCATGACCAAAAACTCGTAGTGGCCGTAGCGTGTTCTGAACGCTGTTTTGGAGACGTCCTCATCCCGGACTCTCAGTTGATGATACTCCGACCTTAGATCGATCTTCAAGTAATAGCTCGACCCTTGCAACTGGTCGAATAGGTCGTCGATGCGTGGAAGAGGATAGCGATTCTTCACGGTCACTTTGTTCAGTTTGCGGTAATCTATGTACATGCGGAACGTACCGTCTTTCTTCTTCACAACAATACTGGAGCTCCCCAAGGCGAAGAGCTAGGACGTATAAAACCCTTTTCCAAGAGTTCTTGTAGCTGCGTTGACAGTTCTTCCAATTCAGTTGGAGCTAGACGATAAGGTGCTCGAGCTATGGGTGCTGCTCCTGGAGCTTGTTACTATAAGTTTACCAAAGGTTCTTAATCCAGCACGAGGAATGCGGATGATCTTTTCTTTGCAAAGAGTCTCTGCTCGATGTTGAGGTAGCCAATCCATACTAATATCGATGTCAAAACCATCACAATGTTGGGGTCAATCCTAGTATCACCCTGACCAATCACGAACACTCGACCCCTGACACCATTGCCGTCGTTATTACCCCCGTTGTTGTCTTCCCTGGTTCCCGTTTCCTTGGTTGCGGTTCTGATTCTGGTTCAACCGTGAGCAGTGTCTTTTGAAGGGTCCTTCAGCACCACACTGATACCATCCCTTGTTACCTTACTGTTACTGCTGATTCTATAGATCTTGTGGCTGTTGTTGTTGGTTCTGGCTTGCAGGACGTGAGTTTCTACCGTCTTTGGCTCCATGACCAAGCTTGTCGCATCATTGACAATGATTTCGGTTGCACTGCCCGCTGTGGTGCAAGTTACATTGTTTGCACTTGGGGTGGTTTCCCCTGTATTCACCCTGCCCTTGACTACTAAAAGGTTGCTGTCCAGGACTTTGGTTGTCATTGATCTTTCGCTGCTGTGCCTGGGACGGAATCGTAGTCGAACCCTTGCTAGAGGTTCCATCCCACTTTCATTCGTTGTCACTGAGGGTAGCAGAAGTAGTTGAAGTAGTAGTGGTAGTAGTAGCGCTGATACGTTGAGGCAGCTTGTTCTGTTCCACTGCCTGGTCTGTGAGACGATGAGCAAGATAAGTAACATCTTGAATAGTAGCAAGATTAGCCGTCATTACATAGTTTTGAATTCCTGGTACTAAGCCTTTGAGGTACAACTCAAAGCTCTTAATGGGAGGATTCACCATAGTTGGACACAAAATTGCTAGTTTGTTGGATCGTTATCGTGTACGCTTCTATCTCTGACCCCGTCATCTTCATGTTAAAGGACTCCACTTCCAACTTGTGGATGGCATCATAACTACTGTATTCACGTTTGATCAGTTCCTTAAAATCATTTCATGGGGTGGCATTAGCAGCCGCCAGCCCCGGTATCTGAACTTGCGCGTTCTACCAAGTTAACGCAGTGCCTTCGAGAATATCAGTGGCATATTTCACCTTACGCCTCGGGTCATTCTCACACTCGATGACCGATTCGAGTTCCTCGAACTAATGGAGGAGTCCAACAGCTCCTTCAGTGTCGCTGAAAGTAGTAGGACGACAGTCCATAAAAGTCTTGTATGTGCATACAGGTGGCTGAGCGTGTTGACTTGTCGTGTGCGTAAGAGTAGTCAAAATTAAGCACAAGTGTTGAGTTACGAGAGTAGGATCTAAAGATCCTAGAGTAAGTGGTGATGGCAGGTTACACCTCCTGCCTGGGCAGCTGCGAGTGCTGCAGTAACTTGTTCAGTGATCGAAGCCGCCAACTGGGCTTGAGTTGGGTTAACGCGTCCACTCATGATCTCGACATCAAGGAGAACATGTGGGTGAGAGGTTCGCGAATAGTGCGAAGAGAGTGAGCACACAAGTAATCTCAAGCAATAACATATAGTAGGTTCTGTAATCTGAGCATACCACGAGCAAAGTTCTATGTAATTCTATCAAGTATGTAAGGTAATAAACATAAACCTTATTACCTAGGATGTCGAGTCTTGCACGTGGAGCGAAGCGTCGTTGTGGATCGTTGAGAGCACTGTTCTGGTTATAGTCTGGTTTTAATAAAATCGTTTTCCCCATATTAAAACCAAGTTCTCTATAACCAATGGCTCTGATACCAATCTGTCACACCCCCAAAATCCACACGCGGAGTATCACCGCTTGGAGGCGTGACTGACCAGGATCAAGCCATCAATCATATCAAACATAGTAATTAAGTGTAAAAGTAGGAAAATGTAATTCATCTTGACATGACTGATGTTCATAACCAAACATTGTTTAAGTAGCGGAAGCATAATAATGAAAACCCAAAATAAGTTATAAGTTCAAATGTCGTCTACGATCCGTATCCCACAACGACCTGCTCCTTCCTGTGCAAGCTCCATATGTACCTAAGGTCCTGCAAGGCATGTAACAGAGGATCAACAACTAGTTGAGCGAGTTCACAGAATGTAAATGCGTGATAGTAAGTTCGTATGTAACATGTGGCTCTACTGGGCTGATAGTACGTTCTATTGGTGGGGGCTTCCCATGTTGTATATCTCCTAGACTATTCGTAATCATAAGTATCCTTCCCAATCCGAGGATAGTAGTAAGTATAGGTTTACGCAGGTTTTATATAAGTGCCCTTCCCAACCGAGGACAGTACGTAGCGAGTACGTAGGTTTAGCGCTGGCGTCCTTCCCAATCCGAGGACGGTAGTACGTAGGTTTAGCACTGGCGTCTTTCCCAATCCGAGGACGGTAGTACGTAGGTTTTACGTAGGTTTAGTGCTGGTGTCCTTCCCAATCCGAGGACAGTACGTAGGTTTAGCACTGGCGTCCTTCCCAATCCGAGGACGGTAGTACGTAGGTTTTACGTAGGTTTAGTGCTGGTGTCCTTCCCAATCCGAGGACAGTACGTAGGCTTTGCGTAGAATTTGGCACAGGCATCCTTCCCAACCGAGGACCGTGGTAAATAGTCTAGTGTTAATGTAAGTGCAGGTAATCATTCAATCCCATTCCCAACCCAACTGGGGAATCCCATGCCTTGGTAAGAGTGTGAACTCACCTTGGTTTGCTCGGTATGCTAAGTGTATGCTCACAAGTAATCAATCGCGTCCTAAAGTAAGCACGTATGTGAAATCAGTTTGTGTTCAAGTTGTTCACGTATAAACATGTAGCACGTAATCACAATCATATACAAGATGGTTACACTTAACAGCAGTTAAATATTCCAGTTAATGCTTAACAGAATTAACCCAAGTTCCTGCACAGATCAGCTATTCGGCGAAACACACATGTTGGCGAAACACATATATTGACGAAACACATAAGTTGGCGAAACACACATTTGGCGAAACAAGTTCTGTTTCGTCGTGGTCTTAATTGGCGAAACAGAATTCAATTTCGTCGATTACTCTTGGCGAAACACTTTCTGTTTCGCCGAGAGTTCTGTTTCGTCGGATGTCAGTTTCGCAGACATCAGTAACAGCAGATTCGGATAACACAGAAACCCTAATCGTTCTAGCAGCCGTCATCAATAACAGAAATCATATGAAGGTCAACGTGTATGTAAAATCATCATAACTCAATCATCCAAGAATCATTGTCTAGCATAAACCCTAGTTTATGAATATAACATATCAATCATACAACATCATATCATTGAACCCTATCAAGATGCTAACGTTCATTCAGAATCAGAACATAATAACAATATCCAGAACCGAGCATTCGATTGTATTAAGTTTCGCATAGCATTGTATATCCTACTACATCATACATAATCGAAATCTATATCACCGTCATACTAGAATCGCAGCAATAACACGCATCAATCATTTACACAAACATGAATCGAGATAGTACAGAATCAAGAAACCGATTAACATACACACGACTAACCGAGATAAGAGGAATACGAATCGATCGCTAAGGATATCTTCGAGAAGCTCCAACTGCCGTCACACAGGAGAGAAGGGCTCTAGGGTTTCGATTGTTTTGAGAGCAGATGTAAAACTGAGGCTGTTACACGTTTAAAACCCGAAATAACAAGCTGGGCCCGAACTGGGCTTTGGCGAAACTGGGCTCGGCGAAACTGACCTGTTTCGTCGAGTGGATGGTTGGCGAAACAATCTGTTTCGTCGAGAGTGGTTATGGCGAAACACATATTGTGTTTCGTCGAGTTGTTCAGGTCTCAAACAGTTTACAATTAATCATGCAGTCAAGTACTTACACCTTATCACTCAAAAATCAAGATTATCATCTTGACTATAATTTAGTGTGCGAAATTACCAGGTAAATAATTCGTGTAAGCAATAATCTAGACAGTCAACGTGCAATAAATGCGAATAAAGAATGTCGGAAATTCGAGTTGTCACACACTTCCTTCTGATCAAAGATGTGCTGCACGATTTTGTGATCAGTGAAGTTAGTACATCCAGTACCATGTAAATAATGTTACCAGATCTTCAAGGCGAATACCACCGCGCCTAGCTCCAGGTCGGGTGTGGTGTAGTTCTTCTCATGAACTTTCAACTGTCTCGATGCATAAGCGATGACCTTTTGGCGTTTGATGAGCACACAACCCAATCCTTGACGCGAAGCGTCGCAGTATATGATGTGCACAAAATGCAACATATAAATTACATCAATTGTGGCATAAAACTAACCCTTTTTTAGTACTAATGTTGGAAAAAGTGTGTTTTTGTCTTCCTTTTGTATTTTCAGGATTAAATGAGCTCAAATTAACAAAAGAAGCAAAAAGGCAGCTAAATCTAACATAAATACAAGAAAAGGAACAAACGTGGCATGCCCGACCCCCCGACAGCATCTTCCCAAGCAAAATCAAGAAGACAGAAGACTGAACACGCCCCGTGCTCAGTGAACACGGGGGCGTGCCCAAGTGCCAGCATAAAAGACAAAGCTATAGAAGCTTCTATCACCCACCACGGGGGTGTGTCCAGCAGACACGGGGCCATGGTCAACTCTAAGATTCGCAGAATCTGAGGAAATCTTGATAGTACAGATATGCTTCTGCACACGGGGGCGTGCCCAATGAACACGGGGGCGTGGTCAACTAATGCAGACAAACTGCAATTAATGAAGGAAGAGAAGAGGATGGACACGGGGCCGTGCCCGAGCTGCTGTTCAGGCTATAAATAGGGGTGCTTGGCTCATTTGCAAACCATCCCTTAGCACACCACCTCTCTCACACTTCACCTACCACCCACCACCATCACAACACCATCATCCACCACCATCATCCATTGTCCATTGTCCATCATAGAGTGTGTGAGTCGTCTCGGGATCCAAGATTGATCGTAAGAGTTCTTGACAATCAAAGGCCATGTTTGCCTAAGTCTCTTACATCATTTGGTGAAGACAAGTGTCTAGTGTAATACTTTTTATTTTTAATCTTTTCGCACTTTTTACTTGGTTATGTATTAATGACTTTAATAACTAGTTTTATGTTGAAGGTGATTCTTCCTTATCGTTTGTCCGTGGTGTCTTGGCATTATTTTATTGTCTATATAAAATAAAAGATTTTCACCATTCATATCTCCACGGTCTATATGGAGGTATGTTGGCTACCTGGTCGGGGGTTAAGGGAACGGTTTGGTAAGAGTCTTGCCTTGTTCAGTGTATAGATCCTGCAAGGACCTGGGTCAAATTTAGTAGGACCTCCTTCAATACCCACCGGTATTGGATGGCGAGGGTCCAAACTCTTTGATCCCCTCATATGTAAGCTACTATTAATACTTTAACCCGGCTACTTAGGACTGTATCCTTGCTGACTCAGGCTACTTAGCCGAGGGTAACGTCACCTTCAAAATAGGGGCCTACCATAATATGCATTAATAACTTAATTAATTATCTTTCAATAATCCGACCCTTTAGGATTGTATCCTTGCTGACTCAAACTACTGGGTTGAGGGTAACGTCACCTTCAAAAGAGAGGCCTACTACAATAACTAAGATAATCTCTTAAAAAGTGCAAAAGTGCGGAAATAATCAAAGGTTACACTATACACGAGTCGGAGCCAAGTGATTCATCTTGTCTATCTGTTTTTATTTTTATTTTATTTTTCAGCATTTTAGTTAGTTTTTATTTTTCCTGTTTAAAACCTTTTTCTAAACTTTTGATTTGATTAGATGTTGAGGATAAACCGGTACTAAAAACTCTTGTATCCTTGGACGACCTCGGTATCTTGCCAACACTATACTACGCTCACGATGGGTGCACTTGCCCATATGTGTGTTTGGTGTTAGTAAAATATCGTGTTTTATAAATTTAAAACTTGACTAACGTGTAAAAAGGGCTTAAAATATACTTAATTCCATATACACACCAATCTACATCAAGTTTTTGGCGCCGTTGCCGGGGACACAAGGATTTTAAGAAAGTTAGGAATCAACGGCCTAATCGTTTTTTCTAATTCTTCTGTTTTTTTAGGATTTTCTTAATTTTTCAGTTTCTGCAGAGCTCAGCACGGGCCGTGCCTGGTTGGACACGGGCCGTGCCCAGCATTGTCACTGGCAGTTTTTATTTTCCGAGTTACAGAGAGTTGAGCACGGGGCCGTGTCGGTGCAACACGGGGCAGTGTCCAACTCCCCAGTAACAGGGATCCGGAAAACAATCACTGTATCTCCGACCACGGGCCGTGTTCACCTGAACACGGGGCCGTGGTGAACCTTCTGACCAACGTTCATTTTTGTTTTTATTGCAGGACTAGGAACCCAGGTGCCACATCTGAACTTTGTACGTAGTGTATGAGCTCCAGTTCTATTATAGACATAAAGGAACCTCTAGAAGAACCCGAACGCTTTCTCAGAAAAAGACTTAAAGCTAAAAATCAAGAGAAAGTTTCGGGGGACCCACTTCCAATGGCGGACCAACGTACCCTCATGGATTAGCTACGACCCACCGTAGGTAATCTCGGCGCCGCTATCAACGCACCGAATGTCGAAGCCAACAACTTCGAACTTCGGCCACATTTGATACAAATGCTTCAAAGCTCCGCAACCTTCCATGGGCTTGCGGACGAGGATCCTCATCTACATATTACTAATTTCTTACAAATATGTGATACTTTTCGGATCAATGGAGCATCAAACGACGCCATCCGCCTTCGTATGTTTCCATTTTCACTAAAAGACCGAGCTAAGGCTTGGCTTAACACCCTCCCAGTTGGTTCGGTAAACACCTGGGATGAACTAGCCCAAAAGTTTCTATATAAGTATTTCCCTCCTGCTAAAATGACTAAATTAATGACTGAAATTAATACATATTCACAAGAGGATGGGGAATCCTTATATGAAACTTGGGAAAGGTTCAAGGAGCTACTAAGAAAGTGTCCTCATCACGGTCTTGCGGTATGGCAACAAGTATCCACTTTTTACAATGGGTTGTTGCCACACACAAGACAAACACTTGATTCTAGCTCCGGGGGACTTCTAGGTAATCGTCGCCCAAATGAAATATATAATCAAATTGAGGAAATTGCTCAAACCAATTTTCAGTGGCACACTCCCCGAGGCAATAAATCTATTACCCCGGGCGCCCATAAGGTTGATGAAAGCACTTCTTTACAAGCCCAAATCGAGGCCCTTTCTTCAAAAATCAAAAAGTTAGAAATGGCAAAAACGGTCTCGGTTATGGCTTGTGAGGGGTGTGGTGGGCCACATGAAAATTGGAGTTGTATGAAAGAATTAGATGATCAAACAGAAACGGTAAACTACATTGATAACAGACCTAGGCCGTCGGGTCCTCCAACGGGTACCTACAACCAAGGATGGCGTAACCACCCTAACCTTGGTTGGAGAGATCCAGGCAATAGTAGTAACCAACAAAACCAACGAACTAACTTTCAACAACCACAAAATTTTTCTCAACAACAAGGTGGACGAGAAAGGCTTGAGGATACTGTATCTCGCCTCATCTCTGACACCGAAAAGAAAAACTCAGATCGATTTCAGCAATTGGAATCGAATTTCAGAAATCAACAAGCTAGCATTCAAAACATTGAAAAACAATTAAATCAAATAGCTCAAAATTTCTCCGAGAGACCACAAGGCGCGTTACCAAGTAATACCGAAACCAACCCAAAAGCACAAGTACATCTTATCACATTGAGAAACCGAATCGTGGGTCCCGAGGAGGCTCCATTACCGCCAGCTGAAAGAAGCCAATCCAGCCACCGATGCTTTTTACGCTTTTCGCCCTTTTCTACTAACCATAAAAAATAAACAAGCAAGTTCATAAAAAAATAACTTTGTTTGAATAAAGGCTTCATCAAAATAAAAATTGCAAAAATAAAAAGTCTTACGAAAACCGATGCTTTTTACGCTTTTCGCCCTTTTCTACTAACCATTAACCCAACCACCTACCTTTAACCCTAGCCTAACCCTTCACCCAAAAGTCCTCTTGATACTTATAAAAGTATATAGTTAAAAAGGAGGAGGATTGATTGCTTGGCAAGCCTATGGTAGAAGTAAGTTCCATGCCGCTCTCGAGTGATTCACTAAAATACATCTTCGGCCGAGTGTTGAGTGATCCCCGTGAGGTATGTGAACTTGTATATAAATGGAATTTAAAAAAAAAGGCATGTTATGCCCTAATAAGTAATTTATCTAATGTAATGTTCTAAATAAATCATGACGAATAGGATTGTAAATAAATAAAAATAAAACTTAATAGAGAATCTTGGAAATCCCGACACTCTATGACAAGCCCAAAAACCTTCTCTTCTACCCATTCCATTTGGGAGTGTAAAGCCACATTATAAAGAGTTTTGCTTGAGGACAAGCAAAGATTCAAGTGTGGGGGTATTTGATGTGCACAAAATGCAACATATAAATTACATCAATTATGGCATAAAACTAACCATTTTTTAGTACTAATGTTGGAAAAAGTGTGTTTTTGTCTTCCTTTTGTATTTTCAGGATTAAATGAGCTCAAATTAACAAAAGAAGCAAAAAGACAGCTAAATCTAACATAAATACAAGAAAAGGAACAAACGTGGCATGCCCGACCCCCTGACAACATCTTCCCAAGCAAAATCAAGAAGACAGAAGACTGAACACGCCCCGTGCTCAGTGAACAAGGGGGCGTGCCCAAGTGCCAGCATAAAAGACAAAGCTATAGAAGATTCAATCACCCACCACGGGGGCGTGCTCAGCGGACACGGGGCCGTGGTCAACTCTAAGATTCGCAGAATCTGAGGAAATCTTGATAGTACAGATATGCTTCTGCACACGGGGGCGTGCCCAGCGAACACGGGGGCGTGGTCAACTAATGCAGACAAACTGCAATTAATGAAGGAAGAGAAGAGGATGGACACGGGTGTGACAACTGGCAAATAACTGGTAATTCCGTACAATCTAATCACTATTTACATTTCTTAATCTCATGCATTTAGCGTAATTTAATTACGTAACAGTGTCGTTAATTGAATAACAAGGTTAGGACAAGGAAACAAAGCTAAAACATATGTTGGTTTTTGTCGTATGGCGAAACCAAGCTAACAATGTCCTAAAGATGTTGGTAGAAAGTGCTGCGTGCACTATTCACGGTTACACTATTCATGCCAGCAAACCGTGAAACTAGACCAAAACACAGAAAAACGACACTCGGATAACATAACTGAGTCCATTTATATGAGAAAACATTATTGTGAAAACACCTCTTGCCAAGAAACAAGACTTTCCGGTATAACGCCCTAATCTCAAAAATGTCTATTTCGGCTAAAAATATAGCACTTTTAACTTGTCCGAACCTATAACAAAGCATTTCCGGGACTTCGGAATTATGTCACTTGATGAAAAACACACTAAAACATTTTAAGGATATCAATGAGATGACCAGAATCACAAGTTTCCGGTATTACATCGCTATACACTAAACTAGTCCGTTAGCGAACCGACGAGCTAGTAAGCAATATTTCCGTCATCGTAGCAACCAAACCAAGACCCTAGCGAACTAGTTAACCATATTTTGACGTCGCAAGTACCCTAAATAAATGTCATAGTATCAATGGTAATTTAAAACCATAGCTCCCGGTACTATATTTCATCTTTCGTATATCACCCGAGATCGAACCGGTGAGCGAACTAGTGGTATTTTTACCATTCAAAACTTATACCCACTAAACTAGTAAACTAATTAGAGTTTGTTTAGAACTCTAAAACTACCATTAACACTTAAATTAAATCTACTTTTTCTAATTGATCAAAATATCTACAACATTAATAAAATGGCACATGTTTTATTGTTTTAAAGAAAAATATGGTACAACCACCATATCCCCATTATGATCGGCCATACCCTCCCCAAGACACCCTAGGCTTAATGATGTTAGAGCATGGTATGGATGATCACAATTTTGACTAAAAAGGGTGCAAGTTATAGCAATTATCTTCACCACCAATCCTTATCTTTCTATAATATTTCAAGACAACAAAACCACTTATCTTTTCCCCCTCCACTCACGGCCAAGTTAACCACCACCAACATCACCATCTTTCAACTCCAAACATTATATTACAAAGTATCTATAAACATTTTCATGATGACCTAAGGAGATTCCAAGCTAAGAAGCATATTAGGAGCTTATTTCTCATATTTGGAAGCTTTATTTTCTTCTAAACATCACTCAAACTCTTGAAAAGTTGTAAGGCTCCTAAACACTCTATTTAAGTTCATTATTATGTATAGATTATGGAAGGACAAGTTGTTTATCATGAAATTAAAGCTTAACATAAGCAAAAACCCTAAACACAAAGTTAATAAACACTAAATATGAATATATTATGTGTTGATTTATGTTGTTTAGTGTTAATATGTTCTTGTGATCTTGTTAATTAGGTTATTTTTGTTGAGACTAGTAGCTTAAAGTCTAGATTTATGATGATCTTGTTGTTAGTTTTGTGTAGTATTTTATATTTATGTTCATATTATTATGATGAACATAAATATGTGATTTAAACATGGTTATGTTTAAATCAAGAAAGATCATCAACTTCAAAGATTATGAGCATTTATATATAAACTTGATTTAGTGATTCTTGAAAGAATAAACCAAGAATAATCATGTGAAAAGGGCTTTTAACAACACTAATGAACTTGGTTTTTGACATAAAAATAAGTTTATGTAATATTACTTATTAAAAGTGTTATGTAAAAGTCTTGAGAATTTTTATATAAGATGTGTGAACCTTTAAAAGTGAAAAACAATTTACAATCAAGTTTATGTAAGTAAATAACTTAATAAATGGTTAACTTTGAAGACTTGGGAGTTTAAACAAAATAATGCTCATAAGAATCTTTGAAGGAATAAGTATGATTAGTGATGTTTCGAAATTGATCATTGATTTAAACGCGTTTTTATAACGTGGGAATCGTCATAGTTTTAGGGGAAACTATGGCGAATTTTTCTAAAAATCTAATCGCGATTAAAGATGGGATCAAAGGGTGATTAACAATGTTAAACGCGATTAGTGGTCATAAACGTCATTATGGAAACTTTGATGGGAATATTTAATAGTTAAATATTCAAAGAAGTTCTTATGAACTTAAACATATATTTTTACAAGAATAAAGTGAGTAAAAATATAACAAAGTATAAATATAATTTTTGGTAAAAAAATTATATCTATTCGGAAACTTGCTAAGTACTTGCAATGTGTGCTATATATATGTGTATGTATTAGATACCCATAGGGTGATCAAAATAAATCTACATACATGTTCCTACATGGTCCAAGAAATGCTAGTAAAATCGGACAATTAAATAAAATGGCCGAAATGGAAATACATAACACTTGATGACGACAAATTGGGCGTATCGACACTACGAACAGTTACTACAATGCCGAGTCTAAAAATAACATATTTTTAGACGCTAGAGCGAACACATAACTAAGTGGTCAAAAACAAGAATCCGGAAAGTCGGAAACTATAAAAGTTACCAAGTATTTTCATGTGAAAAACGAACTTATTAAGTTATATGCTTGGTAAATTTTTGGTAAAGATGTCAAGAATATATTTAACGGACTCACTAGAAAACTAGGGCTAGACCCAATCACAAGAAAACTAGGGCTAGGCCCAATCACAAGAAAACTAGGGCTAGGCCCAATAACAAGAAAACTAGGGCTAGGCCCAATAACAAGAAAACTAGGGCTAGGCCCAATAACAAGAAAACTAGGGCTAGGCCCAATAATAATGATGACAAGCGAAAACATAATAACGAATTCAAGATGAACAACTTGTACGAGGTCCAAAAGACCTAGTGTCTAACGAGATTAGTACATATGTAGGTTATTGACACGTACGGACGCTTACTTTGATATCATATTTCACGGAACGCAAATTTGTGAGTTCATCTCCCTCCTTTCACTGTTTTAAATGTTTTGTTTTCAAAAACCTCGAGGGGAAATACATGTTAAACTATTGGTATGTTAATTACGGAGTAGGAAACAGGGTCAATGTGCATAAGTAGGGAATACACACTAATAACCATTAATCACGTAGTGACCAAGGTGCAAAAGGTGTAGATCTATTGGGCTTGAGGCACGCCCCACTCCTAGTTGTTAACCGTGGAGTGCTTTTGTTGATCCCAATGCGAACTAAGTGTCTATGGGTTGGTTATTCTGCTTATGGCGCATTATGTCAGGGGGCTAGCTACCCACTGATAGATCTTAAATAGACTCCATGATTTTAAACCAGAACATACCATGATTACAAGATAACAAGTACTATATTTCATATGATATCAAATACTGCATGAACTCGCTCAACTTTTTGTTGACTTTTTAAAACTACATGTATTTCAGGAAACAGGTCTTGAGCCGGTGATTCACTATGGGATTCGGGAAAACAAATGACAACGATGGCCACTTTTGGGAGGGTTTGTCTTTTATATCCCAACTTCGTATGGGTATATAGGGGACAAAACCTCACTATGTGTTGTGTCAAAAACAATCTTTTGCTATATGTAAAATAACTTAGAACTATGCTTTGTCAAACGTTGGTGAACTTGGAAACTATGTTAAAAACTTGTAATCTTTTGTTGAAAACTAGATATATATGGCATCGTTGTTGGTTCATCTTGTTAATACATTTGGATGCAATGATTACCTTTCTTACGTCACACACAATACGCTTCCGCTACTAGCAGGGTGTGACAGATTGGTATCAGAGCTCCGATTGTAGTGAACCGGGGAAAAAAACTTTTATTAAAGTTGGTCTACAATCACCGAAGGGCTCTCACATGAAAACAAAGTCGATAACATTACAAAAGTGTTTTCAAAAGTATGACAAAAATGACAAAAGGTTTTCATTGTGTCACTATAACATGAGGATCTATCACGCGGGCTCAATCACTAGTAATGAATTTGGATCAATACATGGTTAGTCGATAAGTAATAGACTTGTAAACACTAAGACTTACATGTGAACCATGAGGACAAAATATTGCATGAGATATATAGTGATTGCATATCATGAGTAGTAATACATTTTTTTTCCTAACAACATATATGCATATTGTACGGTTTATTTGCCAGGATCGATGTCTTCATCTTCTTCTTCGGACCTTTCAGAGGTGGATCCGATGCCAGTAGTGTCGGATGACGAGTATGAGCCCGACATCATTGTCATATCGTCGGACGACGAGTTCGGGCACGATGTATCTTCAGACGATGACTACATGTTGGATGATTTCCAACCATTTGCTCTTGCAGCTTACGAGGAGGATCCCGTCCCACCGGAGGAGGACGTACTGGCGATGCCGCAGCCCCTTCATGGTATTATTATCTACGGCCACCCAGAGGGTGAGCACCTGATTGTGCATTTGGCCATACCACTAGCTGCTGTTCCGTTTGTTGATCTTGAGGACGATGATGTCGTCCCAATTATACCTGTCGAGCACCTTGACGATGAGATAGGTGACGGAGAGATCCATGATGTTGTTATACTCGAGTTACCCTCTCCAGTCGTGTCTGTTGTTGATATTTCATCTACCACGTCTAGTGTTGCTTCCTCTGTTCATACCCCTGCATCATCCCCTGATACTGTACTACCTACTCCCACGGCTGTGCCACCTACCCCTACTACTGATCCTATGCATGTGCCAGGATTTCCACACACTATACATCCCTCGCCTCACTTTCAGCCTGGACCATCCTCACAGCAGCCATTCCCCCACACTTTTTATGACCCTTATGCTGCTGGACCTTCGCATTATGCTGGATCCCCATTCCCAGTCAGACCACCCTATCCGGGTACCCCTACATCTCCATCTGGCATGCACCCTACTGATCCCTATTATACCCCGCCCATCTCTCTGCCCGTTATGGCGGACATGACTATATCTCATGAGGTCCAGATCTCTATCATTTTCCGTAGACTCGGTGAGATGCAGACTGATATGGCCGCGATCAGAGCTGCCATTGCTCCACCCCCACCACCTGCATCACCACAGCCACCATTACCAGCATCACCCCCTCCATCACCACCACCACTACCACAGTCACCACCTCCACCATCTCCACACCAGTAGTCTGTCAGTTGTATGTTGGTCTTATGTTGGCCGTATGTATATAGCTATCTTTTGGGGAGACTACCACTTTTATGAAGACCAAGGGTTACGAAGATCAAGACTTTTGAAGACAACCAGAAGACATGAAGATGCAATGTAGTAGAAATTTTACTTTTGTATTGTAACTTGTACTGACTAGGGGTATGTATCCCTATGTCCTTTTGATCTTCATGAACAAATGTATCAAGTTGTTGCTATGTATAAAAGTATGTTTTCTGTATTTCACATTGTATTTCTTTTATGTTGTGGTTGATCTTATGGTGATGTGATGATATTTTGATTGATATTGTTATGACATGGTGGACTTATGGTTGATGTTATATTGTGGCATGGTGTTTTCTACATGTTGAGTTATACGACCAATATGATGACGTGGTGTTTATGCGTACTTGTGATTGTGTGGCTATGTCCTGTGTATGTGTGTATGCATTTATTATCTATATAAACCCGACGTGTTTATATATATATACTTGACAATATTTATTATTAAATACTTGTCTAATGGAGATCGATATTTTATTTAGAAGACAATGCCGCCCCGTCGTGGAAGAACAAAAACGAACCCGTTGCCGACAACACAAGAAGAATTGAACGAACGCATTTCCCAAGCGATTGCTCAATACGAAGCTAACCGCCCTGAACAAAGCGGTGGAACAGGAGGTACTTCTGGAAGCAATCATCCGACTGGTAATGCTTAGTTAATCATTAATCTACGCGATACTCTCATCCATTCTAATCGTGCTCTTGATATTCACTCTTAAATTTGTGCATATGATAATTTCAGGTTGCACGTATAAGCAGTTCTTAGACTGCAAGCCTCTAAATTTTGACGGTACGGGAGGTGCCGTTTCCTTCGTTCGCTGGACTGAGAAGACCGACTCAGTTATTCGAATGAGCAAGTGCCCTGCTGAACAAAGGGTTACTTATGTCACCGGACTATACGTTGATGGGGCACTATCGTGGTGGAACCTCCAGGTCCAAACGAAAGGCGAAACTGCTGCGTATGGCCTGACCTGGGAGGAACTAAAAGAGTTGATGAGGAAAAAGTATTGTTCAAGGTCGGAAATCCAGAAGCTAGAAACAGAATTCTGGAATTTGAAAATGATTGGTGCGGATATCACGGGTTACACGCAGCGATTTCACGATTTATCCCGTGTAGTCCCATACCTGGTGGATCCCGAATACAAGAGGATTGAGAGGTACATTTGGGGACTCGCACCCCAAATACTAAGTCTGGTTACTGCTTCTAAGCCTACGGAGATTGGCGAAGCAATCGATTTGGCTGTATCACTTACCGAGGAAGCACTACGTCAAGGAAAGTTCGATGAGGCTGGGTCAAACAAAAAGGATACTGCTGTGGAAAATTCGGGCTATAATAAAAGGAAGTTTTCTCATTTTAAGAAAGGTTCGCGGGGGAGGAACAACAAGAATAACAACAACAAAGGAGCACCCGCGAAGGAAACTAGGGATGCAAAAGCCTATGTTACCACCACCACAAACAACCCCGACAAGAAGCCTTACGCTGGAACTGCACCAAAGTGCAATACATGCCCTCTCCACCACTACGGGGAGTGTCGTAGCATCAGGTGTGACAAATGTAATAGGTTTGGGCACCGCACCGAAGCGTGCCGGGGTACGAATAACAAGGATCAAGGTTGCTTCAATTGTGGTGACAAAGGACACTTCAAGAGGGATTGCCCTAAAGAAATTCAAGCTCGGGGAAGATCATCTGTGATAGGAGCCAAGGAGGCTCGCCAGGACCCGAATGTGGTCACCGGTACGTTCCCTATCAATAATCACTTTGCATCTATTCTTTTCGATACTGGAGCAGATTATAGTTTCATTTCTAAGGAATTTAGAGACATACTTGGGGTAGAAACGAGCAAATTGAATGTTCCATACTCGATTGAATTGGCTAACGGGGAATTAGTAGAATCGGGGGAAATCATAAAGAAATGTACCTTAGAACTGGGTGAACGAAAGTTCGACATAGATCTCTTACCAGTTCCGTTAGGTAGTTTCGATGTCGTAATTGGTATGGATTGGTTATCCAATAACCGAGCCGAAGTCATATGTCATGAGAAGATCATACGCATTCCTCTACCCGATGGAGAACATTTACTAGTACACGGGGAGAAACAAGACACGCCTTTACGAATTATTAGTTGCATGAAGGCTCAAAAATATCTAAGGAAAGGATACATCGCCTTTCTTGCTCATGTCATTAACAAGAAGGCCGAGGAGCGCAAGGTGGAAGACATCCCTGTGGTAAGGGAATATCCCGAAGTCTTCCCAGAAGACTTGCCGGGACTGCCACCACAACGACAAGTGGAATTTCATATCGATCTGGTGCCAGGAGCAGCACCGGTGGCAAAAGCTCCATATAGACTCGCGCCCTCGGAGATGCAGGAATTATCTACTCAGCTTCAGGAGTTGCTTGACAAGGGATTCATTAGACCGAGCTTCTCACCTTGGGGAGCTCCGGTGTTATTTGTCAAGAAGAAGGATGGAACCTTTCGAATGTGCATTGATTACAGAGAACTAAACAAGCTAACTATCAAAAATCGGTATCCGTTACCGAGGATTGATGACTTGTTCGATCAGTTACAAGGTTCCAGCTTCTACTCCAAGATCGATCTAAGATCCGGATACCATCAGCTGAGGGTTCAGGAGGAAAGCATACCTAAGACAGCGTTTAGGACTCGCTATGGGCATTATGAGTTCCTTGTTATGCCTTTCGGCTTAACGAACGCTCCCGCCGTATTCATGGACTTGATGAATCGGGTATGTAAACCATACCTGGATAAGTTCGTGATCGTATTCATTGATGACATCTTAATATACTCACGAACTGAGGCGGAACACAAACAACACTTGAGAACTATTCTGGAGTTGCTTAAAAAGGAACAATTGTACGCCAAGTTCTCAAAATGCGAATTTTGGATTCGTGAAGTACAATTTCTCGGTCATGTGGTGAACGAGAACGGAATACATGTAGATCCCACTAAGATAGAAGCCATAAAGAGCTGGAACACTCCAAGGACCCCGACGGAAGTAAGACAATTTCTGGGTTTAGCGGGGTACTATCGAAGATTCATAGAGAATTTTTCTAAAATTGCTCAACCGTTAACCTCGCTCACTCAAAAGGATAGAAAGTTCGATTGGGGTGAAAAATAGGAAATGGCATTCCAAACGCTCAAAGATAATCTATGCCAAGCGCCAATCTTATCACTCCCTGACGGCACCGATGACTTCGTGGTGTACTGTGATGCATCGCGTCAAGGCTTGGGTTGCGTGTTAATGCAACGTGAAAAAGTCATCGCGTACGCGTCGCGGCAGTTGAAAGTTCATGAAAAGAATTATACCACTCACGACCTAGAGTTGGGCGCAGTGGTATTCGCTTTAAAGATTTGGCGTCACTATCTCTATGGTACCAAGTGTACAATATTCACTGATCATAGAAGTCTTCAACACATATTCAATCAAAAAGAATTAAACATGCGCCAGCGGCGATGGGTAGAATTGTTGAACGACTATGACTGTGAAATCAGATACCATCCGGGGAAAGCAAACGTTGTAGTGGATGCTTTGAGTCGGAAAGAACGAGTTAGAACATTTCGAGTACGGGCTTTAGAGTTGACAATCCAGACAAACTTTACAACTCGAGTGCGCGACGCACAACGGAAAGCCCTAAAACCAGGAAATATACGAGCAGAATACTTGCGAGGAGCAAGGGAACACATGGAAACAAATAAGGATGGCACTTTATATTTCGGAGGAAGAATCTGGATTCCCTATTTTGGTGGCTTACGAAACTTAGTGCTGGATGAAGCACACAAGTCCAGATATTCGATACACCCCGGAACTGATAAGATGTATCAGGATCTGAGAGAATTTTATTGGTGGCCTAAACTCAAGAAAGATATTGGGATTTACGTTAGGAATTGCCTAACTTGTGCAAAGGTCAAGGCCGAATATCAAAAGCCATCTGGGTTATTACAACAACCAGTGATTCCGGTTTGGAAATGGGAGCAGATATCAATGGATTTCGTTACAGGACTCCCACGGACCTCCCGAGGTCATAACATGATATGGGTTATCGTTGATCGATTAACCAAGTCGGCTCACTTCCTACCTATTCGTGAAAAAGACAGTACCGAGAAGTTAGCCGAAATTTACCTCAACGAGATTGTGGCACGTCATGGAGTGCCTACTTCAATAATCTCGGATCGTGACGGTCGCTTTGTATCAAGAATATGGCAATCATTTCAAGAATCGCTTGGATCTCGTCTGAATCTGAGTACCGCATTCCATCCGCATACCGATGGGCAAAGCGAGCGAACCATCCAAACGATGGAAGACATGCTTCGCGCCTGTGTGATGGACTTGGGCGGAAATTGGGATAATCATTTACCGCTGGTAGAGTTCTCATATAATAACAGTTATCACACAAGCATTAAAGCCGCCCCATTCGAAGCATTATACGGACGGAAGTGCCGATCACCGCTGTGTTGGGCGGAAGTCGGAGACAAACAACTCGTCGGCCCTGAACTAGTCCAAGATACAACTGACAAGATAGCAAAAATACGAGACCGTATCAAAGCGGCTCGTGACAGACAAAAGTGGTACGCGGACGGAAAACGTAAACCACGCTCTTTCGAGGTCGGAGACAAAGCCTTACTAAAAGTCTCACCTTGGAAAGGCGTAGCTAGATTCGGGAAGCGCGGGAAGCTAAACCCGAGATACATTGGGCCGTTTGAGATTCTAGAAAAGATCGGTACCGTCGCGTACAGGTTGAAGTTGCCAGAAGAACTCAGTAACGTACATGACACATTTCATGTGTCGAACCTCAGGAGAAGTCCGACAGTTCATACAGTTATCATCCCAGCGGATGAGATTCATGTAGACAAGACGCTTCAGTTTACCGAAGAACCCGTTGAGGTTATGGATCGGAAGGTCCACAATACAAGGAGAAGTACTATCGAACTGATCAAGGTCCGCCGGAATTCACGTCACGGACCCGAGTACACATGGGAACGTGAAGATCAGATTAAGGAAAAATATCCCCACCTGTTTAAGAAGACTCCTGCAAAGGATGGCTCAACTTAAATTTCGGGACGAAATTCTTTTAACAGGGGGAGAATGTGACAACTGGCAAATAACTGGTAATTCCGTACAATATAATCACTATTTACATTTCTTAATCTCATGCATTTAGCGTAATTTAATTACGTAACAGTGTCGTTAATTGAATAACAAGGTTAGGACAAGGAAACAAAGCTAAAACATATGTTGGTTTTTGTCGTATGGCGAAACCAAGCTAACAATGTCCTAAAGATGTTGGTAGAAAGTGCTGCGTGCACTATTCACGGTTACACTATTCATGCCAGCAAACCGTGAAACTAGACCAAAACACAGAAAAACGACACTCGGATAACATAACTGAGTCCATTTATATGAGAAAACATTATTGTGAAAACACCTCTTGCCAAGAAACAAGACTTTCCGGTATAACGCCCTAATCTCAAAAATGTCTATTTCGGCTAAAAATATAGCACTTTTAACTTGTCCGAACCTATAACAAAGCATTTCCGGGACTTCGGAATTATGTCACTTGATGAAAAACACACTAAAACATTTTAAGGATATCAATGAGATGACCAGAATCACAAGTTTCCGGTATTACATCGCTATACACTAAACTAGTCCGTTAGCGAACCGACGAGCTAGTAAGCAATATTTCCGTCATCGTAGCAACCAAACCAAGACCCTAGCGAACTAGTTAACCATATTTTGACGTCGCAAGTACCCTAAATAAATGTCATAGTATCAATGGTAATTTAAAACCATAGCTCCCGGTACTATATTTCATCTTTCGTATATCACCCGAGATCGAACCGGTGAGCGAACTAGTGGTATTTTTACCATTCAAAACTTATACCCACTAAACTAGTAAACTAATTAGAGTTTGTTTAGAACTCTAAAACTACCATTAACACTTAAATTAAATCTACTTTTTCTAATTGATCAAAATATCTACAACATTAATAAAATGGCACATGTTTTATTGTTTTAAAGAAAAATATGGTACAACCACCATATCCCCATTATGATCGGCCATACCCTCCCCAAGACACCCTAGGCTTAATGATGTTAGAGCATGGTATGGATGATCACAATTTTGACTAAAAAGGGTGCAAGTTATAGCAATTATCTTCACCACCAATCCTTATCTTTCTATAATATTTCAAGACAACAAAACCACTTATCTTTTCCCCCTCCACTCACGGCCAAGTTAACCACCACCAACATCACCATCTTTCAACTCCAAACATTATATTACAAAGTATCTATAAACATTTTCATAATGACTTAAGGAGATTCCAAGCTAAGAAGCATATTAGGAGCTTATTTCTCATATTTGGAAGCTTTATTTTCTTCTAAACATCACTCAAACTCTTGAAAAGTTGTAAGGCTCCTAAACACTCTATTTAAGTTCATTATTATGTATAGATTATGGAAGGACAAGTTGTTTATCATGAAATTAAAGCTTAACATAAGCAAAAACCCTAAACACAAAGTTAATAAACACTAAATATGAATATATTATGTGTTGATTTATGTTGTTTAGTGTTAATATGTTCTTGTGATCTTGTTAATTAGGTTATTTTTGTTGAGACTAGTAGCTTAAAGTCTAGATTTATGATGATCTTGTTGTTAGTTTTGTGTAGTATTTTATATTTATGTTCATATTATTATGATGAACATAAATATGTGATTTAAACATGGTTATGTTTAAATCAAGAAAGATCATCAACTTCAAAGATTATGAGCATTTATATATAAACTTGATTTAGTGATTCTTGAAAGAATAAACCAAGAATAATCATGTGAAAAGGGCTTTTAACAACACTAATGAACTTGGTTTTTGACATAAAAATAAGTTTATGTAATATTACTTATTAAAAGTGTTATGTAAAAGTCTTGAGAATTTTTATATAAGATGTGTGAACCTTTAAAAGTGAAAAACAATTTACAATCAAGTTTATGTAAGTAAATAACTTAATAAATGGTTAACTTTGAAGACTTGGGAGTTTAAACAAAATAATGCTCATAAGAATCTTTGAAGGAATAAGTATGATTAGTGATGTTTCGAAATTGATCATTGATTTAAACGCGTTTTTATAACGTGGGAATCGTCATAGTTTTAGGGGAAACTATGGCGAATTTTTCTAAAAATCTAATCGCGATTAAAGATGGGATCAAAGGGTGATTAACAATGTTAAACGCGATTAGTGGTCATAAACGTCATTATGGAAACTTTGATGGGAATATTTAATAGTTAAATATTCAAAGAAGTTCTTATGAACTTAAACATATATTTTTACAAGAATAAAGTGAGTAAAAATATAACAAAGTATAAATATAATTTTTGGTAAAAAAATTATATCTATTCGGAAACTTGCTAAGTACTTGCAATGTGTGCTATATATATGTGTATGTATTAGATACCCATAGGGTGATCAAAATAAATCTACATACATGTTCCTACATGGTCCAAGAAATGCTAGTAAAATCGGACAATTAAATAAAATGGCCGAAATGGAAATACATAACACTTGATGACGACAAATTGGGCGTATCGACACTACGAACAGTTACTACAATGCCGAGTCTAAAAATAACATATTTTTAGACGCTAGAGCGAACACATAACTAAGTGGTCAAAAACAAGAATCCGGAAAGTCGGAAACTATAAAAGTTACCAAGTATTTTCATGTGAAAAACGAACTTATTAAGTTATATGCTTGGTAAATTTTTGGTAAAGATGTCAAGAATATATTTAACGGACTCACTAGAAAACTAGGGCTAGGCCCAATCACAAGAAAACTAGGGCTAGGCCCAATCACAAGAAAACTAGGGCTAGGCCCAATAACAAGAAAACTAGGGCTAGGCCCAATAACAAGAAAACTAGGGCTAGGCCCAATAATAATGATGACAAGCGAAAACATAATAACGAATTCAAGATGAACAACTTGTACGAGGTCCAAAAGACCTAGTGTCTAACGAGATTAGTACATATGTAGGTTATTGACACGTACGGACGCTTACTTTGATATCATATTTCACGGAACGCAAATTTGTGAGTTCATCTCCCTCCTTTCACTGTTTTAAATGTTTTGTTTTCAAAAACCTCGAGGGGAAATACATGTTAAACTATTGGTATGTTAATTACGGAGTAGGAAACAGGGTCAATGTGCATAAGTAGGGAATACACACTAATAACCATTAATCACGTAGTGACCAAGGTGCAAAAGGTGTAGATCTATTGGGCTTGAGGCACGCCCCACTCCTAGTTGTTAACCGTGGAGTGCTTTTGTTGATCCCAATGCGAACTAAGTGTCTATGGGTTGGTTATTCTGCTTATGGCGCATTATGTCAGGGGGCTAGCTACCCACTGATAGATCTTAAATAGACTCCATGATTTTAAACCAGAACATACCATGATTACAAGAAAACAAGTACTATATTTCATATGATATCAAATACTGCATGAACTCGCTCAACTTTTTGTTGACTTTTTAAAACTACATGTATTTCAGGAAACAGGTCTTGAGCCGGTGATTCACTATGGGATTCGGGAAAACAAATGACAACGATGGCCACTTTTGGGAGGGTTTGTCTTTTATATCCCAACTTCGTATGGGTATATAGGGGACAAAACCTCACTATGTGTTGTGTCAAAAACAATCTTTTGCTATATGTAAAATAACTTAGAACTATGCTTTGTCAAACGTTGGTGAACTTGGAAACTATGTTAAAAACTTGTAATCTTTTGTTGAAAACTAGATATATATGGCATCGTTGTTGGTTCATCTTGTTAATACATTTGGATGCAATGATTACCTTTCTTACGTCACACACAATACGCTTCCGCTACTAGCAGGGTGTGACAGACGGGGCCGTGCCCAATGGACACGGGGCCGTGCCCAATGGACACGGGGCCGTGCCCGAGCTGCTGTTCAGGCTATAAATAGGGGTGCTTGGCTCATTTGCAAACCATCCCTTGGCACACCACCTCTCTCACACTTCACCCACCACCCACCACCATCACAACACGATCATCTACCACCATCATCCATTGTCCATCATAGAGTGTGTGAGTCGTCTCGGGATCCAAGATTGATCGTAAGAGTTCTTGACAATCAAAGGCCATGTTTTCCTAAGTCTCTTACATCACTTGGTGAAGACAAGTGTCTAGTGTAATACTTTTTATTTTTAATCTTTTCTCACTTTTTACTTGGTAATGTATTAATGACTTTAATAACTAGTTTCTTATGTTGAAGGTGATTCTTCCTTATCGTTTGTCCGTGGTGTCTTGGCATTATTTTACTGTCTATATAAAATAAAAGATTTTCACCATTCATATCTCCACGGTCTATATGGAGGTATGTTGGCTACCTGGTCGGGGGTTAAGGGAACAGTTTGGTAAGAGTCTTGCCTTGTTCAGTGTATAGATCCTGCAAGGACCTGGGTCAAATTTAGTAGGACCTCCTTCAATACCCACCGGTATTGGATGGCGGGGGTCCAAACTCTTTGATCCCCTCATATGTAAGCTACTATTAATACTTTAACCCGGCTACTTAGGACTGTATCCTTGCTGACTCAGACTACTTAGCCGAGGGTAACGTCATCTTTAAAAGAGGGGCCTACCATAATATGCATTAATAACTTAATTAATTATCTTTCAATAATCCGACCCTTTAGGATTGTATTCTTGGTGACTCAAACTACTGGGTTGAGGGTAACGTCACCTTCAAAAGAGGGGCCTACAACAATAACTAAGATAATCTCTTAAAAAGTGCAAAAGTGCGGAAATAATCAAAGGTTACACTATACACGAGTCGGAGCCAAGTGATTCATCTTGTCTATCTGTTTTTATTTTTATTTTATTTTTCAGTATTTTAGTTAGTTTTTATTTTTCTTGTTTAAAACCTTTTTCTAAACTTTTGATTTGATTAGACGTTGAGGACAAACCGGTACTAAAAGCTCTTGTGTCCTTGGACGACCTCGGTATCTTGCCAACACTATACTACGCTCACGATGGGTGCACTTTCCCATATGTGTGTTTGGTGTTAGTAAAATATCGTGTTTTATAAATTTAAAACTTGACTAACGTGTAAAAAGGGCTTAAAATATACTTAATTCCATATACACACCAATCCGCATCAGTATACCACGAAGTCTTCCGTACCTTCGGGTAAAGATAGTGTTGGTACATCGCGTAGCTTGCTTTTGAGAAGTTGGAAGGCTTCTTCCTGCTTATCTCCCTATTCGTACTTCTTGTCTTTCTGCGTAAGGGATGTCAGCGGTTGGGCTATCTTGGAGAAATTCTCGATAAATTGGCGATAATAGTCTGCTAATCCCAAAAATTGACGAACTTTGGTTGGTGTTTTGGGAGCTTCCCAATTCTTTATTGCCTCTATCTTTGCTTGGTCTACATGAATGCCCTTCTCATTCATGACATGACCAAGGAACTGTACTTCGCGAATCCAGAATTCGCACTTTGAGAACTTTGCATAAAGCTTCTCTTTCTTCAGTAGTTCCAGAATGGTCCTGAGGTGTTGCTCGTGCTTTTCTTTCATTCGGGAATAAATTAGAATATCATCGATAAATACAATCACGAATTTATCGAGATATGGTTCGCAGACACGATTCATCAGATCCATAAACACTGCTAGCGCATTCGTCAGTCCAAATGGCATCACAAGGAACTCGTAATGCCCATAACGCGTCCTGAACGCAGTCTTTGGTATGCTCTCTTCTTGGATCCTTAACTGATGATAGCCAGATCGAAGGTCGATCTTTGAGTAGTAGCTCGATCCTTGCAACTGATCGAATAAGTCATCAATCCTCGGTAGTGGATACCGATTCTTGACAGTAAGCTTATTCAACTCTCTGTAATTGATACACATCCGCGGTGTTCCATCCTTCTTCTTCACGAACAAAACCGGAGCTCCCCAAGGCGAGAAGCTCGGCCTTATGAATCCTTTATCCAACAACTCCTGGAGTTGTGTAGATAATTCTTGCATCACAGATGGCGCAAGTCGATAGGGTGCCTTGGCTACAGGAGCGGCTCCTAGAACCAAGTTAATATGGAATTCGACTTGTCTTTCTAGAGGTAATCCTGGCAGATCTTTGGGAAAAACATCAGGAAATTCCTTCACCACAGGAATGTCTTCGAGTTTCGGCTCCTCAGCCCTCTTATCTACAACATCCGCCAAGAATGCAACACATCCATTCCTTAAGCACTTCTGTACCTTCATACAATTGATGATTCGCAAGGGCGTGTCTCGTTTCTCTCCGTGTACGATGAGAGTTTCATCATTCGCAAGACGGATGCGAATAATTTTCTCATGGTAAACAACTTCAGCCTTATTCTTGGATATCCAATCCATGACGACTACCACATCAAAACTACCTAAACTAACTGGTAGAGGGTTGATAGAGAATTTTCGTTTCCCCAAGTCCAAGTATACAACCCTTAGTAACTTTATCCATTTCGACTAATTTCCCATTTTCCAACTCTATAGCATGTGGGGGGTCTAGCTTACTTGTTCCTAAGTCAAGTATATCCTTAAGTTCCATAGACTTAATACCAAAGTCGGCGCCGGTATCAAATAGAATGGATGCAATGTGTTAGTTTATAAGGAACGTACTCGTAACTACGTTCGGGTCCTAGCATGCCTTGCGTATTCCCTTCATGAAAATGCTCCCAAGAGCTTGAACTTTTCTTCGCGCAGTCCTTCCGATAGTGTCCTTTGTCACCACACCCGTAGCAACTCTTGGCCTTTGCCATTGCTATTACTGTCCTAAATTCCATTCACATGCCTCATACCAGACCAGCATGCCTCCTTGCTATGCTCGATCTTGCCCCAATTTCACACCTACGAGTCCTGCATGGACCTGTGTGATAATAACCATATCTATCACACTTTGGTAGTTCATCTTGGTAGTTTTTATCACCTATCTTAGTCGTGACAACGAATGCCTTAACTTTCCTAGTTGCAGCGGTTTCCTTATGTTTGTTGTTTGCTTTAGAGCTTTGCTTGGGATGTGTATACTTCCTCTTATTTCGCCGTTGTTTTCAGTTTTGTTTGTTTCGTATTGGACGATTCTGTCACACCCCCTTTCTGCGGCGGAAGCACGAGGTGTGATCAAGAAAGGTTCTCATTGCATACGAAAGGTAAACATACTACACGCTCATAAAATAACTTCAAAATGCCAAACATTACATAACCGAAAACATGGTTTAAGTGTTTACATCACAAGACAACATTTTGTCTGATAAGTGAAAAACATGGTATGTATCTCGTATTAGTCACGCATTCTTGTATAAATCATGTATTATTGTATGTATCAAGTGTTAATGGGTTGCAAAGCCATTAACATGTGACACGACATAGGAAGTCACCAAACCATAGGCATTTTTCTGTAGTCGATTCACGACTGAGACACAAAAACACTACTCGGTACTAGTTGTCACCAAGAGTGGGGCTGCCCTGAAACCCATTAGATCTAACCTTTTGTTCTGCGGTCTTAGTATGTACACGATTAATGGTGCTTATGGTACCCTATTCGTGACACGATTTCTCGTATCATTTCTTGTATCATTTCTCAAAACGCATCATACTTGGTACTAGTTATCACCAAGAGTGCTTCTTGTTTATGTATCATACCATTTATTGTATTATTTGTAACATGTATTTCACCCCCGTAGTTATAAAACTGAAAACAGTTAAAAGAAAAGGGGGAGCATGAACTCACAACTTTGCGTTCCTTGCGTTGTAAACTTCACCGGATTTGCTTAATTAACGTCGTGACCTATACGTGTTTTCTTAACGTTAGTCACTAGAATTGTATCGTACAAGTACAAGTCACTGTCTTTTATGTATATGTTTTCTTGTGTTAAAAATAATTCATATTTTTAACTAAGTGTTTTACTTATATTATTTTCTCAAAATACATATAAGTTTCTTGTATTTTGCACTTTGCACCCGAGTTATGTATCTTGTATGTTGTATGTGTATTTTTGTTACAAAAATTATGGCGAGGTTTATATTCGAAAAGCATAGTTTAGAACACACTAGCAAACATTTGTCTAGAAAATATTTACTAAGTGTTAGGATTTTCAGAAAATTTCGCCATAGTCTCCTTTGTAAATGAAGGTGTCCATGCTAAGTAGCATATCATTTTCTTTAACATATAACACATTAGATCGTTCTCAAATAATCAACCCGACATTCTGACATGCAAGATACTACTTTTGTCGTTTCAGTTTTAATATATAAAACTGGACTGTTTTCAGACATTTTAATAAAATGGTTATCTTATTCCAATAATTCCCAAATTTTTACAGAATGTCTTATACAAATCAAATATTATTGTGTAAAAATATCGGGGTCCAGTTCGTTATCAATATTTTATAGAAAATCATTTACCAAACTGCGATCAGATTTGTTACTTTCTGACCGCAGCCTACGGAATAATTCGTTTAAAATTCATCGTAATTCCGATTTACGAAATTCCAGTTGGAGGGTCACACTGACATCATAGATCATCTACGGTATATATTTCAGGGGCTGGTTCTACTCAGGTTTCAAGTTATGATGAAAAATATAACACATGTTTTTGGCAGTAAAAATGCAGCTTGAGCTGCTGTCCAAAAATAGCCCTTTAAAAATAGTAAATGACTTCGAAAAATTACGATTCCAGTGCCATTTGATCCGTTTTTCGAAAATACATAATTTAGGCTTCAGAAATTCTGTTTTTCGATTAATTATGGTCAGTTTACAGCACTTTGAAGTTGGCTGAAAATGTAAATCAGCATGTTTCTTTATAGTTAAATCATTACTAAATCGTATTAACAAATGTCCGAACGACGGGTTTATCAAGAAACCAACGATCAAATATCGTGTATGATTTAACCCAACCCTCATCCAACAAGGTTTCAACTTCATAAAGTCTTTTATGTTCAAGTTTCATGTAAGGTTTCATATTCATCATCTTAGTGTTCTTGTTCTTGTGATTTAAACATGATCATCATACTACATATTTTAACTAAGAAACAAGATGAAGCAAGGTGTAACAAGACTTACTACTAGCACAAGGCTAGGGTAGAACCTAGTGAAGAGGATGATGAGAAAAAGATGACGAAGAAGCAAGAAACAAGGCTCCTTTGAATGCTCCTCAAGATGCAACCTCCATGGATCACCTTCAAAGCTTTGAATGGAACCTGAATATGATGAAGACGATGGTGTTAAGTGGTGGTGATGGTTTCGGTTTGGGGGAGCCGAAAGTGAGAGAGAGAGAGAGAGGGTGAGGAGTGAGAGTGAATGATGAAGAATGATGGTTGTGATCTTTGGCCTTGCTTTTATAAGAATCATTCATATTTTATGGTCATCCACACAAGTAATATCTAAATGATATCTAAGCAAGATCATTTGCAATCCCATGAGATCAAGCAAGGTCTTTGGTGGGACCACCATAACCGTCCAACATATAAGGGGGGGGGGGTAATGTGTAATTTTTCAATGGTAGTTAGATAATATAGTTAGAAACCAAGTATATAATTAGTTAGGCTAGTTACTAGACATTTTAGTGGGTGTTAAGGTGTTCGGGGATCAAGACTAGCCAAGAAATAAATAAATAATGTGTTTGGCAAAAATTTGGTGTCCCGGGTAATGTTCGGTTGTTCGGTTAAATACCGATTCGTTAAGTGTTAAATTGCACCGTTTAGCGTCTTTCTTGTACCCTTTTGCACTCCTTTCAATTCCCGACACTTAGGGAAATATTCTGGATGATAGAACGTAAATTCTGCATGATATTTATATGTTTAAAAGCTGGTTATAGCTGAATTTAGAAAAATTCTGCACTTAAAGGGCGTTTCGGGTGCTTTTTAGTGCGTATTTTAGCTTTCGGAGCGTCTATATGTTAACCCTTGTATGTACTCTTGGGTTTTAATGCATTCTTGTCGTTGGACCTACACTTAGGCCTCAGTTCTAATGTCTGACTGCTTTCTGCAGAGTTGTTGACATATTGTGTTTTACCGGTGAGTTTACTAGTATTTCTGACGCAACGCTCTCGTTAATGCATAACGCAATATTTTGTAGTATTAATCGTGCATGAATTCACTGGTATAGTATGTAATCAGACAATGTTGACGTTTAAGCACATAATTGTAGTCATTAAATAATAATTAAAGTGTACGGAAATTACCGGTTTGTGCCAGTTGTCACAGTCTCCCCCCGTTAAAAGAATTTCGTCCCGAAATTCAGGCTGAGCTAACTCTCGCAAGAGTCTTCTTGAACAGGTGGTGATACTTTTCTTTGAACTGGTCTTCACGTTCCCATGTGTACTCGGGTCCGTGCTTAGAGTTCCAACGTACTTTGACAAGTTTAACAGTGCTCCTCCTGGTCTTGTTGACTTTCCAGTCGGTAACCTCAACGGGTTGTTCTGTAAATCGGAGGGCGTCATCAATATGTACTTCATCCGCTGGGATGATCACGTCTTCTTGTGTTGGACTCTTCTTGTGGTTGGATACATGAAACGTATCATGTACTCCGTTAAGTTCTTCCGATAATTCCAACTTGTATGCCACGGTACCAATTCTTTGTAAGATTCTGAATGGTCCGATGTATCGTGGATTCAGCTTTCCACGTTTTCCAAATCTGACTACGCCCTTCCAAGGTGAGACCTTTAACAACACTTTGTCTCCCACCTCGAATTCTAATGGTTTCCGTTTTCGATCAGCGTAGCTCTTTTGTCGATCTCGAGTCGCCTTAATGTGCTCTCAGATCTGCGTAATCTTGTCGGTTGTCTCTTGTACAAGTTCAGGACCAACCATACATTTATCTCCTGCGTCTGCCCAACATAAGGGCGATCGGCATTTGCGGCCATACAGAGCTTCGAACGGTGCGGCTTTTATGCTTGTATGATAACTGTTATTGTAGGAAAACTCAACTAAAGGTAGATGAGTATCCCAGCTGCCGCCTAAGTCCATGACACATGCGTGAAGCATATCTTCTAAAGTTTGTATGGTTCGTTCGCTCTGGCCGTCTGTTTGTCGATGGAATGTCGTGCTCAGATCTAGCTGAGATCCAAAGGCTTCCTGAAAGGATTGCCAGATTCTTGAGACAAAGCGTCCATCTCTGTCTGAAATAATCGAGATAGGCACTCCATGACGTGCCACAATTTCTTTTAAGTAAATTTCAGCAAGCTTTCCAATGCTGTCTTTTTCTCGGACCGGTAGGAAGTGCGCAGACTTCATTAACCGATCGACTATCACCCATATCATATCGTGCCCTCTTGGGGTCTTGGGTAATTTTGTTATGAAGTCCATCGAGATTTGCTCCCATTTCAACATGGGTATCTCTGGTTGTTGTAGTAGGCCGGACGGTTTCTGATATTCAGCCTTAACCTTAGCACAGGTTAGGCATTTTCCAACATAAACAGCAACGTCGCTCTTTAGTCTCGGCCACCAATAATATTCTTTCAAGTCTTGATACATTTTGTCTGATCCTGGATGGATCGAATATCTCGATTTGTGTGCTTCGTCAAGAACGACTTCTCGTATGCCACCATAGAGCGGAACCCAAATACGCTTCTTAAGGTATAAGGCTCCCTCTTCATTTGGCACCATATATTTCAACATACCCTGGAGGTATTCAGCTTTACGGTTTTCTCCCTTAAGGGCTTCTTGTTGTGCGTCACGAATGCGTGCTGTGAGGTTCATTCGAATCGTCATTTCCAAAGCTCGAACACTTAGGGTCTTAATCCTTTCTTTTCGACTTAATGCGTCTGCTACAATGTTTGCCTTTCCAGGATGGTACTTAATCTCACAGTCATAATCGTTTAGCAGCTTGACCCATCGTTGCTGGCGCATATTCAATTCCTTTTGATCAAATATGTGTTGTAAGCTTTTGTGATCTGTGAAGACTGTACATCGCGTACCATATAAATAATGTCGCCAGATCTTCAGGGCGAATACCACCGCGCCCAGTTCCAAGTCGTGAGTGGTATAGTTTCTTTCATGTACCTTCAATTGTCTTGAAGCATAAGCGATGACTTTCTGGCGTTGCATGAGCACGCAACCCAAACCTTGTCGTGAAGCGTCACAGTATACCACGAAGTCTTCAATACCTTCGGGTAATGATAGTATTGGTGCATCGCATAGCTTGTTTTTAAGTAGCTTGAAGGCTTCTTCCTGTTTGTCACCCCAGTCGTACTTCTTGTCTTTCTGTGTAAGGGTCGTTAGCGGTTGAGCTATCTTTGAGAAATTCTCAATAAACCGTCGATAGTAGCCCGGTAAGACCAAGAATTGTCGAACTTCAGTTGGTGTTTTGGGGGCTTCCCAATTCTTTATTGCTTCAATCTTGGATGGGTCTACATGAATACCCTTCTCATTCACAACATGACCTAGAAATTGCACTTCGCGAATCTAGAATTCGCATTTCGAGAACTTTGCATAAAGTTTCTCTTTCTTCAGTAGTTCCGGAATGGTTCTGAGGTGTTGCTCGTGTTCTTCTTTCGTTTGCGAGTAAATCAGGATATCATCAATAAATACAATCACGAATTTATCGAGATATGGTTTGCAAACGCGGTTCAACAGATCCATGAAGACCGCTGGTGCGTTTGTCAGTCCGAATGGCATCACAAGAAACTCGTAGTGCCCATATCGTGTTCTGAATGCAGTCTTTGGCACGCTTTCTTCTTGTATTTTTTACTGATGGTATCCAGATCGAAGATCGATCTTGGAATAGTAGCTTGATCCTTGCAACTGATCAAATAAGTCATCAATCCTCGGTAGTGGATACCGATTCTTGATAGTGAGCTTGTTTAATTCTCTGTAATCAATGCACATCCGCAGTGTCCCATCCTTCTTCTTCACGAATAATACTGGAGCTCCCCAAGGCGAGAAGCTTGGCCTTATGAATCCTTTATCCAACAACTCTTGGAGTTGTGTAGATAATTCTTGCATTTCGGATGGTGCAAGCCGATAGGGTGCCTTGGCTACAGGAGCGGCTCCTGGAACCAAGTCTATACGGAATTCGACTTGTCGTTGCGGAGGTAGTCCTGGCAGGTCTTCGGGAAAAACATCAGGGAATTCTTTTACCACAGGAATGTCTTTGAGTTTCGGCTTCTCAGCCTTCTTATCTACAACGTGCGCTAGGAAAGCGACACATCCTTTCCTTAAGCATTTCTGTGCCTTCATGCAACTGATGATTCGTAGAGGCGCGTCTCGTTTTTCTCTATGTACTATGAGGGTTTCATCATTCGCTAAAGGGATGCGAATGATTTTCTCATGACAAATAACTTCAGCTTTGTTCTTGGACTACCAGTCCATTCCGACCACTACATCGAAGCTACCCAATTGAATAGGTAAGAGATCGATGCTAAATCTTCGTTCACCAAGTTCTAATGTGCAGTCTCTAACAACTTCGCCCGACTTAACAAGTTTACCATTGGCTAGTTCTATGGAGTAAGGAATTTCTAATCTACTAGATTCTATTCCAATCATGCGTTTAAATTCCACAGACATGAAGCTATAATCGGCACCAGTGTCAAATAGTATGGATGCAAAGTGATTGTTAACGAGAAACGTACCGGTGACCACATTAGGGTCCTCGCGTGCGTTCTTTGCTCCAATCACAAATGCTCGAGCCTGAGCATTGTTTCCCTTTGGGCAGTCTTTCATGAAATGATCATTGCTTCCACAACTGAAGCATCCTTGGTTTCGCCCAGCTCCATTCCCAATCCGGTTGCCATTACCAGCACCGTTGCGATTTCCATTTCCGTTCCTTCCTTTTCCCCAACAGTCTTCAGTGCAGTGACCCAACTTTCCATACTTGTCACACTTCGGAACGCGACAAACCCCGTCGTGATGACGCTTGCAATGATTGCATTTGGGCAGAGTGCCCAGGTATCCCTTAGCTGGAGCGTTATTTAAGGCTGCACGAGATTTCGCCCCCTGAGGCGGGTTGGTGTCACGCTTCTTGTTGGAACCCTTATTGTTACGAGTTGCTTGGTTCAGGTTTGCATGTTTCCTTTTCTTGTCGCCAGACGACTCAGCATGCGTCTCGGTCTCTTCTGTTGGGTTCAGTGATAGCTTCTTCATACGAACACAATCTTCAGTAAGGCTGACAGCCAGAGTTACAGCCTCGGTGATTGTTTGAGGTTTGGCCGAAGTTACCATGCCGCGAAACTCTGGGGCCAGTCCCCAAATGTAGCGTTCAACTCGCTTAAATTCGGGAGTCCCCATGTAGGGAAGCATTCTAGACAGATCGTGGAACCTTCGAGTATACCCATTAATGTCAGCACCTTCCATGGTCAAGTGCCAGAACTCAGTTTCCAATCTTTGGAGTTCAGCACGAGAGCAATACTTCTCTCTCATTCTTTCCTTTAGTTCATCCCAAGTTAGGCCATAAGCGGCATCATCGCCCAAGGTTTGGACTTGCAAGTTCCACCAAGTCAGTGCTTCATCGACAAACAACCCAGTAGCAAAAGTGACTTGCTGATCCGTGGTACACTTGCTCATACGGATAGTGGCTTCAGTTTTCTCCGTCCAGCGTACAAATGCTACTGCACCTCCACCTCCTGTGCCGTCATAGTTCATTGGTTTGCAGTCGAGAAACTGCTTGAAAGTACAGCCCTGAGCTGCGTTTCCTCCAGATGAATCTCCATTACCATTACGTCTGGCATTGCTTGGTCCACCACTGTCTGCAGTACGGGTTGCCTCGTAGTGGGTGATAGCTGCGGAGATTCTTTCCTCCAGTAGAGCGTTCAGCTCTTCAGCAGTCTTTGGCAGTGGGGGAGGAGGAGGTTGATCACGAGCGTTCACAGCTTTCCTGGGTGCCATGTTCTGACAGAACATAACACAACAGGGTTAGACATTTGTTCGATATCGTCGTACTAGATAGTGGTAGTAAATATATTCACAGGCATATACCACATAAGTGACATCAAACAATTATTACTCTAGCAGAGTATTTAATAGGTTGGTGTTCACGTTTGATCTTTTCTTGTACTGAGGGAATCTATACGTGACAAGACTTGCTGTGGTTTCTGTGCACTGAATTCCATAATTATGTATGCATCCATAATTACGTAACTCCTTGCACAGTCCGCACAGTTCGTTTCATCCTCGTATCTCTTCCTTCAGATAGGCCATTGTTTTCAGGTAAAGTCACGCATACTAGTGACATTCTACTTCTAGCATATGTATTTAGCAATTATCACACATAATCGCAAGTAATTCTTAGTCACAGACAAGTGCTACTCCAGTGCACCCTAAGTCTCGTAGTGTCTTTTCTAGACTCTTGTAAACAGTTTCAGGTAGTGGATGTCGCGGGAAGTTTTATGCAATGAAAACTTTTTGAAAATTTGTTTTCGTGAAAGGATCCTAGAGATTGTAGTCTAGAATCAAGAAGGAATCCTGGTTCACTACAATCGCAGCTCTGATACCAATCTGTCACACCCCTTTCTGCGGCGGAAGCACGAGGTGTGATCAAGAAAGGTTCTCATTGCATACGAAAGGTAAACATACTACATGCTCATAAAATAACTTCAAAATGCCAAACATTACATAACCGAAAACATGGTTTAAGTGTTTACATCACAAGACAACATTTTCTCTGATAAGTTTAAAACTTTATTCAAAGATAAACAAAAGCGACATCCAAGAGCATGAGTAAACCGCGCGCACATCCATCCTAGTTACCTGAAATACATGTGAGTTTTTGGAAAAACGTCAACATAATGTTGGTGTGAATTCATGCAGTATTTGTATTTCATGTTTGTATACTTTGTATGAAAAACATGGTATGTATCTCGTATTAGTCACGCATTCTTGTATAAATCATGTATTATTGTATGTATCAAGTGTTAATGGGTTGCAAAGCCATTAACATGTGACACGACATAGGAAGTCACCAAACCATAGGCATTTTTCTATAGTCGATTCACGACTGAGACACAAAAACACTACTCGGTACTAGTTGTCACCAAGAGTGGGGCTGCCCTGAAACCCATTAGATCTAACCTTTTGTTCTGCGGTCTTAGTATGTACACGATTAATGGTGCTTATGGTACCCTATTCGTGACACGATTTCTCGTATCATTTCTCAAAACGCATCATACTTGGTACTAGTTATCACCAAGAGTGCTTCTTGTTTATGTATCATACCATTTATTGTATTATTTGTAACATGTATTTCACCCCCGTAGTTATAAAACTGAAAACAGTTAAAAGAAAAGGGGGAGCATGAACTCACAACTTTGCGTTCCTTGCGTCGTAAACTTCACCGGATTTGCTTAATTAACGTCGTGACCTATACGTGTTTTCTTAATGTTGGTGCACTTGTGTCTGTACTTTGTCTGTATTTTGTTATGATATAAAACGATGTCTTTTGTTAGTCTTGTTACGTCTTAGATGTGTTTATATGTGTGCTTAATGTAAGTTTGACCAGTCAACCATCCTCCTGGTTTGACTTGGTCAAACATTTAGAACAAATGTGTAAGATTGTGTGTGTCGAAGGATGAGTCATCGAAGAATTGTTTATATCCTTCGATGAGCTCGAAAGATAACCTTCGATGGATATAGATGGACCTCGAAGGATGTCAATCCTTCGAGGTATATGTGGATCCTTCGATAGGTTGTATCTCGATAGATGATCTTTCGATCAGTCTAATTGATCCTTCGACCAGACGAGCTGTGAAGGTTATATATACTGATGTAATGTGTTCACTTCAGTGTGTGAGTGAACCTAGTCTTGTAGAGAGCGTATTTTCAGTTTGGTCAAGGGCTGTAACCGTGTCCACTGAAATACAAGAGAAAACTTTGATATCTTGTGTGTCTACCTTTCTCTTTGTAGCTTGTGTTCTCATTATAAACTACCGGTTTGCATTCTAGCTTGGATTCCGCACTTGCTAGTGTGTTAAACTTAACAAGGATAAGGTTTAACCTCAACCTCCGAGGGACCTACAAGTGGTATCAGAGCCGTGGCTCTTTTCCTTGTTAAAAACCGAGTTTATACAAGACTTTGGAGTGTTTGGATAAAACTCACATGGTTTAGCACTCGTTTTCAGTGTTTTTCTTGATTTTCTTGACATAAAAACGTGTTCTAAACTTACGGGTGTGTTAAAGGACAGGTTGGGTAACTTAAAAACTTGTTTGTAAAAGGTTTGGTAATTTCCGGCCAAAATTCCGGCTTACTCCGGTAACCGGTTTCTGGATAAGAAACTTCTGTTTTTGGGCATTATTTTATTAAGTCAAATCTGGGTTGGCAGAAAGTATGGTCTGAACATACCTTTCTGCCGAAAACTTTCTACCAACCAATCACCTTTTCACCAACCTGTCAACTTTTGTCAATTGTGTCAGTGAAGATCGAAGGATATCCTTCGAAGTCGAAAGATCATCTTTCGATCAAAGGTGGTTCGATAGATAATCATCCTTCGAACATCCTTCGAAGTCTGTGACTTATCTTTCGATCCAAGGAATCTTTTCGAAGGATATATCTGTCGATCTACAGGTCTCATTCGAAAGACAAGGATCCTTCGATTGGAGAGTCTTTCGAAATCATTGTTCGAAACTCAACAGTGATCTTTCGAACACTGTTGATCCTTCGAACAAGTTCTGTTCTTTCGATCCTAATCTGTTTAAGCTTAACAAGTTTGTGTTTTTCAGGTCTTTCGATCAAAGATCCTTCGGCTGTTTGTTATCCTTTGAGATTTTAACATAGTTTGTGAAAAATTAAATTTTAAAAGGGGAAAACTTGTTTTTCAAATTTTAAATATATTTTTCACTTAATATATTAATTGTCTTTATAAAATGGGAACAAACGGTCCGTGGGATCCAACCGCGTGGACTCAAACAACTTTGACTCCACAATCATCAGCTACGCAATCATCAGCTACGCAATCTCAGTCAGATTTCAACAAAAATGCATGGATGCAGGCTATTGCCCCACCTCAAGCTGCAATGATAACTGCAAATCAATGGGCATTGGTCACAAATCAAAGCAGCAGCATTCAAGCTATGATGCAGAACGACAGTGAAACTGGTACAAGCACAAAACCGCCAAAGCTGAATCACATCAATGATTGGGGATGGTGGAAAGAAAGGCTGATAACTTATGTTCAGGGGCAAGGTCAAGATCTATGGATGTGCTTCTTTACTCCATTTGAAAATGAATTGGAAGTTGCAGGATCTAATCCACAAACTTACAGCACTATGTCTGAGGAGGATAAGAAGAAATTTGAGTTAGAGAAGAAAGCATTCATGATTCTCACACAAGCTCTTCACAGAGACATTTACCACCAGTTTGTTTACTGCACGACTACTAAAAGCTTGTGGGATATGCTCACGTTACGATGTGAAGGAAATGCTCAATCTAGAAAGATCAAGCAAGAATTGTTGAAGAAAGAGTTTGAAGGATTCACGTGTATGGAGAATGAGACTTTGGCAGAGTTATCTACAAGGTTCCATCATTTGTTGAGCGAGATGTTTGCCTTTAGAGTTACTGCCACTCCACAAGAAATGGTGAAGAGATTTGCTGATAGCTTACCAGCAAAGTGGAGCAGTTATCTTGAAATTCTCAAAGAAAATGGTGTTCTAGACACAATCACTGTGTATGAGTTAATTCAAAAATTGGAGAACAAGGATGTAGAAGAAAAGCTTAAGGCAAAAAGAACACTAACTCCTCAAAATCCAGAGATGTACTATGGGATTGCAGGAGGCATCAGTGGAGAAAAACCAGTTTCTCAACATGCGAAGCTTCAAACAGCCTTCATCTCAAACACCGGGCCTTCCACAACAAATCAGTTTGATCCTTCAGCATACACGATGTTCTCAAGACCAGATTCTTCTTCTCTACAACAGGATGTGCAACCTGCTCCTCAATTCACACCACCGCCTTTCTTAGACCCAAGCAGAGCTCAGCAGCAACAACCGCAACAGCAAGGGTTTTATGGAAGCTCTTCAAACTTTCAAGCCACTTCCAATCCGAACACAGTCAGATTAGACACTTCCAGCTTTTCCAAAGTCAGTGTCGAAGTAGCCAAGGAGCATATGGAGATGTTGAACACCTTGGTTAGTGCTTATTGTGGATTGGTCGCAGGTCAGATTGGGAATATCAATCTTACCAATGAAGATTACCAGCAAGTGGATAGAGAAGAGTTTGAAATGATGGATATCAAATGGGCTCTTGCTAGTGCAATTCGAAGAGCAAAGGAGTTTATGGAAAGGACGGGGAGAACCAACTTGAATAGCAACAACAACACCAAGTATGGTTTTGATAAGAATGCTGTCACTTGCTTCAATTGTGGTGAAAAGGGTCATTTCAAGAGGGAGTGTCAGAAGCCACCTAAGCAAGGAAATCAGAATCCCTTCAGGAATCAAGGACAACCACAACAGCAACCGAACAACAATTCTGACAGATCAATAGTTCCGGTTGGAGGAAATGCATCTGGATCCACAAACACTAATCCCCACAGAGGATTGGTTGTTCAAGCTGATGAAATCTGCAATTGGAACCTTCAGCTTGGAGAAGGAGGAAATGGTGGAACAGCATGTTATGCTAAAGTGATTGAGAAGGTCGTAGAACCCGTGTCTGCTGGTGAATCTTCAGAAGATGAAGATAGTTCGGGTTATAGTGGGAGCATGGATGGGGAATCACTTGATGCTGGTGATTTATCAAGTGATGCTTTAGATTTGGAAGTTGATGAGCTTTTGGCTGAAGCTGAAGCATTATGCAAGAGGAGATCTATTCTTTGCCAGAAATCTGCTGGAACTTCCGAGAAGCTTGCTCAGTTCTTCTCTGAAGATGGATCTTTTTCTTTCCATTCAGCCTTTATGGCTAATGTCGACAGTTCATCAAGTCAGGTATGTGTCGATGAACCCACTGTAGTTAGTTGTGAAAATTGTGATAGCTTAAATGTTAAATATGCTGAAAAGGAAAGTCAGTTTGAAATCACATACAAACACAATCAAGAATTGATTGTAGATCTTTCTAAAGCAACTGAAGCTAACTTGTTTTTAACCAGAAATGAAAAGGAATTTAAAGCAACTATTGCGTCATTAAAACATGATGTTTCAGAATTACAAAAGGCTGTTTTGCGAAAACAACATGCTAACAATAATCTTATTGACACAATTGAAAAGCAAATGGTAGAATTGGCAACAGCTCGATGTGAATGTGAAACAATTAAGCAGAAACTGGAAAGCTATTCCAATTCCCGCTTTGTATTGGATCACATCATTGACGTTCAAGAGAGAAAGAAAAAGGGGGATAAACCATGTATTAGATTCAAATCATGTCCTCCCCCAATGAATCACAATTACTCCAAATTGCCTGATGACGAGGATATGCCCCGTTTTGAACCTACTGTGCCACTCGATCTAGATGACTTTGCAGCAGGCCTCGGGTTCACAACTGGTACATCATCCTCGGGTCAATCAGAATCTGAGAATGTGACAGATTCATCGTGTGTTAAGGAACAGAGTCCTCCCATTGTTGAGGATGCTGATTCTTCGGATGATGAATCTGAAGAAATTATGAAACAACAGTCTAACTCGGTTACATCAGATATTCCAATTGAGAATCACATCCTGTGTGATCCACCAGTGAAACCGAGTAAGACTGAAATGTCAAAAGCAATGGAGTCCCTTGTATCTAGCCGTGAAGAGAATAACTTGTTGTACACGCTCAAAGGTGATAGCAAAATCTACTCTAACAAAGATTTTCCACTTAAAAATGTAAATCAAGATTTAATTGAGCAAATTTTTGAAGGATGCACTGATAAGTTTTTAGGGAACAAAAGTGGCAAAGTTACCGTCACTCAATGTGATCCAATTCCGTGTGAACAAATTAGAAAACAATACGGAAACCAAAAACTACCAATTGAGCGAAAACAACAAGTCAACTCCGGAAAGGGTAAGGTACAGGGAAAGAAGGCTCAGAACAAGAATGTTCAAGCACCTAAAGTTCAGCAGCCTAAGACTGAACAACCAAAGGTTCAACAACCTAAAGTTGAACAGTCTAAGGCTACTCAACCTAAGGCTGCACAACCTAAAATTCAACAATCAAGGGTTGAGCAACCTAAGGTTCAACAACAAAAGGTGCAAAACAAAAGAGCTCCTGTTAAGAAGCGAGGACCGAAAATGAACTTTGTTGGATCCACGGGTTCAGACAAACTTGAAACATTTCAGGATAAATCTAACCTTGAGTTTATAAAACAATTTAGAATTTTAAAACGAGATGATCAGAATAATTACACCCAACACACCAACGCATGTGATTTAGGTCCAAGCACGTCTAGATCACAAAGCTCATTGTCTGGTTCTCCGTCTGGTCATCAACATGTTTCTCCGAAGTTTGTAGAGCGGAGAACATGTTTTGAATGTGGGACAGTTGGGCATATTGTAAGATATTGCCCACACGTGCAAAAGCTGAAGTCAACAATGAGTGCTCCCCAAGAAATCGATTACCGAAAACGATCAGTTTCCCCGAAACAAGACCCACGTGTCTTGAAAGAAAGGGAAAAGAAGTTAAAGCAAAAGAATCAAAAGGTAATTGAAAAGGCCTTAAAATCAGAGGTCAAAGAAGAAAAACCTGTACAAGCAAAATCTGAAACTGTAAAACCAGTAAATGCTAAAACAATAAATTCAAATACTGGTAAAGGACAAACAGCTTGGAAGCAAAAGCAGGTAATTCAATCAGGGGGAGCACCACAGGTTCTTTTTCCTAATCATCAAGTGATTGAAATCACTTTCCTTGATGATCAAGGACGACCCAAGTCCACAAAGGCTTGGGTCCCCCTCTCAAACTGATAAGTTAATTGTATGTGCAGGCGGCTCCAGGAGGAACTATTAATAGTCATTGGATTGTTGATAGTGGGGCTTCCAGGCACATGACGGGCGACTACCGTCTTCTTTTCGATGTGCGATGTATAAGAGGAGGATATGTTGCATTTGCTGGAGACAAAGGAGGGTATATCACCGGCGAGGGAATGATCTCAAATGGAGTTGTGAGTTTTGACAAAATCAATTATGTGCAACAGTTGGATCACAATCTCCTGAGTGTTTCTCAGATCTGCGACAAGAAGTTCACCGTGCATTTTGATGATGCCGGTTGTTATGTGCTGAAGCCAGGATTCAAGATTCCCGAAGAATGGATTCTCTTATCAGCACCAAGAGTTAATGATTTGTATGTCCTCGATATGAGCCAAGCAATAACCAAGTCCAAACAAGTTACTTGTTTTATTTCAAAAGCCACTGAAAAGGAGACGATCTCTTGGCACAGACGGATGGGTCATATTCACCTCAGAAAAATGAATCACCTTGTCAAAAACAATCTGGTGAGAGGTGTCAATGTGAAGAATTTTCAACTTCAAGATGTCTGTGTGCCGTGTCAGAAAGGGAAGCAGATCAAGAAATCACATCCATTGAAGAAGGTTAACACTGTAAACATGCCACTCGAACGTCTGCATATGGACCTTTTCGGCCCAGTCAAACACAAGAGTGTGCACGGGGAAGTTTTCTGCTTGGTAGTCACTGATGACTATTCAAGATTTTCATGGGTTGATTTCATGGTCCACAAGAGCGAAACTCCAGAAATTCTAAAGAATTTGATCACCTTGTTGGAAAATCTTTATAATCTAAAGGTGAGGCGAATTCGAAGCGACAACGGAACCGAGTTCAAAAACAGGGTTATGGATGAATTTTGCACTGCAAAAGGAATCCTTCATGAATATAGCTCTCGGTACACGCCACAACAAAACGGAGTCGCTGAAAGAAAGAACAGAACCTTAATTAAGACTGCAAGAACCATGTTGGTTGAGTCTCAGCTTCCAGTTCGATTCTGGACTGAAGCTGTTGCCTCGGCTTGCTACACGTTAAACAGGGTTCTCACAGTGAAAAGACATGGCAAAACGTGCTTCGAACTTCTACACAAGAATACACCTGACTTAGAATATCTAGAACCTTTTGGTGCACCATGTACCATGATTGAGCCTGACGGGAAGTTTGGTGCCAAAGCTATCGAAGGTTACTTCCTTGGGTATGCTACTCCTAATCTGCGAGTATGGAACCTGACTACCAAGAGGATTGAAGAGTGGGGTGAAGTAAGAGTTCAAAGATATTCTAATCCTCCGAAGCCTTCTGGAGATCCATGGATGTTCGATTATGATGGTCTTTTCAACTCATTCAATCTGCCGACATTTGATGATGACAATGCAATTGCTCAAATGTTGTCTGAAAGCGAGAATGCGACTGGCTCTCAGTTAGCTCGCCCAATCATTGTTGACTCACAAGCATCTTCTTCTGTCAACAATCTCGCTTCAAATGAGGTGTTTAATGATGCTGTCGACTACAATTTGTCATCAGAAGATGAGGAGTATGTTGATGCAAATGATGGTGAAGCACGGGGTCCGGTTCAAGGTACTTCAGAAGCAACGGATCCAGTGTCTGCGCCAATTGTCCAAGAAGAAAATGCATCATCTTCTACAACTCAACAGCTTCAAAATGATATCGGGAATTTAAATATCAATAACTTGAGGACCAATGTTGAAATTCCTCTAGTTCCTGAAACCCGAATTCATAACATTCATCCTCAGCAGAATATTATAGGTGATGTTCTCAGTGGTGTTAGGACAAGAAATCAAATCAGAAATAACGAAAATGCTGGCTTGTATGCTGAGATACGAGAATCGGGACAACAAAATGATTGGTCTTTCGCCTGCTATGTTAGCCAAGAAGAGCCTAGATCTTGGAAGGAGGCATTGAAAGATGATTCCTGGGTGGAAGCCATGCAAGAAGAACTTCAGCAGTTCGAGAAGTTGGGCGTATGGAAATTGGTTGATAGGCCCGACAACTACAAGAAGATCGGAACTCGTTGGGTATTTAAGTGCAAGAAGGACGACCGTGGGATTGTTGTCCGAAACAAAGCAAGGTTAGTTGTTCAAGGCTTCAGTCAGATAGAAGGTATTGACTACAATGAAGTGTATGCTCCTGTTGCACGTCTGGAGGCTATTAGAATCTTTCTAGCCTACGCATCCTTCAAGAAATTCAAGGTGTACCAGATGGATGTTAAGAGTGCATTTCTACACGGAGTAGTCGAAGAGGAAGTATATGTCGAGCAACCACCGGGGTTTGAAGATCCATTACATCCTGACAGAGTTTTACTACTTAACAAAGCGTTATATGGTCTTCATCAAGCACCTCGAGCCTGGTATGAGACACTGTCTACCTACCTACTGAACAACGGGTTTAGACGGGGTTTGATCGACTGTACCCTCTTCATCAAAGAAAAAGGTGAAGATCTTCTGTTGGTACAGGTATATGTCGATGACATTATCTTTGGTTCTACCGATGATAATTTATGCAAGGAATTTGAGAAAGTGATGCAAGATCGATTCGAGATGAGTGCGATGGGTGAAATGACGTTCTTTTTGGGTTTGCAAGTTAATCAGTCCGAATCTGGAATTTTTATCCATCAAACCAAGTACGTCGGAGACATCTTGAGCCAGTTCCAGATGTCCGATTCGAAGCCAATTTCTACTCCTCTTCCGCAGAATCACGGGATTACTCCGGATGAAAAAGGGGAAGCTGTGGATTCTTCACTCTATCGTGCTATGATTGGATCTTTAATGTATCTCACTGCATCAAGACCCGACATTATGTATCCAACGTGCCTTCTCGCCAGATACCAAGCAAATCCGAAGGTCTCTCACTATGCTGCTGTCAAAAGGATTTTTCGTTATCTGAAGGGTTGCCCTGACACCGGGTTATGGTACCCTAAGGATGATAACTTCGATCTCAAAGCTTACAGTGATTCTGATTTCGGCGGCTGCAAGAAAGATGGAAAATCAACTACAGCAGGATGTCAGTTCTTAGGCAATCGCCTAGTCACTTGGCAGTGCAAGAAGCAGACATGTGTGGCTACGTCTACATGTGAAGCGGAATACATTGCTGCGTCTAGTTGCTGCTCCCAGGTTCTATGGATCCAACAACAGATGCGGGACTACGGTTTTGAATTCCTAACTACTCCTATTTATGTTGATAATGAAGCTGCTTTACAGATCACTAGAAATCCTGTACAGCACTAAAAAACGAAGCATATCGATATTAAATATCACTTCATACGTGATTGCTTTGAAAAGAGACTTATCGATGTGGTTCACATTCATACCGATCACCAACGTGCCGACCTTTTTACCAAAGCATTTGATAAATCAAGATTCGATTATTTACTTTTGGTAAACGGCATAAAGGTGAAGCAAGAGTAACCGACATCGGAAAATCGTTTTTGTAAATATTTAAAAAAAAAAAAAATTGTGTCTTTTACTTTCCTTGTTTTTAAATTTTAGGGGGAGAAAGCTTCAAAGAAAATTCAAAAACATTGAAAAACCGCAAAAATACAAAAATATGTCTTTACTTTATTTACTTTCTGCATTTAAGGGGGAGAAAATTCAGAAAAACACAAAAACAATAGAAAAACAAAAATGAGTTTCTTGGCAAGATAAGAGAAAATGATATTACATCAGAGGTCGGTCGAAACATGTTTCTGGAAATCAAAAGAAAAGAAAAAAGATAAGTAGCTCTACTAATGATGTACCGGTAGACTCACAATCATTTTAAAGTGTGCAGGGGATATAAACATAACGAACTGAAAACCGCGTGGGAACCGCTCATTGGCATATGGTCTTGGTACCGAAATTTCGTTTGATAGATTGCCGAGGTTCTGAGATATTTGGGGTTTATGCTGTTTATCATCTGGGTATCATGGTTGTATCTTTTACCGAAAAATAACGGGGACGCAAGTCTAGATCTTCCATGATACCATACATACGTGTACATATTGCATTCGACCTCAATAAGTGATAAACAATCACATGTCCAAACAAATAAGTGATAAAATATCACATTTATCCGGGAGTCAAGTTCGTCTCTCTGCTGTACGAAAGTACTGACCTGTTCACGGACTTGCTCCTGTGCCCTCATGCATATGAAAATCAAGTTCCTCATCAATAAGTGATTCTATCACATAGGGCTTGTTTTCAAATCAAATAAGTGACTTGTTCACATTTTATATACGTTAAAAACGGATGATAAATGGTATACTCCCCAGTAAGATGAACTCTCGTGCATACCTTGATACGGGAATGTGTCGTGAGTGGATGAACACCGGTCGGTAAGTATAAATCATACCTTAATGTATCTCAATGCATTATGATTACACTTGATCGTTGAGTTTAAGTGGATAACAATATCGGTAATTGTGGTAGAATACTTATCCTCTTCTGTAAAAGAATATTAAAAGGAAATGTGTTTTGACAAAAGACCGCAAACTGATATGATTCTCTTCGCCAGAAACTCGCAAAAATATTGTTGTGTTTGTACATATTTATTTACTGCTTAACTTTAGTGATTAACTTTTATTGTCTTTTTAAACAGTTTTTGTCGTTTGGTGCATATCAGCACGACATTAGCGGTGATGTCGTTTGATAACATTCAAAGGATTCTAAAATTGTTGTCTTTTATTGTTGTCTTTTATTTTATCAAAATCCAAAAAGATTTTCAATTTAATCTTATTTTTTGATTAACCGATGTTGGTACTCGATCAGATATCTGACAAGCCGAAATACTTCATAAAACTGACCTTTGCAGAACTTCATAACGAACAATTTTTCAAAACGGTCATTTCTGAAATCTTTTAAGAATTTGAAGGGCTTAAATTGAAAATTCCCAAAAATCCAAAGTGTTGGTGGAAATCTGATCCTTCGAGGAAGCAATGGCCCTCGAAAGATCAGAAGGTCAATGAAAGTCAATGAAAGTCAATCATCTCAGTCGAAAGATGAATTGGTCAACAGACCTTTATGAAAGATGGATAAGGTCGAAAGATATCCTTCGAGGATTCCCACAAATATCTGGTATCTTTCGATCCAGATAGGGATCCTTCGACCCAAAGCTGATCTTTCGAAACACCTTTTCATCTTTCGAAAGGTCATTTATCCTTCGAGACGGTTCGACTTTCGAGGTCAGAGTATAAAAAGGTATCATCTTCTTCATTTCAACATAACTGTTCAACTTCACTATTTCAAAATCGTCTGATCCTACCGAAACTCTGCCAAAATTTGAATCAAAAAGTTAGTGTATCAGGATTCCATCTACAATCTCGGTAGGATAATCCGAATGCACTTATCAAACAACGACATAAACACTTCATTTGATCATGTGTCTTTATGCAATGTGAATATGTCTGTTGTAGGTTTTTGATGTTTATAATGTTATATCTTGACTGATGTTTTATGTTTCAGAGTCTTTGGTTTGAACTTTAATGGTCTGAAAGCCTTTGTGTGTTCTTGATTGATTGGTTCATGTGTATGTGGTTGTATCCGGGTTGGGGTTTTGTGTCTGGTGTTGGGTTTGATATTGTTATGTCTGTTTTAAGTGTCTTGTTAGTAATGTTTTAAATGGTTTGATGTTTGATGTACCTAAATGATCTGAAACCACTTAAAACACACTTAAAACTGTCACCGAAAAACGATGAACAATGTCCACCGGAAAATATTCCGATGAACAGTGTCGCCGGAAATCAACACGAAGGATGTTGATTCTCAACCTCAAAAGATGTGTTGCAAAATATCTTTCGAATTGAGACTCGAAAGATGTTAAGTTTCTCGAAGGATTCATCCTTCGATTGATCAGACCTTTCGAATGATCAAGATATCTTTCAAATTCTTGATTTTTCGAAAGATGATCCTTCGATAAGGAATTTCATCCTTCGAGGAAAGTAACATCTTTCGAACAGTCTGTCATCCTTCGAGCCATGTTTCAATCCTTCGATGGCTAAATGGCATCCTTCGAGGATTCAACACTTAGAATTTTTCCAAGAAATTGAAATTTTTCCTAAGTGTGGAATTCTTGTTGACTGTTGACTGTTTCTCATTACGTGTCCATGGTTTCATGAACAGAAATGGCACCGAAAGAAAAGAAAGAACGGGCAAAACGAACCAAGAAAGAAAAGTCGGAAGTAGAATCTATGTCGGAGCCACGACACAACATGGCCGCGTATCTGCAACCGGAAGGCAAAATCAGTCCGGAATTCACGGGAATAATGGAGTATCTTCATCGCACTCGTATCAACTATGCAATCACTACACAGCACACTGCTTATCAGTCTCATATCAAGGAGTTCTGGAATTCGGCTGTGGTTGAAACAGTGGATAACAAGGAAGTGATTAGTGGATCAGTTGCTGAGAAACCCGTGGTGATTACAGAAAACACTATCAGAGCACGTCTGCAACTAGGAGATCAACCAGAAGATTCTACTTCTATTGATTTACAATGTCAGTGGGGCTTGCTGATGAGGTTACGGTACAGCGATAACGTTCTTGCAAATCAGATCAACAAAAAGTTTATGCCGCTTCGATACAATTTCTTATTGCATATCCTTATTCACTGCCTGAGCAACAAACGATCTGGATATGATCTGTCGCCGATTGATTTAACGGGATTGTTTACGGCTTTGATTCTGAACAAGCCTTTCAACATATCACGCTATATTTTCGACAATCTGAAAGAAAATGCTCGAAGGCCACTCCCGTCAGCAACTCAACGAACATCTACCAAGTTTTGGCTATATCCTAGATTCCTGCAGATGATGATTGATGATCAGATTCCTGATCTTCCTAAAGCTGAAGCAGATGTTCTACCTGTCAATCCGATGAATGAGCGTACACTGCTGATTTTCAAATCCATGTCCAACTATAAGGAATCGGATCCAATTAGAAAGCTTATTGGTCATCTCGATGTTCCGGCCTACGAGGCACCGCAGAACAACAAATGGCGTCGAGATGCGAGTGATTCTGATGATGAAGAGCCAAGGTTAATCGCTTTGGCTAACACGCAACTCGGGGCTAAGCATGGTATTAAAGCATCGAGCAGGAAGTCTGCTGGCAGTTCAAGTGTTGCAGCACATGTTGAAGTTGATGTGAATGTTGCTGCAGAAGAAGTTCAAGGAGTGTTCATCGAATCAGATGTCGGTGGTAATGTTGGTGGTGCTGCAAGTCGATCAGGTGATGTTGCGGCTGACAAAGGTAAAAGTAAGGTGGACGAGCCAAGGAGGTTGGCAGATGAAAGCAGTTCGTCTTCTGATGCTGAAGGAGGTGCTGGTAATGATGATTCGTCTTCTGAGGATGATAATCCTCCTCCTCCAGGGATGCGTAAGGCTTATGATCAGCGAGGGAATTTTCGTGGTTTTGAACGTATTGAGAAACCGGTTAATGTCGCAGAATCTGACAAAGATGATGATTATATTCCTGCTGCTCCTGGTTTAGTCAGAAGGAAGAGGCAAGCAAGAAGAGAGGGTACTCGTACTTCAAAGAAATCAAGGGGCGGATCAAGGTCAACAGGTGAAACTGCTGGTGATGTCACTGTACCTGATCCGATCCAACATTCAACGCCTCCTGAGCATCAGCTGCCTCCTATCAGTGAACAATTAACTACATCAGAGATGCTGGAGCTGATTTCATCTCCACAGACGTCTTCTGGGGCACGCACGGCGCCTGTTGATCAACAGCCGCCTGCAACCCCTGTCTCAGGTACACATCCACGTCCTCCTCTTGTTATTCCTGGTCCAACAGGTACTTCTGGTCCATCTGGCCAGACTGGTTTTTCAGGACCTGAGCCCTCACGGCCTACTCTAGCAGAAACATTATCTGGGTTGTCTGATGCTGAGAAAATTCAATTCCTGATTGAACAAGTCAGTGAACTGGGTACCTTAGTTGGTCGGAATACAAGAAAGATTGAAGAATACCGTGTACAGAGAACACAAGATGCTGAGGCTCACAACAAGCTGGTCTCACTTGTTAGTGCTCAGAATGTCAAGATAAGAGAACAAGCTCAAGAGATAGAAAGACTGAAAGAAGCTAACAAGGCTCGTGACAGAGAGGTTGAGACAATGAAGGGGCATATTACTGTGCTAGAACGTGAGGCAAAAACGTTAAAACAGAAGCATGAAGAGCTGTCAGATCGCTATAAGAATCGTGATGATAGATTAATGGAAGCCTTCAAGCCTGTTCAAGCAAATTTCAAGAGATTTGATCACAAAGTGGTTACGCTTTGGAATGAAAGGTGCAAAGCTTTAGGCATCGCTCCCTCAAAGCGTGGCGATGATAAGGATGATGATGCAGCAAATCCTGATCAACCAGCTGCCACAGGTTCCGGTGCAACTGCATCCGGTGCTGCAGGTGGGTCTGGTACATCTCAAGATGCTCCTTCTGCTCCTCCAACAGCTACTGGTCCATCTGAGCAGACTGAAATGTTGGAAGCTTCGGCAGGATTTGAACATATTAGTCTTGAGCCGGAAGCGTTCACTGATCTCCCTGAATCCTCAATTGCTCAACAGTATCATCCAGTCACGGGTGAACTATTAGAAGAGGGAGAACACGTTACTGAGATGTCTGATGAATGTGTATTGGCTCTGACAGCAATGGATGAAGTTGATTTGACCACGATCGATGCTACTCCGTTAGTTCCGGACGAAACCGATTTCTCTACGATTGAAGAAATCTTCATCGGTTTGGATCCGGAACGTCCCATTTATGTTAGTCAAGATAATGTGGAGCTTAATTCGCTTGATGATGATTTTGTGGAAGCAAAGACAGCAGAATCTTCTAATCCTTCTTCAGATTCTCCTTCAGTTCAAGAAAACCGTGAAAAGACCGTGAACGAATGGCGAGCGGATTTCCTAGCTAGGAATCCTCCTCCGCTCCCTCCGTTGGATCAGGCCAACTACATGATTCTGGAAAGAAATCAGGCTAGGGGCCGTATTATCAGCTGGATGTTCATCAAGGAGCTTCATTGCATGGTTGTGAAGCGAGAATGCGGCCTTCAGTACTTCAGGTCTCTTCTCAGCATTCTTTCACTTCCTTATTATGATGTTGCGGTTTTGGCTCAGCTGGAGGTAATTAATCGAGTCAAAGACAAGATGGTGGATTTGTTTGCGAAGAAGATCAGATTGGAACGAAGAAAAGGTTGGAAGGACCCTCTATACAAGCCGCAGTTTCCTCGATACGAGCCAATCAGGTTCACGCTAGATCCAGAGACAAATACCGCTCGTTATCGATTGGTTTATGATCCTCCAAAGTTGATGAAGAAGATACCTTTGTTGAAAATGAAGACAAATTTTCTGGGAAACTTTCGTTGCTGGGTTTATGATGCAGATACTGGAGAAGCCGTGATCTTATTCCGAGACAGGCAGGAGAACTTTCGAATGATAGATCCAATGTGGATTACTAACATGTCCAGGTCGGATATTATTGTTCTTAAGGATCACGAGATCAACTACTTGGTTAGAGATCGGGAACAAGCAATGAAGTTTCAGAAGATGGCCCGGTATTGCTTCAACCTACTTGTGAATGCGGGAAGTGCATGGTCTACGCATCACTTAACGGTTGAAAGGACGTCAGAGACTTGAAGACACGAAGATCGAGACAAAGCTACAGCCAAGGGGGAGTTTGTTGGTGCACTTGTGTCTGTACTTTGTCTGTATTTTGTTATGATATAAAACGATGTCTTTTGTTAGTCTTGTTACATCTTAGATGTGTTTATATGTGTGCTTAATGTAAGTTTGACCAGTCAACCATCCTCCTGGTTTGACTTGGTCAAACATTTAGAACAAATGTGTAAGATTGTGTGTGTCGAAGGATGAGTCATCGAAGGATTGTTTATAACCTTCGATGAGCTCGAAAGATAACCTTCGATGGATATAGATGGACCTCGAAGGATGTCAATCCTTCGAGGTATATGTGGATCCTTCGATAGGTTGTATCTCGATAGATGATCTTTCGATCAGTGTAATTGATCCTTCGACCAGACGAGCTGTGAAGGTTATATATACTGATGTAATGTGTTCACTTCAGTGTGTGAGTGAACCTAGTCTTGTAGAGAGCGTATTTTCAGTTTGGTCAAGGGCTGTAACCGTGTCCACTGAAATACAAGAGAAAACTTTGATATCTTGTGTGTCTACCTTTCTCTTTGTAGCTTGTGTTCTCATTATAAACTACCGGTTTGCATTCTAGCTTGGATTCCGCACTTGCTAGTGTGTTAAACTTAACAAGGATAAGGTTTAACCTCAACCTCCGAGGGACCTACACTTAACGTTAGTCACTAGACTTGTATCGTACAAGTACAAGTCACTGTCTTTTATGTATATGTTTTCTTGTGTTAAAAATAATTCATATTTTTAACTAAGTGTTTTACTTATATTATTTTCTCAAAATACATATAAGTTTCTTGTATTTTGCACTTTGCACCCGAGTTATGTATCTTGTATGTTGTATGTTGTATGTGTATTTTTGTTACAAAAATTATGGCGAGGTTTATATTCGAAAAGCATAGTTTAGAACACATTAGCAAACATTTGTCTAGAAAATATTTACTAAGTGTTAGGATTTTCAGAAAATTTCGCCATAGTCTCCTTTGTAAATGGAGGTGTCCATGCTAAGTAGCATATCATTTTCTTTAACATATAACACATTAGATCATTCTCAAATAATCAACCCGACATTCTGACATGCAAGATACTACTTTTGTCGTTTCAGTTTTAATATATAAAACTGGACCGTTTTCGGACATTTTAATAAAATGGTTATCTTATTCCAATAATTCCCAAATTTTTACAGAATGTCTTATACGAATCAAATATTATTGTGTAAAAATATCGGGGTCCAGTTCATTATCAATATTTTATAGAAAATCATTTACCGAACTGCGATCAGATTTGTTACTTTCTGACCGCAGCCTACGGAATAATTCGTTTAAAATTCATCGTAAGTCCGATTTATGAAATTCCAGTTGGAGGGTCACACTGACATCAGTGCATCTACGGTATAAATTTTAGGGGCTAGTTCTACTCAGGTTTCAAGTTATGATGAAAAATGTAACACATGTTTTTGGCAGTAAAAATGCAGCTTGAGCTGCTGTCCAAAAATAGCCCTTTAAAAATAGTAAACAACTTCGAAAAATTACGATTCCAGTGCCATTTGATCTGTTTTTCGAAAATACATAATTTAGGCTTCAGAAATTCTGTTTTTCGATTAATTATGGTCGGTTTACAGCCCGTTGAAGTTGGCTGAAAATGTAAATCAGCATGTTTCTTTATAGTTAAATCGTTACTAAATCATATTAAAAAATGTCCGAACGACGGGTTTATCAAGAAACCAATGATTAAATATCGTGTATGATTTAACCCAACCCTCATCCAACAAGGTTTCAACTTCATAAAGTCTTTTATGTTCAAGTTTCATGTAAGGTTTCATATTCATCATCTTAGTGTTCTTGTTCTTGTGATTTAAACATGATCATCATACTACATATTTTAACTAAGAAACAAGATGAAGCAAGGTGTAACAAGACTTACTACTAGCACAAGGCTAGGGTAGAACCTAGTGAAGAGGGTGATGAGAAAAAGATGATGAAGAAGCAAGAAACAAGGCTCCTTTGAATGCTCCTCAAGATGCAACCTCCATGGATCACATTCAAAGCTTTGAATGGAACTTGAATATGATGAAGATGATGGTGTTAAGTGGTGGTGATGGTTTTGGTTTTGGTTTGGGGGAGCCGAAAGTGAGAGAGAGAGAGGGTGAGGAGTGAGAGTGAATGATGAAGAATGATGGTTGTGATATTTGGCCTTGCTTTTATAAGATTCATTCATATTTTATGGTCATCCACACAAGTAATATCTAAATGATATCTAAGCAAGATCATTTGCAATCCCATGAGATCAAGCAAGGTCTTTGGTGGGACCATCATAACTGTCCAACATATAGGGGGGGGGGGGGTAATGTGTAATTTTTCAATGGTAGTTAGATAATATAGTTAGAAACCAAGTATATAATTAGTTAGGCTAGTTACTAGACATTTTAGTGGGTGTTAAGGTGTTCGGGGATCAAGACTAGCCATGAAATAAAGAAATAATGTGTTTGGCAAAAATTTGGTGTCCCGGGTAATGTTCGGTTAAATACCGATTCGTTAAGTGTTAAATTGCACCGTTTAGCGTCTTTCTTGTACCCTTTTGCACTCCTTTCAATTCCCGACACTTAGGGAAATATTCTGGACGATAGAACGTAAATTCTGCATGATATTTATATGTTTAAAAGCTGGTTATAGCTGAATTTAGAAAAATTCTGCACTTAAAGTGCGTTTCGGGTGCTTTTTAGTGCGTATTTTAGCTTTCGGAGCGTCTATATGTTAACCCTTGTATGTACTCTTGGGTTTTAATGCATTCTTGTCATTGGACCTACACTTAGGCCTCAGTTCTAATGTCTGACTGCTTTCTGCAGAGTTGTTGACATATTGTGTTTTACCGGTGAGTTTACTAGTATTTCTGACGCAACGCTCTCGTTAATGCATAAAGCAATATTTTGTAGTATTAATTGTGCATGAATTCACTTGTATAGTATGTAATCAGACAATGTTGACGTTTAAGCACATAATTGGAGTCATTAAATAATAATTAAAGTGTACGGAAATTACCGGTTTGTGCCAGTTGTCACATATTGCTTCAGGCTCAGCTCTTGTTGCAGGTAAATGTTCTGATTAGACTCGGCCAGCGTTTCCTTTGCTGTGGTTCCATATGCTTCTCATGTATAAAACACATTAACGAGATTAAACATTTATTTTGGAATAAATGTTGTTGTCTTTGTGTGAAAGCAAAGCTTATTCGTCATGCACCACAAGTATAAAGGTAGGGTATTTCCTAATGATCTTATGCAAATCTTCCCACCGTAATCATCTCATCATTGTAGCGAGGTAAAATGAGTCACAACAAAATCTTTCTAAGGGTATATCGACTTTTACATACACCATATCAACTTGTTGCAATTAATCTTGCGTCGTAAACCTCCTCGGAGTCACCTTACTCCGATTGATGCAAGTCATCCAGGGCTATACAAAATACGGTGATGTCTTCCTTTCACCTTGTTCCTTGTTTATTCCTCAAGTCTCCGACTCTTCCATAGTCTTTAGTTTTACATAAACGGGTATGTTTCATAGGAGATGGGGGGTTGTGCATTACTACCACGTATAGGGGAAAGTGATAGTGAAACGCAGAGATAAGGTTACGAGGGTACATGACTTCTTCCTCGGGACCGAATTTTGCCTTGTAGCAACTGTAAAGTGGTTTCCAAGGTGTGAATGCACTACCCAAACGATGGGGTGCACTACAAGATAGAGAGGGTGGAAGTACTGATGGGTGCGTCGGTGTTGTAACATGGGTAGTGGGTGACGGGGTGCTTATGAGGTGAAGGACGGGAAGAAGCTTCCTGCCTGTCTCATCCATGTGCCCATATGGAGTGGAAATCTGTTAAGAATAGGAGAAGCGAGCGGTTGCTTTTGTTCTTATAACATGTGTTCTATGCTTCATGGACCTTGACTGTCCGACGTAGGAAGGACCCCTTTGTCACACTGGACTGTGTGACTTTTACATCGATTTTGCTTGGGCTCCAAGAGTCCCAGTATAGTTGGTACGGTCTTCATGAATGACGAACAGAGTGTAGTAAGTGGGTTACACTACAGTTCGCGCCATGCTACCTCCTTGGGGTAAAATGGATGTCAAATGTTGGGGTCTATCATCGCAACTATAATGCATAAGGTTGGGGTGTCGTAGGCTCTGTACAAATTTAAACACAAGAATCCTAAAGTGTTGAGGAAAATCTTTCCTGAGTGTTTACCATCTTCACTTGCTTGGATACCGGTTCCCAATGATTCGTACTACAGGTAGGGATGTTAGGCACGAAGTAGGGAAAGACAGGCTTCCCACTTGTAGAGTGTTATAGTAGCTATCTCGATTGGTGTTCTACTATATGGAGATTTGAACAACTTAGGATTTTCGAATGTGTAATGATCATTAGCTTGACCCGCACAGTTCACTAGGATTTCCATGCACTACAAGTTGTTGTTACATGGGCCCCCCGTAACAATAAATTGTCTTGCATGGTCACCCTAATTTTCTCTCGTTCGAAGCAGCTGATTAGTCAGAGAGGGGAAAACTATTGTCTTCACACCTTCGACATGGAAGGACCTTTATGATGGTCCATGCGCCAACGTCCGTTGTCGTTATGCGCGAAGTGGCACAATGCTTAGTCGGAATAGGAACAAAGAGAGTTCCTAGCATTAGTAGTTGAAGGGGCACCTTCAAGATGAGTACCTCATCTTCCTTGTCTGGACAAGAGAGTCGCCAATCACGCTTCGTAAAAGCCACTGGGGTCTCGTCTCACTGATAAGGTCGCTGTCCAAGGTTGCCTCCTCCGCCTCGCCGTCACTGCCATAGTCAGGCACCTTCGCATTCATGGGAAAGAACAGCCATTTTTAGCTCAGGGCCTCGTTTGGTAATCAGCCATAAGCTCCGCAGTGTACGCGAGGTCGATAATCTCATTGCGCAAGTCAAGAACAATAAAAGGATTCGAAGTCGAAGGTATCTCATTCCCGTAAATAATCATTCTGTATACATATATGCATATATATTAGTATATAATAACGTTACTTAGTATATACAAGCAAATAAATGCTACATGTCACATATAACTCTCGTTTGTTCTTTCCTTTGAAAAATGTTGGATTCATGGATCTTGGCGCTTTTTGTAAATGCAATGAAAAACCTTTTGTAAAAATGTTTTCGTGAGAGAGTCCTAATGATTGTAGTCTAGACTCGAGAAGGAATTCTAGTTCACTACAATCCAAGCTCTGATACCAAACTGTCACACCCTGACTTTTACGGAAGCGTATGATGTGTGACTTGCTCAATATAATTGCATTTAATTATAATAAACAACTATATGATTAAAACATGATGTTCATCCATTCATAAGATTGAAATGTTACTGACACAAGTCATTTAAGTTTCAACCAAAACCCTTAAGTTATGATACAAAACAAAAGTGGATGACATCTAAGCTTGAAATTTACGTCTTGAAAACAACTCTAGCGCCCAAGATCCAACTTGTTTCCTGAAATACATGTGAGTTTTGGAAAATCGTCAACATAATGTTGGTGTGAATTCATGCAGTTATGTATAAAACAGTTAAGCATTCGCTGTAGAAAAACATGGTGTGTAATTGTACTGAAATATGTACTTCTGTAACTGTAAGGAAATCGAGATCGCTAATGGTTTGCAAGGCCATTAACATGTGACACGACATAGGAAGTATCCAAACCATAGGCATTTTTACTTGTTGATTCACGACTAGAGACACAAAAGCACTGCTTGGTAAAAGAGTGGCCAAGAGTGTGGTTGCCTGAAAACCCATTAGATCTAACCTTTTGTTCCGCGGTCTTAGTATGTAACTGATTAATGGTGCTTATGGCACCCTATTCGTGACATGATCTAAAGTATCATTCCTTAGTTTTTGTATTCAACATACCATAGCACATGTATTTTCCCCAAGTTTAGAAAACAAGTAAAAGTTTAAAAGTGGGGACATGAACTCACAACTTTGCGTATCCTGCGCTGCAAACTTCACCGGTTGGTTTTGTAGCGTCGTGACCTATACGTGTTCTATTAATGTTAGTCACTAAACTTGTATCACACATGTACAAGTCACCATATTTTGTTTATGTATATGTTCTTTGTACGTTCATTCTTTATGAGGGTCGTGCCCATGTTTGTCGGGTCTTGCCCGTTTGTCATGTTCTTGCAATTTGAGTATACGATGTTTATTGTAAATATATATTTCACTTCACAAATATATATTTATTTATAAGGTCTTTTTGTCAAGGTAATAAGTTGTTAAAAATATTTTATATTTTTAACTTTTCAAGTATGTTACTTTCCCAAAAATAAATATAAGTATTTTGTGAAATAATATTCTCCATATTATTTTTGTACAAGTATTCTTAGGAAAGTAAACTTGTATTTTATGTAAATACTTGTGTATTTTGTATTTTTCACCAAAAATCAATACTTTGATTTTTATTACTTTCCGGAATTATATTTCTTAAAAATAATATATTTTTAAGACTTGTATGAAATATATATATATTTTGTCATGCTATAAAATATATATAATCATTCTCGTTATTCACCCAATTTTTATATAAATTCTATTACTTGGTAATGGTTATATATTTTTGTCCAAAAATACATATTTAAGTCCATAGTGTCCAAATTCAATAATATGTTAAGAAATATATTTTCATAAATATATTTTCTTGCATTTGCCCATGTGTTTCTTTGTGAGGTATTTTTGTATACTTGTATGCTAATGTATTCTCATGTATTTGTATGTGTATTTTTGTATTCACACTCCATGGGAGTATTTAGTGTATTTTCAAGTTCCTAATACACTACTACATATAATACACATAATATACACTTAGCACAAAATTTGGTGATCACTAAATATATATATTTTCTCTAAAAATATACATGCTTAATATGAATTTTATCTTGAAGAAACCATCATTTCTTGACTTGTAATTTTACACAAAAATTAGGGAAACCTTGGTAAATATTTTTAGGTGAATTTTTAGGGAATCAGCTTCACCAAAACTTATATTTTTCTAAGTGTCAAAATTTTATAAAAATTTGACATAGTTTCCCCTAAAAATGGAGGTTTCCCATGTTTTCAAAACATGTGTTTATTTTCTTTTCAACATCAAAACAATTTTCCAACAATAATCATCAGCATCATGCACTAATTTTTCCATATGAAACATTATGGTGAACTTGTTTCTTGTTAAAAATGTGTAGTCTTTTAGATCTATACTTTACATAAGATGATCTTTCCAAAAATATGTGTTCTTGAGTATTTTAAGAAACTTTTATGAAACTTTAATCCACTAACTCAATCATCCATGAGTTTTATGGTTTCAAAACTTTGTAAATCATGTTCTAAGACCCCCTTTATGTTCGTTAGAAATATCATTATTTTTAACATCATGTTTAACCATGGATCTTTCAAAATCCATGCTTAATAACTTTAGATCTTTCAAAAACAAGCTTTATGTTAAATTTTTAATAAACTTTCCATGAATTTTAGTTTTAAAAATTAGTTCTACACACACTTTATTACTTCAAGATTACAAGATTATGCATCAAAAGTTCATTTTTCATGTTCACATAATGCTTCATATGTTCATCTTCAAGTTTAACCATGGATCCTTAAAGATCCATGCTTAAACTTGTTAGATCCAAGCTTTAACATACTTGATCTAAGCGTAAACACAAGATGTAACATCAACAACTTCATTACATACACTAAAAATTCATGTAATCACTTGTTTTCTTCATAAATATGTTAGATCTTCTCATTTTCTTCTTTAAAAGTTAAGTTGTTTAGATGGTGAAACTTGTACATAACATAAACATGAATTATTATAGTGATCAAGAAGCTTACTACTAGCTCTAATGGCTAGGGAAATGGCACAAGAATGAAGAAGATGAATATGGAAGAAAATGAGAGGTTAAAAGCTCCACAAGATGGTCCTTCAACTTCTAGCACCTTACACCTTCTTAGATAAGCTTCTTACACCTCCTATTATCCTTGGATTATGAGTTTGAAGCTTGAAAGTGGAAGTGTGTTTGTGTGTGGGTTAAGCCGAGACCAAGAAGAAGAAGAAGGAGGAAGATGATGAATTTTGTGGGATGAAGGATAATGGTTACAACTTAGGGTCCTTTATAAAAAAGTTTCCAACACATAATCTTCCTTTAAGATTTTTGCTTATAATTAGGGGACAATAGTAAATAAAATAATCAAAAGGCATGTGGGGCCCATTTGGGGCCGTTTATGGTGAAGGGGGGGGGGGGGTGGGGGTAAAATGTAAATTTTTGGAAGTTGAGGGTTTATAATGCAAACTAGAAGGTTTAAGTTAGTATAAGTGTGTTTAGGTGTTTTTATGATTTTTAAGGTGTTCTAGCACCAATACTAGCTTAATATCATAAAAACATTACTTCTAGTCAAATTTTGATGTCCCGGGTATTGTCCGGTTATTCGTTTCGTTACGGTTCGTTAAAGTGCTAAATTGCGTAGTTTCACTAAGTATGAAGCACCTTTTGTGGCAGTTTCAATTGCCAACACTTTGTAAGTTATTCTGGACAATAAAACATAAATTTTGCATGATATTTTAGTGTTAAAAAGCTGATTATAGCTGATTTATGCAGAATTATGCATTTAAAGTGCGTTTCGGGTGTCTTTTAGTGCATAGTTTAGCTTCCGGAAAGTTTATATGTTAACCCTTGTATCCACACTTAGGTTTTAAGGTATTTTAGATGTTGGACCTATTTCTAGGCCCTAATTCTATTGTCTGAGTGCTTTCTGCAGAATTACTGACACAGTGTGTCTTACCGGTGAGTTTACTAGTCTTTCTGACGCAACGCTTGAAGTAATGCATAAAGCAATATTTGAAGTATAAAACGTGCATGAATTCACATGTATAGCATGTAATCAGGAAATGTTGACATTTAAGCACATAATTGCAGATATTAAATAATAATTAGACTGTACGGAAATTACCGGTTTTATGCCAGTTGTCACAGTATCCCCCTGTTAACGAATTTCGTCCCGAAATTCACGCTGAGTTATCTCCCGCAGGAGCTTTCTCGAACAAATGGGGGTACTTGGCTTTGAACCGGTCTTCCCGTTCCCACCTATACTCGGGTCCGTGCTTAGAGTTCCAACGTACTTTGACAAGCTTAATGCGACTCCTCCTTGTTGTATGGATCTTCCAATCCATTACCTCAACAGGCTGTTCTGTAAATCAGAGTGTGTCGTCGATATGCACCTCTTCCGCAGGGATGATAACTATTTCTTAGGTTGGAATCTTTTGAGGTTGGATACATGGAACGTATCATGTACACCATTAAGTTTTTCTGGTAACTCCAACTTGTACACCACGGTACCAATCTTTTCCAAGATCTTGAATGGTAAATTTATGCTCGTATTGGGCCTGTAACCGCTTTATTAATGATTCTGAATGTTTGACGATGAAAATTTGTTGGATTCATTGGACCATTCACCGTGGATTCAACTTTCCACGCTTTCCGAATCTTGCTACACCTTTCCAAGGTGAGACTTTAAGCAAAACTTTGTCTCCCACCTCGAAATCTAGAGGTTTTCGTCTTCGATCAACGTAACTCTTTTGTCGATCACGAGTCGCCTTAATGCGCTCTCGGATCTGCATGATCTTATCGGTTGTTTCTTGAACAAGTTCAGGGATAATCAACTGCTTATCTCCAGCGTCTGCCCAAAACAACGGTGAGCGGCACTTGCGGCCATATAGAGCTTCAAACGGTGCGGCTTTTATACTCGTATGTTAGCTGTTATTATAGGAAAACTCAACTAAAGGTAGATGAGTATCCCAGCTGCCGCCTAGATCCATAACACATGTGCGAAGCATGTTTTGAGTGTTTATTTTTTGGAGTATAATCCGCATATATATCACCATTGCTCTTGATTTTCTGGACTGTATATCTCTTAAATGTCAACATATACACGTGTGATTTAGTTTACGAATATTTTTCAAAGCCGAGAACCTCGATCAGAGAGTAAAAAAGGCGTAAGGTTCACAATGGTGTAAAACTAAAATGGGATATATCGGGCTAGGATTCGAGTTACAGGAACAAGGGCCAAACAAACCACCCAAGAATGGAATCGTCGAGCGAAAACACTTGACAACCTCTTGGAAGCTGCTTTCCTTGCCACCAGACCTTTCTCCATTAATTAGGAATCTGATGCCGTCACCGAACACATTCCTTAAATTGTAGCCATTTTTTGAGTGTTTATTTTTTGGTGTCTAATCCGCATATATATCACCATTGCTCTTGATTTTCTTGACTATATATCTCTTAAATGTCGACATATACATGTGTGATTTAGTTTACGAAGACTTTTCAATGCCAAGAACCTCGATCAGAGAGTAAAAAAGGTGTAAGGTTCACAATGGTGTAAAACTAAAATGGGATTTATCGGGCTAGGATTCGAGTTACAGGAACAAGGGCCAAACCAACCACCCAAGAATGGAATCATCGAGCGAAAACACTTAACAACCTCCTGGAAGCAGCTTTTCTTGCCACCAGACCTTTCTCCATCAATTAGGAATCTGATGCCGTCACTAAACACATTCCTTAAATTGTAGCCATTTTTTGAGTGTTTATTCTTTGGTGTCTAATCCGCATATATATCACCATTGCTCTTGATTTTCTTGACTATATATCTCTTAAATGTCAACATATACACATGTGATTTAGTTTATGAAGATTTTTCAATGCCGAGAACCTCGATCAGAGAGTAAAAAAGGCGTAAGGTTCACAATGGTGTAAAACTAAAATGGGATATACCGGGCTAAGATTCGAGTTACAGGAACAAGTGCCAAACTAACCATTCAAGAATTGAATCGGCGATCGAAAACACTTGACAACCTCCTGGAAGCAGCTTTTCTTGCCACCAGACTTTTCTCCATCAATTAGGAATCTGATGCCGTCACTAAACAAATTCCTTAAATTGTAGCCATTTTTTGAGTGTTTATTTTTTGGAGTCTAATCCGCATATATATATCACCATTGCTCTTGATTTTCTTGACTGTATATCTCTTAAATGTCAAACATACACGTGTGATTTAGTTTACGAAGATTTTTCAATGCCGAGAACCTCGATCAGAGAGTAAAAAAGGCGTAAGGTTCGCAATGGTGTAAAACTAAAATGGGATATACGGGGCTAGGATACTAGGATACGAGTTACAGGAACAAGGGCCAAAACAACCACCCAAGAATGGAATTGTTGAATGAAAACACTTGACAACCTCCTGGAAGCAGCTTTTCTTGCCACCAGACCTTTCTCCGTCAATTAGGAATCTGATGCTATAACAACCCTAAACCGACACCCTCGTAATATTTTCCGACACCCTAAAAATATTTAAAATATCCCAATATGTTCCTAAAAACACCCCATACATAAAAACGGACCCCGAATACCCTAAATATTATTAAAAATAAGTAAAAATCAATTTTTGGGTTTGTCGCGGGCCGCGTAGACTCCTTAGGGATCTTACGCGGGCCGCTAGAGACCAGTACCACGGCAAAGCCCTGTGTTGACACGTGTCCGACTCGTGTTGGACCTACTAGGTGACCCGGATCACCTACGCTGTTGAACATTGTTGACGCGGTCCGCATAGGCCTTTGCCTACATTTACGCGGGCCGCGAGAAACCTGGATTACAACCCTATATAAAGAGGCCTCGGGCCTTCAGTCGGAAATCATTCAAAATCTTTCTTTCTCTCTCAATTTTCTTGTAGTGTGCATTATACTCTGGTATAATACCCCCTAAATAGCGAGATTCTGCTCCGTTGTAAGTATCATAACCCCTGAAGATGTATTAGATACTCTGCCCGATTGATCTAGGGTTCCGTAACGACTGTCGTGGTTCTGCCCGACGTAGTCGTTGGAATGCCGTCTCAGGGAGGGTATTACTAATGTTAAAATGGGTTATTATACTAACGCGTGTGCATTTGTGTAATTTATAGATTGTCACCAGGAAACCCTTACAGATAATCTAAGGCAGCAATGTGAGTAATCTCCTTTTTGTAAACTGTTTTTACAAAACCTCACACGATTAATTATATATTAAGCAGTTATTGAGTATTTGTAAGAATACAATTATCATGAGTATGTTGGGGTTTTGTATACAAAATTTGTTACCACCTGGTCAAGGAGTAACATTTCCACAAGTTGGTCTGACAGTACCATGGATGTTAATTGATATAACTTGGAAACAAATGTAATTGCGAGACCTCCCTCAATACTGCAAAATGTTTTTTTATTAAACTTGATTAAACTGGGATTCACTCACCAGTATTTCCCAGTATTTCCCACTGACAAAATATTTTTAAACGCGTTTCAGGTAACAAAATGTGAAAGCCAAATAGAAGCCAGCTGGACAGCACTGAAGGCTTGGAAAAGTGGCAATTAAGTTACCTAAATGAAATAGATGTTTTTATTAAATAAAATTAGGATGTATTCCTATGAAAATGTGTGTACTAAAAACTTGGGTTTTACCCATGTGTTTAATATTATGAAATTGTGGTATTTTACTCTGATAAAATATTTCCTAACTACTGTCATGATGAAAAATTCCGCTGCCAAATTAGACAATAACAGAATACCACCGAAACTGGCTCGCGGCCGCCCGTTCCCGGGAAACAGGGATCGGGGGTTGTGACAGAAGGTGGTATCAGAGCCTTGCCACTGGTTCAAGCCAAAGAAGTGTTCTGTTGACACTTAAGTTTTAACTTCTGTGTTAGGAAATAACTTATGTGATTATGTGTTCTATATTATTTGACTATTGTTAGTCTACAGTATGGGTAAGCAAAGGATTTCGGACATCTACCGTCAATTAGATAGTTCACCAAAAGATAAGGGAACCTCATTTCAACCAAATCCCTCAGGATACTCAGCAGATACTGAGAAAGGAATATTTATTCGTAAAGCACAGTCTGAGAAACCATTTACCACTAAGAAGAGGGGTTGGATTATTAGAAAAAGTCAAGAGAAAATAAAGAAAATAAATAGGTCACAACCAAAGAAAGTGATAATCAATAAGGAAATAAGTGAACAAACTCAGGAAACAGACAATAACCCACAATGGGAAAATGAATTAGATAAACAATGGGTAAATCTCCATATGTTAGCCATTACAGCAGTAAATGTTAACTTATATTAGTTGAACCACCAAACCAGGACCAACCAATGAAATTAAATCTCAACCAGAAAAACCCCTACCCTTATAAACGCCCTATCTCTCAACACCCTGACCCAGTACCAGCACCCATGCCACATATGAGCCAGAACTTTAAAGGAACTTCGCCCATTAGATAACAACCTAGTAGAGGAAGGAGATAGAATAAACCTTACATAAAAGCATGTTAAGCATAATATTCCTATAACCTAGTTAGACTAAAATAAATTACGAATGTATAACCACTGGTATATTTTGAATTCCAGTTGTAGTTGGTAATAGATATATATATATATATATATATATATATATATATATATATATCAAAGTCGCAATGTTCACCGTTTTTTTATCAATCTGTCTGTACGATTGTACCTAAATGTTTGTACTAGATATTAGTCTGTGATAATTAATATCTGATAAATATTCAGACGAACAACGAAGTGAATCAGGAAAACCAGAATAATGAGAATAATGGAAACCTAAGAAATAACAAATCCAACACATAGTAGCACAAGAACTTTTAATGCCTTAATATCAGCTTCAAAATAATATAATTATTTGTTTAATGTGTGATGGATGTTGGTATGCCATGAGGATGATAACTAGAAAAGTGTAAATATGATAAATAAGCAATAACAATTGGCCACTGTTATATCTTGTTTATTAATATTACTCGATTCTAGAATATGCTTCATCATGAGAATACTAATTTCCATGTTTCTTGATACAAGCTATACTGAATGATGAAAATTTATGATTCTAAGTATGGGAAATACAATGATAAATTACCTCTCCGGCAAGGCTAGGTATGATGTGGTAAACACTCCAGCTTGTCCGGGTAAGATGAGGGTACCTCTCCGGTAAAACCGCGTGAGATGGGGTATATGTTAATAAAATCACTCCAGTGATGTCTGACCTATTTTTGGGAACATAAATCTGTTATACATATTGACCTTATGAATAAGGTATACATGAAATATATGATTATATAGATATGTATATCTATAAGGAAATCCGAAGACTTTAATAACTGACCCTTAAGGATAAATCACGAACAGGTATGACAAATGATAAATTTAGATTTATCAGCGTGTGTATATCTATAAATTCAGATGATAACATTATTTCGTTTAATCATCACTCTCGTAATTCTTACGACAAAATGAACGGCAGTAACTCTTTAAAGTTGGGATATCATCAAAAGTATAAGAATTCCCTTTGCATTACTATAAGAAACCTATAATTAAAAGATGACTGAAGCATCTAAGAAAATGCTAGAGCATTTGTTTTGACTACAGAAGAAGCCAAGATGATTCCGGACGTGATAGTCGGTACGTTTTTAGTTAATGACATTTTTGCTAAAGTATTATTTGACTCTGGTACGAACCAAAGTTTTATTAATACTTCATTTTGCAAACTTCTGAATCAATCATTAACTAAACTCCCACAAGAATGTCTAATAGAGACAGCAAATGGGGAAAACTGTTAGGATTTCTGAAATCTTGCAGGGAGCAAGAATAGAACTTTCAAACCATAAGTTTATTGCAAACCTTTACCCAATGAATCTGGCAGGATTCGATGTCGTTTTAGGAATGGATTGGTTAATAGCCAATAAAGCCAGTATTTTATGTGATCAAAAGTCAATCCAAGTAAATTCACCAAAGGGTGAAAAGATCACAATTAAAGGAGATAAACCATCTAGATTTTCAAAATTCATCTTTGTGATGAAAACAAGAAGTTATGTGAGAAAAGGATCATTAGTGTATTTGATTTCTATAATCATTAACACTAAAAAGATAGAATTGAAAGATATTCCTATAGTATCTCAATTTTCAGATATGTTCCTAAAGAATTACCAGGACTACCGCCAGACAAAGAAGTTGAATTCAGAATTCACCTATTACCAAGAACCGCACCAATTGCCAAAGCACCTTACCGTTTGACACCCGCAGAAATGCAGGAACTGAAGAAACAATTAGATGAATTGTTGGAGAAAGGATTCATACAGCCAAATTCATCACCATAGGAAGCACCAATTTTATTCGTTAAGAAGAAACACGGATCAATGTGTATGTGCATTGACTACCGTGAATTAAACAAGTCACGATTAAGAACCGGTACCCATTACCGAGGATCGATGATCTATTCGATCAGTTGCAAGGAGCTCGATTTTTATCCAAAATCGATTTAAGCTCAGGATATCATCAATTAAAGGTACAGGAAGAGGACATTCCTAAGACCGCTTTCAGAACAAGGTATGACCATTATGAATTTACTGTCATGCCATTTGGTCTAACCAATGCCCCAGCTGCATTTATGGACATGATGAACCAAATATGTAAGCCATATTTGGATAAATTCATAATAGTTTTATTAAATGATATTCTCATTTACTCTAAGAATAAGAAGAACATGCAAAGAAATTGCACACACTTCTAAGTTTATTAAGAAAGGAAAAGCTTTATGCTAAGTTTTCAAAGTGCGAGCTCTGGTTAGAACAAGTTCATTTTCTTGGACACTTAGTCAATCATGAAGGAATTCATGTAGATCCCACCAAGATCAAGGCAATTACCAAATGGAAAACCCCTGAGTCACCAACCGAGGTTAGAAGTTTCTTAGGATTGGCCGGTTATCATAGAAGATTTATTCGAGATTTTTATAGAATAGCCATTCCCTTTACCAAGCTAACCTGTAAATCCATTAAGTTTGAATGGGGACCGAAACAAGAAGAAGCCTTTAGAATTCTTAAGAAAAGATTAACCCATGCACCCATACTAGCGTTACCAGAAGGAACTGAAGACTTTGTAGTCTATTGTGACACTTCTAAGTTAGGTTATGGATGTGTATTAATGCAACGTCAAAAGGTTATAGCTTACGCACCCAGACAACTTAAGAATCATGAAAAGAATTATTCAACCCATGATTTGAAATTAGGAGCCATAATTTTTGCCCTTAAGATTTGGAGACATTACCTTTATGGTAGTATGTTTACCGTTTTCACCGATCATTAGAGTTTAAGGTAAGTTTTCGAGCAAAAAGAATCAGATATGAGGCAAAGACGCTGGATGAAAATACTTAGTAATTATGATTGTAATCTCCAGTATCATGCAGGAAAAGCCAATGTTGTGGCTGATGCTTTAAGTCGAAAGTATCATGAAAAGCCAAAAAGAGTACGTTCTCTTAAATTAAATCTACAAGTAGATTTAAATGACCAGATTAGAAAAGCACAAGAGTCAGTAATCAAGGAAGATACTGAAAAATTAAAAGGAATGATTAAGGAATTAGAACAAGGAACAGATGGAATTTGGAGATGCCATAAAAAGAGAATGTGGATACCTAAATTAGGAAACCTAAGATATCGTATATTAGAAGAAGCCCAGAAATCAAAGTATACAATGCATCCTGGAAGTGATAAAATGTATCAAGATTTAAGAAAGAATTTCTGGTGGATAGAAATGAAAAAGGACATAGCAGCTTATGTTTCCAAATGTTTAAATTGTTCACAAGTTTAAACTGAACATCAGAAACCCTTTGGATTGTTGCAACAATTAGAAATGCCCGTATGGAAATGGGAATTGATAACAATGGATTTTGTTACCAAGTTACCTAAAACAAGAAAAGGTAATGATACAATCTGGGTGATTGTAGACAGGCTAACCAAGTCTATTCATTTCCTACCAATGAAGGAAACATTCGGTATGAAACAGTTAGCCAATTTATATGTAAATAGTTTCTTTACATAGAATTCCTTTATCAATTGTTTCTGATAAAGATAACTGTTTTACCTCTCATTTTTGGACAAATTTCCAAAAAGCCATGGGAACCAAGCTAAATCTAAGCACAGCCTACCATCCTCAAACGGACGGACAAAGCGAAAGGACAATTCAGATAATGGAGGACATGCTTAAAACTTGTGTAATTGATTTCGGAGGTAATTAGGACGATCACTTACCATTAATAGAATTTTCTTATAATAATAGTTATCACACAAGTATAAATGCTACACCATTCAAAGCACTTTATGGATGAAAGTGCCGAACCCCAGTCTGTTGGGCAGAAATTGGGGAAAAATAACTATCTGGACCTGAGATAGTGCAGGAGACAACCGATAAGATCATTCAAGTCAAGGAATGACTGAAAGCATCCCGTGATCGACAGAAGAGCTACGCTGATAACAGACGTAAGCCATTGGAATTTCAAGTAGGAGATAAAGTATTGTTAAAAGGTCTCTCCTTGGAAAGGAGTAGTAAGATTCATCAAAAGAGGGAAGCTAAGTCCCAGGTATATTGGACCTTTTGAGATTATTAGAAAAATAGGACCTGTAGCCTATCAGCTACAACTGCCAGAGGAAATGACAGGAATACATGATGTATTTCATGTATCTAATCTCAAGAAGTGCTTAGTTGATGAATCACTGGTAGTACCTCTTAAGGATATAGAAGTAAACGAACAGTTAAAATTTGTAGAGAGGCCTCTACAAATTGAAGACAGGAAAGTTAAGAATCTCAAACATAAGAGATTAGTTCTGGTCAAAGTAAAGTGGGACTCCAAAAGAGGAGCAGAGTATACATGGGAACTTGAATCAGAAATACAAAGGAAATATCCACACCTGTTCCAGTAGACCTCGAGGACTCTAAAACAAGGTGGGGAGGATATAAGAACCCTAAACCGACACCCTCGTAATATTTTCCGACACCCTAAAAATATTTAAAATATCCCAATGTGTTCCTAAAAACACCCCATACGTAAAAACGGACCCCGAATACCCTAAATATTATTAAAAATAATTAAAAATCAATTTTTGGGTTTGTCGCGGGCCGCGTAGACCCCTTAGGGATCTTACGCGGGCCGCTAGAGATCAGAAACGCGGCAAAGCCCTGTGCTGACAAGTTTCTGACTCGTGTTGAACCTACTAGGTGACCCGGATCACCTACGCTGTTGGCCAGCGTTGACGCGTAGGCCTTTGCCTACATTTACGCGGGCCGCGAGAAACCTGGATTACAGCCCTATATAAAGAGGCCTCGGGCCTTCAGTCGGAAATCATTCAAAATCCTTCTTTCACTCTCAATTTTCTTGTAGTGTGCATTATACTCGGGTATAATACCCCCTAAATAGCGAGGTTCTGCTCCGTTGTAAGTATCATAACCCCTGGAGATGTATTAGATACTCTGCCCGATTGATCTAGGGTTTCGTAACGGCTGTCGTGGTTCTGCCCGACGTAGTCGTTGGAATGCCGTCTCGGGGAGGGTATTACTAATGTTAAAATGGGTTAGTATACTAACGCGTGTGCATTTGTGTAATTTATAGATTGTCACCAGGAAACCCTTACGGATAATCTAAGGCAGCAATGTGAGTAATCTCCTTTTTGTAAACTGTTTTTACAAAACCTCACACGACTAATTATATATTAAGCAGTTATTGAGTATTTGTAAGAATACAATTATCATGAGTATGTCGGGGTTTTTTATACAAAATTTGTTACCACCAGGTCAAGGAGTAACATTTCCACAAGTTGGTCTGAAAGTACCATGGATGTTAATTGATATAACTTGGAAACCAATGTAATTGCGAGACCACCCTCAATACTGCACAATGTTTTTTTATTAAACTTGATTAAACTGGGATTCACTCACCAGTATTTCCCCCTGACAAAATGTTTTTAAACGCGTTTCAGGTAACAAAATGTGAAAGCCAAATAGAAGCCAGCTGGACAGCACCGAAGACTTGGAAAAGTGGCAATTAAGTTACCTAAACGAAATAGATGTTTTATTAAATAAAAATAGGATGTATTCCTATGAAAATGTGTGTACTGAAAACTTGGGTTTTACCCATGTGTTTAATATTACGAAATTGGGGTATTTTACTCTGATAAAATATCTCCTAACTACGGTCCTGATGAAAACTTCCGCTGCCAAATTAGACAATAACAGAATACCAACGAAACTGGCTCGCGGCCGCCCGTTCCCGGGAAACAGGGATCGGGGGTTGCGACAGATGCCATCACTAAACACATTTCCTTAAATTGTAGCCATTTTTTGAGTGTTTATTTTTGGTGTCTAATCCGCATATATATCACCATTGCTCTTGATTTTCTTGACTGTATATCTCTTAAATGTCAACATACACACGTGTAATTTAGTTTACGAAGATTCTTCAATGTCCAGAACCTCGATCAGAGAGTAAAAAGGCGTAAGGTTCACAATGGTGTAAAACAAAAATGGGATATACCAGGCTTGGATTCGAGTTAGAGGAACAAGTGCCAAACCAACCACCCAAGAATAGAATCGTCGAGCGAAAACACTTGACAACCTCCTGGAAGAAGCTTTTCTTGCCACCAGACCTTTCTCTATCAATTAGGAATCTGATGCCGTCACCAAACACATTCCTTAAATTGTAGCCATTTTTTGAGTGTTTATTTTTTGGTGTCTAATCCGCATATATATCACCATTCCTCTTGATTTTCTTGACTGTATATCTCTTAAATGTCAACATATACACGTGTGATTTTGTTTACGAAGATTTTTCAATGCCGAGAACCTTGATCAGAGAGTAAAAAAGGTGTAAGGTTCACAATGGTGTAAAACTAAAATGGGATATATCGGGCTAGGATTCGAGTTACAGGAACAAGGGCCAAATCAACCACCCAAGAATGGAATCGTCGAGCAAAATCACTTGACAACCTCCTGGAAGCAGCTTTTCTTGCCACCAGACCTTTCTCCAACAATTAGGAAACTGATGTCGTCACTAAACACATTCCTTAAATTGTAGCCATTTATTGAGTGTTTATTTTTTGGTGTCTAATCCGCATATATATATATATATATATATATATATATATATATATATATATATATATATATATATATATATATATATATATATATATATTTATCAACATTGCTCTTGATTTTCTTGACTGTATATCTCTTAAATGTCAACATATACATGTGTGATTTAGTTTACGAAGATTTTTCAATGCCGAGAACCACGACCAGAGAGTAAAAAAGGCGTAAGGTTCACAATGGTTTAAAACTAAAATGGGATATACCGGGCTAGAATTCGAGTTACAGGAACAACGGCTAAACCAACCACCCAAGAATGGAATCGTCGAGCGAAAACACATGACAACCTCCTGGAAGCAGCTTTTCTTGCCACCACACCTTTCTCCATCAATTAGGAATCTGATGCCGTCACTAAACACATTCCTTAAATGGTAACCATTTTTGAGTGTTTATTTTTTTGGTGTCTAATCCGCATTTAAATCACCATTGCTCTTGATTTTCTTGACTGTATATCTCTTAAATGTCAACATATACACGTGTGATTTAGTTTACAAAGATTGTTCAATGCCGAGAACCTCGATCAGAGAGTAAAAAAGGCGGAAGGTTCACAATGGTGTAAAACTAAAATGGGATATACCCGACTAGGATTCGAGTTACAGGAACAAGGGACAAACCAACCACCCAAGAATGGAATCGTCGAGCGAAAACACATGACAACCTACGGGAAGCAGCTTTTCTTGCCACCAGACCTTTCTCCATCAATTAGGAATCTGATGCCGTCACTAAACACATTCCTTAAATTGTAGCCATTTTTTGAGTGTTTATTTTCTGGTGTCTAATCCGCATTTATATCACCATTGCTCTTGATTTTCTTGACTGTATATCTTTTAAATGTCAACATATACACGTGTGATTTAGTTTACGAAAATTTTTCAATGCCGAGAACCTCGATCAGAGAGAAAAAAAGGCTTAAGGTTCACAACGGTGTAAAACTAAAATAAGATATACCGGGTTTGGATTCGACTTACAGGAACAAGGGCCAAACCAACCAACCAAGAATGGAATTGTCGAGCGAAAACACTTGACAACCTCACGGAAGCAGCTTTTGTTGCCACCAGACCTTTCTCCGTCAATTAAGTATCTGATGCCGTCATTAAACACATTCCTTAAATTTTAGCCATTTATTGAGTGTTTAATTTTTTGGTGTCTAATCCGCATATATATCACCATTGCTCTTGATTTTCTTGACTGTATATCTCTTAAATGTCAACATATACACGTGTGATTTAGTTTAAGAAGATTTTTCAATGCCGAGAACCTTGATCAGAGGGTAAAAAAGGCGTAAGGTTCATAATGGTGTAAAACTAAAATGGGATATACCGGGGTAGGATTCAAGTTACAGGAACAAGGGCCAAACCAACCTCCCAAGAATGGAATCGTCGAGTGAAAAAACTTGACAACCTCCTAGAAGCAGCCTTTCTTACCACCAGACCTTTCTCCATCAATTAGGAATCTGATGGCGTCACTAAACACATTCCTTAAATGTAGCCATTTTTTGAGTGTTTATTTTTTGGTGTCTAATCCTGATATATATCATCATTGCTCTTGATTTTCTTGACTGTAAATCTCTTAAATGTCAACATATACACGTGTGATTTAGTTTACAGAGATTTTTTAATGCCGAAAACCTTAATGGGAGAGTAAAAAAGGCGTAAGGTTCACAATGGTGTAAAATTAAAATGGGATGTACCGGTCTAGGATTCGAGTTACAGGAACAAGGGCCAAACCAACCATCCAAGAATGGAATCGTCGAGCGAAAACACATGACAACCTCCTAGAAGCAGCTTTTCTTGCCACCAGACCTTTCTCCATTAATTAGGAATCTGATGCCGTCACAAAACACATTCCTTAAATTGTAGCCATTTGTTGACTGTTTTTTTGTGTCTAATCCGCTTATATATCACCAATGCCCTGGATTTTCTTGACTTTATATCTCTTAAATGTCAACATATACACGTGTGATTTAGTTTACGAAGATTTTTCAATGCCGAGAACCTCGATCAGAGAGTAAAAAGGGCGTCAGGTTCACAATGGTGTAAAATTAAAATGGGATATATCGGGCTAGGATTCGAGTTACAGGAACAAGGGCCAAACCAACCACCCAAGAATGGAATCGTCGAGCGAAAACACTTGACAACCTCCTAGAAGCAGCTTTTCTTGCCACCAGACCTTTCTCCATCAATTAGGAATCTGATGCCGTCACTAAACACATTCCTTAAATTGTAGCCATTTGTTGATTGTTTTTTTTGGTGTCTAATCCGCATATATATCACCATTGCCCTTGATTTTATTGACTGTATATCTATTAAATGTCAACATATACACGTGTGATTTAGTTTACGAAGATTTTTCAATGCCGAGAACCTCGATCAGAGAGAATAAATGGCTTAAGGTTCACAATGGTGTAAAATTAAAATGGGATATATCGGGCTAGGATTCGAGTTACAGGAACAAGGGCCAAACGAACCACCCAAGAATGGAATCGTCGAGCGAAAACACTTGACAATCTCCGAGAAGCCGATTTTGTTGCCACCAGACCTTTCTCCATCAATTAGGAATCTGATGCCGTCACTAAACACATTCCTTAAATTGTAGCCATTTTTTGAGTGTTTATTTTCTGGTGTCTAATCCGCATTTATATCACCATTGCCCTGAATTTTCTTGACTGTATATCTCTTAAATGTCAACATATACACGTGTGATTTAGGTTACAAAGATTTTTCAATGCCGAGAACCTCGATCAGAGAGTAAAAAAGGCGTAAGGTTCACAATGGTGTAAAATTAAAATGGGATATACCGGGCTAGGATTCGAGTTACAGGAACTAGGGCCAAACCAACCACCCAAGAATGGAATCATCGAGCGAAAACACTTGACAACCTCCTAGAAGCTGCTTTTCTTGCCACCTGACCTTCCTCAATCAATTAGGAGTCTGATGCCGTCACTAAACACATTCCTTAAATTGTAGCCATTTGTTGATATTTTTTTGTGTCTAATCCGCATATATATCACCATTGCCCTTGATTTTCTTGACTGTATATCTCTTAAATGTCAACATATACACGTGTGATTTAGTTTACCAAGATTTTTCAATGTCGAGAACCTCGATCAAAGAGTAAAAAAGGCGTAAGGTTCACAATGGTGTAAAATTAAAATGGGATATACCGGGCTAGGATTCGAGTTACCGGAACAAGGGCCAACGAACCACCCAAGAATGGAATCGTCGAGCGAAAACACTTGACAACCTCCTAGAAGCAGCTTTTCTTGCCACCAGACCTTTCTCCATCAATTAGGAAACTGATGCCGTCACTAAACACATTCCTTAAATTGTAGCCATTTGTTGAGTGTTTTTTTTGGTGTCTAATCCGCATATATATCACCATTGGCCTGTATTTTCTTGACTGTATATCTCTTAAATGTCAACATATACACGTGTGATTTAGTTTACGGAGATTTTTCAATGCCCAGAACCTCGATCAGAGAGTAAAAAAGGCGTAAGGTTCACAATGGTGTAAAATTAAAAGGGGATATACCGGGATAGGATTCAAGTTACAGGAACAAGGGACAAACCAACCACCCAAGAATGGAATCGTCGAGCGAAAACACTTGTCAACCTCCTAGAAGCAACTATTCTTGCCACCAGACCTTTCTCCATCAATTAGGAATCTGATGCCGTCACTAAACACATTCCTTAAATTATAGCCATTTGTTGATTGTTTTTTTGTGTCTAATCCGCATATATATCACCATTGCCCATGATTTTCTTGACTGTATATGTATTAAGTGTCAACATATACACGTGTGATTTAGTTTACGAAGATTTTTCAATGCCGAGAACCTCGACCAGAGAGAAAAAAAGGCGTAAGGTTCACAATGGTGTTAAATTAAAATGGGATATAACGGGCTAGGATTCGAGTTACAGGAACAAGGGCCAAACCAACCACCCAAGAATGGAATCGTCGAGCGAAAACACTTGACAACCTCCTAGAAGCAGCTTTTCTTGCCACCAGACCTTTCTCCATCAATTAGGAATCTGATGCCGTCACTAAACACAGTCCTTAAATTGTAGCCATTTGTTGATTGTTTTTTTGGTGTCTAATCCGCATATATATCACCATTGCCCTTGATTTTCTTGACTGTATATCTCCTAAATGTCAACATATACACGTGTGATTTAGTTTACGAAGATTTTTCAATGCCGAGAACCTCGATCAGAGAGTAAAAAAGGCATAATGTTCACAATGCTGTAAAACTAAAATGGGATATACCGGGCTAGGATTCGAGTTACAGGAACATGGGCCAAACCAACCACCCAAGAACGGAATCGTCGAACGAAAACAAATGACAACCTACGGGAAGCGGCTTTTCTTGCCACCCGACCTTTCTCCATCAATTAGGAATCTGATGCTGTCACTAAACACATTCCTTAAATTGTAGCCATTTTTGAGTGTTTATTTTCTGGTGTCTAATCCGCATTTATATCACAATTGCTCTTGATTTTCTTGATTGTATATCTTTTAAATGTAAACATATACACGTGTGATTTAGTTTACGAAAAATTTTCAATGCCGAGAACCTCGATCAGAGAGTAAAAAAGGCTTAAGGTTCACAATGGTGTAAAACTAAAATGAGATATACCGGGTTTGGGTTCGACTTACAGAAACAAGGGCCAAACCAACCAACCAAGAATGGAATTGTCGAGCAAAAACACTTGACAACCTCACGGAAGCAGCCTTTCTTGCCACCAGACCTTCTCCGTCAATTAAGTATCTGCTGCCGCACTAAACACATTCCTTAAATTTTAGCCATTTTTTGAGTGTTTATTTTTTTGTGTCTAATCCGCATATATATCACCATTGCTCTTGATTTTCTTGACTGTATATCTCTTAAATGTCAACATATACACGTGTGATTTAGTTTACGAAGATTTTTCAATGCCGAGAACCTTGATCAGAGGGTAAAAAAGACGTAAGGTTCATAATGGTGTAAAACTAAAATGGGATATACCGGGCTAGGATTCAAGTTACAGGAACAAGGGCCAAACCAACCTCCCAAAAATGGAATCGTCGAGCGAAAACACTTGACAACCTCCTAGAAGCAGCTTTTCTTACCACCAGACCTTTCTCCATCAATTAGGAATCTGATGGCGTCACTAAACACATTCCTTAAATGTAGCCATTTTTTGAGTGTTTATTTTTTGGTGTCTAATCCGGATATATATCACCATTGCTCTTGATTTTCTTGACTGTAAATCTCTTTAATGTCAACATATACACGTGTGATTTAGTTTACGGAGATTTTTTTAATGCCGAAAACCTTAATGGGAGAGTAAAAAATGCGTAAGGTTCACAATGGTGTAAAATTAAAATGGGATATACCGGTCTAGGATTCGAGTTACAGGAACAAGGGCTAAACCAACCATCCAAGAATGGAATCGTCAAGCAAAAACACATGACAACCTCCTAGAAGCAGCTTTTCTTGCTACCAGTCCTTTCTCCATCAATTAGGAATCTGATGCCGTCACAAAACACATTCCTTAAATTGTAGCCATTTGTTGACTGTTTTTTTTGTGTCTAATCCGCTTATATATCACCATTGCCCTTGATTTTCTTGACTGTATATCTCTTAAATGTCAATATATACACGTGTGATTTAGTTTACGAAGATTTTTCTATGTCGAGAACCTCGATCAGAGAGTAAAAAAGGCGTAAGGTTCACAATGGTGTAAAATTAAAATGGGATATACCGGACTAGGATTCGAGTTTCAGGAACAAGGGCCAAACCAACCACCCAAGAATGGAATCGTCGAGCGAAAACACTTGACAGCCTCCTAGAAGCAGCTTTTCTTGCCACCAGACATTTCTCCATCAATTAGGAATCTGATGACGTCACTAAACACATTCCTTAAATTGTAGCCATTTGTTGAGTGTTTTTTTGGTGTCTAATCTGCATATATATCACCATTGCCCTTGATTTTCTTGACTGTATATCTATTAAATGTCAACATATACACGTGTGATTTAGTTTACGAAGATTTTTCAATGCCGAGAACCTCGATCAGAGAGAAAAAAAGGCGTAAGGTTCACAATGGTGTAAAATTAAAATGGGATATACTTGGCTAGGATTCGAGTTACAGGAACAAGGGCCAAACGAACCACCCAAGAATGGAATCGTCGAGCAAAAACACTTGACAACCTCCTAGAAGCCGCTTTTCTTTCCACCAGACCTTTCTCCATCAATTAGGAATCTGATGCCGTCACTAAACACATTCCTTAAATTGTAGCCATTTGTTGAGTATTTTTTTGGTGTCTAATCCGTATATATATCACCAATGCCCTGGATTTTCTTGAATTTATATCTCTTAAATGTCAACATATACACGTGTGATTTAGTTTACGAAGATTTTTCAATGCCGAGAACCTCGATCAGAGAGTAAAAAGGGCGTAAGGTTCACAATGGTGTAAAATTAAAATGGGATATATCGGGCTAGGATTCGAGTTACAGGAACAAGGGCCAAACCAACCACCCAAGAATGGAATCATCGAGCGAAAACACATGACAACCTCCTAGAAGCAGCTTTTCTTGCCACCAGACCTTTCTCCATCAATTAGGATTATGATGCCGTCACTAAACACATTCCTTAAATTGTAGCCATTTGTTGATTGTTTTTTTTTGTGTCTAATCCGCATATATATCACCATTGCCCCTTGATTTTCTTGACTGTATATCTCTTAAATGTTAACATACACACGTGTAATTTAGTTTACGAAGATTCTTCAATGTCGAGAACCTCGACCAGAGAGTAAAAAGGCGTAAGGTTCACAATGGTGTAAAACAAAAATGGGATATACCAGGATTGGATTCGAGTTAGCGAAAACACTTGACAACCTCCTGGAAGCAGCTTTTCTTGCCACCAGACCTTTCTCTATCAATTAGGAAACTGATGCCGTCACCAAACACAATCCTTAAATTGTAGCCATTTTTTGAGTGTTTATTTTTTGGTGCCTAATCCGCATATATATCACCATTCCTCTTGATTTTCTTGACTGTATATCTCTTAAATGTCAACATATACACCTGTGATTTAGTTTACGAAGATTTTTCAATGCCGAGAACCTTGATCAGAGAGTAAAAAAGGCGTAAGGTTCACAATGGTGTAAAACTAAAATGGGATATATCGGGCTAGGATTCGAGTTACGGGAACAAGGGCCAAATCAACCACCCAAGAATGGAATGGTCGAGCAAAATCACTTGACAACCTCCTGTAAGCAGCTTTTCTTGCCACCAGACCTTTCTCCAACAATTAGGAAACTGATGTCGTCACTAAACACATTCCTTAAATTGTAGCCATTTATTGAGTGTTTATTTTCTGGTGTCTAATCCGCATATATATATATATCAACATTGCTCTTGATTTTCTTGACTGTATATCTCTTAAATATCAACATATACACGTGTGATTTAGTTTACAAAGTTTTTTCAATGCCGAGAACCTCGATCAGAGAGTAAAAAAGGCGTAAGGTTCACAATGGTTTAAAACTAAAATGGAATATACCGGGCTAGGATTCGAGTTACAGGAACAAGGGCTAAACCAACCACCCAAGAATGGAATCGTCGAGCGAAAACACATGACAACCTCCTGGAAGCAGCTTTACTTGCCACCACACCTTTTTCCATCAATTAGGAATCTGATGCCGTCACTAAACACATTCCTTAAATTGTAGCCATTTTTTGAGTGTTTATTTTTTGGAGTCTAATCCGCATATATATATCACCAATGCTTTTGATTTTCTTGACTGTATATCTCTTAAATGTCAACATATAAACGTGTGATTTAGTTTACGAAGGTTTTTCAATGCCGAGAACCTCGATCAGAGAGTAAAAAAGGCATAAGGTTCACAATGCTGTAAAACTAAAATGGGATATACCGGGCTAGGATTTGAGTTAGAGGAACAGGGGCCAAAGCAACCACCCAAGAACGGAATTGTCGAGAAAAAACACATGACAACCTACTGGAAGCAGCTTTTCTTGCCACCAGACCTTTCTCCATCAATTAGAAATCTGATGCCGTCACAAAACACATTCCTTAAATGGTAACCATTTTTTGAGTGTTTATTTTTTTGGTGTCTAATCCGCATTTATATCACCATTGCTCTTGATTTTCTTGACTGCATATATCTTAAATGTCAATATATACACATGTGATTTAGTTTATAAAGATTCTTCAATGCCGAGAACCTCGATCAGAGAGTAAAAAAGGCGTAAGGTTCACATTGGTGTAAAACTAAAATGGGATATACCCGACTAGGATTCGAGTTACAGGAACAAGGGACAAACCAACCACTCAAGAATGGAATCGTCGAGCGAAAACTCATGACAACCTACGGGAAGCAGCTTTTCTTGCCACCAGAGCTTTCTCCATCAATTAGGAATCTGATGCCGTCACTAAACACATTCCTTAAATTGTAGCCATTTTTTGAGTGTTTATTTTCTGGTGTCTAATCCGCATTTATATCACCATTGCTCTTGATTTTCTTGACTGTATATCTTTTAAATGTCAACATATACACGTGTGATTTAGTTTACGAAAATTTTTCAATGCCGAGAACCTCGATCAGAGAGTAAAAAAGGCTTAAGGTTCACAATGGTGTAAAACTAAAATCAGATATACCAGGTTTGGATTCGACTTACAGGAACAAGGGCCAAACCAACCAACCAAGAATGGAATTGTCGAGCGAAAACACTTGACAACCTCACGGAAGCAACTTTTCTTGCCACCAAACCTTTCTTCGTCAATTAAGTATCTGATGCCGTCGTTAAACACATTCCTTAAATTTTAGCCATTTTTTGAGTGTTTATTTTTTGGTGTCTAATCCGCATATATATCACCATTGCTCTTGATTTTCTTGACTGTATATCTCTTAAATGTCAACATATACACTTGTGATTTAGTTTAAGAAGATTTTTCAATGCCGAGAACCTTGATCAGAGGGTAAAAAAGGCGTATGGTTCGTAATGGTGTAAAACTAAAATGGGATATACCAAGCTAGGAATCAAGTTACAAGAACAAGGGCCAAACCAACCTCCCAAGAATGGAATCGTCGAGTGAAAACACTTGACAACCTCCTAGAAGCAGCTTTTCTTACCACCAGACCTTTCTCCATCAATTAGGAATCTGATGGCGTCACTAAACACATTCCTTAAATGTAGCCATTTTTGAGTGTTTAATTTTTAGTGTCTAATCCGGATATATATCATCATTGCTCTTGATTTTCTTGATTGTAAATCTCTTAAATGTCAACATATACACGTGTGATTTAGTTTACGGAGATTTTTTTTATGCCGAAAACCCTAATGGGAGAGTAGAAAAGGCGTAAGGTTCACAATGGTGTAAAATTAAAATGGGATATACCGGTCTAGGATTCGAGTTACAGGAACAAGGGCTAAACCAACCATCCAAGAATGGAATCGTCAAGCGAAAACACATGACAACCTCCTAGAAGCAGCTTTTCTGGCCACCAGACCTTTCTCCATCAATTAGGAATCTGATGCCGTCACAAAACACATTCCTTAAATTGTAGCCATTTGTTGACTGTTTTTATGTGTCTAATCCGCTTATATATCACCATTGCCCTTGATTTTCTTGACTGTATATCTCTTAAATGTCAACATATACACATGTGATTTAGTTTACGAAGATTTTTCTATGTCGAGAACCTCGATCAGAGAGTAAAAAAGGCGTAAGGTTCACAATGGTGTAAAATTAAAATGGGATATACCGGACTAGGATTTGAGTTACAGGAACAAGGGCCAAACCAACCTCCCAAGAATGGAATCGTCGAGCGAAAACCCTTGACAACCTCCTAGAAGCAGCTTTTCTTGCCACCAGACCTTTCTCCATCAATTAGGAATCTGTTGCCGTCACTAAACACATTCCTTAAATTGTAGCCATTTGTTGAGTGTTTTTTTTGGTGTCTAATCTGCAAATATATCACCAATGCCCTTGATTTTCTTGACTGTATATCTAGTAAATGTCAACATATACACGTGTGATTTAGTTTACGAAGAATTTTCAATGCCGAGAACCTCGATCAGAGAGAAAAAAGGCGTAAGGTTCATAATGGTGTAAAATTAAAATGGGATATACCGGGCTAGGATTCGAGTTACAGGAACAAGGGCCAAACGAACCTCCCAAGAATGGAATCGTCGAGCGAAAACACTTGATAACCTCCTAGAATCCGCTTTTCTTGCCACCAGACCTTTCTCCATCAATTAGGAATCTGATGCCGTCACTAAACACAATCCTTAAATTGTAGCCATTTGTTGAGTGCTTTTTTGGTGTCTAATCCGCATATATATCACCATTGCCCTGGATTTTCTTGACTGTATATCTATTAAATGTCAACATATACACGTGTGATTTAGTTTACGAAGATTTTTCAATGCCGAGAACCTCGATCAGAGAGTAAAAAAGGCGTAAGGTTCACAATGGTGTAAAATTAAAATGGGATATACCGGGCTAGGATTCGAGTTACCGGAACAAGGGCCAAACGAACCACCCGAGAATGGAATCGTCCTGCGAAAACACTTGACAACCTCCTAGAAGTAGCTTTTCTTGCCACCAGACCTTTCTCCATCAATTAGGAATCTGATGCCGTCACTAAACACATTCCTTAAATTGTAGCCATTTGTTGATTGTTTTTTTGGTGTCTAATCCACATATATATCACCATTGCCCTTGATTTTCTTGACTGTATATCTATTAAGTGTCAACATATACACGTGTGATTTAGTTTACGAAGATTTTTCAATGCCGAGAACCTTGACCAGAGAGAAAAAAAGGCGTAAGGTTCACAATGGTGTAAAATTAAAATGGGATATACCGGGCTAGGATTCGAGGTACAGGAACAAGGGCCAAACCAACCACCCAAGAATGGAATCGTCGAGCGAAAACACTTGACAACCTCCTTGAAGCAGCTTTTCTTGCCACCAGACCTTTTTCCATCAATTAGGAATCTGATGCCGTCACTAAACACATTCCTTAAGTTGTAGCCATTTGTTGATTCTTTTTTTGGGGTCTAATCCGCATATATATCACCATTGCCCTTGATTTTCTTGACTATATCTCTTAAATGTCAACATATACACGTGTGATTTAGTTTACGAATATTTTTCAATGCCGAGAACCTCGATCAGAGAGTAAAAAAGGCATAAGGTTCACAATGCTGTAAAACTAAAATGGGATATACCGGGCTAGGATTCGAGTTACAGGAATAGGGGCCAAACCAACCACCCAAGAACGGAATTGTCGAGAGAAAACACATGACAACCTACTAGAAGCAGCTTTTCTTGCCACCAGACCTTTCTCCATCAATTAGAAATCTGATGCCGTAACTAAACACATTCTTTAAATGGTAACCATTTTTTGAGTGTTTATTTTTTTGGTGTCTAATCCGCATTTATATCACCATTGCTCTTGATTTTCTTGACTGTAAATCTCTTAAATGTTAACATATACACGTGTGATTTAGTTTACAAAGATTCTTCAATGCCGAGAAGCTCGATCAGAGAGTAAAAAAGGCGTAAAGTTCACAATGGTGTAAAACTAAAATGGGATATACCCTACTAGGATTCGAGTTACAGGCACAAGGGCCAAATCAACCACCCAAGAATGGAATCGTCGAGCGAAAACACATGACAACCTACGGGAAGCAGCTTTTCTTGCCAACCGACCTTTCTCCATCAATTAGGAATCTGATGCCGTCACTAAACACATTCCTTAAATTGTAGCCATTTTTTGAGTGTTTATTTTCTGGTGTCTAATCCGCATTTATATCACCATTGCTCTTGATTTTCTTGACTGTATATCTTTTAAATGTCAACATATACACGTGTGATTTAGTTTACGAAAATTTTTCAATGCCGAGAACCTCGATCAGAGAGTAAAAAAGGCTTAAGGTTCACAATGGTGTAAAACTAAAATGAGATATACCGGGTTTGGATTCGACTTACAGGAACCAGGGCCAAACCAACCAGCCGAGAATGGAATCGTCGAGCGAAAACACTTGACAACCTCCTAGAAGCAGCTTTTCTTGCCACCAGACCTTTCTCCATCAAGTAGGAATCTGATGCCGTCACTAAACACATTCATTAAATTGTAGCCATTTGTTGATTGCTTTTTTTTGTGTGTCTAATCCGCATATATATTACCATTGCCCTTGATTTTCTTGACTTTATATCTCTTAAATGTCAACATATACACGTCTGATTTAGTTTACGAAGATTTTTCAATGTCGAGAACCTCGATCAGAGAGTAAAAAAGGATTAAGGTTCACAATGGTGTAAAATTAAAATGGGATATACCGGGCTAGAATTCGAGTTATAGGAACAAGGGCCAAACCATCCACCCAAGAATGGAATCGTCGAGTGAAAACACTTGACAACCTCCTAGAAGCAGCTTTTCTTGCCACCAGACCTTTCTCCATCAATTAGGAATCTGATGCCGTCACTAAACACATTCCTTAAAATGTAGCCATTTGTTGAGTGTTTTTTTTTTGGGGTCTTATTCGCATATATATCACCATTGCCCTTGATTTTCTTGACTATATATCTCTTAAATGTCAACATATACACGTCTGATTTAGTTTACGAAGATTTTTCAATGTCGAGAACCTCGATCAGAGAGTAAAAAAGGATTAAGGTTCACAATGGTGTAAAATTAAAATAGGATATACCGGGCTTGGATTCAAGTTACAGGAACAAGGGCCAAACCAACCACCCAAGAATGGAATCGTCGAGCGAAAACACTTGACAACCTCCTAGAAGCAGCCTTTCATGCCACCTGACCTTTCTCCATCAATTAGGAATCTGATGCAGTCACTAAACACATTCCTTAAATTATAGGCATTTGTTGAGTGTTTTTTTTTTGGTGTCTAATCTGCTTATATATATATATCACCACTGCCCTTGATTTTATTAACTGTATATCTCTTAAATGTCAACATATACACGTGTGATTTAGTTTACGAAGATTTTTCAATGCCGAGAACCTCGATCAGAGAGTAAAAAAGGATTAAGGTTCACAATGGTGTAAAATTAAAATGGGATATATTGGGCTAGGATTCGAGTTACAGGAACAAGGGCCAACGCAACCACCCAAGAATGGAATCGTCGAGCAAAAACACTTGACAACCTCCTAGAAGCAGCTTTTCTTGCCACCAGACTTTTCTCCATCAACTAGGAATCTGATGCCGTCACTAAACACATTCCTTAAATTGTAGCCATTTGTTTAGTGTTATTTTTGGTGTCGAATGCGCATATATATCACCATTCCCCTTGATTTTCTTGACTGTATATCTCTTAAATGTCAACATACACACGTGTGATTTAGTTTACGAAGATTTTTCAATGCCGAGAACCTCGATCAGAGAGTAAAAAAGGCGTAAGGTTCACAATGGTGTAAAATTAAAATGGGATATACTGGGCTAGGATTCGAGTTACAGGAACAAGGGTCAAAGCAGCCACCCAAGAATGGAATCGTCGAGCGAAAACACTTGACAACTTCCTAGAAGCAGCTTTTCTTGCCACCAGACCTTTATCCCTCAATTAGGAATCTGATGCCGTCACTAAACACATTCCTTAAATTGTAGCCATTTGTTGAGTGTTTTTTTTGGTGTCTAATCCTCATATATATCACCATTTCCGTTGATTTTCTTGACTGTATATCTTTTAAATGTCAACATATACACGTGTGATTTAGTATACGAAGGTTTTTCAATGCCGGGAACCTCGATCAGAGAGTAAAAATGGCGTAAGGTTCACAATGGTGTTAAATTAAAATGGGATATACCGGGTTAGGATTCGAGTTACAGGAACAAGGGCTAAACCAACCACCCAAGAATGGAATCGTCAAGCGAAAACACTTGACAACCTCCTAGAAGCAGCTTTTCTTGCCTCCAGACCTTTCTCCATCAATTAGGAATCTGATGCCGTCACTAAACACATTCCTTAAATTGTAGCCATTTGTTGAGTGTTTTTTTGGTGTCTAATCCGCATATATATCACCATTGCCCTTGATTTTCTTGACGGTATATCTCTTAAATGTCAACATATACACGTGTGATTTAGTTTACAAAGATTTTCAATGACGAGAGCCTCGATCAGAGAGTAAAAAAGGCGTAAGGTTCACAATGGTGTAAAATTAAAATGGGATATACAGGGCTAGGATTCGAGTTACAGTAACTAGGGCCAAACCAACCACCCAAGAATGGAATCATTGAGCGAAAACACTTGAAAACCTCCTAGAAGCAGCTTTTCTTGCCACTATACCTTTCTCCATCAATTGGAATCTGATGCCGTCACTAAACACATTCCTTAAATTGAAGCCATTTGTTGAGTGTTTTTTTTGGTGTCTAATCCGCATATATATCACCATTGCCCTTTATTTCCTTGACTGTATATCTCTTAAATGTCAACATATACACGTGTGATTTAGTTTACGAAGATTTTTCATGGCTGAGAACCTCGACCACAGAGTAAAAACGGCGTAAGGTTGACAATGGTGTAAAATTAAAATGGGATATACCGGGCTAGGATTCGAGTTACAGGAACAAGGGCCAAACCAACCACCCAAGAATGGAATCGTCGAGCGAAAACACTTGACAACCTCCTAGAAGCAGCTTTTCTTGCCACCAGACCTTTCTCCATCAATTAGGAATCTGATGCTGTCACTAAACACATTCCTTAAATTGTAGCCATTTGTTGATTGTTTTTTTGGTGTCTAATCCGCATATATATCACCATTGCCCTTGATTTTCTTGACTGTATATCTTTTAAATGTCAACATATACACGTGTGATTTAGTTTACGAAGAATTTTAAATGCTGAGAACCTCGATCAGAGAGTAAAAAAGGCGTAAGGTTCACAATGGTGTAAAATTAAAATGGGATATACCGGGCTAGGATTCGAGTTACAGGAACAAGGGCCAAACCAACCACCCAAGAATGGAATCGTTGAGCGAAAACATTTGGCAACCTCCTAGAAGCAGCTTTTCTTGCCACCAGACCTTTCGCCATCAATTAGGAATCTGATGCCGTCAATAAACACATTCCTTATATTGTAGTAATTTGTTGAGTGTTTTTTTTGGTGTCTAATCCACATATATATAACCATTGCCCTTGATTTTCTTGACTGTATATCTCTTAAATGTCAACATATACACTTGTGATCTAGTTTACGAAGATTTTTTTTGCCCAGAACGTCGTTCAGAGATTAAAAAAGGCGTAAGGTTCACAATGGTGTAAAATTAAAATGGGATATACCGGGCTAGGATTCGAGTTACAGGATCAAGGGCCAAACCAACCACCCAAGAATGGAATCATTGAGCGAAAACACTTGAAAACCTCCTAGAAGCAGTTTTTCTTGCCACCAGACCTTTCTCCATCAATTGGCATCTGATGCCGTCACTAAACACATTCCTTAAATTGTAGCCATTTGTTGAGGGTTTTTTTTTGGTGTCTAATCCGCATATATATCACCATTTCCCTTGATTTTCTTGACTGTATCTCTCTTAAATGTCAACATATACACGTGTGATTTAGTTTACGAAGATTTTTCAATGCTGAGAACCTCGACCAGAGAGTAAAAACGGCGTAAGGTTCACAATGGTATAAAATTAAAATGGGATATACCAGGCTAGGATTTGAGTTACAGGAACAAGGGCCAAACCACCCACCCAAGAATAGAATCGTCGAGCGAAAACACTTGAGAACCTCCTAGAAGCAGCTTTTCTTGCCACCAGACCTTTCTCCATCAGTTAGGAATCTGATGCCGTCACTAAACACATTCCTTAAATTGTAGCCATTTGTTGATTGTTTTTTTTTGGTGTCTAATCCGCATATATATCACCATTGCCCTTGATTTTCTTGACTGTATATCTCTTAAATGTCAACATATACACGTGTGATTTTGTTTACGAAGAATTTTAAATGCCGAGAACCTCGATCAGAGAGTAAAAAAGGCGTAAGGTTCACAATGGTGTAAAATTAAAATGGGATATACCGGGCTAGGATTCGAGTTACAGGAACAAGGGCCAAACCAACCACCCAAGAATGGAATCGTCGAGTGAAAACATTTGACAACCTCCTTGAAGCAGCTTTTCTTGCCACCAGACCTTTCTCCATCAATTAGGAGTCTGATGCCGTCAATAAACACATTCCTTAAATTGTAGTCATTAGTTGAGTGTTTTTTTTGGTGTCTAATCCGCATAAATATCACCATTACCCTTGATTTTCTTGACTGTATATCTCTTAAATGTCAACATATACACTTGTGATTTAGTTTACGAAGATTTTTCATTGCCCAGAACCTCGGTCAGAGAGTAAAAAAGGCGTAAGGTTCACAATGGTGTAAAATTAAAATGGGATATACCGGGCTAGGAGTCGAGTTACAGGAACAAGGGCCAAAGCAACCACCCAAGAATGGAATCGTCGAGCGAAAACACTTGACAACCTCCTAGAAGCAGCTTTTCTTGCCACCAGACCTTTATCCATAAATTAGGAATCTGATGCCATTACTAAACACATTCCTTAAATTGTAGCCATTTTTGAGTGTTTTTTTTGGTGTCTAATCCGCATATATATCACCATTGCCCTTGATTTTCTTGACTGTATATCTCTTAAATGTCAACATATACACGTGTGATTTTTGTTTACGAATATTTTTCAATGCCGAGAACGTCGATCAGAGAGTAAAAAAGGCGTAAGGTTCACAATGGTGTTAAATTAAAATAGGATATACCGGGCTAGGATTCGAGTTACAGGAACAAGGGACAAACCAACCTCCCGTGAATGGAATCGTCAAGCGAAAACACTTGACAACCTCCTAGAAGCAGCTTTTATTGCCACCAGACCTTTCTCCATCAATTAGGAATCTGATGCCGTCACTAAACACATTCCTTAAATTGTTGCCATTTGTTGAGTGTTTTTTTTGGTGTCTAATCCGCATATATATCACAATTGCCCTTTATTTTCTTGACTGTATATCTCTTAAATGTCAACATATACACGTGTGATTTAGTTTACGAAGATTTTTCAATGCCGAGAACCTCGATCAGAGAGTAAAAAAGGAGTAAGGTTCACAATGGTGTAAAATTAAAATGGGATATACCGGGCTAGGATTCGAGTTACAGGAACAAGGGCCAAACCAACCACCTAAGAATGGGATCGTCGAGCGAAAACACTTAACAACCTCGTAAAAGCAGCTTTTCTTATCACCAGACCTTTCTCCATCAATTAGGAATCTTATGCCGTCACTAAACACATTCCTTAAATTGTTGCCATTTGTTGAGTGTTTTTTTTGGTGTCTAATCCACATATATATCACCGTTGCCATTGATTTTCTTGACTGTATATCTCTTAAATGTCAACATATACACGTGTGATTTAGTTTACGAAGGTTTTTCAATGCCGAAAACCTCGATCAGAGAGTAAAAAAGGCGTAAGGTTCACAATGGTGTAAAATTAAAATGGGATATACCTGGCTAGGATTCGAGTTACAGGAACAAGGGCCAAACCAACCACCCAAGAATGGAATCGTCGAGCGAAAACACTTGACAACCTCCTAGAAGCCGCTTTTCTTGCCACCAGACCTTTCTCCATCAATTAGGAATCTGATGCCGTCACTAAACACATTCCTTAAATTGTAGCCATTTCTTGAGTGTTTTTTTGGTGTCTAATCCGCATATATATCACCATTGCCCTTGATTTTCTTGACTGTATATCTCTTAAATGTCAACATATACACGTGTGATTTAGTTTACGAAGGTTTTTCAATGCCGAGAACCTCGATCAGAGAGTAAAAAAGGCGTAAGGTTCACAATGGTGTAAAATTAAAATGGGATATAACTGGCTAGGATTCGAGTTACAGGAACAAGGGCCAAACCAACCACCCAAGATTGGTATCGTCGAGCGAAAACACTTGACAACCTCCTAGAAGCAGCTTTTCTTGCCACCAGACCTTTCTCCATCAATTAGGAATCTGATGCCGTCACTAAACACATTCCTTAAATTGTAGGCATTTGTTGAGTGTTTTTTTGGTGTCTAATCCGCATATATATCACCATTGCCCTTGATTTTCTTGACTGTATATCTCTTAAATGTCAACATATACACGTGTGATTTTTGTTTACGAATATTTTTCAATGCCGAGAACGTCGATCAGAGAGTAAAAAAGGCGTAAGGTTCACAATGGTGTTAAATTAAAATAGGATATACCGGGCTAGGATTCGAGTTACAGGAACAAGGGACAAACCAACCACCCGTGAATGGAATCGTCAAGCGAAAACACTTGACAACCTCCTAGAAGCAGCTTTTATTGCCACCAGACCTTCCTCCATCAATTAGGAATCTGATGCCGTCACTAAACACATTCCTTAAATTGTTGCCATTTGTTGAGTGTTTTTTTTGGTGTCTAATCCGCATATATATCACAATTGCCCTTTATTTTCTTGACTGTATATCTCTTAAATATCAACATATACACGTGTGATTTAGTTTACGCAGATTTTTCAATGCCGAGAACCTCGCTCAGAGAGTAAAAAAGGAGTAAGGTTCACAATGGTGTAAAATTAAAATGGGATATACCGGGCTAGGATTCGAGTTACAGGAACAAGGGCCAAACCAACCACCTAAGAATGGGATCGTCGAGCGAAAACACTTAACAACCTTGTAAAAGCAGCTTTTCTTGTCACCAGACCTTTCTCCATCAATTAGGAATCTTATGCCGTCACTAAACACATTCCTTAAATTGTTGCCATTTGTTGAGTGTTTTTTTTGGTGTCTAATCCGCATATATATCACCGTTGCCATTGATTTTCTTGACTGTATATCTCTTAAATGTCAACATATACACGTGTGATTTAGTTTACGAAGGTTTTTCAATGCCGAAAACCTCGATCAGAGAGTAAAAAAGGCGTAAGGTTCACAATGGTGTAAAATTAAAATGGGATATACCTGGCTAGGATTCGAGTTACAGGAACAAGGGCCAAACCAACCACCCAAGAATGGAATCGTCGAGCGAAAACACTTGATAACCTCCTACAAGCCGCTTTTCTTGCCACCAGACCTTTCTCCATCAATTAGGAATCTGATGCATTCACTAAACACATTCCTTAAATTGTAGCCATTTCTTGAGTGTTTTTTTGGTGTCTAATCCGCATATATATCACCATTGCCCTTGATTTTCTTGACTGTATATCTCTTAAATGTCAACATATACACGTGTGATTTAGTTTACGAAGGTTTTTCAATGCCGAGAACCTCGATCAGAGAGTAAAAAAAGGCGTAAGGTTCACAATGGTGTAAAATTAAAATGGGATATACCTGGCTAGGATTCGAGTTACAGGAACAAGGGCCAAACCAACCACCCAAGATTGGAATCGTCGAGCGAAAACACTTGACAACCTCCTAGAAGCAGCTTTTCTTGCCACCAGACCTTTCTCCATCCATTAGGAATCTGATGCCGTCACTAAACACATTCCTTAAATTGTAGGCATTTGTTGAGTGTTTTTTTTGGTGTCTAATCCGCATATATATCACCATTGCCCTTGATTTTCTTGACTGTATATCTCTTAATGTCAACATATACACGTGGGATATAGTTTACGAAGATTTTTCAATGCCGAGAACCTCGATCAGAGAGTAAAAAAGGCGTAAGGTTTACAATGGTGTAAAATTAAAATGGGATATACCGGGCTAGGATTCGAGTTACAGGAATAAGGGCCAAACCAACCACCCAAGAATGGAATCGTCGAGCGAAAACACTTGACAACCTCCTAGAAGCAGCTTTTCTTGCCACCAGACCTTTCTCCATCAATTAGGAATCTGATGCCGTTACTAAACACATTCCTTAAATTGGAGCCATTTGTTGATTGTTTTTTTTGTGTCTACTCCGCATATATATCACCATTGCCCTTGATTTTCTTGAGTGTATATCTCTTAAATGTCAACATATACACGTGTGATTTAGTTTACGAAGATTTATCAATGACGAGAACCTCGATCAGAGAGTAAAAAAGGCATAAGGTTCACAATGGTGTAAAATTAAAATGGGATATACCGGGCTAGGATTCGAGTTACAGGAACAAGTGCCAAACCAACCACCCAAGAATGGAATCGTTGAGTGAAAACACTTGACAACCTCCTAGAAGCAGCTTTTCTTGCCACCAGACCTTTCTCCATCAATTGGAATCTGATGCCGTCACTAAACACATTTCTTAAATTGTAGCCATTTGTTGAGTGTTTTTTTGGTGCCTAATCCGCATATATATCACCATTTCCCTTGATTTTCTTGACTGTGTATCTCTTAAATGTCAACATATACACGTGTGATTTAGTTTACAAAGATTTTCAATGCCGAGAACCTCGATCAGAGAGTAAAAAAGGCGTAAGGTTCACAATGGTGTAAAATTAAAATGGGATATAACAGGCTAGGATTCGAGTTACAGGAACTAGGGCCAAACCAATCACCCAAGAATGGAATCATTGAGCGAAAACACTTGAAAACCTCATAGAAGCAGCATTTCTTGCCACCAGACCTTTCTCCATCAATTGGAATCTGATGCCGTCACTAAACACATTTCTTAAATTGTAGCCATTTGTTGAGTGTTTTTTTTGTGTCTAATCCGCATATATATCACCATTTCCCTTGATTTTCTTGACGGTATATCTCTTAAATGTCAACATATACTCGTGTGATTTAGTTTACAAAGATTTTCAATGCCGAGAACCTCGATCAGAGAGTAAAAAAGGCGTAAGGTTCACAATGGTGTAAAATTAAAATGGGATATAACGGGCTAGGATTCGAGTTACAGGAACTAGGGCCAAACCAATCACCCAAGAATGTAATCATTAAGCGAAAACACTTGAAAACCTCTTAGAAGCAGATTTTCTTGCCACCAGACTTTTCTCCATCAATTGGAATCTGATGCCGTCACTAAACACATTCCTTAAATTGTAGCCATTTGTTGAGTGTTTTTTTTGGTGTCTAATCCGCATATATATCACCATTCCCCTTGATTTTCTTGACTGTATATCTCTTAAATGTCAACATATACACGTGTGATTTAGTTTACGAAGATTTTTCAATGCTGAGAACCTCGACCAGAGAGTAAAAACGGCGTAAGGTTCACAATGGTATAAAATTAAAATGGGATATACCGGGCTAGGATTCGAGTTACAGGAACAAGGGCCAAACCATCCACCCAAGAATGGAATCATCGAGCGAAAACACTTGACAACATCCTAGAAGCAGCTTTTCTTGCCACCAGACCTTTCTCCATAAATTAGGAATCTGATGCCGTCACTAAACACATTCCTTAAATTGTAGCCATTTGTTGATTGTTTTTTTGGTGTCTAATCCGCATATATATCACCATTGCCCTTGATTTTCTTGACTGTATATCTCTTAAATGTCAACATATACACATGTGATTTAGTTTACGAAGAATTTTAAATGCCGAGAACCTCGACCAGAGAGTAAAAAAGGCGTAAGGTTCACAATGGTGTAAAATTAAAATGGGATATACCGGGCTAGGATTCGAGTTACAGGAACAAGGGCCAAACCAACCACCCAAGAATGGAATCGTCGAGCGAAAACATTTGACAACCTCCTTGAAGCAGCTTTTCTTGCCACCAGACCTTTCTCCATCTATTAGGAATCTGATGCCGTCAATAAACACATTCCTTAAATTGTAGTCATTTGTTGAGTGTTTTTTTTGGTGTCTAATCCACATAAATATCACCATTGCCCTTGATTTTCTTGACTGTATATCTCTTAAATGTCAACATATACACTTGTGATTTAGTTTACGAAGATTTTTCATTGCCCAGAACCTCGGTCAGAGAGTAAAAAAGGCGTAAAGTTCACAATGGTGTAAAATTAAAATGGGATATACCGGGCTAGGATTCGAGTAACAGGAACAAGGGACAAAGCAACCACCCAAGAATGGAATCGTCGAGCGAAAACACTTGACAACCTCCTTGAAGTAGCTTTTCTTGCCACCAGACCTTTATCCATAAATTAGGAATTTGATGCCGTCACTAAACACATTCCTTAAATTGTAGCCATTTTTGAGTGTTTTTTTTGGTGTCTAATCCGCATATATATCACCATTGCCCTTGATTTTTTGACTGTATATCTCTTAAATGTCAACATATACACGTGTGATTTAGTTTACGAATATTTTTCAATGCCGAGAACCTCGATCAGAGAGTAAAAAAGGCGTAAGGTTCACAATGGTGTTAAATTAAAATAGGATACACCACGCTAGGATTCGAGTTACAGGAACAAGGGACAAACCAACCACCCGTGAATGGAATCGTCAAGCGAAAACACTTGACAACCTCCTAGAAGCAGCTTTTCTTGCCACCAGACCTTTCTCCATCAATTAGGAATCTGATGCCGTCACTAAACACATTCCTTAAATTGTTGCCATTTGTTGAGTGTTTTTTTTGGTGTCTAATCCGCATATATATCACAATTGCCCTTTATTTTCTTGACTGTATATCTCTTAAATGTCAACATATACACGTGTGATTTAGTTTACGAAGATTTTTCAATGCCGAGAACCTCGATCAGAGAGTAAAAAAGGAGTAAGGTTCACAATGGTGTAAAATTAAAATGGGATATACCGGGCTAGGATTCGAGTTACAGGAACAAGGGCCGAACCAACCACCTAAGAATGGAATCGTCGAGCGAAAACACTTGACAACCTCCTAAAAGCAGCTTTTCTTGCCACCAGACCTTTCTCCATCAATTAGGAATCTGATGCCGTCACCAAACACATTCCTTAAATTGTTGCCATTTGTTGAGTGTTTTTTTTGGTGTCTAATCCGCATATATATCACCCTTGCCATTGATTTTCTTTACTGTATATCTCTTAAATGTCAACATATACACGTGTGATTTAGTTTACGAAGGTTTTTCAATGTCGAGAACCTCGATCAGAGAGTAAAAAAGGCTTAAGGTTCACAATGGTGTAAAATTAAAATTGGATATACCGGGCTAGGATTCGAGTTACAGGAACAAGGGCCAAACCAATCACCCAAGAATGGAATTGTCGAGAGAAAACACATGACAACCTCCATGAAGTAGCTTTACTTACCACTAGACCTTTCTCCATCAATTAGGAATCTGATGCCTTCACTAAACACATTCCTTAAATTGTAGCCATTTGTTGAGTGTGTTTTTGGTGTCTAATCCGCATATATATCACCATTGCCCTTGATTTTCTTGACTGTGTATCTCTTAAATGTCAACATATACACGTGTGATATAGTTTACGAAGATTTTTCATTGCTGAGAACCTCGATCAGAGAGTAAAAAAGGCGTAAGGTTCACAATGGTATAAAATTAAAATGGGATATACCGGGCTAGGATTCGAGTTACAGGAATAAGGGCCAAACCAACCACCCAAGAATGGAATCGTCGAGCGAAAACACTTGACAACCTCCTAGAAGCAGCTTTTCTTGCAACCAGACCTTTCTCCATCAATTAGGAATCTGATGCCGTTACTAAACACATTCCTTAAATTGTAGCCATTTGTTGATTGTTTTTTTTGTGTCTAATCCGCATATATATCACCATTGCCCTTGATTTCTTGAGTGTATATCTCTTAAATGTCAACATATACACGTGTGATTTAGTTTACGAAGATTTATCGATGACGAGAACCTCGATCAGAGAGTAAAAAAGGCGTAAGGTTCACAATGGTGTAAAATTAAAATGGGATATACCGGGCTAGGATTCGAGTTACAGGAACAAGGGCCAAGCCAACCACCCAAGAATGGAATCATCAAGCGAAAGCACTTGACAACCTCCTAGAAGCAGCTTTTCTTGCCAAAAGACCTTTCTCCATCAATTAGGAATCGGATGCCGTCACTAAACACATTCCTTAAATTGTAGCCATTTGTTGATTGTTTTTTTTGGTGTCTAATCCGCATATATATCACCATTGCCTTGAATTTCTTGACTTTATATCTCTTAAATGTCAACATATACACGTGTGATTTAGTTTACGAAGATTTTTTAATGCTGAGATCCTCGATCAGAGAGTAAAAAAGGCGTAAGGTTCATAATGGTGTAAAATTAAAATGGGATATACCGGGCTAGGATTCGAGTTACAGGAAAAAGGGCCAAACCAAACACCCAAGAATGGAATCGTTGAGCAAAAACACTAGAAGCAGCTTTTCTTGCTACCAGACCTTTCTCCATCAATTAGGAATCTGATGCAGTCACTAAACACATTCCTTAAATTGTAGCCATTTTTTAGTGTTTTTTGGTGTCTAATCCGCATATATATCACCATTCCCCGTGATTTTATTGACTGCATATTTCTTAAATGTCAACATATACACGTGTGATTTAGTTTACAAAGATTTTTCAATGCTGAGAACCTCGACCAAAGAGTAAAAAAGGCGTAAGGTTCACAATAGTGTAAAATTAAAATGGGATATACCGGGTTAGGATTCGAGTTACAGGAACAAGGGCCAAACTAACCACCCAAGAATGGAATCGTCGAGCGAAAGCACTTGACAACCTCCTAGAAGAACCTTTTCTTGCCACCAGACCTTTCTCCATCAATTAGGAATGAGATGCCGTCACTAAACACATTCCTTAAATTTTAGCCATTTGTTGATTGTTTTTTTTTTTGGTGTCTAATCTGCATATATATCACATTGCCCTTGATTTTCTTGACTGTATATCACTTAAATGTCAACATATACACGTGTGATTTAGTTTACGAAGATTTTTCAAAGCCGAGAACCTCGATCAGAGAGTAAAAAAGGTGTATGGTTCACAATGGTGTAAAATTAAAATGGGACATACCGGGCTAGGATTCGAGTTACAGGAACAAGGGCCAAACCAACCACCAAAGAATGGAATCGTCGAGCGAAAACATTTGACAACCTCCTAGAAGCAGCTTTTCTTGCCACCAGACCTTTCTCCATCAATTAGGAATCAGATGCCGTCAATAAACACATTCCTTAAATTGTAGTCATTTGTTGAGTGTTTTTTCGGTATCTAATCCGCATATATATCACCATTGCCCTTGATTTTCTTGACTGTATATCTCTTAAATGTCAACATATACACGTGTGATTTAGTTTACGAAGATTTTTCAATGCCGAGAACCTCGATCAGTGAGTAAAAAAGGCGTAAGGTTCACAATGGTGTAAAATTAAAATGGGATATATCGGGATAGGATTCGAGTTACAGGAACATGGGCCAAACCAACCACCCAAGATTGGAATCGCCAGGGGAAAACACTTGACAACCTCCTAGAAGCAACTTTTCTTGCCACCAAACTTTCTCCATCAATTAGGAATCTTATGCCGTCACGAAAAACATTCCTTAAATTGTAGCCATTTTTGAGTTTTTTTTTGGTGTCTAATCCGCATATATATCACCATTGCCCTTGATTTTCTTGACTGTATATGTCTTAAATGTCAACATATACACGTGTAATTTAGTTTACGAAGATTTTTCAATGCCGAGAACCTCGATCAGAGAGTAAAAAAGGCGTAAGGTTCACAATGGTGTAAAATTAAAATGGGATATACCGGGCTAGGATTCGAGTTACAGGAACACGAGCCAAGCCAACCACCCAAGAATGGAATTATTGAGCGAAAGCACATGACAACCTCCTAGAAACAGCTTTTCTTGCCACCAGACCTTTCTCCATCAATTAGGAATCGGATGCCGTCACTAAACATATTCCTTAAATTGTAGCCATTTGTTGAATGTTTTTTTTGTGTCTAATCCGCATATATATCACCATTGCCCTTGATTTTCTTGACTGTATATCTCTTAAATGTCAACATATACACGTGTGATTTAGTTTACAAAGATTTTTCAATGCCGAGATCCTCGATCAGAGAGTAAAAAAGGCGTAAGGTTCACAATGGTATAAAATTAAAATGGGATATACCGGGCTAGGATTCGAGTTACAGGAACAAGGGCCAAACCAACCACCCAATAATGAAATTGTTGAGCGAAAACACTGGACAACCTCCTAGAAGCAGCTTTTCTTGCCACCAGACCTTTCTCCATTAATTAGGAATCTGATGCCGTCACTAAACACATTCCTTAAATTGTAGCCATTTTTTGAGTGTTTTTTTTGGTGTCTAATCCGCATATATATCACCATTGCCCTTGATTTTGTTGACTGCATATCTCTTAAATGTCAATATATACACGTGTGATTTAGTTTAAAATTTTTTTTCAATGCTGAGAACCTCGACCAGAGAGTAAAAAAGGCGTAAGGTTCACAATGGTGTAAAATTAAAATGGGATATACCGGGCTAGGATTCGAGTTACAGGAGCAAGGGCCAAACCAACCACCCAAGAATGGAATCGTCGAGCCAAAGCACTTGACAACCTCCTAGAAGCAGCTTTTCTTGCGACCAGACCTTTCTCCATCAATTAGGAATCGGATGCCATCACTAAATACATTCCTTAATTTGTAGCCATTTGTTGATTGTTTTTTTTGGTGTCTAATCCGCATATACATCTCATTGCCCTTGATTTTCTTGACTGTATATCTCTTAAATGTCAACATATACACGTGTGATTTAGTTTACGAAGATTTTTCAATGCCGAGAACCTCGATCAGTGAGTAAAAAAGGCGTAAGTTTCACAATGGTGTAAAATTAAAATGGGATATACCGGGATAGGATTCAAGTTACAGGAACAAGGGCCAAACCAACCACCCAAGAATGGAATCGCCGAGGGAAAACAGTTGACAACCTCCTAGAAGCAACTTTTCTTGTCACCAGACCTTTCTCCATCAATTAGGAATCTGATGCCGTCACTAAAAACATTCCTTAAATTGTAGCCATTTTTAGTGTTTTTTTTGGTGTCTAATCCGCATATATATCACCATTGCCCTTGATTTTCTTGACTGTATATCTCTTAAATGTCAACATATACACGTGTGATTTAGTTTACGAAGATTTTTCAATGCCGAGAACCTCGATCAGAGAGTAAAAAAGGCGTAAGGTTCACAATGGTGTAAAATTAAAATGGGATATACCGTGCTAGGATTCGAGTTACAGGAACAAAGGCCAAACCAACCACCTAAGAATGGAATCGTCGAGCGAAAACACTTGACAACCTCCTATAAGCAGCTTTTCTTACCACCAGACCTTTCTCCATCAATTCGGAATCTGATGCCGTCACTAAACACATTTCTTAATTTGTAGCCATTTGTTGATTGTTTTTTTTGGTGTCTAATCCGCATATATATCACCATTGCCCTTGATTTTCTTGACTGTATATCTCTTAAATGTCAACATATACACGTGTGATTTAGTTTACGAAGATTTTTCAATGCCGAGATCCTCGATCAGAGAGTAAAAAAGGCGTAAGGTTCACAATGGTGTAAAATTAAAATGGGATATACCGGGCTAGGATTCGAGTTACAGGAACAAGGGCCAAACCAACCACCCAAGAATGGAATTGTTGAGCGAAAACACTGGACAACCTCCTAGAAGCAGGTTTTCTTGCCACCAGACCTTTCTCCATCAATTTGGAATCTGATGCCGTCACTAAACACATTCTTTAAATTGTAGCCATTTTTTGAGTGTTTTTTGGTGTCTAATCCGCATATATATCACCATTGCCCTTGATTTTGTTGACTGCATATCTCTTGAAAGTCAACATATACACGTGTGATTTAATTTATGAAGATTTTTCAATGCTGAGAACCTCGACTAGAGAGTAAAAAAGGCGTAAGTTTCACAATGGTATAAAATTAAAATGGGATATACCGGGCTAGGATTCGAGTTACAGGAACAAGGGCCAAACTAACCACCCAAGAATGGAATCGTCATCGTCGAGCGAAAGCACTTGACAACCTCCTAGAAGCAGCTTTTCTTGCCACCAGACCTTTCTCCATCAATTAGGAATCGAATGCCGTCACTAAATACATTCCTTAAATTGTAGCCATTTGTTGATTGTTTTTTTTTGGTGCCTAATCCGCATATACATCACATTTCCCTTGATTTTCTTGACTGTATATCTCTTAAATGTCAACATATACACGTGTGATTTAGTTTACGAAGATTTTTCAAAGCCGAGAACCTCGATCAGAGAGTAAAAAAGGCGTAAGGTTCACAATGGTGTAAAATTAAAATGGGATATACCGGGCTAGGATTCGAGTTACAGGAACAAGGGCCAAACCAACCACCAAAGAATGGAATCGTCAAGCGAAAACATTTGACAACCTCCTAGAAGCAGCTTTTCTTGCCACCAGACCTTTCTCCATCAATTAGGAATCTGATGCCGTCAATAAACACATTCCTTAAATTGTAGTCATTTGTTGAGTGTTTTTTGGTGTCTAATCCGCGTATATATCACCATTGCCCTTGATTTTCTTGACTGTATATCTCTTAAATGTCAACATATACATGTGTGATTTAGTTTACGAAGATTTTTCAATGCCGAGAACATCGATCACTGAGTAAAAATGGTGTAAGTTTCACAATGGTGTAAAATTAAAATGGGATATACCGGGATTGGATTTGAGTTACAGGAACAAGGGCCAAACCAACCACCCAAGAATGGAATCGCCGAGGGAAAACACTTGACAGCCTCCTAGAAGCAGCTTTTCTTGCCACCAGACCTTTCTCCATCAATTAGGAATCTGATGCCGTCACTAAACACATTTCTTAAATTGTAGCCATTTTTTAGTGTTTTTTTGGTGTCTAATCCGCATATATATCACCATTTCCCTTGATTTTCTTAACTGTATATCTCATAAATGTCAACATATACACGTGTGATTTAGTTTACAAAGTTTTTTCAATGCTGAGAAGCTCGGTCAAAGAGTAAAAAAGGCGTAAGGTTCACAATGGTGTAAAATTAAAATGGGATCTATCGAGATAGGATTCGAGTTACTGGAACAAGAGCCAAACCAACCACCCTAGAACGGAATCGCCGAGCGAAAACACTTGACAACCTCCTAGAAGCATATTTTCTTGCCACCAGACCTTTCTCCATCAATTAGGAATCTGATGCCGTCAATAAACACATTCCTTAAATTGTAGCCATTTTGAGTTTTTTTGTGTCTAATCCGTATATATATCACTATTTCCCTTGATTTTCTTAACTGTATATCTCTTAAATGTCAACATATACACATGTGATTTAGTTTACAAAGTTTTTTCAACGCCGAGAACCTCGGTCAGAGAGTAAAAAAGGCGTAAGGTTCACAATGGTGTAAAATTAAAATGGGATATATCGGGATAGGATTCGAGTTACAGGAACAAGAGCCAAACCAACCACCCAAGAATGGAATCGCCGAGCGAAAACACATGACAACCTCCTAGAAGCAGCTTTTCTTTCCACCAGACCTTTATACATCAATTAGGAATCTGATGCCGTCACTAAACACATTCCTTAAATAGTAGCCATTTGTTGAGTGTATTTTTTTTGGTGTCTAATCCGCATATATGTCACCATTGCCCTTGATTGTCTTGACTGTATATCTCTTAAATGTCAACATATACACGTGTGATTTGGTTTACGAAGATTTTTCAATGCTAAGAACCTCAACCAGAGAGTAAAAAAGGCGTCAGGTTCACAATGGTGTAAAATTAAAATGGGATATACCGGACTAGGATTCGAGTTACAGGAACAAGGGCCAAACCAACCACCCAAGAATGGAATCGTCGAGCGAAAACATTTGACAACCTCCTTGAAACATCTTTTCTTGCCACCAGACCTTTCTCCCTCAATTAGGAATCTGATACAGTCAATAAACACATTCCTTATATAGTAGTCATTTGTTGAGTGTTTTTTTTGGTGTCTAATCCGCATATATATCACCATTGCCCTTGATTTTCTTGACTGTATATCTCTTAAAAGTCAACATATACATGTGTGATTTAGTTTACAAAGTTTTTTCAATGCCGAGAACATCGGTCAGAGAGTAAAAAAGGCGTAAGGTTCACAATGGTGTAAAATTAGAATGGGATATATCGGGATAGGATTCGAGTTACAGGAACAAGAGCCAAACCAACCACCCAAGAATGGAATCACCGAGCGAAAACACTTGACAACCTCCTAGAAGCAGTTTTTCTTGCCACCAGACCTTTATACATCAATTAGGAATCTGATGCCGTCACTAAACACATTCCTTAAATTGTAGCCATTTGTTGAGTGTTTTTTTTTTGTGTCTAATCCGCATATATATCACCATTGCCTTGATTGTCTTGACTGTATATCTCTTAAATGTCAACATATACACGTGTGATTTGGTTTACGAAGATTTTTCAATGCTGAGAACCTCGACCAGAGAGTAAAAAAGGCGTAAGGTTCACAATGGTGTAAAATTAAAATGGGATATACCGGGCTAGGATTTGAGTTACAGGAACAAGGGCCAAACCAACCACCCAAGAATGGAATCGTCGAGCGAAAACATTTGACAACCTCCTAGAAGCAGCTTTTCTTGCCCCCAGACGTTTCTCCATCAATTAGGAATCTGATGCCTTCACTAAACACATTCCTTAAATTGTAGCCATTTGTTGATTGTTTTTTTTTGGTGTCTAATCCGCATATATATCACCATTGCCTATGATTTTCTTGACTATATCTCTTAAATGTCAACATATACACGTGTGCTTTAGTTTACAAAGATTTTTGAATGCCGAGAACCTCGATCAGAGAGTAAAAAAGGCGTAAGGTTCACAATGGTGTAAAATTAAAATGGGATATACCGGGGCTAGGATTCGAGTTAAAGGAACAAGGGCCAAACCAACCACCCAAGAACGGAATCGTCGAGCGAAAACATTTGACAACCTCCTTGAAGCATCTTTTCTTGCCACCAGACCTTTCTCCATCAATTAGGAATCTGATGCAGTCAATAAACACATTCCTTATATAGTAGTCATTTGTTGAGTGTTTTTTTTGGTGTCTAATCCGCATATATATCACCATTGCCCTTGATTTTCTTGACTGTATATCTCATAAATGTCAACATATACACGTGTGATTTAGTTTAGGAAGATTTTTGATTGCCGAGAACCTCGATCAGAGAGTAAAAAATGCGTAAGGTTCACAATGGTGAAAAATTAAAATGGGATATACCGGGGCTAGGATTCGAGTTACAGGAACAAGGGCCAAACCAACCACCCAAGAATGGAATCGTCGAGCGAAAACACTTGACAACCTCCTAGAAGTTGCTTTTCTTGCCAGCAGACCTTTCTCCATCAATTAGGAATCTGATGTCGTCACTAAACACATTCCTTAAATTGTAGCCATTTGTTGATTGTTTTTTCTGGTGTCTAATCCGCATATATATCACCACTCCCCTTGATTTTCTTGACTGTCTATCACTTAAATGTCAACATATACACCTGTGATTTAGTTTACGAAGATTTTTCAATGCTGAGAACCTCGATCAGAGAGTAAAAAGACGTAAGGTTCACAATGGTGTAAAATTAAGATGGGATATACCGGGCTAGGATTCGAGTTACAGGAACAAGGGCCAAACCAACCACCCAAGAATGGAATCGTCGAGCGAAAACATTTGACAACCTCCTAGAAGCAGCTTTTCTTGCCACCAGACCTTTCTCCATCAATTAGGAATCTGATGCCGTCAATAAACACATTCCTTAAATTGTAGTCATTTGTTGAGTGTTTTTTTTTTGGTGTCTAATCCGCATATATATCACCATTGCCCTTGATTTTCTTGACTGTATATCCCTTAAATCTCAACATATACATGTGTGATTTAGTTTACGAAGATTATTCAATGCCGAGAACCTCGATTAGAGAGTAAAAAAGGCGTAAGGTTCACAATGGTGTCAAATTAAAATGCGATATACCGGGCTAGGATTCTAGTTACAGGAACAAGGGCCAAACCAACCATCCAAGAATGGAATCGTCGAGCAAAAAAACTTGACAACCTCCTAGATGCAGCTTTTCTTGCTACCAGACCTTTCTCCATCAATTAGGAATCTGATGCCATCACTAAACACATTCCTTAAATTGTAGCCATTTGTTGAGTGTTTTTGTTTTGGTGTCTAATCCGCATATATATCACCATTACCCTTGATTTTTCTTGACTGTATATCTCTTAAATGTCCACATATACACGTGTGATTTAGTTTATGAAGATTTTACAATGCTGAGAACCTCGATCAGAGAGTAAAAAAGGCGTAAGGTTTACAATGGTGTAAAATTAAAATGGGATATACTGGGCTAGGATTCGAGTTACAGGAACAAGGGCCAAACCAACCACCCAAGAAGGGAATCGTCGAGCGAAAACACTTGACAACCTCCTAGAATCAGCTTTTCTTGCCGCCAGTCCTTTCTCCATTAATTAGGAATCTGATGCCGTCACTAAACACATTCTTTAAATTTTAGCCATTTGTTGCGTGTTTTTTTTGGTGTCTAATCCGCATATATATCACCATTTCCCTTGATTTTCTTGACTGTATATCTCTTAAATGTCCACATATACATGTGTGATTTAGTTTATGAAGATTTTTCAATGCCGAGAACCTCGATCAGAGAGTAAAAAAGGCGTAAGGTTCACAATGGTGTAAAATTAAAATGGGATATACCGGGCTAGGATTCGAGTTACCGAACCAAGGGCAAAACCAACCACCCAAGAATGGAATCGTCGAGTGAAAACACTTGACAACCTCCTAGAAGAAGCTTTTCTTGCCACAAGACCTTTCTCCATCAATTAGTAATCTGAGGCCGTCACTAAACACATTCCATAAATATTAGCCATTTGTTGAGTGTTTTTTTTTGGCGTCTAATCCGCATATACATCACCATTGCCCTTGATTTTCTTGACTGTATATCTCTTAAATGTCAACATATACACGTGTGATTTAGTTTACGAAGATTTTTCAATGCTGAGAACCTCGATCAGAGAGTAAAAAAGGCGTAAGGTTCACAATGGTGTAAAATTAAAGTGAGATATACCGGGCTAGGATTCGAGTTACAGGAACAAGGGCCAAACCAACCACACAAGAATGGAATCGTCGAGCGAAAACATTTGACAACCTCCTAGATGCAGTTTTTCTTGCTACCAGACCTTTCTCTATCAATTAGGATTCTGATGCCGTCACTAAACACATTCCTTAAATTGTAGCCATTTGTTGAGTGTTTTTTTGGTGTCTATTCTGCATATATATCACCATTGCCCTTGATTTCCTTGACTGTATATCTCTTAAATGTCAACATATACACGTGTGATTTAGTTTATGAAGATTTTTCAATGCCGAGAACCTCGATCAGAGAGTAAAAAAGGCGTAAAGTTCTCAATGGTGTAAAATTAAAATAGGATATACCGGGCTAGGATTCAAGTTACAGGAACAAGGGCCAAACCAACCACCTAAGAATGGAATCGTCGAGCGAAAACACATGACAACCTCCTAGAAGCAGCTTTTCTTGCCACCAGACCTTTCTCCATCAATTAGGAATCTGATGCCGTCACTAAACACATTCCGTAAATTGCAGCCATTTGTTGAGTGTTTTTTTGGTGTCTAATCCGTTTATATATCACCATTGCCCTTGATTTTCTTGACCGTATATCTATTAAATGTCAATATATACACGTGTGATTTTGTTTACGAAGATTTTTCAATGCCGAGAACCTCGATCAGAGAGTAAAGAAGGCGTAAGGTTCACAATGGTGTAAAATTAAAATGGGATATACCGGGCTAGGATTCGAGTTATAGGAACAAGGGCCAAACCAACCACCCAAGATGGAATCGTCGAGCGAAAACACTTGACAACCTCCTAGAAGCAGCTTTTCTTGCCACCAGACCTTTCTCCACCAATTAGGAATCAGATGCCGACACTAACACATTCCTTAAATTGTAGCCATTTCTTGAGTGTTTTTTTTGGTGTCTAATCCGCATATATATCACCATTGCCCTTGATTTTCTTGACTGTTTATCTCTTAAATGTCAACATATAAATGTGTGATTTAGTTTACGAAGATTATTCAATGCCGAGAACCTTGATCAGAGAGTAAAAAAGGCGTAAGGTTCACAATGGTGTAAAATTAAAATGGGATATACCGGGCTAGGACTCGAGTTACAGGAACAAGGGCCAAACCAACCACCCAAGAATGGAATCGTTGAGCGAAAACACATGACAACCTCCTAGATGCAGCTTTTCTTGCTACCAGACCTTTCTCCATCAATTAGGAATCTGATGCCGTCACTAAACACATTCCTTAAATTGTAGCCATTTGTTGCGTGTTTTTTTTGGTGCCTAATCCGCATATATCACACCATTGCCCTTGATTTTCTTGACTGTATATCTCTTAAATGTCCACATATACACGTGTGATTTAGTTTATGAAGATTTTTCAATGCCGAGAACCTCGATCAGAGAATAAAAAAGGCGTAAGGTTCACAATGGTGTAAAACTAAAATGGGATATACCGGGCTAGGATTCGAGTTACAGGAACAAGGGCCAAACCAACCACCTAAGAATGGAATCGTCGAGCGAAAACACTTGACAACCTCCTAGAAGCAGCTTTTCTTACCACCAGACCTTTCTCCATCAATTAGGAATCTGATGCCGTCACTAAACACATTCCTTAAATTGCAGCCATTTGTTGAGTGTTTTTTTGGTGTCTAATCCGTATATATATCACCATTGCCCTTGATTTTCTTGACTGTATATCTCTTAAATGTCAACATATACACGTGTGATTTAGTTTACGAAGATTTTTCAATGCCGAGAACCTCGATCAGAGAGTAAAAAAGGCGTAAGGTTCAGAATGGTGTAAAATTAAAATGTGATATACCGGGCTAGGATTCGGGTTATTGGAACAAGGGCCAAACCAACCACCCAAGAATGGAATCGTCGAGCGAAAACACTTGACAACCTCCTAGTAGCAGCTTTTCTTGCCACCAGATCTTTCTCCATCAATTAGGAATCTGATGCCGACACTAAACACATTCCTTAAATTGAAGCCATTTGTTGAGTGTTTTTTTGGTGTCTAATCCGCATATATATCACCATTGCACTTGATTTTCTTGACTGTATATCCCTTAAATGTCAACATATACATGTGTGATTTAGTTTACGAAGATTTTTCAATGCCGAGAACCGCGATCAGAGAGTAAAAAGGGCGTAAGGTTCACAATGGTGTAAAATTAAAATGGGATATACCGGGCTAGGATTCGAGTTACAGGAACAAGGGCAAAACCAACCACCCAAGAATGGAATCGTCGAGCGAAAACACTTGACAACCTCCTAGAAGCAGCTTTTCTTGCCACCAGACCTTTCGCTATCAATTAGGAATCTGATGCCGTCACTAAACACATTCCTTAAATTGTAGCCATTTGTTGAGTGTTTTTTTTGTGTCTAATCCGCATATATATCACCATTGCCCTTGATTTTGTTGACTGTATTTCTCTTAAATGTCAACTTACACGTGTGCTTTAGTTTACGAAGATTTTTCAATGCTGAGAACCTCTATCAGAGAGTAAAAAAGGCGTAAAGTTCACAATGGTGTAAAATTAAAATGTGATAGACCGGGCTAGGATTCGAGTTACAGGAACAAGGGCAAAACCAACCACCCAAGAATGGAATCGTCGAGCGAAAACACTTGACAACCACCTAGAAGCAGCTTTTCTTGCCACCAGACCTTTCTCCATCAATTAGGAATCTGATGCCGTCATTAAACACATTCCTTAAATTGTAGCCATTTGTTGAGTGTTTTTTTTTGGTGTCTAATCCGCATATATATCACCATTGCCCTTGATTTTCTTGACTGTATATCTCTTAAATGTCCACATATACACGTGTGATTTAGTTTGTGAAGATTTTTCAATGCCGAGAACCTCGATCAGAGAGTAAAAAAGGCGTAAGGTTCACAATGGTGTAAAATTAAAATGGGATATACCGGGCTAGGATTCGAGTTACAGGAACAAGGGCCAAACCAACCACCTAAGAATGGAACCGTCGAGCGAAAACACTTGACAACCTCCTAGAAGCAGCTTTTCTTGCCACCAGACCTTTGTCCATCAATTAGGAATCTGATGTCGTCACTAAACACATTCCTTAAATTGTAGCCATTTGTTGAGTGCTTTTTTTGGTGTCTAATCCGCATATATATCACCATTGCACTTGATTTTCTTGACTGTATATCTCTTAAATGTCAACATATACATGTGTGATTTAGTTTACGAAGATTTTTCAATGCCGAGAACCTCGATCAGAGAGTAAAAAGGGCGTAAGGTTCACAATGGTGTAGAATTAAAATGGGATATACCGGGCTAGGATTCGAGTTACAGGAACACGGGCAAAACCAACCACCCAAGAATGGAATCGTCGAGCGAAAACACTTGACAACCTCCTAGAAACAGTTTTCTTGCCATCAGACCTTTCTCCATCAATTAGGAATCTGATGCCGTCTCTAAACACATTCCTTAAATTGCAGCCATTTGTTGAGTGCTTTTTTTTGGTGTCTAATCCGTATATATATCACCATTGCCCATGATTTTCTTGACTGTATATCTCTTAAATGTCAACATATACACGTGTGATTTAGTTTATGAAGATTTTTCAACGTCGAGAACCTCGATCAGAGAGTAAAAAAGGCGTAAGGTTCACAATGGTGTAAAATTAAAATGGGATATACCGGGCGAGGATTCTAGTTACAGGAATAAGGGCCAAACCAACCACCCAAGAATGGAATCAGCGAGCGAAAAAACACTTGACAACCTCCAAGAAGCAGCTTTTCTTGCCACCAGACCTTTCTCCATCAATTTGGAATCTGATGCCGTCACTAAACACATTCCTTAAATTGTAGCCATTTGTTTAGTGTTTTTTTGGTGTCTAATCCGCATATATATCACCATTGCCCTTGATTTTCTTGACTGTATATCTCTTAAATGTCAACATATACATGTGTGATTTAGTTTACGAAGATTATTCAACCCGAGAAGCTCGATTAGAGAGTAAAAAAGGCGTAAGGTTCACAATGGTGTAAAATTAAAATGGGATACACTGGGCTAGGATTCGAGTTACAGGAAGAAGGGCCAAACCAACCATCCAAGAATGGAATCGTCGAGCGAAAAAACTTGACAACCTCCTAGATGCAGCTTTTCTTGCTACCAGACCATTCTCCATCAATTAGGAATCTGATGCCTTCACTAAACACATTGCTTAAATTGTAGCCATTTGTTGTGTGTCTTTTTGGTGTCTAATCCGCATATATATCACCATTGCCTTTGATTTTCTTGACTGTATATCTCTTAAATGTCCACATATACGCGTGTGATTTAGTTTACGAAGATTTTTCAATGCCGAGAAGCTCGATCAGAGAGTAAAAAAGCTGTAAGGTTCACAATGGTGTAAAATTAAAATGGGATATACCTGGCTAGGATTCGAGTTACAGGAACAAGGGCCAAACCAACCACCCAAGAATGGAATCGTCGAGCGAAAACACTTGACAACCTCCTAGAAGCAGCTTTTCTTGCCACAAGACCTTTCTCCATCAATTAGTAATCTGATGCCGTCACTAAACACATTCCATAAATATTAACCATTTGTTGAGTGTTTTTTTTGGTGTCTAATCCGCATATACATCACCATTGCCCTTGATTTTCTTCACTGTATATCTCTTAAATGTCAACATATACACATGTGATTTAGTTTACGATGATTTTTCAATGCCGAGAACCTCGATCAGAGAGTAAAAAAAGGGTAAGGTTCATAATGGTGTAAAATTAAAATGGGATATACCGGGCTAGGATTCGAGTTACTGGAACAAGGGCCAAACCAACCACCCGAGAATGGAATCGTCGAGCGAAAACACTTCACAACCTCCTAGAAGCAGCTTTTCTTCCCACCAGACCTTTCTCCATCAATTATGAATCTGATGCCGTCACTAAACACATTCCTTAAATTGTAGCCATTTGTTGAGTGTTTTTTGGTGTCTAATCCGCATATATATCACCATTGCCCTTTATTTTCTTGACTGTATATCTCATAAATGTCAACATATACATGTGTGATTTAGTTTACGAAGATTATTCAATGCCGAGAACCTCGATTAGAGAGTAAAAAAGGCGTAAGGTTCACAATGGTGTAAAATTAAAATGGGATATACCGGGCTAGGATTCGAGTTACAGGAACAAGGGCCAAACCAACCACCCAAGAATGGAATCAGCGAGCGAAAAAACACTTGACAACCTCCAAGAAGCAGCTTTTCTTGCCACCAGACCTTTCTCCATCAATTAGGAATCTGATGCCGTCACTAAACACATTCCTTAAATTGTAGCCATTTGTTTAGTGTTTTTTTGGTGTCTAATCCGCATATATATCACCATTGCCCTTGATTTTCTTGACTGTATATCTCTTAAATGTCAACATATACATGTGTGATTTAGTTTACGAAGATTATTCAACCCGAGAAGCTCGATTAGAGAGTAAAAAAGGCGTAAGGTTCACAATGGTGTAAAATTAAAATGGGATACACTGGGCTAGGATTCGAGTTACAGGAAGAAGGGCCAAACCAACCATCCAAGAATGGAATCGTCGAGCGAAAAAACTTGACAACCTCCTAGATGCAGCTTTTCTTGCTACCAGACCATTCTCCATCAATTAGGAATCTGATGCCTTCACTAAACACATTGCTTAAATTGTAGCCATTTGTTGTGTGTTTTTTTGGTGTCTAATCCGCATATATATCACCATTGCCTTTTATTTTCTTGACTGTATATCTCTTAAATGTCCATATATACGCGTGTGATTTAGTTTACGAAGATTTTTCAATGCCGAGAAGCTCGATCAGAGAGTAAAAAAGCTGTAAGGTTCACAATGGTGTAAAATTAAAATGGGATATACCTGGCTAGGATTCGAGTTACAGGAACAAGGGCCAAACCAACCACCCAAGAATGGAATCGTCGAGCGAAAACACTTGACAACCTCCTAGAAGCAGCTTTTCTTGCCACAAGACCTTTCTCCATCAATTAGTAATCTGATGCCGTCACTAAACACATTCCATAAATATTAACCATTTGTTGAGTGTTTATTTTGGTGTCTAATCCGCATATACATCACCGTTGCCCTTGATTTTCTTCACTGTATATCTCTTAAATGTCAACATATACACATGTGATTTAGTTTACGATGATTTTTCAATGCCGAGAACCTCGATCAGAGAGTAAAAAAAGGGTAAGGTTCATAATGGTGTAAAATTAAAATGGGATATACCGGGCTAGGATTCGAGTTACTGGAACAAGGGCCAAACCAACCACCCGAGAATGGAATCGTCGAGCGAAAACACTTCACAACCTCCTAGAAGCAGCTTTTCTTCCCACCAGACCTTTCTCCATCAATTATGAATCTGATGCCGTCACTAAACACATTCCTTAAATTGTAGCCATTTGTTGAGTGTTTTTTGGTGTCTAATCCGCATATATATCACCATTGCCCTATATTTTCTTGACTGTATATCTCTTAAATGTCAACATATACATGTGTGATTTAGTTTACGAAGATTATTCAATGCCGAGAACCTCGGTTAGAGAGTAAAAAAGGCGTAAGGTTCACAATGGTGTAAAACTAAAATGGGATACACTGGGCTAGGATTCGAGTTACAGGAAGAAGGGCCAAACCAACCACCCAAGAATGGAATCGTCGAGCGAAAAAACTTGACAACCTCCTAGATGCAGCTTTTCTTGCTACCAGACGTTTCTCCATCAAGGAATCTGATGCCGTCATTAAACACATTCCTTAAATTGTAGCCATTTGTTGAGTGTTTTTTTTGGTGTCTAATCCGCATATATATCACCATTGCCTTTGATTTTCTTGACTGTATATCTCTTAAATGTCCACATATACGCGTGTGATTTAGTTTACGAAGATTTTTCAATGCCGAGAAGCTCGATCAGAGAGTAAAAAAGCTGTAAGGTTCACAATGGTGTAAAATTAAAATGGGATATACCTGGCTAGGATTCGAGTTACAGGAACAAGGGCCAAACCAACCACCCAAGAATGGAATCGTTGAGCGAAAACACTTGACAACCTCCTAGAAGCAGCTTTTCTTGCCACAAGACCTTTCTCCATCAATTAGTAATCTGATGCCGTCACTAAACACATTCCATAAATATTAACCATTTGTTGAGTGTTTATTTTGGTGTCTAATCCGCATATACATCACCGTTGCCCTTGATTTTCTTCACTGTATATCTCTTAAATGTCAACATATACACATGTGATTTAGTTTACGATGATTTTTCAATGCCGAGAACCTCGATCAGAGAGTAAAAAAAGGGTAAGGTTCATAATGGTGTAAAATTAAAATGGGATATACCGGGCTAGGATTCGAGTTACTGGAACAAGGGCCAAACCAACCACCCGAGAATGGAATCGTCGAGCGAAAACACTTCACAACCTCCTAGAAGCAGCTTTTCTTCCCACCAGACCTTTCTCCATCAATTATGAATCTGATGCCGTCACTAAACACATTCCTTAAATTGTAGCCATTTGTTGAGTGTTTTTTGGTGTCTAATCCGCATATATATCACCATTGCCCTTTATTTTCTTGACTGTATATCTCATAAATGTCAACATATACATGTGTGATTTAGTTTACGAAGATTATTCAATGCCGAGAACCTCGATTAGAGAGTAAAAAAGGCGTAAGGTTCACAATGGTGTAAAATTAAAATGGGATATACCGGGCTAGGATTCGAGTTACAGGAACAAGGGCCAAACCAACCACCCAAGAATGGAATCAGCGAGCGAAAAAACACTTGACAACCTCCAAGAAGCAGCTTTTCTTGCCACCAGACCTTTCTCCATCAATTAGGAATCTGATGCCGTCACTAAACACATTCCTTAAATTGTAGCCATTTGTTTAGTGTTTTTTTGGTGTCTAATCCGCATATATATCACCATTGCCCTTGATTTTCTTGACTGTATATCTCTTAAATGTCAACATATACATGTGTGATTTAGTTTACGAAGATTATTCAACCCGAGAAGCTCGATTAGAGAGTAAAAAAGGCGTAAGGTTCACAATGGTGTAAAATTAAAATGGGATACACTGGGCTAGGATTCGAGTTACAGGAAGAAGGGCCAAACCAACCATCCAAGAATGGAATCGTCGAGCGAAAAAACTTGACAACCTCCTAGATGCAGCTTTTCTTGCTACCAGACCATTCTCCATCAATTAGGAATCTGATGCCTTCACTAAACACATTGCTTAAATTGTAGCCATTTGTTGTGTGTTTTTTTGGTGTCTAATCCGCATATATATCACCATTGCCTTTTATTTTCTTGACTGTATATCTCTTAAATGTCCATATATACGCGTGTGATTTAGTTTACGAAGATTTTTCAATGCCGAGAAGCTCGATCAGAGAGTAAAAAAGCTGTAAGGTTCACAATGGTGTAAAATTAAAATGGGATATACCTGGCTAGGATTCGAGTTACAGGAACAAGGGCCAAACCAACCACCCAAGAATGGAATCGTCGAGCGAAAACACTTGACAACCTCCTAGAAGCAGCTTTTCTTGCCACAAGACCTTTCTCCATCAATTAGTAATCTGATGCCGTCACTAAACACATTCCATAAATATTAACCATTTGTTGAGTGTTTATTTTGGTGTCTAATCCGCATATACATCACCGTTGCCCTTGATTTTCTTCACTGTATATCTCTTAAATGTCAACATATACACATGTGATTTAGTTTACGATGATTTTTCAATGCCGAGAACCTCGATCAGAGAGTAAAAAAAGGGTAAGGTTCATAATGGTGTAAAATTAAAATGGGATATACCGGGCTAGGATTCGAGTTACTGGAACAAGGGCCAAACCAACCACCCGAGAATGGAATCGTCGAGCGAAAACACTTCACAACCTCCTAGAAGCAGCTTTTCTTCCCACCAGACCTTTCTCCATCAATTATGAATCTGATGCCGTCACTAAACACATTCCTTAAATTGTAGCCATTTGTTGAGTGTTTTTTGGTGTCTAATCCGCATATATATCACCATTGCCCTTTATTTTCTTGACTGTATATCTCTTAAATGTCAACATATACATGTGTGATTTAGTTTACGAAGATTATTCAATGCCGAGAACCTCGATTAGAGAGTAAAAAAGGCGTAAGGTTCACAATGGTGTAAAACTAAAATGGGATATACCGGGCTAGGATTCGAGTTACATGAACAAGGGCCAAACCAACCACCCAAGAATGGAATCGTCGAGCGAAAAAACTTGACAACCTCCTAGATGCAGCTTTTCTTGCTACCAGACGTTTCTCCATCAAGGAATCTGATGCCGTCATTAAACACATTCCTTAAATTGTAGCCATTTGTTGAGTGTTTTTTTTGGTGTCTAATCCGCATATATATCACCATTGCCCTAGATTTTCTTGAATGTATATCTCTTAAATGTCCACATATACACGTGTGATTTAGTTTACGAAGATTTTTCAATGCCGAGAACCTTGATCAGAGAGTAAAAAAGGCGTAAGGTTCACAATGGTGTAAAATTAAAATGGGATATACCGGGCTAGGATTCGAGTTACAGGAACAAGGGCAAAACCAACCACCCAAGAATGGAATCGTGGAGCGAAAACACTTGACAACCTCCAAGAAGTAGCTTTTCTTGCCACCAGACCTTTCTCCATCAAGGAATCTGATGCCGTCACTAAACACATTCCTTAAATTGTAGCCATTTGTTGAGTGTTTTTTTTGGTGTCTAATCCGCATATATATCACCATTGCCCATGATTTTCTTGACTGTATATCCCCTAAATGTCAACATATACACGTGTGATTTACTTTACGAAAATTTTTCAATGCCGAGAACCTCGATCAGAGAGTAAAAAAGGCATAAGGTTCACAATGGTGTAAAATTAAAATGGGATATACCGGGCTAGGATTCGAGTTACAGGAACAAGGGCAAAACCAACCACCCAAGAATGGAATCGTAAAGCGAAAACACTTGACAACCTCCTAGAAGCAGCTTTTCATGCCACAAGTCCTTTCTCCATCAATTAGTAATCTGATGCCGTCACTAAACAAATTCCATAAATATTAGCCATTTGTTGAGTGTTTTTTTTTGGTGCCTAATCCGCATATACATCACCATTGCCCTAGATTTTCTTGACTGTATATCTCTTAAATATCAACATATACACGTGGGATTTAGTTTACGAAGATTTTTCAATGCCGAGAACCACGATCAGAGAGTAAAAAAGGCGTAAGGTTCACAATGGTGTAAAATTAAAAGGAGATATACCAGGCTTGGATTCGAGTTACAGGAACAAGGGCCAAACCAACCACCGAAGAATCGAATCGTCGAGCGTAAACACTTGACAACCTCCTAGAAGCAGCTTTTCTTGCCACCAGACCTTTCTCCATCAATTAGGAATCTGATTCCGTCACTAAACATATTCCTTAAATTGTAGCCATTTGTTGAGTGTTTTTTTTGGTGTCTAATCTGCATATATATCACCATTTCCCTTGATTTTCTTGACTGTATATCTCTTAAATGTCCACATATACACGTGTGATTTTGTTTATGAAGATTTTTCAATGCCGAGAACCTCGATCAGAGAGTAAAAAAGGCGTAAGGTTCACAATGGTGTAAAATTAAAATGGAATATACCGGGTTAGGATTCGAGTTACAGAAACAAGGGCCAAACCAACCACCTAAGAATGGAATCGTCGAGCGAAAACACTTGACAACCTCCTAGAAGCAGCTTTTCTAGCCACCAGACCTTTCTCCATCAATTAGGAATCTGATGCCGTCACTAAACACATTCCTTAAATTGTAGCCATTTGTTGAGTGTTTTTTTTGGTGTCTAATCCGCATATATATCACCATCGCCCTTGATTTTCTTGACTGTATATCTCTTAAATGTCAACATATACACGTGTAATTTAGTTTACGAAGATTTTTCAATGCCGAGAACCTCGATCAGAGAGTAAAAAAGGCGTAAGGTGCACAATGGTGTAAAATTAAAAGGAGATATACCGTGCTAGGATTCGAGTTATAGGAACAAGGGCCAAACCAACCACCCAAGAATGGATTCGTCGAGCGAAAACACTTGACAACCTCCTAGAAGCAGCTTTTCTTGCCACCAGACCTTTCTCCATCAATTAGGAATCTGATGCCGACACTAAAGACATTCCTTAAATTGTAGCCATTTGTTGAGTGTTTTTTTTTGTGTCCAATCCGCATATATATCACCATTGCCCTTGATTTTCTTGACTGTATATCTCTTAAATGTCAACGTATACATGTTTGATTTAGTTTACAATGATTTTTCAATGCAGAGAACCTCGATCAGAGAGTAAAAAAGACGTAAGGTTCACAATGGTGTAAAATTAAAATGGGATATATCGGGCTAGGATTCGAGTTACAGGAACAAGGGCAAACCAACCACCCAAGAATGGAATCGTCGAGCGAAAACACTTGACAACCTCCTAGAAGCAGCTTTTCATGCCACAACTCCTTTCTCCATCAATTAGTAATCTGCTGCCGTCACTAAACAAATTCCATGAATATTAGCCATTTGTTAAGTGTTTTTTTTGGTGCCTAATCCGCATATAAATCACCGTTGCCCTAGATTTTCTTGACTGTATATCTCTTAAATATCAACATATACACGTGTGATTTAGTTTACGAAGATTTTTCAATGCCGAGAACCTCGACCAGAGAGTAAAAAAGGCGTAAGGTTCACAATGGTGTAAAATTAAAAGGAGATATACCAGGCTTGGATTCGAGTTACAGGAACAAGGGCCAAACCAACCACCGAAGAATCGAATCGTCGAGCGAAAACACTTGACAACCTCATAGAAGCAGCTTTTCTTGCCACCAGACCTTTCTCCATCAATTAGGAATCTGATTCCGTCACTAAACATATTCCTTAAATTGTAGCCATTTGTTGAGTGTTTTTTTTGGTGTCTAATCCGCATATATATCACCATTTCCCTTGATTTTCTTGACTGTATATCTCTTAAATGTCCACATATACACGTGCGATTTAGTTTATGAAGATTTTTCAATGCCGAGAACCTCGATCAGAGAGTAAAAAAGGCGTAAGGTTCACAATGGTGTAAAATTAAAATGGAATATACCGGGTTAGGATTCGAGTTACAGAAACAAGGGCCAAACCAACCACCTAAGAATGGAATCGTCAAGCGAAAACACTTGACAACCTCCTAGAAGCAACTTTTGTTGCCACCAGACCTTTCTCCATCAATTAGGAATCTGATGCCGTCACTAAACACATTCCTTAAATTGCAGCCATTTGTTGAGTGTTTTTTTTGGTGTCTAATCCGTATATATATCACCATCGCCCTTGATTTTCTTGACTGTATATCTCTTAAATGTCAACATATACACGTGTGATTTAGTTTACGAAGATTTTACAATGCCGAGAACCCCGATCAGAGAGTAAAAAAGGCGTAAGGTTCACAATGGTGTAAAATTAAAATGGGATATACCGTGCTAGGATTCGAGTTATAGGAATAAGGGCCAAACCAACCACCCAAAAATGGATTCGTCGAGCGAAAACACTTGACAACCTCCTAGAAGCAGCTTTTCTTGCCACCAGACCTTTCTCCATCAATTAGGAATCTGATGCCGACACTAAACACATTCCTTAAATTGTAGCCATTTGTTGAGTGTTTTTTTTTTGTGTCTAATCCGCATATATATCACCATTGCCCTTGATTTTCTTGACTGTATATCTCTTAAATGTCAACATATACATGTGTGATTTAGTTTACAAAGATTTTTCAATGCCGAGAACCTCGATCAGAGAGTAAAAAAGGCGTAAGGTTCACAATGGTGTAAAATTAAAATGGGATATATCGGGCTAGGATTCGAGTTACAGGAACAAGGGCAAAACCAACCACCCAAGAATGGAATCGTCGAGCGAAAACACTTGACAACCTCCTTGAAGCAGCTTTTCTTGCCACCTGTCCTTTCGCTATCAATTAGGAATATGATGCCGTCACTAAACACATTCCATAAATTGTAGTCATTTGTTGAGTGTTTTTTTGTGTCTAATCCGCATATATATCACCATTGCCCTTGATTTTCTTGACAGTATTTCTCTTAAATGTCAACATACACGTGTGATTTAGTTTACGAAGATTTTTCAATGCCGAGAACCTCGATCAGAGAGTAAAAAAGGCGTAAGGTTCACAATGGTGTAAAATTATAATGGGATATACCGGGCTAGGATTCGAATTACAGGAACAATGGCCAAACCAACCACCCAAGAATGGAATCGTCGAGAGAAAACACTTGACAACCTCCTAGAAGCAGCTTTTCTAGCCACCAGACCTTTCTCCATCAATTAGGAATCTGATGCCATCACTAAACACATTCCTTAAATTGTAGCCATTTGTTGAGTGTTTTTTTTGGTGTCTAATCCGCATATATATCACCATGGCCCTTGATTTTCTTGACTGTATGTCTCTTAAATGTCAACATATACATGTGTGATTTAGTTTACGATGATTTTTCAATGCCGAGAACCTCGATCATAGAGTAAAAAAGGCGTAAGGTTCACAATGGTGTAAAATTAAAATGGGATATACCGGGCTAGGATTCGAGTTACAGGAACAAGGGCCAAACCAACCACCTAAGAATAGAATCGGCGAGCGAAAACACTTGACAACCTCCTAGAAGCACCTTTTCTTGCCACCAGACCTTTGTCCATCAATTAGGAATCTGATAATGTCACCAAACACATTCCTTATATTGTAGCCATTTGTTGAGTGTTTTTTGTGGTGTCTAATCCGAATATATATCACCATTGCCCTTGATTTTCTTGACTGTATATCTCTTAAATGTCAACATATACACGTGTGATTTAGTTTACGAAGATTTTTCAATACGGAGAACCTTGATCAGAGAGTAAAAAAGGCGTAAGGTTCACAATGGTGTAAAATTAAAATGGGATATATCGGGCTAGGATTCGAGTTACAAGAACAAGGGCAAAACCAACCACCCAAGAATGGAATCGTCGAGCGAAAACACCAGACAACCTCCTTGAAGCAGCTTTGCTTGCCACCAGTCCTTTCGCAATCAATTAGGATTATGATGCCGTCACTAAACACATTCCATATATTGTAGCCATTTGTTGAGTGTTTTTTTGTGTCTAATCCGCATATATATCAACATTGCCCTTGATTTTCTTGACTGTATTTCTCTTAAATGTCAACATACACGTGTGATTTAGTTTACGAAGATTTTTCAATGCCGAGAACCTCGATCAGAGAGTAAAAAAGGCGTAGGGTTCACAATGGTGTAAAATTAAAATGGGATATACCGGGCTAGGATTCGAATTACATGAACAAGGGCCAAACCAACCACCCAAGAATGGAATCGTCGAGAGAAAACACTTGAAAACCTCCTAGAAGCAGCTTTTCTAGCCACCAGACCTTTCTCCATCAATTAGGAATCTGATGCCGTCACTAAACACATTCCTTAAATTGTAGCCATTTGTTGAGTGTTTTTTTTGGTGTCTAATCCGAATATATATCACCATTGCCCTTAATTTTCTTGACTGTATGTCTCTTAAATGTCGACATATACATGTGTGATTTAGTTTACGTTGATTTTTCAATGCCGAGAACCTCGATCAGAGAGTAAAAAAGGCGTAAGGTTCATAATGGTGTAAAATTAAAATGGGATATATCGGGCTAGGATTCGAGTTACAGGAACAAGGGCCAAACCTACCACCTAAGAATGGAATCGGCGAGCGAAAACACTTGACAACCTCCTAGAATCACCTTTTCTTGCCACCAGACCTTTGTCCATCAATTAGGAATCTGATAATGTCACTAAACACATTCCTTAAATTGTAGCCATTTGTTGAGTGTTTTTTTTGGTGTCTAATCCGAATATATATCACCATTGCCCTTGATTTTCTTGACTGTATATCTCTTAAATATCAACATATACACGTGTGATTTAGTTTACGAAGATTTTTCAATACGGAGAACCTTGATCAGAGAGTAAAAAAGGCGTAAGGTTCACAATGGTGTAAAATTAAAATGGGATATACCGGGCTAAGAGTCGAGTTACATGAACAAGGGCCAAACCAACCATCTAAGAATGGAATCGGCGAGCGAAAACACTTGACAACCTCCTAGAAGCAACTTTTCTTGCCACCAGACCTTTGTCCATCAATTAGGAATCTGATAACGTCACTAAACACATTCCTTAAATTGTAGCCATTTGTTGAGTGTTTTTTTTTTGTGTCTAATCCGAATATATATCACCATTGCCCTTGATTTTCTTAACTGTATATCTCTTAAATGTCAACATATACACGTGTGATTTAGTTTACGAAGATTTTTCAATACGGAGAACCTCGATCAGAGAGTAAAAATGGCGTAAGGTTCACAATGGTGTAAAATTAAAATGGGATATACCGGGCTAGGATTCGAGTTACAGGAACAAGGACCAAACCAACCACCCAAGAATGGAATCGTCGAGCGAAAACACTTGACAACCTCCTAGAAGCAGCTTTTCTTGCCACCACACCTTTTTTCATCAAATAGGAATCTGATGCCGTCTCTAAACACATTCCTTAAATTGTAGCCATTTGTTGACTGTTTTTTTTGGTGTCTAATCCGCATATATATCACCATTGCCCTTGATTTTATTGAATGTATATCTCTTAAATGTCAACATATACACGTGTGATTTAGTTTACGAATATTTTTCAACGCCGAGAACCTCGATCAGAGAGTAAAAAAGGCGTAAGGTTCACAATGGTGTAAAATTAAAATGGGATATACCGGGCTAGGATTCGAGTTACAGTAACAAGGGCCAAACCAACCACCCAAGAATGGAATTGTCGAGCGAAAACACTTGACAACCTCCTAGAAGCAGCTTTTCTTGCCACCAGACCTTTCACCATCAATTTGGAATCTGATGCCGTCACTAAACACATTCCTTAAATTGCAGCCATTTGTTGAGTGTTTTTTTTGGTGTCTAATCCTCATATATATCACCATTGCCCTTGATTTTCTTGACTGTATATCTCTTAAATGTGAACATACACACGTGTGATTTAGTTTACAAAGATTTTTCAATGCCGAGAACCTCGATCAGAGAGTAAAAAAGGCGTAAGGTTAACAATGGTGTAAAATTAAAATGGGATATACCGGGCTTGGATTCGAGTTACAGGAACAAGGGCCAAACCAACCACCAAAGAATGGAATCGTCGAGCAAAAACACATGACAACCTCTTAAAAGCAGCTTTTCTTGCCACCAGACCTTTCTCCATCAATTAGGAATCTGATGCCGTCACTAAACGCATTCCTTAAATTGTAGCCATTTTATGATTGTTTTTTCTTGGTGTCTAATCCGCATATATGTCACCATTGCCCTTGATTTTCTTGACTGTATATCTCTTAAATGTCAACATATACACGTGTTAATTAGTTTACGAAGATTTTTCAATGCCGAAAACCCCGATCAGAGAGAAAAAAAGGCGTAAGGTTCACAATGATGTAAAATTAAAATGGGATATACCGGGCTGGGATTCGAATTACAGGAACAAGGGCCAAACCAACCACCCAAGAATGGAATCGTCGAGAGAAAACACTTGACAACCTCCTAGAAGCAGCTTTTCTAGCCACCAGACCTTTCTCCATCAATTAGGAATCTGATACTGTCACTAAACACATTCCTTAAATTGTAGCCATTTGTTGAGTGTTTTTTTTGGTGTCTAATCCGCATATATATCACCATTGCCCTTGATTTTCTTGACTGTATGTCTCTTAAATGTCAACATATACATGTGTGATTTAGTTTACGAAGATTTTTCAATGCCGAGAACCTCGATCAGAGAGTAAAAAAGGCGTAAGGTTCACAATGGTGTAAAATTAAAATGGGATATACCGGGCTAGGATTCGAGTTACAGGAACAAGGGCCAAACCAACCACCTATGATTGGAATAGGCGAGCGAAAACACTTGACAACCTCCTAGAAGCACCTTTTCTTGCCACCAGACCTTTTTCCATCAATTAGGAATCTGATAACGTCACTAAACACATTCCTTAAATTGTAGCCATTTGTTGAGTGTTTTTTTTGGTGTCTAATCCGAATATATATCACCATTGCCCTTGATTTTCTTGACTGTATATCTCTTAAATGTCAACATATACACGTGTGATTTAATTTTCGAAGATTTTTCAATACGGAGAACCTCGATCAAAGAGTAAAAAAGGCGAAAGGTTCACAATGGTGTAAAATTAAAATGGGATATGCCGGGCTAGGATTCGAGTTACAGGAACAAGGGCCAAACCAACCACCCAAGAATGGAATCGTCGAGCGAAAACACTTGACTACCTCCTAGAAGCAGCTTTTCTTGCCACCAGACCTTTCTCCATCAATTAGGAATCTGATGCTGTCACTAAACACATTCCTTAAATTGTAGCCATTTGTTGAGTGTTTTTTTGGTGTCTAATCTGCATATATATCACCATTGCCCTTGATTTTCTTGACTGTATATCTCTTAAATGTCAACATATACACGTGTGATTTAGTATACCAAGATTTTTCAATGCCGAGAACCTCGATCAGAGAGTAAAAAAGGCGTAAGGTTCACAATGGTGTAAAATTAAAATGGGATATACTGGGATAGGATTCGAGTTACAGGAACAAGGGCCAAACCAACCACCCAAGAATGGAATCGTCAAGCGAAAACACTTGACAATCTCCTAGAAGCAGCTTTTCTTGCCACCAGACCTTTCACCATCAATTAGGAATCTGACGCCGTCACTAAACACATTCCTTAAATTGTAGCCATTTGTTGAGTGTTTTTTTTGGTGTCTAATCCTCATATATATCACCATTGCCCTTGATTTTCTTGATTGTATATCTCTTAAATGTCAACATACACACGTGTGATTTAGTTTACGAAGATTTTTCAATGCCAAGAATCTCGATCAGAGAGTAAAAAAGTCGTAAGGTTCACAATGGTGTAAATTTAAAATGGGATATACCGGGCAAGGATTCGAGTTACAAGAACAAGGGCCAAACAACCACCCAAGAATGGAATCGTCGAGCAAAAACACTTGACAACCTCTTAGAAGCAGTTTTTCTTGCCACCAGACCTTTCTCCATCAATTAGGAATCTGATGCCGTCACTAAACACATTCATTAAATTGTAGCCATTTTATGATTATTTTTTCTTGGTGTCTAATCCGCATATATGTCACCATTGCCCTTGATTTTCTTGACTGTATATCTCTTAAATGTCAACATATACACGTGTTAATTAGTTTACGAAGATTTTTCAACGCCGAAAACCTCGATCAGAGAGAAAAAAAGGTGTAAGGTTCACAATGGTATAAAATTAAAATGAGATATACCGGGCTAGGATTCGAGTTACAGGAACAAGGGCCAAACCAACCACCCAAGAATGGAATCATCGAGCGAAAATACTTGACAACCTGCTAGAAGCAGCTTTTCTTGCCACCAGACCTTTCTCCATCAATTAGGAATCTGATACCGTCACTAAACACATTCTTTTAATTGTAGCCATTCGTTGAGTTTTTTTTTGGTGTCTAATCCGCATATATATCACCATTGACCTTAAATTTCCTGACTGTATATCTCTCAAATGTCAACATATACACGTCTGATTTAGTTTACAAAGATTTTTCAATGCTGAGAACCTCGATCAGAGAGTAAAAAAGGCGTAAGGTTCACAATGGTGTAAAATTAAAATGAGATATACCGGGCTAGGATTCGAGTTACAGGAACAAGGGCCAAACCAACCACCCAAAAATACTTGACAACCTACTAGAAGCAGCTTTTCTTGCCACCAGACCTTTCTCCATCAATTAGGAATCTGATGCCATCTGTAAACACATTCCTTAAATTGTAGCCATTTGTTGAGTGTTTTTTTGGTGTCTAATCCGCATATATATCACCATTACCCTTGATTTTCTTGAATGTATATCTCTTAAATGTCAACATATACACGTGTGATTTAGTTTACGCAGATTTTTCAATGAGAACCTCGATCAGAGAGTAAAAAAGGTGTAAGTTTAACAATGGTGTAAAATTAAAATGCGATATACCGGGCTAGGATTCGAGTTACAAGAACAAGGGCCAAACCAACCACCCAAGAATGGTATCGTCGAGCGAAAACACTTGACAAACCTCCTAGAAGCAGCTTTTCTTGCCACCAGACCTTTCTCCATCAATTAGGAATCTGATGCCGTCACTAAACACATTAATTATTTTGCAGCCATTTGTTGAGTTTTTTTGTGTCTAATCCGCATATATATCACCATTGCCCTTGATTTTCTTGACTGTATATCTCTTAAATGTCAACGTATAGACGTGTGATTTAGTTTACGAAAATTTTTCAATGCCGAGAACATCGATCAGAGAGTAAAAAAGGCGTAAGGTTCACAATGGTGTAAAATTAAAATGGGATATACCGGGCTAGGATTCGAGTTACAGGAAGAATGGCCAAACCAACCACCCAAGATTGGAATCGGTGAGCGAAAACACTTGACAACCTCCTAGAAGCAGCTTTTCTTGCCACCAGACCTTTTTCCATCAATTAGGAATCTGATGCCGTCTCTAAAGACATTCCTTAAATTGTAGCTATTTGTTGAGTGATTTTTTTGGTGTCTAATCCGCATATATATCACCAATGCCCTTGATTTTCTTGACTGTATATCTCTTAAATGTCAACATATACACGTGTGATTTAGTTTACGAAGATTTTTCAATACCGATAACCTCGATCAGAGAGTAAAAAAGGCGTAAGGTTCACAATTGTGTAAAATTAAAATGGGATATACCGGGCTAGGATTCGAGTTACAGGAATAAGGGCCAAACCAACGACCCAAGAATGGAATCGTCGAGCGAAAAACACTTGACAACCTCCTAGAAGCAGCTTTTCTTGCCACCAGACCTTTCTACATCAATTAGGAATCTGATGCCGTCACTAAACACATTTCTTAAATTGTAGCCATTTGTTAATTGTTTTTTTTGGTGTCTAATCCGCATATATATCACCATTGCCCTTGATTTTCTTGACTGTATATCTCTTAAATGTCAACATATACACGTGTAATTTAGTTTACGAAGAGTTTTCAATGCCGAGAGCCTCGATCAGAGAGTAAAAGAGGCGTAAGGTTAACAATGGAGGAAAATTAAAATGGGATATACCGGGCAAGGATTCGAGTTACAGGAACAAGGGCGAAACAACCACCCAATAATGGAATCGTCGAGCGAAAACACTTGACAACCTCCTAGAAGCAGCTTTTCTTGCCACCAGACCTTTCTCCATCTTAGGAATCTGATGCCGTCACTAAACACATTTCTTAAATTGTAGCCATTTGTTGATTGTTTTTTTTGGTGTCTAATCCGCATATATATCACCATTGCCCTTGATTTTCTTGACTGTATATCTCTTAAATGTCAACATATACACGTGTGATTTAGTTTACGAAGATTTTTCAATGCCGAGAACCTCGATCAGAGAGTAAAAAAGGCGTAAGGTTCACAATGGTGTAAAATTAAAATGGGATATACCGGGCTAGGATTCGAGTTACAGGAACAATGTCCAAACAAACCACCCAAGAATGGAATCGGCGAGCGAAACCACTTGACAACCTCCTAGAAGCAGCTTTTCTTCCCACCAGATCTTTTTCCATCAATTAGGAATCTGATGCCGTCACTAAACACATTCCTGAAATTGTAGCTATTTGTTGAGTGTTTTTTTTTGGTGCCTAATACGCATATATATCACCATTGCCCTTAATTTTCTTGACTGTATATCTCTTAAATGTCAACATATCCACGTGTGATTTAGTTTACGATGATTTTCAATGCCGAGAACCTCGATCAGAGAGTAAAAAAGGCGTAAGGTTCACAATGGTCTAAAATTAAAATGGGATATACCGGGCTAGGATTCGAGTTACAGGAACAAGGGCCAAACCAAGCACCCAAGAATGGAATCGTCGAGCGAAATCACTTGACAACCTCCTAGAAACAACTCTTCTTGCCACCTGACCTTTCTCCATCAATTAGGAATCTGATGCCCTCACTAAACACATTTCTTAAATTGTACCCATTTGTTGAGAGTTTTTTTTTTGTGTCTAATCCGCATATATATCACCATTGCCCTTGATTTTCTTGACTGTATATCTCTTAAATGTCAACATAAACACGTGTGATTTAGTTTACGAAGATTTTTCAATGCCGAGAACCTAGATCTGAGAGTAAAAAAGGCGTAAGGTTCATAATGGTGAAAACTTAAAATGGGATATACCGGGATAGGATTCTAGTTACAGTAACAAGGGCCAAACCAACCACCCAGGAATGGAATCGTCGAGTGGAAAACGCTTGACAACCTCCTAGAAGCAGCTATTCTTGCCACCAGACCTTTCTCCATCAATTAGGAATCTGATGCCGTCACTAAACACATTCCTTTAATTGTAGCCATTTGATGACTGTTTTTTTTTTGTCTAATCCGCATATATATCACCATTGCCCTTGATTTTATTCAATGTATATTTCTTAAATGTCAACATATACATGTGTGATTTAGTTTAAGAAGATTTTTCAATGCCGAGAACCTCAATCAGAGAGTAAAAAAGGCGTAAGGTTCACAATGGTGTAAAATTATAATGAGATATACAGGGCTAGGATTCGAGTTACAGGAACAAGGGCCAAACCAACCACCCAAGAATTGAATCGTCGAGCAAAAACACTTGACAACCTCCTAGAAGCAGCTTTTCTTGCCACCAGACCTTTCTCCATCAATTAGGAATTAGGAATCTGATGCCGTCACTAAACACATTCCTTAAATTGTAGCCATTTGTTGAGTGTTTTTTTGGTGTCTAATCCGCATATATATCACAATTGCTCTTGATTTTCTTGACTGTATATCTCTTAAATGTCAACATATACACGTGTGATTTAGTTTACGAAGATTTGTCAGTGCCGAGAACCTCGATCAGAGAGTAAAAAAGGCGTAAGGTTCACATTGGTGTAAAATTAAAATGGGATTTACCGGGCTAGGATTCGAGTTACAGGAAAAAGGGTCAAACCAACCACCCAAGAATGGAATCGTCGAGCGAAAACACTTGACAACCTCCTAGAAGCAGCTTTTCTTGCCACCAGACCTTTCTCCATCAATTAGGAATCTGATGCCGTCACTAAACACATTCCTTAAATTGTAGCCAATTGTTGAGTGTTTTTTTTGGTGTCTAATCCGCATATATATCACCATTGCCCTTGATTTTCTTGACTGTATATCTCTTAAATGTCGACATATACACGTGTGATCTAGTTTACAAAGATTTTTCAGTGCCGAGAACCTCGATCAGAGAGTAAAAAGGGCGTAAGGTTCACAATGATGTAAAATTAAAATGAGATATACCGGGCTAGGATTCGAGTTACAGGAACAATGGCCAAACCAACCACCCAAGAATGGAATCGGCGAGCGAAAACACTTGACAACCTCCTAGAAGCAGCTTTTCTTGCCACCAGACCTTTTTCCATCAATTTGGACTCTGATCCGTCACTAAACACATTCCTTAAATTGTAGCTATTTGTTGAGTGTTTTTTTGGTGTCTAATCCGCATATATATCACCATTGCCCTTGATTTTCTTGACGGTATATCTCTTAAATGTCAACATATACACGTGTGATTTAGTTTACGAAGATTTTTCAATGCCGAGAAACTTGATCAGAGAGTAAAAAAGGCGTAAGGTTCACAATGGTGTAAAATTAAAATGCGATATACCGGGCTATGATTCTAGTTATAGGAACAAGGGCCAAACCAACCAACCAAGAATGGAATCGTCGAGCGAAACAAACTTGACAACCTCCTAGAAGCAGCTTTTCTTGCCACCAGACCTTTCTCCATCAATTAGGAATCTGATGCCGTCACTAAACACATTCCTTAAATTGTAGCCATTTGTTGAGTGTTTTTTTTGGGGCCTAATCCGCATTTATATCACCATTGCCCTTGATTTTCTTGACTGTATATCTCTTAAATGTCAACATATACACGTGTGATTTAGTTTACAAAGATTTTTCAATGCCGAGAAACACGATCAGAGAGTCAAAAATGCATAAGGTTCAAAATGGTGTAAAATTAAAATGGGATATACCGGGCTAGGATTCGAGTTACAGGAACAAGGGCCAAACAAACCACCCAAGAATGGAATCGGCGAGCGAAAAACGCTTGACATCCTCCTAGAAGCAGCTTTTCTTGCCACCAGACCTTTCTCCATCAATTAGGAATCTGATGCCGTCACTAAACACATTCCTTAAATTGTAGCCATTTGATGAGTGTTTTTTTGGTGTCTAATCCGCATATATATCACCATTGCCCTTGATTTTCTTGAATGTATATCTCTTAAATGTCAACATATACACGTGTGATTTAGTTTAAGAAGATTTTTCAATGCCGAGAACCTCAATCAGAGAGTAAAAAAGGCGTAAGGTTCACAATGGTGTAAAATTAAAATGGGATATACCGGGCTAGGATACGAGTTACAGGAACAAGGGCCACACCAACCACCTAAGAATGGAATCGTCGAGTGAAAACACTTGACAACCTCCTAGAAGCAGCTTTTCTTGCCACCATATCTTTCTCCATAAATTAGGAATTAGGAATCTGATGCCGTCACTAAACACATTCCTTAAATTGTAGCCATTTGTTGATTGTTTTTTTTGGTGTCTAATCCGCATATATATCACAATTGCCCTTGATATTCTTGACTGTATATCTCTTAAATGTCAACATATACACGTGTGATTTAGTTTACGAAGATTTTTCAGTGCCGTGAACCTCGATCAGAGAGTAAAAAAGGCGTAAGGTTCACAATGGTGTAAAATTATAATGAGATTTACCGGGCTAGGATTCAAGTTACAGGAACAACGGTCAAACCAACCACCCAAGAATGGAATCGCCGAGTGAAAACACTTGACAACCTCCTAAAAGCAGCTTTTCTTACCACCAGACCTTTCTCCATCAATTAGAAATCTGATGCCGTCACTAAACACATTCCTTAAATTGTAGCCATTTGTTGAGTGTTTTTTTTGGTGTCTAATCCGCATATATATCACCATTGCCCTTGATTTTCTTGATTGTATATCTCTTAAATGTCGACATATACATGTGTGATCTAGTTTACAAAGATTTTTCTGTGCCAAGAACCTCGATCAGAGAGTAAAAAAGGCGTAAGGTTCACAATGGTGTAAAATTAAAATGAGATATACCAGGCTAGGATTCGAGTTACATGTACAATGTCCAAACCAACCACCCAAGAATGGAATCGGCGAGCGAAGACACTTGACAACATCCTAGAAGCAGCTTTTATTGCCACCAGACCTTTTTCCATCAATTAGGAATCTAATTCGTCACTAAACACAATTCTTAAATTGTATCTATTTGTTGAGTGTTTTTTTGGTGTCTAATCCGCATATATATCACCATTGCCCTTGATTTTCTTGATTGTATATCTCTTAAATGCCAACATATACAGGTGTGATTTAGTTTACGAAGGTTTTTCAATGCCGAGAACCTCGATCAGAGAGTAAAAAAGGCGTAAGGTTCACAATGTTGTAAAATTAAAATGGGATATACCGGGCTAGAATTCTAGTTACAGGAACAAGGGCCAAACCAACCACCCAAGAATGGAATCGTCGAGCGAAAAACACTTGATAACCTCCTAGAAGCAGCTTTTCTTGCCACCAGACCTTTCTCCATCAATTAGGAATCTGATGCCGTCAGTAAACACATTCCTTAAATTGTAGCCATTTGTTGATTGTTGTTTTTGGTGTCTAATCCGTATATATATCACCATTGCCCTTGATTTTCTTGACTGTATATCTCTTAAATGTCAACATATACACGTGTGATTTAGTTAACGAAGGTTTTTCAATGCCGAGAACTTCGATAAGAGAGTAAAAAAGGCGTAAGGTTCACAATGGTGTAAAATTAAAATGGGATATACCGGGCTAGGATTCTAGTTACAGGAACAAGGTCCAAACCAACCACCCAAGAATGGAATCGTCGAGTGAAAAACGCTTGACAACCTCCTAGAAGCAGATTTTCTTGCCACCAGACCTTTCTCCATCAATTTGGAATCTGATGCCGTCACTAAACACATTCCTTAAATTGTAGCCATTTGATGAGTGTTTTTTTTGGTGTCTAATCCGCATATATATCACCATTGCCCTTGATTTTCTTGAATGTATATCTCTTAAATGTCAACATATACACGTGTGATTTATTTAAGACGATTTTTCAATGCCGAGAACCTCGATCAGAGAGTAAAAAAGGCGTAAGGTTCACAATGGTGTAAAATTAAAATGGGATATACCGGGCTAGGATTCGAGTTACAGGAAAAAGGGCCAAACCAAGCACCCAAGAATGGAATCGTAGAGCGAAAACACTTGACAACTACCTAGAAGCAGCTTTCTTGCCACCAGACCTTTCTCCATAAATTAGAAATTAGGAATCTGATGCCGACACTAAACACATTCCTTAAATTGTAGCCATTTGTTGACTGTTTTTTTTGGTGTCTAATCCGTATATATATCACCTTTGCCCTTGATTTTCTTGACTGTATATCTCTTAAATGTCAACAAATACATGTGTGATTTAGTTTACGAAGATTTTTCAGTGCCGAGAACCTCGGTCAGAGAGTAAAAAAGGCGTAAGGTTCACAATGGTGTAAAATTAAAATGGGATATACCGGGCTAGTATTCGAGTTACAGGAATAAGGGTCAAACCAAGCACCCAAGAATGGAATCGTCGAGCGAAAACACTTGACAACCTCCTAGAAACAGCTTTTCTTGCCACCAGACCTTTCTCCATCAATTAGGAATCTGATGTCGTCACTAAACACATTCCTTAAATTGTAGCCATTTGTTGAGTGTTTTTTTTGGTGTCTAACCTGCATATATATCACCATTGCCCTTGATTTTCTTGACTGTATATTTTTAAATGTAGACATATACACGTGTGATTTAGTTTGAAAAGATTTTTCAGTGCCGAGAACCTCGATCAGAAAGTAAAAAAGGCGTAAGGCTCACAATGGTGTAAAATTAAAATGGGATATACCGGGCTAGGATTAGAGTTACAGGAACAAGGATCAAACCAACCAACCAAGAATGGAATCGTCGAGTGAAAACACTTGATAACCTCCTAGAAGCAACTTTTCTTGCCACCAGACCTTTCTCCATCAATTAGAAATTAGGAATCTGATGCCATCACTAAATACATTCCTTAAACTATAGCCATTTGTTGATTGTTTTTTGGTGTCTAATCCGCATATATATCACCATTGCCCTTGATTTTCTTGACTGTATATCTCTTAAATGTCAACATATACAAGTGTGATTTAGTTTACGAAGATTTTTCAATGCCGATAAACTCGATCAGAGAGTAAAAAATGCGTAAGGTTCACAATGGTGTAAAATTAAAATGAGATATTTCGGGCTAGGAATCGAGTTACTGGAACAAGGGTCAAACCAACCACCCAAGAAGCGGCTTTTCGTCCCACCAGACCTTTCTACATCAATTAGGAATCTGATGCCGTCACTAAACACATTCCTTAAATTGTAGCCATTTGTTGAGTGTTTTTTTGGTGTCTAATCCGCATATATATCACCATTGCCCTTGATTTTCTTGACTGTATATCTCTTAAATGTCGAAATATACACGTGTGATTTAGTTTACAAAGATTTTTCAATGCCAAGAACCTCGATCTGAGTGTAAAAAAGGCGTAAGGTTCACAATGGTGTAAAATTAAAATGGGATATACAAGGCTAGGATTTGAGTTACAGGAACAAGGGCCAAACCAACCACCCAAGAATGGAATCGTCGAGCGAAAACACTTGACAACCTCTTAGAAGCAGCTTTTCTTGCCACCAGACCTTTCTCCATCAATTAAGAATCTGATGCCGTCACTAAACACATTCCGTAAATTGTAGCCATTTGTTGAGTGTGTTTTTTTTGTGTCTAATTCCTATATATATCACCATTGCCCTTGATTTTCTTGATTTTTTATCTCTTAAATGTCGACATATACACGTGTGATCTAGTTTACAAAGATTTTTCAGTGACAAGAACCTCGATCAGAGAGTAAAAAAGGCGTAAGGTTCACAATGGAGTAAAATTAAAATGGGATTTACCGGGCTAGGATTCGAGTTACAGGAACAACGGTCAAACCAACCACCCAAGAATGGAATCGTCGAGCGAAAACACTTGACAACCTCCTAAAAGCAGCTTTTCTTACCACCAGACCTTTCTCCATCAATTAGAAATCTGATGCCGTCACTAAACACATTCCTTAAATTGTAGCCATTTGTTGAGTGTTTTTTTTGGTGCCTAATCCGCATATATATCACCATTGCCCTTGATTTTCTTGACTGTATATCTCTTAAATGTCAACATATACACGTGTGATTTAGTTTACGAAGATTTTTCAATGCCGAGAAACTCGATCAGAGAGTAAAAAATGCGTAAGGTTCACAATGGTGTAAAATTAAAATGGGATATACCAGGCTAGGATTCGAGTTACTGGAACAAGGGTTAAACCAACCACCCAAGAAGCGGCTTTTCATCCCACCAGACCTTTCTCCATCAATTAGGAATCTGATGCCGTCACTAAACACATTCCTTAAATTGTAGGCATTTGTTGAATGTTTTATGGTGTCTCATCCGCATATATATCACCATTGCCCTTGATTTTCTTGACTGTATATCTCTTAAATGTCGACATATACACGTGTGATTTAGTTTGCAAAGATTTTTCAATGCCGAGAACCTCGATCTGAGTGTAAAAAAGGCGTAAGGTTCACAATGGTGTAAAATTAAAATGGGATATACATGGCTAGGATTTGAGTTACAGGAACAAGGGCCAAACCAACCACCCAAGAATGGAATCGTCGAGCGAAAACACTTGACAACCTCTTAGAAGCAGCTTTTCTTGGCACCAGACCTTTCTACATCAATTAGGAATCTGATGCCGTCGCTAAACACATTCCGTAAATTGTAGCCATTTGTTGTGTGTGTTTTTTTTGTGTCTAATCCGCATATATATCACCATTGCCCTTGATTTTCTTGATTGTTTATCTCTTAAATGTCGACATATACACGTGTGATCTAGTTTACAAAGATTTTTCAGTGACAAGAACCTCGATCAGAGAGTAAAAAAGGCGTAAGGTTCACAATGGTGTAAAATTAAAATGGGATTTACCGGGCTAGGATTCGAGTTACAGGAACAACGGTCAAACCAACCACCCAAGAATGGAATCGTCGAGCGAAAACACTTGACAACCTCCTAAAAGCAGCTTTTCTTACCACCAGACATTTCTCCATCAATTAGAAATCTGATGCCGTCACTAAACACATTCCTTAAATTGTAGCCATTTGTTGAGTGTTTTTTTGGTGTCTAATCCGCATATATATCACCATTGCCCTTGATTTTCTTGATTGTATATCTCTTAAATGTCGACATATACACGTGTGATCTAGTTTACAAAGATTTTTCAGTGCCAAGAACCTCGATCAGAGAGTAAAAAAGGCGTAAGGTTCACAATGGTGTATAATTAAAATGAGATATACCGGGCTAGGATTCGAGTTACAGGAACAAGGGTCAAACCAACCACCCAAGAATGGAATCGTCGAGCGAAAACACTTGACAACCTCCTAGAAGCAACTTTTCTTGCCACCAGACCTTTCTCCATCAATTAAGAATTTGATGCCGTCACTAAACACATTCCGTAAATTGTAGCCATTTGTTGAGTGTGTTTTTTTTGTGTCTAATTCCCATATATATCACCATTGCCCTTGATTTTCTTGATTTTTTATCTCTAAAATGTCGACATATACACGTGTGATCTAGTTTACAAAGATTTTTCAGTGACAAGAACCTCGATCAGAGAGTAAAAAAGGCGTAAGGTTCACAATGGAGTAAAATTAAAATGGGATTTACCGGGCTAGGATTCGAGTTACAGGAACAACGGTCAAACCAACCGCCCAAGAATGGAATCGTCGAGCGAAAACACTTGACAACCTCCTAAAAGCAGCTTTTCTTACCACCAGACCTTTCTCCATCAATTAGAAATCTGATGCCGTCACTAAACACATTCCTTAAATTGTAGCCATTTGTTGAGTGTTTTTTTTGGTGCCTAATCCGCATATGTATCACCATTGCCCTTGATTTTCTTGACTGTATATCTCTTAAATGTCAACATATACACGTGTGATTTAGTTTACGAAGATTTTTCAATGCCGAGAAACTCGATCAGAGAGTAAAAAATGCGTAAGGTTCACAATGGTGTAAAATTAAAATGGGATATACCGGGCTAGGAATCGAGTTACTGGAACAAGGGTTAAACCAACCACCCAAGAAGCGGCTTTTCATCCCACCAGACCTTTCTCCATCAATTAGGAATCTGATGCCGTCACAAAACACATTCCTTAAATTGTAGCCATTTGTTGAATGTTTTTTTGGTGTCTAATCCGCATATATATCACCATTGCCCTTGATTTTCTTGACTTTATATCTCTTAAATGTCAACATATACACGTGTGATTTAGTTTGCAAAGATTTTTCAATGCCGAGAACCTCGATCTGAGTGTAAAAAAGGCGTAAGGTTCACAATGGTGTAAAATTAAAATGGGATATACATGGCTAGGATTTGAGTTACAGGAACAAGGGCCAAACCAACCACCCAAGAATGGAATCGTCGAGCGAAAACACTTGACAACCTCTTAGAAGCAGCTTTTCTTGCCACCAGACCTTTCTACATCAATTAGGAATCTGATGTCGTCGCTAAACACATTCCGTAAATTGTAGCCATTTGTTGAGTGTGTTTTTTTTGTGTCTAATCCGCATATATATCACCATTGCCCTTGATTTTCTTGATTGTTTATCTCTTAAATGTCGACATATACACGTGTGATCTAGTTTACAAAGATTTTTCAGTGACAAGAACCTCGATCAGAGAGTAAAAAAGGCGTAAGGTTCACAATGGTGTAAAATTAAAATGGGATTTACCGGGCTAGGATTCGAGTTACAGGAACAACGGTCAAACCAACCACCCAAGAATGGAATCGTCGAGCGAAAACACTTGACAACCTCCTAAAAGCAGCTTTTCTTACCACCAGACCTTTCTCCATCAATTAGAAATCTGATGCCGTCACTAAACACATTCCTTAAATTGTAGCCAATTGTTGAGTGTTTTTTTGGTGTCTAATCCGCATATATATCACCATTGCCCTTGATTTTCTTGATTGTATATCTCTTAAATGTCGACATATACACGTGTGATCTAGTTTACAAAGATTTTTCAGTGCCAAGAACCTCGATCAGAGAGTAAAAAAGGCGTAAGGTTCACAATGGTGTATAATTAAAATGAGATATACCAGGCTAGGATTCGAGTTACAGGAACAAGGGTCAAACCAACCACCCAAGAATGGAATCGTCGAGCGAAAACACTTGACAACCTCCTAGAAGAAGCTTTTCTTGCCACCAGACCTTTCTCCATCAATTAGGAATCTGATGCCGTCACTAAACACATTCCTTAAATTGTAGACATTTGTTGAGTGTTTTTTTTCGGTGTCTAACCCGCATATATATCACCATTGCCCTTGATTTTCTGGACTGTATATTTTTAAATGTCGACATATACACGTGTGATTTAGTTTGCAATGATTTTTCAGTGCCAAGAACCTTGATCAGAAAGTAAAAAAGGCGTAAGGCTCACAATGGTGTAAAATTAAAATGGGATATACCAGGCTAGGATTCGAGTTACAGGAACAAGGGTCAAACCAACCAACCAAGAATGGAATCGTCGAGTGAAAACACTTGATAACCTCCTAGAAGCAACTTTTCTTGCCACCAGACCTTTCTCCATCAATTAGGAATTAGAAATCTGATGCCATCACTAAACACATTCCTTAAATTGTAGCCATTTGTTGAGTGTTTTTTTTTTGGTGTCTAATCCGCATATATATCACCATTGCCCTTGATTTTCTTGACTGTATATTTTTAAATGTCGACATATACACGTGTGATTTAGTTTGAAAAGATTTTTCAGTGCCGAGAACCTCGATCAGAAAGTAAAAAAGGCGTAAGGCTCACAATGGTGTAAAATTAAAATGGGATATACCGGGCTAGGATTCGAGTTACAGGAACAAGGATCAAACCAACCAACCAAGAATGGAATCGTCGAGTGAAAACACTTGATAACCTCCTAGAAGCAACTTTTCTTGCCACCAGACCTTTCTTCATCAATTAGGAATTAGGAATCTGATGCCATCACTAAACACATTCCTTAAATTGTAGCCATTTGTTGAGTGTTTTTTTTTGGTGTCTAATCCGCATATATATCACCATTGCCCTTGATTTCTTGATTGTATATCTCTTAAATGTCAACATATACACGTGTGATTTAGTTTACGAAGATTTTTCAGTGCCGAGAACCTCGATCAGAGAGTAAAAAAGGCGTAACGTTCAAAATGGTGTAAAATTAAAATGGGATATACCGGGCTAGGATTCGAGTTACAGGAACAAGGGTCAAACCAACCACCCAAGAAGCAGCTTTTCTTCCCACCAGACCTTTCTCCATCAATTAGGAATCTGATGCCGTCACTAAACACATTCCATAAATTGTAGCCATTTGTTGAGTGTTTTTTTTGGTGTCTAATCCGCATATATATCACCATTGCCCTTGATTTTCTTGACTGTATATCTCTTAAATGTCGACATATACACGTGTGATTTAGTTTACAAAGATTTTTCAATGCCGAGAACCTCGATCTGAGTATAAAAAAGGCATAAGGCTCACAATGGTGTAAAATTAAAATGGGATATACATGGCTAGGATTTGAGTTAGAGGAACAAGGGCCAAACCAACCACCCAAGAATGGAATCGTCGAGCGAAAACACTTGACAACCTCTTAGAAGCAGCTTTTCTTGCCACCAGACCTTTCGCCATCAATTAGGAATCTGATGCGTCACTAAACACATTCCGTAAATTGTAGCCATTTGTTGAGTGTGTTTTTTTTGTGTCTAATCCGCATATATATCACCATTGCCCTTGATTTTCTTGATTGTATATCTCCTAAATGTCGATATATACACGTGTGATCTAGTTTACAAAGATTTTTCAGAGCCAAGAACCTCGATCAGAGAGTAAAAAAGGCGAAAGTTTCACAATGGAGTAAAATTAAAATGGGATTTACCGGGTTGGGATTCGGGTTACAGGAACAACGGTCAAACCAACCACCCAAGAATGGAATCGTCGAGCGAAAACACTTGACAACCTCCTAAAAGCAGCTTTTCTTACCACCAGTCCTTTCTCCATCAATTAGAAATCTGATGCCGTCACTAAACACATTACTTAAATTGTAGCCATTTGTTGAGTGTTTTTTTTTGTGTCTAATCCGTATATATATCACCATTGCCCTCGATTTTCTTGATTGTATATCTCTTAAATGTCGACATATACACATGTGATCTAGTTTACAAAGATTTTTCAGTGCCAAGAACCTCGATCAGAGAGTAAAAAAGGCGTAAGGTTCACAATGGTGTAAAATTAAAATGAGATATACCGGGCTAGGATTCTAGTTACAGGAACAATGGCCAAACCAACCACCCAAGAATGGAATCGGCGAGCGAAAACACTTGACAACATCCTAGAAGCAGCTTTTCTTGCCACCAGACCTTTTTCCATCAATTAGGAATCTAATCCGTCACTAAACACATTCCTTAAATTGTATCTATTTGTTGAGTGTTTTTTTTTGTGTCTAATCCGCATATATATCACCATTGCCCTTGATTTTCTTGACTGTATATCTCTTAAATGTCAACATATAAACGTGTGATTTAGTTTACGAAGATTTTTCAATGCCGAGAACCTCGATCAGAGAGTAAAAAAGGCGTAAGGTTCACAATGGTGTAAAATTAAAATGGGATATACCGGGCTAGGATTCGAGTTACAGGAACAAGGGTCAAACCAACCACCCAAGAAGCAGCTTTTCTTCCCACCAGACCTTTCTCCATCAATTAGGAATCTGATGCCGTCACTAAACACATTCCTTAAATTGTAGCCATTTGTTGAGTGTTTTTTTTGGTGTCTAATCCACATATATATCACCATTGCCCTTGATTTTCTTGACTATATATCTCTTAAATGTCGACATATACACGTGTGATTTAGTTTACAAAGATTTTTCAATGCCGAGAACCTCGATCTGAGTATAAAAAAGGTGTAAGTTTCACAATGGTGTAAAATTAAAATGGGATATACATGGCTAGGATTTGAGTTACAGGAACAAGGGCCAAACCAACCACCCAAGAATGGAATCGTCGAGCGAAGACACTTGACAACCTCTTAGAAGCAGCTTTTCTTGCCACCAGACCTTTCTCCATCAATTAGGAATCTGATGCGTCACTAAACACATTCCGTAAATTGTAGCCATTTGTTGAGTGTGTTTTTTTTTGTGTCTAATCCGCGTATATATCACCATTGCCCTTGATTTTCTTGATTGTATTTCTCTTAAATGTCGATATATACACGTGTGATCTAGTTTACAAAGATTTTTCAGTGCCAAGAACCTCGATCAGAGAGTAAAAAAGGCGAAAGTTTCACAACGGTGTAAAATTAAAATGGGATTTACCGGGCTAGGATTCGGGTTACAGGAACAACGGTCAAACCAACCACCCAAGAATGGAATCGTCGAGCGAAAACACTTGACATCCTCCTAAAAGCACCTTTTCTTACCACCAGACCTTTCTCCATCAATTAGAAATCTGATGCCGTCACTAAACACATTACTTAAATTGTAGCCATTTGTTGAGTGTTTTTTTTGTGTCTAATCCGCGTATATATCACCATTGCCCTAGATTTTCTTGATTGTATATCTCTTAAATGTCGACATATACACGTGTGATCTAGTTTACAAAGATTTTTCAGTGCCAAGAACCTCGATCAGAGAGTAAAAAAGGCGTAAGGTTCACAATGGTGTAAAATTAAAATGAGATATACCGGGCTAGGATTCTAGTTACAGGAACAATGGCCAACCCAACCACCCAAGAATGGAATCGGCGAGCGAAAACACTTGACAACATCCTAGAAATAGCTTTTCTTGCCACCAGACCTTTTTCCATCAATTAGGAATCTAATCCGTCACTAAACACATTCCTTAAATTGAATCTATTTGTTGAGTGTTTTTTTTTTTGTGTCTAATCCGCATATATATCACCATTGCCCTTGATTTTCTTGACTGTATATCTCTCAAATGTCAACATATACACGTGTGATTTAGTTTACGAAGATTTTTCAATGCCGAGAACCTCGATCAGAGAGTAAAAAAGGCGTAAGGTTCACAATGGTGTAAAATTAAAATGGGATATACCGGGCTAGGATTCGAGTTACAGGAACAATGGCCAAACCAACCACCCAAGAATGGAATCGGCGAGCGACAACCCTTGACAACCTCCTAGAAGCAGCTTTTCTTGCCACCAGACCTTTTTCCATCAATTAGGAATCTGATGCCGTCACTAAACACATTCCTTAAATTGTAGCTATTTGTTGAGTGTTTTTTTTGGTGTCTAATCCGCATATATATCACCATTGCCCTTGATTTTCTTTACTGTATATCTCTTAAATGTCAACTTATACACATGTGATTTAGTTTACAAAGGTTTTTCAATGCCGAGAACCTCGATCAGAGAGTAAAAAAGGCGTAAGGCTCACATTGTTGTAAAATTAAAATGGGATATACCGGGCTAGAATTCTAGTTACAGGAACAAGGTCAAACCAACCACCCAAGAATGGAATCGTCGAGCGAAAAACACTTGACAACCTCCTAGAAGCAGCTTTTCTTGCCACCAGACCTTTCTCCATCAATTAGGAATCTGATGCCGTCACTAAACACATTCCTTAAATTGTAGCCATTTGTTGATTGTTTTTTTTGGTGTCTAATCCGCATATATATCACCATTGCCCTTGATTTTCTTGACTGTATATCTCTTAAATGTCAACATATACACGTGTGATTTAGTTCACGAAGATTTTTCAATGCCGAGAACCTCGATCAGAGATTAAAAATGGCGTAAGGTTCACAATGGTGTAAAATTAAAATGGGATATACCGGGCTAGGATTCTAGTTACAGGAACAAGGGCCAAACCAACCACCCAAGAATGGAATCGTCGAGCGAAAAACGCTTGACAACCTCCTAGAAGCAGCTTTTCTTGCCACCAGACCTTTCTCCATCAATTAGGAATCTGATGCCGTCACTAAACACATTCCTTAAATTGTAGCCATTTGTTGAGTGTTTTTTTTGTTGTCTAATCCACATATATATCACCATTGCCCTTGATTTTCTTGACTATATATCTCTTAAATGTCGATATATACACGTGTGATTTAGTTTACAAAGATTTTTCAATGCCGAGAACCTCGATCTGAATATAAAAAAGGGGTAAGGTTCACAATGGTGTAAAATTAAAATGGGATATACATGGCTAGGATTTGAGTTACAGGAACAAGGGCCAAACCAACCACCCAAGAATGGAATCGTCGAGCGAAGACACTTGACAACCTCTTAGAAGCAGCTTTTCTTGCCACCAGACCTTTCTCCATCAATTAGGAATCTGATGCGTCACTAAACACATTCCGTAAATTGTAGCCATTTGTTGAGTGTGTTTTTTTTTGTGTCTAATCCGCGTATATATCACCATTACCCATGATTTTCTTGATTGTATTTCTCTTAAATGTCGATATATACACGTGTGATATAGTTTACAAAGATTTTTCAGTGCCAAGAACCTCGATCAGAGAGTAAAAAAGGCGAAAGTTTCACAACGGTGTAAAATTAAAATGGGATTTACCAGGCTAGGATTCGGGTTACAGGAACAACGGTCAAACCAACCACCCAAGAATGGAATCGTCGAGCGAAAACACTTGACAACCTCCTAAAAGCAGCTTTTCTTACCACCAGACCTTTCTCCATCAATTAGAAATCTGATGCCGTCACTAAACACATTACTTAAATTGTAGCCATTTGTTGAGTGTTTTTTTTGTGTCTAATCCGCGTATATATCACCATTGCCCTAGATTTTCTTGATTGTATATCTCTTAAATGTCGACATATACACGTGTGATCTAGTTTACAAAGATTTTTCAGTGCCAAGAACCTCGATCAGAGAGTAAAAAAGGCGTAAGGTTCACAATGGTGTAAAATTAAAATGAGATATACGGGGCTAGGATTCTAGTTACAGGAACAATCGCCAAACCAACCACCCAAGAATGGAATCGGCGAGCGAAAAAACTTGACAACATCCTAGAAATAGCTTTTCTTGCCACCAGACCTTTTTCCATCAATTAGGAATCTAATCCGTCACTAAACACATTCCTTAAATTGAATCTATTTGTTGAGTGTTATTTTTTTGTGTCTAATCCGCATATATATCACCATTGCCCTTGATTTTCTTGACTGTATATCTCTCAAATGTCAACATATACACGTGTGATTTAGTTTACGAAGATTTTTCAATGCCGAGAACCTCGATCAGAGAGTAAAAAAGGCGTAAGGTTCACATTGGTGTAAAATTAAAATGGGATATACCGGGCTAGGATTCGAGTTACAGGAACAATGGCCAAACCAACCACCCAAGAATGGAATCGGCGAGCGAAAACCCTTGACAACCTCCTAGAAGCAGCTTTTCTTGCCACCAGACCTTTTTCCATCAATTAGGAATCTGATGCCGTCTCTAAACACATTCCTTAAATTGTAGCTATTTGTTGAGTGTTTTTTTTGGTGTCTAATCCGCATATATATCACCATTGCCCTTGATTTTCTTGACTGTATATCTCTTAAATGTCAACATTTACACATGTGATTTAGTTTACAAAGGTTTTTCAATGCCGAGAACCTCGATCAGAGAGTAAAAAAGGCGTAAGGCTCACATTGTTGTAAAATTAAAATGGGATATACCGGGCTAGAATTCTAGTTACAGGAACAAGGGCCAAACCAACCACCCAAGAATGGAATCGGCGAGCAAAAAACACTTGACAACCTCCTAGAAGCAGCTTTTCTTGCCACCAGACCTTTCTCCATCAATTAGGAATCTGATGCCGTCACTAAACACATTCCTTAAATTGTAGCCATTTGTTGATTGTTTTTTTTGGTGTCTAATCCGCATATATATCACCATTGCCCTTGATTTTCTTGACTGTATATCTCTTAAATGTCAACATATACACGTGTGATTTAGTTTACGAAGATTTTTCAATGCCGAGAACCTCGATCAGAGATTAAAAATGGCGTAAGGTTCACAATGGTGTAAAATTAAAATGGGATATACCGGGCTAGGATTCTAGTTACAGGAACAAGGGCCAAACCAACCACCCAAGAATGGAATCGTCGAGCGAAAAACACTTGACAACCTCCTAGAAGCAGCTTTTCTTGCCACCAGACCTTTCTCCATCAATTAGGAATCTGATGCCGTCACTAAACACATTCCTTAAATTGTAGCCATTTGTTGATTGTTTTTTTTTGGTGTCTAATCCGCATATATATCACCATTGCCCTTTATTTTCTTGAATGTATATCTCTTAAATGTCAACATATACACGTGTGATTTATTTAAGAAGATTTTTCAACGCCAAGAACCTTGATCAGAGAGTAAAAAAGGCGTAAGGTTCAAAATGGTGTAAAATTAAAATGGGATATACCGGGCGAGGATTCGAGGTACAGGAACAAGGGTCAAACCAACCACCCAAGAAGAAGCTTTTCTTGCCACCAGACCTTTCTCCATCAATTAGGAATCTGATGCCGTCACTATACACATTCCGTAAATTGTAGCCATTTTTTGAGTGTGTTTTTTTAGTGTCTAATCCGCATATATATCACCATTGCCCTTGATTTTCTTGACTGTATATATCTCTTAAATGTCAACATATACACGTGTGATTTAGTTTACTGAGATTTTTCAATGCCGAGAACCTCGATCAGAGAGTAAAAAAGGCATAAGGTTCACAATGGTGTAAAATTAAAATGGGAATTACCAGGCTAGGATTCGAGTTACAGGAACAAGGGCCAAACCAACCACCCAAGAATGGAATCGTCGACCGAAAACACTTGACAACCTCCTAGAAGCAGCTTTTCTTGCCACCAGACCTTTCTCCATCAATTAGGAATAATTAGGAATCTGATGCCATCACTAAACACATTCCTTAAATTGTAGCCATTTGTTGAATGTTTTTTTTGGTGTCTAATCCGCATATATATCACCGTTGCCCTTGATTTTCTTGACTGTATATCTCTTTAATGTCAACATATACACCTGTTATTTAGTTTTCGAAGATTTTTCAATGCCGAGAACCTCGATCAGAGAGTAAAAATGGCGTAAGGTTCTCAATGATGTAAAATTAAAATGGGATATACCGGGCTAAGATTCGAGTTACAGGAACAAGGGCCAAACCAACCACCCAAGAATGGAATCGTCGAGCGAAATCACTTGACAACCTCCTAAAAGCAACTTTTCTTACCACCAGACATTTCTCCATCAATTAGGAATCTGATGACGTCACTAAACACATTCCTTAAATTGTAGCCATTTGTTAAGTGTTTTTTTTTGGTGTCTAATTCGCATTTATCTCACCATTGCCCTTGATTTTCTTGACTGTATATCTCTTAAATGTCAACATATACACGTGTGATTCAGTTTACGAAGATTTTTCAATTCCGAGAACCTCGATCAGAGAGTAAAAAAGGCGTAAGGTTCACAATGGTGTAAAATTAAAATGGGATATACCGGTCTAGGATTTGACTTACAGGAACAAGGGCCAAACCAACCGCCCAAGAGTGGAATCGTCGAGGGAAAACACTTGACAACCTCCTAGAAGTAGCTTTTTTTGCCACTAGATCTTTCTCCATCAGTTAGGAATCTGATGCCATCACTAAACAAATTCCTTAAATTATAGCCATTTGTTGAGTGTTTTTTTTTTGGTGTCTAATCAGCATATATATCACCATTGCCCTTGATTTTCATGACTGTATATCTCTTAAATGTCAACATATACACCCGTGATTTAGTTTACGAAGATTTTTCAATGTCGAGAACCTAGATCAGCGAGCAAAAAAGGTGTAAGGTTCACAATGGTGTAAAATTAAAATGGGATATACCGGGCTAGGATTCGGGTTACAAGAACAAGGGCCAAACCAACCACCCAAGAATCGAATCGTCGAACGAAAACACTTGACAACCTCCTAGAAGCAGCTTTTCTTGACACCAGACCTTTCTCCATCAATTAGGAATCTGATGCCGTCACTAAACACATTCCTTAACTAGTAGCCATTTGTTGAGTGTTTTGTTTGTGTCTAATCCGCATATATATCACCATTGCCCTTGATTTTCATGACTGTATATCTCTTAAATGTCAACATATACACCCGTGATTTAGTTTACGAAGATTTTTCAATGTCGAGAACCTAGATCAGCGAGCAAAAAAGGTGTAAGGTTCACAATGGTGTAAAATTAAAATGGGATATACCGGGCTAGGATTCGGGTTACAAGAACAAGGGCCAAACCAACCACCCAAGAATCGAATCGTCGAACGAAAACACTTGACAACCTCCTAGAAGCAGCTTTTCTTGACACCAGACCTTTCTCCATCAATTAGGAATCTGATGCCGTCACTAAACACATTCCTTAACTAGTAGCCATTTGTTGAGTGTTTTGTTTGTGTCTAATCCGCATATATATCACCATTGCCCTTGATTTTCATGACTGTATATCTCTTAAATGTCAACATATACACCCGTGATTTAGTTTACGAAGATTTTTCAATGTCGAGAACCTAGATCAGCGAGCAAAAAAGGTGTAAGGTTCACAATGGTGTAAAATTAAAATGGGATATACCGGGCTAGGATTCGAGTTACAGGAATAAGGGCCAAACCAACCACCCAATAATGGAATCGTCGAGCGAAAACACTTGACAACCTCTTAGAAGCAGCTTTTCTTGCCACCAGACCTTTCTTCATCAATTAGGAATCAGATGGCGTCACTAAACACATTCCTTAAAGTGTAGCCATTTGTTGAGTGTTTTTTTTGTGTTTAATCCTCATATATATCACCACTGCCCTTGATTTTCTTGACTGTATATCTCTTAAATGTCAACATATACACGTGTGATTTAGTTTACGAAGATTTTTCAGTGCCGAGAACCTCGATTAGAGGGTAAAAAAGGCGTAAGGTTCACAATAGTGAAAAATTAACATGGGATATATCGGGCTAGGATTCGAGTTACAGGAACAAGGGCAAAACCAACCACCCAAGAATGGAATCGTCGAGCGAAAACACTTGACAACCCCCTAGAAGCAGCTTTTCTTGCCACCAGACCATTCTCCATCAATTAGGAATTTGATGTCGTCACTAAACACATTCCATAAATTGTAGCCATTTGTTGAGTGTTTTTTTTTGTGTCTAATCCGCATATATATATTACCATTGCCCTTGATTTTCTTGACTATATATCTCTTAAATGTCAACATATACACGTGTGATTTAGTTTACGAAGATTTTTCAATGCGGAGAACCTCGATCAGAGAGTAAAAAGGCGTAAGGTTCACAATAGTGTAAAATTAAATGGGATATATCGGGCTAGGATTCGAGTTTCCGGAACAAAGGCAAAACCAACCACCCAAGAATGGAATCGTCGAGCGAAAACACTTGACAACCCCCTAGAAGCAGCTTTTCTTGCCACCAGACCTTTCTCCATCAACTAGGAATCTGATGTCGTCACTAAACACATTCCTTAAATTGTAGCTATTTGTTGAGTGTTTTTTTTGGTGTCTAATCCGCATATATATCACCATTGCCCTTGATTTTCTTGACTATATATCTCTTAAATGTCAACATATACACGTGTGATTCAGTTTACGAAGACTTTTCAATTCCGAGAACCTCGATCAGAGAGTAAAAAAGGCGTCAGGTTCACAATGGTGTAAAATTAAAATGGGATATACCGGTCTAGGATTCGAGTTACAGGAACTAGGGCCAAACCAAACACCCAAGAATGGAATCGTCGAGGGAAAACACTTGCCAACCTCCTAGAAGCAGCTTTTTTTGCCACTAGATCTTTCTCCATCAGTTAGGAATCTGATGCCATCACTAAACACATTCCTTAAATTATAGACATTTGTTGAGTATTTTTTTGGTGTCTAATCAGCATATATATCATCATTGCCCTTGATTTTCTTGACTGTATATCTCTTAAATGTCAACATATACACGTGTGATTTAGTTTACGAAGATTTTTCAATGTCGAGAAACTAGATCAGAGAGCAAAAAAGGCGTAAGGTTCACAATGGTGTAAAATTAAAATGAGATATACCGGGCTTGGATTCGGGTTACAAGAACAAGGGCCAAACCATCCACCCAAGATTGGAATCGTCGAACGAAAACACTTGACAACCTCCTAGAAGCAGCTTTTCTTGACACCAGATCTTTCTCCTTCAATTAGGAATCTGATGTCGTCACTAAACACATTCCTTAACTAGTAGCCATTTGTTGAGTGTTTTTTTTTTGTGTCTAATCCGCATATATATCACCATTGCCCTTGATTTTCTTGACTGTATATCTTTTAAATGTCAGCATATACACGTGTGATTTAGTTTACGAAGATTTTTCAATGCCGATAACCTCGATTAGAGAGTAAAAAAGGCGTAAGGTTCACAATGGTGTAAAATTAACATGGGATATATCGGGCTAGGATTCGAGTTACAGGAACAAGGGCCAAACCAACTACCCAAGAATGGAATCGTCGAGCGAAAACACTTGACAACCCCCTAGAAGCAGCTTTTCTTGCCAACAGACCTTTCTCCATCAATTAGGAATCTGATGTCGTCACTAAACACATTCCTTAAATTGTAGCTATTTGTTGAGTGTTTTTTTGGTGTCTAATCCGCATATGTATCACCATTGCCCTTGATTTTCTTGACTGTATATCTCTTAAATGTCAACATATACACGTGTGATTTAGTTTACGAAGATTTTTCAATGCCGAGAACCTCGATCAGAGAGTAAAAAAGGCGTAAGGTTCACAATCGTGTAAAATTAAAATGGGATATACGGGGCAAGGATTCGAGTTACAGGAACAAGGGCCAAACCAACCACCCAAGAATGTAATCGTCGAGCGAAAACACTTGACAACCTCTTAGACGCAGATTTTCTTGCCACCAGACCTTTCTCCATCAATTAGGAATCTGATACCGTAACTAAACACATTCCTTAAATTGTAGCCATTTATTGAGTTTGTTTTTTTTTGGTGTCTAATCCGCAAATATATCACCATTGCCCTTGATTTTCTTGACTGTATATCTCTTAAATGTCAACATATACACGTGTGATTTAGTTTACGAGAATTTTTCAATGCCGAGAACCTCGATCAGAGAGTAAAAAAGGCGTAAGGTTCACAATGGTGGAAAATTAAAATGGAATACACCGGGCTAGGATTCGAGTTACAGGAATAAGGGTCAAACCAACCACCCAATAATGGAATCGTCGAGCGAAAACACTTGGCAACCTTCTATAAGCAGCTTTTCTTGCCACCAGACCTTTCTCCATCAATTAGGAATCTGATGCCGTCACTAAACACATTCCTTAAATTGTAGCCATTTGTTGAGTGTTTTTTTGTGTCTAATCCGCATATATATCACCATTGCCCTTGATTTTCTTGACTGTATATCTCTTAAATGTCAACATATATACGTGTGATTTAGTTTACGAAGATTTTTCAATGCCGAGAACCTCGATCAGAGAGTAAAAAAGGTGTAAGGTTCACAATGGTGTTAAATTAAAATAGGATATACCGGGGTAGGATTCTAGTTACAGGAACAAGGGCCAAACTAACCACCCAAGAATGGAATCGTAGAGCGAAAAACACTTGACAACCTCCTGGAAACAGTTTTTCTTGCCACCAGACCTTTGACCATCAATTAGAAATCTGATGCCGTCACTAAACGCATTCCTTAAATAGTAGCCATTTGTTGAGTGTTTTTTTTTTTTTGTGTCTAATCCGCATATATATCACCATTGCCCTTCATTTTCTTGAATGTATATCTCTTAAATGTCAACATATACACGTGTGATTTAGTTTATGAAGATTTTTCAATGCCGAGAACCTCGTTCAGAGAGTAAAAAAGGCGTAAGGTTCACAATGGTGTAAAATTAAAATGGGACATACCGGGATAGGATTCGAGTTACAGGAAGAAGGGCCAAACCAACCACCCAAGAATGGAATCGTCGAGCGAAAACACTTGACAACCTCCTAGAAGCAACTTTTCTTGCCACCAGACCTTTCTCCATCAATTAGGAATCTGATGCCGTCACTAAACACATTCCTTAAATTGTAGCCATTTGTTGAGTGTTTTTTTGGTGTCTAATCCGCATATATATTACCATTGCCCTTGATTTTCTTGACTGTATTTCTCTTAAATGTCAACATATACACGTGTGATTTAGTTTATGAATATTTTTCAATGCCGAGAACCTCGACCAGAGAGTAAAAAAGGCGTAAGGTTTACAATAGTGTAAAATTAACATGGGATTTACCGGGATAGGATTCGAGTTACAGGAACAAGGGCCAAACCAACCACCCAAGAATGGAATCGTCGAGCGAAAACACTTGACAACCCCCTAGAAGAAGCCTTTCTTGCCACCAGACCTTTCTCCATCAATTAGGAATCTGATGTCCTCACTAAACACATTCCTTAAATTGTAGCTATTTGTTGAGTGTTTTTTTTGGTGTCTAATCCGCATATATATCACCATTGACCTTGATTTTCTTGACTGTATATCTCTTAAAGGTCAACATATACACGTGTGATTTAGTTTACGAAGATTTTTCATTGCCGAGAACCTCGATCAGAGAGTAAAAAAGGCGTAAGGTTCACAATGGTGTAAAATTAAAATGGGATATACGGGGCTAGGATTCGAGTTACAGGAACAAGGACCAAACCAACCATCCAAGAATGGAATCGTCGCGCGAAAACACTTGACAAACTCTTAGAAGCAGCTTTTCTTGCCATCAGACCTTTCTCCATCAATTAGGAATCTGATACCGTCACTAAACAGATTCCTTAAATTGTAGCCATTTATTGAGTGCGTTTTTTTTTGGTGTGTAATCCGCATATATATCACCAGTGCCCTTGATTTTCCTGACTTTATGTCTCTTAAATGTCAACATATACACGTGTGATTTAGGTTACAACGATTTTTCATTGCCGAGAACCTCGATCAGAGAGTAAAAAAGGCGTAAGGTTCACAATAGTGTAAATTTAAAATGGGAATTACCGGGCTAGGATTCGAGTTACAGGAACAAGGGCCAAACCAACCACCCAAGAATGGAATCGTCGTGCGAAAACACTTGACAACCTCTTAGAAGCCGCTTTTCTTGCCACCAGACCTTTCTCCATCAATTAGGAATCTGTTGCCGTCACTAAACACATTACTTAAATTGTAGCCAATTGTTGAGTGTTTTTTTTGGTGTCTAATCCGCATATATATCACCATTGCCCTTGATTTTCTAGACTGTATATCTCTTAAATGTCAACATATACACGTGTGATTTAGTTTACGAAGATTTTTCAATGCTGAGAACCTCGATCAGAGAGTTAAAAATGCGTAAGGTTCACAATGGTGTAAAATTAAAATGGGATAAATCAGGCTAGGATTCGAGTTACAGGATTAAGGGCCAAAGCAACCACCCAATAATGGAATCGTCGAGGGAAAACACTTGACAACCTCCAATAAGCAGCTTTTCTTGCCACCCGACCTTTCTCCATCAATTAGGAATCTGATGGCGTCACTAAACACATTCCTTAAATTGTAGCCATTTGTTGAGTGTTTTTTTTTGTGTCTAATCCTCATATATATCACCATTGCCCTTGATTTTCTTTACTGTATATCTCTTAAATGTCAACATCTACACGTGTGATTTAGTTTACGAAGATTTTTCGATGCCGAGAACCTCGATCTGAGAGTAAAAAAGGCGTAAGGTTCACAATAGTGTAAAATTAACATGGGATATATCGGGCTAGGATTCGAGTTACAAGAACAAGGGCCAAACCAACTACCCAAGAATGGAATCGTCGAGCGAAAACACTTGACAACCCCCTAGCAGCAGCTTTTCTTGCCACCAGACCTTTCTCCATCAACTAGGAATCTGATGTCGTCACTAAACACATTCCTTAAATTGTTGCTATTTGTTGAGTGTTTTTTTGGTGTCTAATCCGCATATATATCACCATTGCCCTTGATTTTCTTGACTGTATATCTCTTAAATGTCAACATATATACGTGTGATTTAGTTTACGAAGATTTTTCAATGCCGAGAACCTCGATCAGAGAGTAAAAAAGGTGTAAGGTTTACAATGGTGTAAAATTAAAATAGGATATACCGGGGTAGGATTCTAGTTACAGGAACAAGGGCCAAACTAACCTTACAAGAATGGAATCGTGGAGCGAAAAACACTTGACAACCTCCTAGAAACAGTTTTTCTTGCCACCAGACCTTTCTCCATCAATTAGGAATCTGATGCCGTCACTAAACGCATTCCTTAAATAGTAGCCATTTGTTGAGTGTTTTTTTTGGTGTCTAATCCGCATATATATCACCATTGCCCTTGATTTTCTTGAATGTATATCTCTTAAATGTCAACATATACACGTGTGATTTAGTTTATGAAGATTTTTCAATGCCGAGAACCTCGATCAGAGAGTAAAAAAGGCGTAAGGTTCACAATGGTGTAAAATTAAAATGGGACATACCGGGATAGGATTCGAGTTACAGGAAGAAGGGCCAAACCAACCACCCAAGAATGGAATCGTCGAGCGAAAACACTTGACAACCTCCTAGAAGCAGCTTTTCTTGCCACCAAATCTTTCTCCATCAATTAGGAATCTGATGCCGTCACTAAACACATTCCTTAAATTGTAGCCATTTGTTGAGTGTTTTTTTGGTGTCTAATCCGCATATATATTACCATTGCCCTTGATTTTCTTGACTGTATATCTCTTAAATGTCAACATATACAAGTGTTATTTAGTTTACGAAGATTTTTCAATGTCGAGAACCTCGACCAGAGAGTAAAAAAGGCGTAAGGTTTACAATAGTGTAAAATTAACATGGGATTTACCGGGATAGGATTCGAGTTACAGGAACATGGGCCAAACCAACCACCCATGAATGGAATCGTCGAGCGAAAACACTTGAGAACCCCCTAGAAGCAGCTTTTCTTGCCACCAGACCTTTCTCCATCAATTAGGAATCTGATGTCCTCACTAAACACATTCCTTAAATTGTAACTATTTGTTGAGTGTTTTTTTTTGGTGTCTAATCCGCATATATATCACCATTGACCTTTATTTTCTTTACTGTATATCTCTTAAAGGTCAACATATACACGTGTGATTTAGTTTACGAAGATTTTTCATTGCCCAGAATCTCGATCAGAGAGTAAAAAAGGCGTAAGGTTCACAATGGTGTAAAATTAAAATGGGATATACGGGGCTAGGATTCGAGTTACAGGAACAAGGACCAAACCAACCATCCAAGAATGGAATCGTCGCGCTAAAACACTTGACAAACTCTTAGAAGCAGCTTTTCTTGCCATCAGACCTTTCTCCATCAATTAGGAATCTGATACCGTCACTAAACAGATTCCTTAAATTGTAGCCATTTATTGGGTGTGTTTTTTTTTGGTGTGTAATCCGCATATATATCACCATTGCCCTTGATTTTCTTGACCGTATGTCTCTGAAATGTCAACATATACACGTGTGATTTAGGTTACAAAGATTTTTCATTGCCGAGAACCTCGATCAGAGAGTAAAAAAGGCGTAAGGTTCACAATGGTGTAAAATTAAAATGGGAATTACCGGGCTAGGATTCGAGTTACAGGAACAAGGGCCAAACCAACCACCCAAAAATGGAATCGTCGTGCGAAAACACTTGACAACCTCTTAGAAGCAGCTTTTCTTGCCACCAGACCTTTCTCCATCAATTAGGAATCTGTTTCCGTCACTAAACACATTACTTAAATTGTAGCCAATTGTTGAGAGTTTTTTTTGGTGTCTAATCCGCATATATATCACCATTGCCCTTGATTTTCTAGACTGTATATCTCTTAAATGTCAACATATACACGTGTGATTTAGTTTACGAAGATTTTTCAATGCCGAGAACCTCGATCAGAGAGTTAAAAATGCGTAAGGTTCACAATGGTGTAAAATTTAAATGGGATATACCGGGATAGGATTCGAGTTACTGGAAGAAGGGCCAAACCAACCACCCAAGAATGGAATCGTCGAGCGAAAACACTTGACAACCTCCTAGAAACAACTTTTCTTGCCACCAGAACTTTCTCCATCAATTAAGAATCTGATGCTGTCACTAAACACATTCCTTAAATTGTAGCCATTTGTTGAGTGGTTTTTTGTGTCTAATCCACATATATATCACCATTGCCCTTGATTTTCTTGACTGTATATCTCTTAAATGTCAAGATATACACGTGTGATTTAGTTTAAGAATATTTTTCAATGCCGAGAACCTTGATCAGAGAGTAAAAAAGGCGTAAGGTTCACAATGGTGTAAAATTAAAATGGGATATACCGGGCTCGGATTCGAGTTACAGGAACAAGGGCCAAACCAACCACCCAAGAATGGAATCGTCGAGCGAAAACACTTGACAACCACCTAGAAGCAGCTTTTCTTGCCACCAGACCTTCCTCCATCAATTAGGAATCTGATGCCGTCACTAAACACATTCCTCAAATTGTAGCCATTTATGGAGTGTGTTTTTTTTGGTGTCTAATCCTCATATATATCACCATTGCCCTTGATTTTCTTGACTGTATGTCTCTTAAATGTCAACATATACACGTGTCATTTAGGTTACAAAGATTTTTCAATACCGAGAACCTCGATCAGAGAGTAAAAAAGGCGTAAGGTTCACAATGGTGTAAAATTAAAATGGGAATTACCGGGCTACGATTCGAGTTACAGGAACAAGGACCAAACCAACCACCCAAGAATGGAATCGTCGAGCGAAAACACTTGACAACCTCTTAGAAGCAGCTTTTCTTGCCACCAGACCTTTCTCCATTAATTAGGAATCTGATGCCGTCACTAAACACATTACTTAAATTGTAGCCATTTGGTGAGTGTTTTTTTTGGAGTCTAATCCGCATATATATCACCATTGCCCTTGATTTTCTTGACTGTATATCTCTTAAACGTCAACATATACACATGTGATTTGTTAACGAAGATTTTTCGATGCCGAGAACCTCGATTAGAGAGTTAAAAAGGCGTAAGGTTCACAATGGTGTAAAATTAAAATGGGAATTACCGGGCTAGGATTCGAGTTACAGGAACAAGGACCAAACCAACCACCCAAGAATGGAATCGTCGAGCGAAAACACTTGACAACCTCTTAGAAGCAGCTTTTCTTGCCACCAGACCTTTTTCCATCAATTAGGAATCTGATGCCGTCACTAAACACATTCCGTAAATTGTAGCCATTTGTTGTGTGTGTTTTTTGTGTCTAATCCACATATATATCACCATATCCCTTGATTTTCTTGACTGTATATCTCTTAAATGTCAACATATACACGTGTGATTTAGTTCACAAAGATTTTTCAATGCAGAGAACCTTAATCAGAGAGTAAAAAAGGCATAAGGTTCACAATGGTGTAAAATTAAAATGGGATATACCGGGCTAGGATTCGAGTTACAGGAACAAGGGCCAAACCAACCACCCAATAATGGAATCGTCGAGCGAAAACACTTGACAACCTCCTAGAAGCAGCTTTTCTTGCCACCAGACCTTTCTCCATCAATTAGGAATCTGATGCCGACACTAAACACATTCCTTAAATTGTAGCCATTTGTTGAGTGTTTTTTTTGTTGTCTAATCCGCATATATATCACCATTGCCCTTGATTTTCTTGATTGTATATCTCTTAAATGTCAACGTATACACGTGTGATTTAGTTTACGAAGATTTTTCAAAGCCGAGAAAATCGATCGGAGAGCAAAAAGGCGTAAGGTTCACAATGGTTTAAAATTAAAATGGGATATACCGGGCTAGGATTCGTGTTACAGGAACAAGGGCCAAACCAACCACTCAAGATTGGAATCGTCGAGCGAAAACACTTGACAACCTCCTAGAAGCAACTTTTCTTGCCACCAGACGTTTCTCCATCAATTGGGAATCTGATGCCGTCACTAAACACATTCCTTAAATTGTAGCCATTTGTTTAGTGTTTTTTTTTTGGTGCCTAATCGGCATATATATCACCATTTCCCTTGATTTTCTTGACTGTGTATCTCTTAAATGTTAACATATACACGTGTGATTTAGTTTACGAAGATTTTTCAATGCCGAGAACCTCGATCAGAGAGTAAAAAAGGCGTACGGTTCACAATGGTGTAAAATTAAAATGGGATATACCGGGCTAGGATTCGAGTAACAGGAACAAGGGCCAAACCTACCACCCAAGAATGGAATCGTCGAGCGAAAACACTTGACATCCTCCTAGAAGCAGCGTTTCTTGCCACTAGACCATTCTCCATCAATTAGGAATCTGATACCGTCACTAAACACATTCCTTAAATTGTTGCCCTCTGTTGAGTGTTTTTTTTGGTATCTAATTCCCAAATATATCACCATTTCCCTTGATTTTCTTGACTGTATATCTCTTAAATGACAACATATACACGTGTGATTTAGTTTACGAAGATTTTTTCAATGCCGAGAACCTCGATCAGAAAGTAAAAAAGGCGTAAGGTTCACAATGGTGTAAAATTAAAATGGGATATACCGGGCTAGGATTCGAGTTACAGGAACAAGGGCCAAATCAACCACCCAAGAATGGAATCGTCGAGCGAAAACACTTGACAACCTCCTAGAAGCAGCTTTTCTTGCCACCAGACCTTTTTTCCATCAATTAGGAATCGGATGCCGTCGCTAAACAAATTCTTTAAATTGTATCCATTTGTTGAGTGCTTTTTTGGTGTCTATTCCGCATATATATCACAATTACCCTTGATTTTCTTGACTATATATCTCTTAAATGTCAACATATACACGTGTGATTTAGTTTACGAAGATTTTTCAATGCCGAGAACTTCGATCAGAGAGTAAAAAAGGCATAAGGTTCACAATGGTGTAAAATTAAAATGGGATATACCGGGTTAGGAATCGTGTTACAAGAACAAGGGCCAAACCAACCACCCAAGAATGGAATCGTCGAGCGAAAACACTTGACAACCTCCTAGAAGCAGCTTTTCTTGCCACCAGACATTTCTCCATCAATTAGGCATCTGATGCCGTCACTGAACACATTCCTTAAATTGTTGCCATATGTTGAGTGTTTTTTTTTGGTGTCTAATCCGCATATATATCACCATTGCCCTTGATTTTCTTGATTGTATATCTCTTAAATGTCAACATATATACGTGTGATTTAGTTTACGAAGATTTTTCAATGCCGAGAACCTTGATCAGAGAGTAAAAAAGGCGTATGGTTCACAATGGTGTAAAATTAAAATGGGATATACTGGGCTTGGATTCGAGTTACAGGAACAAGGGCCAAACCAACCACCCAAGAATGGAATCGTCGAGCGAAAACACTTGACAACCTCCTAGAAGCAGCTTTTCTTGCCACCAGACCTTTCTCCATCAATTAGGAATCGGATGCCGTCGCTAAACAAATTCTTTAAATTGTATCCATTTGTTGAGTGTTTTTTTGGTGTCTATTCCGCATATATATCACAATTACCCTTGATTTTCTTGACTATATATCTCTTAAATGTCAACATATACACGTGTGATTTAGTTTACGAAGATTTTTCAATGCCGAGAACTTCGATCAGAGAGTAAAAAAGGCATAAGGTTCACAATGGTGTAAAATTAAAATGGGATATACCGGGTTAGGAATCGAGTTACAAGAACAAGGGCCAAACCAACCACCCAAGAATGGAATCGTCGAGCGAAAACACTTGACAACCTCCTAGAAGCAGCTTTTCTTGCCACCAGACCTTTCTCCATCAATTAGGCATCTGATGCCGTCACTGAACACATTCCTTAAATTGTTGCCATATGTTGAGTGTTTTTTTTTGGTGTCTAATCCGCATATATATCACCATTGCCCTTGATTTTCTTGATTGTATATCTCTTAAATGTCAACATATATACGTGTGATTTAGTTTACGAAGATTTTTCAATGCTGAGAACCTTGATCAGAGAGTAAAAAAGGCGTAAGGTTCACAATGGTGTAAAATTAAAATGGGATATACTGGGCTTGGATTCGAGTTACAGGAACAAGGGCCAAACCAACCACCCAAGAATGGAATCGTCGAGCGAAAACACTTGACAACCTCCTAGAAGCAGCTTTTCTTGCCACCAGACCTTTCTCCATCAATTAGGAATCTGATGACGTCACTAAACACATTCCTTAAAATGTAGCCATTTGTTGAGTGCCTTTTTAGGACCTTTTCTGTGGGACGTTTGTAAAAGAGGGTCCTAAAAACTATTTGATAGGACTAATGAACTGTTGGGGTCCTTTTATAATATACTCTACTAAACCGGTGTCCTAAAAAACTATTTAATATGATGGGTGATTTTTTGGGTTCTTATTATCATATAATTTAATAGGACACTTAAAATCTAGATCCTAATAAAGTACTTTATAAGGCATTTAATTGTTAGTGTCCCATTATGTGGTCCTTTATTAGGACACTTGATCATCTGGGTCCTATTATAACATAACTTAATCATTGTGGTGTTATTATAATACACTGTAATAGGACACTTGTGTTTTATAAATTTAACCTTTATAGGAAGCTTAATCATTGTGGTGTTATAAATTTAACCTTTAACGGATATCCAGAAATTCTACCCGTTTTGAAACCCGAAACCAAATTTTTTAATCTCGAAAATTTTTGTGAATTTATTTAACCAATTGAGAGATTCTTTGCTTTTTAATCTAATCTATACTATATAATAAAAGAAACCAATGAGGGGACACATGTCATTCATTGGAGCCATCTATTTTCTAGTTTTTTCATCTCTATCCTACTTAATTATAAACAATTAATATTAATTAAAAGATAATTACAAAATTAAATTTAATATAAATTTAAATAATTCGTATTGGAGATAATAAGAACCATAACCGCAACTCAAATACAGTATTCACTATATTTACGTGATATTTATAAGAACCGTCATTGCAATCACCCCAGCTATCATATATTGAGTATATCTGTTAGTTTTTTTAAAGATATAAATTTTTATTAGATTCATTCAACCCGTGTAATAAATGAGGTTTTTTTTTAAATATATAATATTTTTATTATTTAGTATACAAAATTACATTTATGCAACTCGTGTAATACACCGGGTTTCTTACTATACAAAATTACATTTATGTAACTCGTGTAATACACCGAGTTTCTAAAAATATAACTTTTTTTATTATGTGGTATATAAAATTAGAGTTATTCAATCCGTATAATACACAGGGTATATAAAGATATAACAAAATATAACTTTTTATTGATTGGTATATAAAATTACATGTACTCAACCCATACAATACATGAGGTTCTTAAAAATATAACTTTTTTCATTATTTAATATATAAAATTAAATTTAGTCAACCCGTACAATACACGGGTTCTTAAAGATATAATTTTTTATTATTTAATATATACAATTACATTTATTCAACCTATGTAATAAACGAGATTTTTTAAAGATATATTGTTTTATTATTTGGTATATAAAATTACATTTATTCAATCCATGTATTACACGAGGTTCTAACCTAGTTATCAATATAGTTATTTATTTATTTAGTTAATTAATTAATTTAGTTAATCTTTTTTCAATTTAAATTTTTTAACTATTATGTCATGATATAACCTAGTTAGGTTGATAGGTTTTAATAAAAGTTTCCAAGTAATATAAGTTAAGCCAAGTTAGCTTGATTAGTAAAGTTAGGGGGGGGGCTCTTTGTAACTTTTTAAACCTTCATTTAAAAAAATAGGATACGGTGGACCACCGGACTCGAACCCAGATCTCACCGGTAACCAAACGACCAACTAACCAATCCACCAGATACATTACACTTGACCAACATCAGTTGTTTATAGTCATAATGTCATATTTCAAATTTCACTTCAAAAAGTTTCCGTTCAAAAACAAACCCCTGAACACCTCTGACTTTCAAAATTTCTTTGATGATTTGCTGTGTTTCCTTTTTCCTTCTTTCCCTGATTTGTCGACGGAATTAACGTGAATGAAGTTACCATTTCTATACAACCATGAATCTAGACGCCTTCACAAACCAAAGACCAATCCTTCCCCTCTTTAATTTTCTGAAACAATAACTTACTGAACCAAGAAAATTAAAACGCGTTTAGAAAATTATAAGCTTTGTGATGTTCTCAGAACTCGAGATAAACAGAAACAACCCTTCCAAAAACTCTCCTCCGATTTACCTACACGTTTCGTCGGAGTCCCAAGCCATTCACCGGTGATCGGAGTATCGCCGGAGCTGTACGGGGATCTACAGGAGTTGTTTCCTTTTCGTTTCGTTCATCGAAGGAACCCGCAACTGTCGGAGAATTCAGACGTCGCCGGAAGATCGAAGAACTCGCCGGAGAATACGATTTCAACGGAACTCGACGCAATTCGTTTCGGTACATTTCTTTCCCGTCTATCCATCCTATCTTTTGTTGATACTTCCTTTATATAGTCCTTTAGTTCTGTACGAGCTTATAATTATATAAATATGATATACAGAAGATGAGTTAACAAGGATGTTATAACCACTATGTGTTTTTGTTCAATATAAAGAGGATGACTGACTATTAGCGTATAAATCAAATAGAATTCAAAATATAACAATTCTGAATAAGATAGTGTAGTGGCTGGAACGTTGCTTCTGAATAAGATAGTGTAGTTTCACAACAAGAAAATGAAGCAGGTTTATTTGATCTACTTGATTGCTTTTTTTTTTTGTTAAATCATATATTTAGTATTTTTAATGTATACATGTACATTGTAAATCATGTTCACTTTTTGTAGTTCGGAATGTACGTAAAAGAGTGAGAGGACCAACGCGTATGCCAAAGGTTTGGGCCCAAGAAAAAGGGGATAGAATTCCTATTTTAGTTAATGCACACGGACAACCTATTAATGACAAAAGTAGTCAATTGACATATTTCATAGGAACCCTTTCAAGGAGTGGAAAGTATTGTCCGATTTATAAACCATGGAATAAAGTTAAGGCCGCCAAAAAACAAGCGTTGCTTGCACTCTTAAAGGTACATAATTAAAAATATGTATGTTAATGACTTAAGTATTTGTTTTCTTGTAACCTGTTTCATTTTTAGACATAATTTGATATTCCTGAAGTTTCTAAAGGCTGGATATTCCAATCTTTTGGGCGGAAGGTGAAGAACTTGAGGGCAAGAGTTAAGGAACTATACCATGATCCGTCTTTGTAACTGAATGAACAAATAAGTTCTAGGCCAAAACAAGTGCAAAAAAAAAAAAAATAACACAATGGAAGAAACTTGTGAAGTATTGCAATAAAGAAAAGTCCAAGGTATGAAATAGTTTACCACTTTAAATAACATTAGTTTATTTCCCATTCTAAAATTTCACTTGTTTACTGAAGCTGGTAAGTGAAAAAAACAAGGCGAATCAGGCAAAGAAGAAGATGGTTCAAGTAACGGGTAAAAAAAGTTATGCTCGAGTCTGTGAAGAGCTAAAGGTGATTGTATGAGATAGTGCAATTGTTAATGTAGCATGTCGATATCCATTGTTAATACTTTTTTTAGTTTTATTCAAACATGCATCTAAGGGACAAGATCCAAGTCGATTGGAAATGTTTCATTCATGTTTCTCCAAAGATGGAACTACCAAAAATTTGGAAGCTTCAAATGCAATTGTAAGTAATATGCTTACATACTCATACACATATTTTTTCTATGTGTTCTTGATGCTGTTAAAAACACATACCTTATTTTTGTTACTATGTCTAATATAGGCACAGATGCAACAACTCAGTTCTAATCTTCCTGAGGGCTCGATCGATAAGCCTAGACCATATGATGTTTTTTCTAAAGTAATGGGTAATGATCGAAATGGTGATGCGGTTATGTATGGTCTGGGTGTTCGTGCTGCTGATGTTTGGGGTGTAATACCAAGTCGCTCGGCATGTCATAGAGAAAACATCCAATTGAAGTCTCAATGTGAAGAACTTACTAGTACTGTGGTCCAGTTACGAGCCCAAGTATCAGAGATGGAAGGGTCGAGGGGTGGTTCCTGTGTTTAACCTCTTGCATCACAACATTTCCCCAATGTAACCAATGGATATCAACGTTTACGTGTATTTTTCTATATAAATCTTTAAAAACCAATTTTCCTTAGTTTTTCTATAAAAATGTTAGCCTGCTAGTGTAAAACTTTATTATTTTTTTTTGTAAAATGATTTTTTGCACTATTATGACTAAAGTTTAATAAATATTTGATAAAAACTAAAATCTAGGTCGGAGATGAAGTTTTCCTCAAAAGCATTCTAAACTCTACCGAGATTGTAGCAAGAGGAAGGGTCCAGAGCTTGGACCCAAATGATCTAGTTGGTGGTACAGAGATTGGACCAGAATGGTGCGAGGTAAACGTTCAAGTACCAATAAAAAAAAGATGAAAACTTGGTAAGACCATATGGTTTATTTTCTACAATTCAAGATTGTATTGGTGCATCCATCGCATGGCCCTAACCATTCATCTCAGTATGTATTTGTTAAACTTGTGATACAAATAATTTTAATATCATGGAACTTAATGCTTATACATGGATGGTGTATTTGTAGGTAGTCCATGAGGATTGAGGATGACGCATGATGACTCAAGATTTTATACTTCTTATTTCTTTAATTGCTTTTAATTTCTTTGTTAAATGTTAAGACTTTATGTTAGATAATGTTATAACTTATTTATGGTTAGTGTTTTTGTTATGAACATGCTTATTTGAAATATAATGATTCTTTCATTAGTTGATGTTATACAATAACTATTAGGATGTTATATGTTGATGGTCTGTTTATAAAATTGGTTTTATAATCTTATTTGGGATATTAGGACCATTTTCTTGATATTAAAGTAGCTATAACGTTACATCATAAGGGTCCTATAAATTATTTTTTACTGACGCTTGTATGTGTATCAAAAGATTAAAAGTGGGTAATCACATATTAGAACATTGTAAAAGTGTCCTAATATGTTCTTTTTAGGACGCTATTTAAGTTGTCTATAGACATATTATGCGACCATAAAATTTGTTTCATAATCTTATTTGGTATATTAGGACCCTTTCCTTGGTACTAAATTAGCTATAATGTTACATCATAAGGGTCCTATCAATTAATTTTCTAAGGACGCTTGTAAGTGTATCAAAAGATTAAAAGTATGTAAACACATGTTAGAACATCGTAAAAGTGTCCTAATATGTTTTTATTAGGACACTATTTTGGTTGTTCAAAAACATATTACGCGACCATAAAATTGGTTTCATAATCTTATTTGTGATGTTAGGACACTTTTTTAGTTCCGGGACTTATTACGACCCCTTTACATGAAACGCTTTTACCATTGGTCCTATTAAATGAAAGGTCCTATAAAATAGCATTTTAGGACGCTTTTGCACGTACTAAAAACCCAGTTTTCTTGTAGTATCCGCATATATATCACCATTGCCCTTGATTTTCTTGACTCTATATCTCTTAAATGTCAACATATACACGTGTGATTTAGTTTACGAAGATTTTTGAATGCCGAGAACCTCAATCAGAGAGTAAAAAAGGCGTAAGGTTCACAATGGTGAAAAATTAAAATGGGATATACCGGGCTAGGATTCGAGTTACAGGAACAAGGGCCAAACCAACTACCCAAGAATGGAATCGTCGAGCGAAAACATTTGACAACCTCCTAGAAGCAGCTTTTCTTGCCACCAGACCTTTCTCCATCAAACAGGGATCTGATGCCATCACTAAACACATTCCTTAAATTGTAGCCATTTGTTGAGTGTTTTTTTTGGTGTCTAATCCGCATATATATCACCATTGCCCTTGATTTTCTTGATTGTATGTCTCTTAAATGTCAACATATACACGTTTGATTTAGTTTACGAAGATTTTTCAATGCCGAGAACCTCGATCAGAGAGTAAAAAAGGCGTAAGGTTCACAATGGTTTAAAATTAAAATGGGATATACCGGGCTAGGATTCGAGTTAGAGGGACAAGGGCCAAACCAACCACCCAAGAATGGAATCATCGAGCGAAAACACTTGACAACCTCCTAGAAGCATCTTTACTAGCCACCAGACCTTTCTCCATCAATTAGGAATCTGATGCCGTCACTAAAATGGTATATCTTGTGGCACCTGAAGAAAATCCGCAACAATCTTGATTTCTCACTTCACTCTTCCGTGCTTACTTGTCAAATTTCGGGATGAAATTTATTTCATGTTGGGGATGATGTGACAACCCGAACTCTCAAGGTTAGTGACGCCTTATCTCGTGATTTTAACCTCTAATTATCCATTTCTAGTGCACTGAACTGGCATCACTCCATTAAGCTTGAATCTAAACCTAAACGTTACATCTTGTTAAGTGTGAACCTTTGTTATATGTTATCTTGTTAAACGCTGCATGTTTATGTATTTGGGCCACCGCACATAAGTGATTCGATTCGGCCCAGTTTACTTGTGTTTATGTATTTCGGCCACATGTTTGTGTATTGTTTGGGCCGCATGTTTATGTATTTGTTTGGGCCACATGTTTATGTATTTGTGCTACATCTCGGCCTACCCATTCCCCCCTTTAATCAGATTGGCCCAATGCTAAACCTTCATGTATACGTAATCTAGTATGTATTGAGTTTGCATAATCCTTATTTTACCAAAAACCAACCCTATCTCGATCAAGAATACGCACGGCACACGGCAACAGGCGACTTTTTCCCCCTCTCTCGAGACATCACTTCATTAATTGAGGATCTTGGTTAGTATATATATATATTCATGTTGATTCTTATTTGATTGTTCTTTATGTAATTACGAATTGCAAAAGTGCTATAATATGTTGATTTTTTCGTTGATGATGAGCATGCTATTGAAAGAGTATTATTAAGTTATTGTTACTTGATATTATTGTGAGTTGTTTCTTGGCATGGTGAGTTATAATTGGATTTGTTTAATGTATAATTGATATTGAACATAGATTGGGTATTAGTATAATAAACAGTGATAGTGGTGCTGAATAACAATTATTTTTGTTAGTTTCCTTTGATAAACATAACTCGGTGATAATGGTTTTGTGAACATGATTGAATGGAATTTTTTTTATGATTTCATAATCATAAACAACTTTAGATGTTGGAACACTAGGACTCTAGTAATAATACATAATATGAGGAATCTGATATTATGCGATTGGAGGAGGATATGTAACGAGAATTAATATATGATTTCAAGGTGACTTGTTATTAATCAGGTAATCGGGTTAGATAAAAATTGATTAGAATGAATATGTATTATGGCGAAAGTTAGATGATGGCATACAATCTGTTTTGGGGCGAATTGGGTCATGCAACTTGTTGGGCCGTTTAATCAATATGCAAGCAGCTGGGCTGCGTGACTTCGGGTCACCTGCTGAGTTCAAACTTTGTGTGTATTTAATTGTACTTGGGCCAATCAGTCACACACACACTTACCTAAGGCCAAGTCGAGTGGGCCATATAACTGTGTAATGAATTCTATGGACTATTAGGGGTATGTTTTCACATAAGGTTGTTATGTAAACTAGTATGACATTCAAATATTTGTCGTGTGATTTTACAATGCTAACGGACTAATTAATGCATAGTTAACTGTTGTGACTCGTATGATGTTATGTGTAATTCCTGAGCGTTACCGGCATAGCATGTGTAAAGAATACGTGCCTTATGAGCAGGAGTTACATACCAAAACTCACCCCTGAACCTCTCACAAGGGCCTCTAAAACAATTACTCATACCAAAACTCTTCTTTCTCCAAAAGTCGTCATCAAACCAACTCGACTTATGCTCGCTCATGGGGAATTTATACCTCGAGTTACATACTAAAATACCATCCCCACACTTAGTTTCCTTCACACCTCCCGAACTAAACTCTCCCCATTCATCTTCCTCTACCGAACTCCAAGAACTATTCTTAAACTCAACCTCACCTCCTATTACCTCCACATTTTCCTTAAACCTAACATGCTTCTCCTTCTTCATATCACTCTCCATTCTAGCATCTCCAATTCCCTTTAACTCTTGCCTAATTACCGAGGGCGTCCCTACCTTCTCGGATTTTTTCCCATTAACATGGAATGTAACCGTGTCATCAGTGACACCAAGAGTTATCTTACCGCCATGAACATCTATTATAGCTTTCGCGGTAGAAAGGAATGGACGACCTAAGATGAGTGAAAGACAAGATTGTCCACTCGGATCCTCGCCCATGTCTAGAACAACAAAATCAGTAGGAAACACAAACTTACCTACTTTCACTAGCACGTTTTCAACTATACCTCTAGGAAATTTCACTGAACGATCGGCGAGTTGAACATTCATGTAGATCGGGGTAGGCTCTCCTAGCTTGAGCTTCTTAAACACAGAATATGGCATCACATTTATACTAGCTCCTAGGTCGGCCAAAGCAGTCCTAAACTCATAACCCTCTATCTCACAAGGAATGGTGAAACTTCCTGGATCTGGCATCTTTGTGGGAAGTTTGTTTGAGATCACCGCAGAACATTCTTCACTCAATGTAATAATCGAAAGATCCTCAATTTTCTTCTTATTGAGCAGGAGTCCCTTGAGAAACTTGGCAAATTTAGGCATTTTAGCCAAAGCCTCAAGGAAGGGAATGTCTACATAGAGCTTTTTGATCATCTCCAAAAACCCATTATACTGATCAATTTGCTTCTTGTTCAAAAGTCTCGTAGGGTATGGAGGAATGGGCTCATACACTTCAACCGGTTCTTTTACATTCTCATCTTCCGGTTCAACCACCTTTTCAACTACCTTTTCCGGTTCTACCTCTTTCTCAACAACCCTCTCAGGTTCTATCAACTTCTCTATCTCAAACCCCTCATCAAAAAGTCCTGTGCTCCTATCACTACATGTGAACACGGCATGTAACTGGGCATTAGGGTTAAGCTGGGTGGTGCTAGGGAATGAACCTGCGGGCCTCTCAGTCATCCTATTCGCTATCTCTTCTACGGTCCTCTCTAGACTCTGTATGGTGGACCCCTGATTCCTAAACATCATCTCAAACTCCTGGTTTTTCTTCAGCTGCTCCTGATGTCTAGCCTCACCCTGCATCACTATCGACTCTAGGAGTTTGTTAGTCCTACTCTGACTCTCCTCATTCCTCTTCAAAAACTCACTCAGCTCAGACTTAGGCTCTCCACTAATCTGTCCATCAGCAGGGGTCGGAAAGAGACTCTGACGTGGTTGGAATCCAGGGGGATTCCCGCCTCTCCAGTTCTAGGTTTGGCGTGGCTGCCATCCAGAGTTGTAACCCTGGCCTCGTCCCTGGTTCTGGACAAAACTCAACTCCTCCTCAGATCCTACAGGGCAATCTATCGTCTCATGCCCACCTCTACACACCTCACACTTAGAACTAATCTTAACCTGAATGTCCTTGACCATCTTTGTCAAGGATTCGACCTGGGCGGCTAAAGCTACGCTAGAATCTACCGTAAGAATACCTTTAGGGGCAGCAGTAATGCCCCCAAAGCCTGGCTCGGTGTAAGTACTGGTGGCTAGATCCTCCATCATCTCAAGACACTCAACAGCTGTCTTGGTCTTCATCATGTTGCCTCCTGCTGTGGAGTCAAGCAGTCTCTTAGTTGCTTCAGAAACTCCATTATAGAATTTCTCGACAACTCTCCACTCCTCAAGCCCATGGTGTGGGCACTTGTTCAGCAGCGCCTTAAACCTATCCCAAGTCTCGTAGAAAGACTCCCCCGGCTGCTCAGTGAATGCGTAGATGAGATTTCTAAGACGAGCAGTTTTCGCAGGTGGGAAGTATTTCTGTAAGAATTTAGACTGAAGATCATTCCAAGTGGTGATAGCTCCCTGTGGAAGGGAGTCCAACCAGATAGCAGCCTGATCAGTGAGTGAGAATGGAAACAAACGAAGATGAATGGCCTCCTCAGTGACGCCTGTAAGACGGAAAGTACTACAGACCCTACCGAATCTAGTCAGATGAGCATGTGGGTCCTCGTCTCGTGAACCATGGAACTGGACCGAATGGGTAATGGTGTTGATCAAGGTGGGTGGGATGGTCCAGTTGTTCGCCTCTACAGTGGGAAGTGTGATGCTCGAGCGAACGGTGGTGGGAGCAACACTAATGTGATCAGCAACAGTCCTACGATCAGCCATAACTACTTCGGGTTCTAAATTGAATTCTACTTTTGGAACCTTAAACTTAAGCTGACGTAGGCGACGATGGAATTCGGATTCGGGCTTAGAGAATGGTGAAGTATCAGGTGGGCCCGAGGAACGTGTGTGCATATACTGAAAAGCAAGTAGAACGGCACGAATCACAAACAAGCAAGCTAAACAATTAGGCACACAGAACTAGCAAGTATCATAAGAAAGCAAACAACTATTTTTTTTTTTTGGTTTTTATTATTTTTTTTTAATTTTTTTAACTAAGAAATAAAACAAACAACTAATCTAAGAAAGCAGTAAAATGGCTAAATCCCCGACTCGGGTCGTCCTCAAAAGCGCACTGTGTCCCCGGCAACGGCGCCAAAAACTTGATGTGTGAAATATGTATTAATTAAATTCAACAAGTTTTAAAATTGGAAAAAACCTGTAAACCACACACTACCGGCAAGTGTACCGGTCGTAAGTAGTAAAACAAGCAAGTCCGAGTATCGAACCGTGGACACAATCTAGCGACTCTTGATACTAAACCTCTATCGAGCCCTAGCCTAATAATTTGTTTGTTTGAGAGAATGGTTTTAACTAAATACTTCAGATAAAACAGAGCAGAAGACTCAGGAAATTGAAGGAAAACTCAAATGCTAGGAGAAAACAGCTACCTAGGTCTAGAATCCTACCCGTAACTTACAACTCTCGGAATTGGATAATGGAATGGCTACCGGGTTCCTAAAAATACGACTAACTCAAGAAAACCCTAAAGACTGCTAGATCACCTCCCGGTCTCACTAACACCTCTCGGACAATCCTAAGTAGACGTGTAAATCACCGGTTACTAGATCAGATCACCTCCCGGTCTCACTTCACTAGGGAATGCTAAGGTACCCAAATGACTCGCTCACCTCCCGGTCTCGCTAATCACAACACACCCTAAAGTATGAAGGGGTAATCTAGGGTTGATGATAACAACTCAAGTTTGCTAGGAAAACTAAGATAGCTAAGTAAGGATCTCCTCCCGGTCTCACCTTTACCCAACACCTAAGAACTAGACAAACCGACACTCTATCTCCTCCCGGTCTCAAGAGCGGCAAAACACTAATTTCAAAGACTCACAAGGTTGCTTATAGGGTTATCTAAGACAAGAAACCTCTAGATTATACCACTAACACAAAGTCTATGGAAAATCACGTGTAACCCTAGATCTGAAACTACCAAAGTAACAAACGTAGAGAAAACGCAAAGCAACAATCAAGTAAACCGATTACTATAAGCATTCATACGCATTATCATCAACAACACAAAGATATTTTACCAAAACATCAAACCAAAAATTATATTATCCAAAACCGAAAGTTATAAGTCATAAAGTATTCATCAATACGACCTAGGTAGCATAAAAGTTTAGCTACTCATGTTCAAAAGCAAAACACAAATAAATTTAGAGTTATAAAATTCAGCAAACATGTCTAATATATCAAGTTTTAACGACCCAAAAATAATAAACGATGTCTAACCGAACAAAAGCAATAAACTTTATGCCAAGTTCTTCAACACGAGCCTTCTCTTTCTTCTTCTCCGCTTCAGAATTCTGCCTCTTTTTCTTCTGTTCGTCTCCTTGTATCCGTTGTTGCCGTCAACTGATAATCAATAATCAAAGTTGTTGCTGCCTTCTACGTTTTTTATTCTGTCGTATGATGTGTAATTGCCGTAGGGCACACCCTTTAATTTTGCATCCTCCCCAATTTTATACAAAAACAGCCTTTTACCATTTGGACTTTCTAATGCAATTGTAGATGTAGTGGCCTGGCCCATTGTCTTGGGTGACTTCCTCCTCTAATTCGTATGCCATCCTAAAATAAATAACCAAATAATATTTCTTTTCTTTTTTTCTTTTTCTTTTTGATCCTTGCGCCAACAATTTAGAATTCACGTGAATTCTAGTCTTGCCATCATATGGAATTAATTTCAAGTTTGGTATAATGTGCACTTTAGCCCCCTTGAGTTCCATGAACTATTTTTTTAAGAACTTTTCTTTAATTGCGATTTAACCTTTCGTCTTTCAGCTTCGTTTAATATTTCCTGATTCACACCCTGACCTGTAATAATAATAAATAATAAAATATATGTCTAAATATTATAAAAATGACTCTAAACTATCAAAATAATATACAAAATACACGGGTAAATGACAGTGTTTTTCAACACATCATGACTTCTACTTGAACTTGCATCTTAAATCCTCTCTTTTCTTGTATAGAATCATGAGTGGACGTGGAGGAGGACAAGGTGGTGGACGTGGCCACATTGCTATGACGCAGGCCAAATTAACCAACTTGATCAACACTCGTGTAGCTGACGCCCTAGCGGCTTACCAGGCTGGTACGATATGTGCCAAATACTTTCTCTTCTTGTGTCGTATACCCGAATCTTACTTGTGCATTGTACGTTATTTTGTTTTTGGTCAACCTGCGAATCAAAACAATCCACCTGCTCAACCTGCTTGTATGTTCAAGATGTTCATGGATTGTAAGCCACAGACCTTCAGTGGGACTGAAGGGGCTGTAGGACTCCTGCGATGGTTTGAGAAGGAAGAAGCGGTATTTGCGATGTGTAACTGTCCTGCTGGGGACAGAGTGAAGTATGCTACAGGCACACTCGAGGATGGTGCCCTGACATGGTGGAATACCCAGGTTCAGATGTTGGGTATCGAAATGGAAAATGCCACCACTTGGGAAGACTTTAAGGAGTTGATGAGGGAGGAGTATTGTCCTCGTGATGAGGTTCAGAAATTGGAGAACGAGTACTACAATCCGAAAATGGAGGGATCTGAGATCGAAGTATTCACAAGGAGGTCTAATGATTTAGCAACTTTGTGCCCTAACCTGTCTCGACCCCCACATCGGCGAATCGAGTTATATCTCAAGGGCTTAGCACCAGCTGTTAAGTGTGAACCTTTGTTATATGTTATCTTGTTAAACGATACATGTTTATGTATTTGAGCCACCGCACATAAGTGATTCGACTCGGCCCAGTTTACTTGTGTTTATGTATTTGGGCCACATGTTTATGTATTGTTTGGGCCGCATGTTTATGTATTTTTTTGGGCCACATGTTTATGTATTTGTGCTACCTCTCGGCCTACCCATTCCCCCCTTTAATCAGATTGGCCCAATACTAAACCTTCATGTATACGTAATCTAGTATGTATTGAGTTTGGATAATCCTTATTTTACCAAAAACAAACCCTATCTCGATCAAGAATACACACGACACACGGCAACAGGAGACTTTTTCCCCCTCTCTCGAGACATTACTTCATTAATTGAGGATCTTGGTTAGTATATATATATATATATATATATATATATATATATTCATGTTGATTCTTATTTGATTGTTCTTTATGTATTTATGAATTGCAAAAGTGCTATAATATGTTGATTTTTTCGTTGATGATGAGCATGCTATTGAAAGATTGTTATTAAGTTATTGCTACTTGATATTATTGTGAGTTGTTTCTTGGCATGGTGAGTTATAATTGGATTTGTTTAATGTATAATTGATATTGAACATAGATTGGGTATTAGTATAATAAACAGTGATAGTGGTGCTGAATAACAATTATTTTTGTTAGTTTCCTTTGATAAACATAACTCGGTGATAATGGTTTTGTGAACATGATTGAATGGATTTTTTTTATGATTTCATAATCATAAACAACTTTAGATGTTGGAACACTAGGACTCTAGTAATAATAGATAATATGAGGAATCTGATATTATGCGATTGGAGGAGGATATGTAACGAGAATTAATATATGATTTCAAGGTGACTTGTTATTAATTAGGTAATCGGGTTAGACAAGAATTGATTAGAATGAATATGTATTATGGCGAAAGTTAGATGATGGCATACAATCTGTTTTGGGGCGAATTGGGTCATGCAACTTGTTGGGCCGTTTAATCAATATGCAAGCAGCTGGGCTGCGTGACTTCGGGTCACCAGCTGAGTTCAAACTTTGTGTGTATTTAATTGTACTTGGGCCAATCAGTCACACACACACTTACCTAAGGCCAAGTAGAGTGGGCCATATAACTATGTAATGAATTCTATGGACTATTAGGGGTATGTTTTCACATAAGGTTGTTATGTAAACTAGTATGACATTCAAATATTTGTCGTGTGATTTTACAATGCTAACGGACTAATTAATGCATAGTTAACTGTTGTGACTCGTATGATGTTATGTGTAATTCCTGAGCGTTACTGGCATAGCATGTGTAAAGAATACATGCCTTATGTACATACGAAGCTGATTGTTATTGGTAATCACAATAGGGACTAATTGACCAACTTGGAATACGTGTCTTAAACTTACCGAGCAAAACAAAGGTGAGTTCATCTCTTGAGCATGTGTCCCGGTGGTTGGGACAGTCAGTGGGTATCCCGGGGAGGGATAAGTCTTTTGGGTAAAACTGGGATGTTGGATAATAATCTCACCCTATCACTCTTAAGTCCCATCTTTTGTTACCTGGGAGGTAACGAGGTATTAGTTGGTAGCGCTACTTAGGTTTGGCACCCTCACACCGTACCGGGGAGGACGATTGTGAACAAATGACCCAGTCATGCCCAGTGTTGTGATAGGAGCACTGGGGAACGTGCAAAACATACATCAGGAGCCGTCTTGTTTAATGGATTAACTAAACGCTTGGTAACCAACGTTTTCTTAAAACTTTGAACTCACCAGCATTGTCTGAGACACTTGTTACATGCTCGCAGGTCGTTAGGTATCATGGATTTGGGAACTTGCTGTCTGGAATGGCAGGAGTGGTCATGGGTTGACTGGAGGGATTCTTGTGATTGAATTCTTGATACTATACTTTGGTTTCGAAACAATTTAACTTTGGTTTATTATTTACTTCTGCTGAACATATTGGTTTTCATTTAAACTTGATGATGGTATTTTATTAATGATTAAGAACTTTATTTAGAAACTTGTAAGGGTTCAACAAAATTAGTGGCTCATTGTTGGTACGTCACACGCCTATTAGAGACACTCCTAGGTGGTATTTTGGGGGTGTGACAGTAGCCATTTTTTGAGTGTTTTTTTTTTGGTGTCTAATCCGCATATATATCACCATTGCCCTTGATTTTCTTGACTTTATATCTCTTAAATGTCAACATATATACGTGTGATTTAGTTTATGAAGATTTTTCAATGCCTAGAACCTCGATTAGAGAGTAAAAAAGGCGTAAGGTTCACATTTGTGTAAAATTAAAATGGGATATACCGGGTTAGGAATCGAGTTACAGGAACAAGGGACAAACCAACCACCCAAGAATGGAATCGTCGAGCGAAAACACTTGACAGCCTCCTAGAAGCAGCTTTTCTTGCCACCAGACCTTTCTCCATCAATTAAGAATCTGATGCCGTTACTAAAGACATTCCTTAAATTGTAGCCATTTGTTGTGTGTTTTTTTGGTGTCTAATCCGCATATATATCACCATTGCCCTTGATTTTCTTGACTGTATATCTCTTAAATGTCAACATATACATGTGTGATTTAGTTTACGAAGATTTTTCAATGCCGAGAACCTCGATCAGAGAGTAAAAAAGGCGTAAGGTTCACGATGGTGTAAAATTAAAATGGGATATACCGGGTTTGGATTCGAGTTACAGGAACAAGGGCCAAACCAACAACCCAAGAATGGAATCGTCGAGCGAAAACACTTGACAGCCTCCTAGAAGCAGCTTTTCTTGCCACCAGACCTTTCTCCATCAATTAGGAATTTGATGCCGTCACTAAACACATTCCTTAAATTGTAGCCACTCATTGAGTGTTTTTTTTGTGTCTAATCCGCATATATATCACCATTGCCCTTGATTTTCTTGACTGTATATCTCTTAAATGTCAACATATACACGTGTGATTTAGTTTACGAAGATTTTTCAATGCCGAGAACCTCGATCAGAGAGTAAAAAAGGCGTAAGGTTCACAATGGTGTAAAATTAAAATGGGATATACCGGGCTACGATTAGAGTTACTGGAACAAGGGCCAAACCAACCACCCAAGAATGGAATCATCGAGCGAAAACACATGACAACCTCCTAGAAGCAGCTTTTCTTGCCACCAGACCTTTCTCCATCAATTAGGAATCTGATGTCGTCACTAAACACATTCCTTAAATTGTAGCCATTTGTTGAGTGTTTTTTTTGGTGTCTAATCCGCATATATATCACCATTTCCCTTGATTTTCTTGACTGTATATCTCTTAAATGTCAACATATATATGTTTGATTTAGTTTGCGAAGATTTTTCAATGCCGAGAACCTCGATCAGAGAGTAAAAAAGGCGTAAGGTTCACAATGGTGTAAAATTAAAATGGGATATACCGGGCTAGGATTCGAGTTACAGGAAAAAGTGCCAAACCGACCACCCAAGAATGGAATCGTCGAGCGAAAACACTTGACAGCCTCCTAGAAGCATCTTTTCATGCCACCAGACCTTTCTCCATTAATTAGGAAACTGATGCCGTCACTAAACACATTTCTTAAATTGTAGCCATTTTTTAGCGTTTTTTTTTTGGTGTCTAATCCGCATATATATCACCATTGCGCTTGATTTTCTTGACTGTATATCTCTTAAATGTCAACATATACACGTGTGATTTAGTTTACGAAGATTTTTCAAAGCCGAGAACCTCGATCAGAGAGTAAAAAAGGCGTAAGGTTCACAATGGTGTAAAATTAAAATGGGATATACCGGGCTAGGATTCGAGTTACAGGAACAAGTGCCAAACCAACCAACCAAAAATGGAATCGTTGAGCGAAAACACTTGACAACCTCCTAGAAGCAGCTTTTCTTGCCACCAAACCTTTCTCCATCAATTAGGAATCTGATGCCATTGCTAAACACATTCCTTAAATTGTAGCCATTTGTTGTGTGTTTTTTTGGTGTCTAATCCGCATATATATCACCATTGCCCTTGATTTTCTTGACTGTATATCTCTTATATATCAACATATACACATGTGATTTAGTTTACGAAGATTTTTCAATGCCGAGAACCTCGATCAAAGAGTAAAAAAGGCGTAAGGTTCACAATGGTGTAAAATTAAAATGGGATATACCGGGCTTGGATTCGAGTTACAGGAACAAGGGCAAAACCAACCATTTAAGAATGGAATCGTCGAAGGAAAACACTTGACAGCCTCCTAGAAGCAGCTTTTCTTGCCTCCAGACCTTTCTCCATCAATTAGGAATCTGATGCCGTCACTAAAAACATTCCTTAAATTGTAGCCATTTGTTGAGTGTTTTTTTTGTTTGTGTCTAATCCGCATATATATCACCATTGCCCTTGATTTTCTTGACTGTATATCTCTTAAATGTCAACATATACACGTGTGATTTAGTTTACGAAGATTTTTCAATGCCGAGAACCTCGATCGGAGAGTAAAAAAGGCGTAAGGTTCACAATGGTGTAAAATTAAAATGGGATATACCGGGCTAGGATTCGAGTTACAGCAACAAGGGCCAAACCAACCACCCAAGAATGGAATCGTCGAGCGAAAACACTTGACAATTACCTAGAAGCAGCTTTTCTTGCCACTAGACCTTTCTCCATCAATTAGGAATCTGATGCCGTCACTAAACACATTTCTTAAATTGTAGCCATTTTTTAGTGTTTTTTTTGTTGGTGTCTAATCCGCATATATATCACCATTGCGCTTGATTTTCATGACTGTATATCTCTTAAATGTCAACATATACATGTGTGATTCAGTTTACGAAGATTTTTCAATGCCGAGAACCTCGATCAGAGAGTAAAAAAGGCGTAAGGTTCACAATGGTGTAAAATTAAAATGGGATATACCGGGCTAGGATTCGAGTTACAGGAACAAGGGCCAAACCAACCACCCAAAAATGGAATCGTTGAGCTAAAACACTTGACAACCTCCTAGAAGAAGCTTTTCTTGCCACCAAACCTTTCTCCATCAATTAGGAATCTGATGCCATTGCTAAACACATTCCTTAAATTGGAGCCATTTGTTGAGTGTTTTTTTGGTGTCTAATCCGCATATATATCACCATTGCCCTTGATTTTCTTGATTGTATATCTCTTATATGTCAACATATACACGTGTGATTAAGTTTACAAAGATTTTTCAATGCCGAGAACCTTGATCAAAGGGTAAAAAAGGCGTAAGGCTCACAATGTTGTAAAATTAAAATGGGATATACCGGGCTAGAATTCAAGTTACAGGAACAAGGGCCAAACCAACCACCCAAGAATGGAATCGTCGAGCGAAAACACTTGACAGCCTCCTAGAAGCAGCTTTTCTTGCCTCCAGACCTTTCTCCATCAATTAGGAATCTGATGCCGTCACTAAACACATTCCTTAAATTGTAGCCATTTGTTGAGTGTTTTTTTTGTTTGTGTCTAATCCGCATATATATCACCATTGCCCTTGATTTTCTTGACTGTATATCTCTTAAATGTCAACATATACACGTGTGATTTAGTTTACGAAGATTTTTCAATGCCGAGAACCTCGATCGGAGAGTAAAAAAGGCGTAAGGTTCACAATGGTGTAAACTTAAAATGGGATATACCGGGCTAGGATTCGAGTTACAGCAACAAGGGCCAAACCGACCACCAAAGAAAGGAATCGTCGAGCGAAAACACTTGACAATTACCTAGAAGCAGCTTTTCTTGCCACTAGACCTTTCTCCATCAATTAGGAATCTGATGCCGTCACTAAACACATTTCTTAAATTGTAGCCATTTTTTAGTGTTTTTTTTGTTGGTGTCTAATCCGCATATATATCACCATTGCGCTTGATTTTCATGACTGTATATCTCTTAAATGTCAACATATACACGTGTGATTCAGTTTACGAAGATTTTTCAATGCCGAGAACCTCGATCAGAGAGTAAAAAAGGCGTAAGGTTCACAATGGTGTAAAATTAAAATGGGATATACCGGGCTAGGATTCGAGTTACAGGAACAAGGGCCAAACCAACCACCCAAAAATGGAATCGTTGAGCTAAAACACTTGACAACCTCCTAGAAGAAGCTTTTCTTGCCACCAAACCTTTCTCCATCAATTAGGAATCTGATGCCATTGCTAAACACATTCCTTAAATTGGAGCCATTTGTTGAGTGTTTTTTTGGTGTCTAATCCGCATATATATCACCATTGCCCTTGATTTTCTTGACTTTATATCTCTTAAATGTCAACATATACACGTGTGATTTAGTTTATGAAGATTTTTCAATGCCTAGAACCTCGATCAAAGGGTAAAAAAGGCGTAAGGCTCACAATGTTGTAAAATTAAAATGGGATATACCGCGCTAGAATTCAAGTTACAGGAACAAGGGCCAAACCAACCACCCAAGAATGGAATCGTCGAGCGAAAACACTTGACAGCCTCCTAGAAGCAGCTTTTCTTGCCACCAGACCTTTCTCCATCAATTAGGAATCTGATGCCGTTACTAAACACATTCCTTAAATTGTAGCCATTTGTTGTGTGTTTTTTTGGTGTCTAATCCGCATATATATCACCATTGCCCTTGATTTTCTTGACTGTATATCTCTTAAATGTCAACATATACACGTGTGATTTAGTGTACGAAGATTTTTCAATGCCGAGAACCTCGATCAAAGAGTAAAAAAGGCGTAAGGTTCACAATGGTGTAAAATTAAAATGGGATATACCGGGCTTGGATTCGAGTTACAGGAACAAGGGCAAAACCAACCACTTAAGAATGGAATCGTCGAAGGAAAACACTTGACAGCCTCCTAGAAGCAGCTTTTCTTGCCTCCAGACCTTTCTCCATCAATTAGGAATCTGATGCCGTCACTAAACACATTCCTTAAATTGTAGCCATTTGTTGAGTGTTTTTTTTGTTTGTGTCTAATCCGCATATATATCACCATTGCCCTTGATTTTCTTGACTGTATATCTCTTAAATGTCAACATATACACGTGTGATTTAGTTTACGAAGATTTTTCAATGCCGAGAACCTCGATCGGAGAGTAAAAAAGGCGTAAGGTTCACAATGGTGTAAAATTAAAATGGGATATACCGGGCTAGGATTCGAGTTACAGCAACAAGGGCCAAACCAACCACCCAAGAAAGGAATCGTCGAGCGAAAACACTTGACAATTACCTAGAAGCAGCTTTTCTTGCCACTAGACCTTTCTCCATCAATTAGGAATCTGATGCCGTCACTAAACACATTTCTTAAATTGTAGCCATTTTTTAGTGTTTTTTTTGTTGGTGTCTAATCCGCATATATATCACCATTGCGCTTGATTTTCATGACTGTATATCTCTTAAATGTCAACAAATACACGTGTGATTCAGTTTACGAAGATTTTTCAATGCCGAGAACCTCGATCAGAGAGTAAAAAAGGCGTAAGGTTCACAATGGTGTAAAATTAAAATGGGATATACCGGGCTAGGATTCGAGTTACAGGAACAAGGGCCAAATCAACCACCCAAAAATGGAATCGTTGAGCTAAAACACTTGACAACCTCCTAGAAGAAGCTTTTCTTGCCACCAAACCTTTCTCCATCAATTAGGAATCTGATGCCATTGCTAAACACATTCCTTAAATTGGAGCCATTTGTTGAGTGTTTTTTTGGTGTCTAATCCGCATATATATCACCATTGCCCTTGATTTTCTTGATTGTATATCTCTTATATGTCAACATATACACGTGTGATTAAGTTTACAAAGATTTTTCAATGCCGAGAACCTCGATCAAAGGGTAAAAAAGGCGTAAGGCTCACAATGTTGTAAAATTAAAATGGGATATACCGGGCTAGAATTCAAGTTAAAGGAACAAGGGCCAAACCAACCACCCAAGAATGGAATCGTCGAGCGAAAACACTTGACAGCCTCCTAGAAGCAGCTTTTCTTGCCTCCAGACCTTTCTCCATCAATTAGGAATCTGATGCCGTCACTAAACACATTCCTTAAATTGTAGCCATTTGTTGAGTGTTTTTTTTGTTTGTGTCTAATCCGCATATATATCACCATTGCCCTTGATTTTCTTGACTGTATATCTCTTAAATGTCAACATATACACGTGTGATTTAGTTTACGAAGATTTTTCAATGCCGAGAACCTCGATCGGAGAGTAAAAAAGGCGTAAGGTTCACAATGGTGTAAAATTAAAATGGGATATACCGGGCTAGGATTCGAGTTACAGCAACAAGGGCCAAACCAACCACCCAAGAAAGGAATCGTCGAGCGAAAACACTTGACAATTACCTAGAAGCAGCTTTTCTTGCCACTAGACCTTTCTCCATCAATTAGGAATCTGATGCCGTCACTAAACACATTTCTTAAATTGTAGCCATTTTTTAGTGTTTTTTTTGTTGGTGTCTAATCCGCATATATATCACCATTGCGCTTGATTTTCATGACTGTATATCTCTTAAATGTCAACATATACACGTGTGAATCAGTTTACGAAGATTTTTCAATGCCGAGAACCTCGATCAGAGAGTAAAAAAGGCGTAAGGTTCACAATGGTGTAAAATTAAAATGGGATATACCGGGCTAGGATTCGAGTTACAGGAACAAGGGCCAAATCAACCACCCAAAAATGGAATCGTTGAGCTAAAACACTTGACAACCTCCTAGAAGAAGCTTTTCTTGCCACCAAACCTTTCTCCATCAATTAGGAATCTGATGCCATTGCTAAACACATTCCTTAAATTGGAGCCATTTGTTGAGTGTTTTTTTGGTGTCTAATCCGCATATATATCACCATTGCCCTTGATTTTCTTGATTGTATATCTCTTATATGTCAACATATACACGTGTGATTAAGTTTACAAAGATTTTTCAATGCCGAGAACCTCGATCAAAGGGTAAAAAAGGCGTAAGGCTCACAATGTTGTAAAATTAAAATGGGATATACCGGGCTAGAATTCAAGTTAAAGGAACAAGGGCCAAACCAACCACCCAAGAATGGAATCGTCGAGCGAAAACACTTGACAGCCTCCTAGAAGCAGCTTTTCTTGCCTCCAGACCTTTCTCCATCAATTAGGAATCTGATGCCGTCACTAAACACATTCCTTAAATTGTAGCCATTTGTTGAGTGTTTTTTTTGTTTGTGTCTAATCCGCATATATATCACCATTGCCCTTGATTTTCTTGACTGTATATCTCTTAAATGTCAACATATACACGTGTGATTTAGTTTACGAAGATTTTTCAATGCCGAGAACCTCGATCGGAGAGTAAAAAAGGCGTAAGGTTCACAATGGTGTAAAATTAAAATGGGATATACCGGGCTAGGATTCGAGTTACAGCAACAAGGGCCAAACCAACCACCCAAGAAAGGAATCGTCGAGCGAAAACACTTGACAATTACCTAGAACCAGCTTTTCTTGCCACTAGACCTTTCTCCATCAATTAGGAATCTGATGCCGTCACTAAACACATTTCTTAAATTGTAGCCATTTTTTAGTGTTTTTTTTGTTGGTGTCTAATCCGCATATATATCACCATTGCGCTTGATTTTCATGACTGTATATCTCTTAAATGTCAACATATACACGTGTGATTCAGTTTACGAAGATTTTTCAATGCCGAGAACCTCGATCAGAGAGTAAAAAAGGCGTAAGGTTCACAATGGTGTAAAATTAAAATGGGATATACCGGGCTAGGATTCGAGTTACAGGAACAAGGGCCAAACCAACCACCCAAAAATGGAATCGTTGAGCTAAAACACTTGACAACCTCCTAGAAGAAGCTTTTCTTGCCACCAAACCTTTCTCCATCAATTAGGAATCTGATGCCATTGCTAAACACATTCCTTAAATTGGAGCCATTTGTTGAGTGGTTTTTTGGTGTCTAATCCGCATATATATCACCATTGCCCTTGATTTTCTTGACTTTATATCTCTTAAATGTCAACATATACACGTGTGATTTAGTTTATGAAGATTTTTCAATGCCTAGAACCTCGATCAAAGGGTAAAAAAGGCGTAAGGCTCACAATGTTGTAAAATTAAAATGGGATATACCGGGCTAGAATTCAAGTTACAGGAACAAGGGCCAAACCAACCATCCAAGAATGGAATCGTCGAGCGAAAACACTTGACAGCCTCCTAGAAGCAGCTTTTCTTGCCTCCAGACCTTTCTCCATCAATTAGGAATCTGATGCCGTCACTAAACACATTCCTTAAATTGTAGCCATTTGTTGAGTGTTTTTTTTGTTTGTGTCTAATCCGCATATATATCACCATTGCCCTTGATTTTCTTGACTGTATATCTCTTAAATGTCAACATATACACGTGTGATTTAGTTTACGAAGATTTTTCAATGCCGAGAACCTCGATCGGAGAGTAAAAAAGGCGTAAGGTTCACAATGGTGTAAAATTAAAATGGGATATACCGGGCTAGGATTCGAGTTACAGCAACAAGGCCCAAACCAACCACCCAAGAAAGGAATCGTCGAGCGAAAACACTTGACAATTACCTAGAAGCAGCTTTTCTTGCCACTAGACCTTTCTCCATCAATTAGGAATCTGATGCCGTCACTAAACACATTTCTTAAATTGTAGCCATTTTTTAGTGTTTTTTTTGTTGGTGTCTAATCCGCATATATATCACCATTGCGCTTGATTTTCATGACTGTATATCTCTTAAATGTCAACATATACACGTGTGATTCAGTTTACGAAGATTTTTCAATGCCGAGAACCTCGATCAGAGAGTAAAAAAGGCGTAAGGTTCACAATGGTGTAAAATTAAAATGGGATATACCGGGCTAGGATTCGAGTTACAGGAACAAGGGCCAAACCAACCACCCAAAAATGGAATCGTTGAGCTAAAACACTTGACAACCTCCTAGAAGAAGCTTTTCTTGCCACCAAACCTTTCTCCATCAATTAGGAATCTGATGCCATTGCTAAACACATTCCTTAAATTGGAGCCATTTGTTGAGTGGTTTTTTGGTGTCTAATCCGCATATATATCACCATTGCCCTTGATTTTCTTGACTTTATATCTCTTAAATGTCAACATATACACGTGTGATTTAGTTTATGAAGATTTTTCAATGCCTAGAACCTCGATCAAAGGGTAAAAAAGGCGTAAGGCTCACAATGTTGTAAAATTAAAATGGGATATACCGGGCTAGAATTCAAGTTACAGGAACAAGGGCCAAACCAACCATCCAAGAATGGAATCGTCGAGCGAAAACACTTGACAGCCTCCTAGAAGCAGCTTTTCTTGCCACCAGACCTTTCTCCATCAATTAGGAATCTGATGCCGTTACTAAACACATTCCTTAAATTGTAGCCATTTGTTGTGTGTTTTTTTGGTGTCTAATCCGCATATATATCACCATTGCCCTTGATTTTCTTGACTGTATATCTCTTAAATGTCAACATATACACGTGTGATTTAGTTTACGAAGATTTTTCAATGCCGAGAACCTCGATCGGAGAGTAAAAAAGGCGTAAGGTTCACAATGGTGTAAAATTAAAATGGGATATACCGGGCTAGGATTCGAGTTACAGCAACAAGGGCCAAACCAACCACCCAAGAAAGGAATCGTCGAGCGAAAACACTTGACAATTACCTAGAAGCAGCTTTTCTTGCCACTAGACCTTTCTCCATCAATTAGGAATCTGATGCCGTCACTAAACACATTTCTTAAATTGTAGCCATTTTTTAGTGTTTTTTTTGTTGGTGTCTAATCCGCATATATATCACCATTGCGCTTGATTTTCATGACTGTATATCTCTTAAATGTCAACATATACACGTGTGATTCAGTTTACGAAGATTTTTCAATGCCGAGAACCTCGATCAGAGAGTAAAAAAGGCGTAAGGTTCACAATGGTGTAAAATTAAAATGGGATATACCGGGCTAGGATTCGAGTTACAGGAACAAGGGCCAAACCAACCACCCAAAAATGGAATCGTTGAGCTAAAACACTTGACAACCTCCTAGAAGAAGCTTTTCTTGCCACCAAACCTTTCTCCATCAATTAGGAATCTGATGCCATTGCTAAACACATTCCTTAAATTGGAGCCATTTGTTGAGTGTTTTTTTGGTGTCTAATCCGCATATATATCACCATTGCCCTTGATTTTCTTGACTTTATATCTCTTATATGTCAACATATACACGTGTGATTAAGTTTACAAAGATTTTTCAATGCCGAGAACCTCGATCAAAGGGTAAAAAAGGCGTAAGGCTCACAATGTTGTAAAATTAAAATGGGGTATAACGGGCTAGAATTCAAGTTAAAGGAACAAGGGCCAAACCAACCACCCAAGAATGGAATCGTCGAGCGAAAACACTTGACAGCCTCCTAGAAGCAGCTTTTCTTGCCTCCAGACCTTTCTCCATCAATTAGGAATCTGATGCCGTCACTAAACACATTCCTTAAATTGTAGCCATTTGTTGAGTGTTTTTTTTGTTTGTGTCTAATCCGCATATATATCACCATTGCCCTTGATTTTCTTGACTGTATATCTCTTAAATGTCAACATATACACGTGTGATTTAGTTTACGAAGATTTTTCAATGCCGAGAACCTCGATCGGAGAGTAAAAAAGGCGTAAGGTTCACAATGGTGTAAAATTAAAATGGGATATACCGGGCTAGGATTCGAGTTACAGCAACAAGGGCCAAACCAACCACCCAAGAAAGGAATCGTCGAGCGAAAACACTTGACAATTACCTAGAAGCAGCTTTTCTTGCCACTAGACCTTTCTCCATCAATTAGGAATCTGATGCCGTCACTAAACACATTTCTTAAATTGTAGCCATTTTTTAGTGTTTTTTTTGTTGGTGTCTAATCCGCATATATATCACCATTGCGCTTGATTTTCATGACTGTATATCTCTTAAATGTCAACATATACACGTGTGATTCAGTTTACGAAGATTTTTCAATGCCGAGAACCTCGATCAGAGAGTAAAAAAGGCGTAAGGTCCACAATGGTGTAAAATTAAAATGGGATATACCGGGCTAGGATTCGAGTTACAGGAACAAGGGCCAAACCAACCACCCAAAAATGGAGTCGTTGAGCTAAAACACTTGACAACCTCCTAGAAGAAGCTTTTCTTGCCACCAAACCTTTCTCCATCAATTAGGAATCTGATGCCATTGCTAAACACATTCCTTAAATTGGAGCCATTTGTTGAGTGTTTTTTGGTGTCTAATCCGCATATATATCACCATTGCCCTTGATTTTCTTGACTTTATATCTCTTAAATGTCAACATATACACGTGTGATTTAGTTTATGAAGATTTTTCAATGCCTAGAACCTCGATCAAAGGGTAAAAAAGGCGTAAGGCTCACAATGTTGTAAAATTAAAATGGGATATACCGGGCTAGAATTCAAGTTACAGGAACAAGGGCCAAACCAACCTCCCAAGAATGGAATCGTCGAGCGAAAACACTTGACAGCCTCCTAGAAGCAGCTTTTCTTGCCACCAGACCTTTCTCCATCAATTAGGAATCTGATGCCGTTACTAAACACATTCCTTAAATTGTAGCCATTTGTTGTGTGTTTTTTTGGTGTCTAATCCGCATATATATCACCATTGCCCTTGATTTTCTTGACTGTATATCTCTTAAATGTCAACATATACACGTGTGATTTAGTTTACGAAGATTTTTCAATGCCGAGAACCTCGATCAGAGAGTAAAAAAGGCGTAAGGTTCACGATGGTGTAAAATTAAAATGGGATATACCGGGCTTGGATTCGAGTTACAGGAACAAGGGCCAAACCAACAACCCAAGAATGGAATCGTCGAGCGAAAACACTTGACAGCCTCCTAGAAGCAGCTTTTCTTGCCACCAGACCTTTCTCCATCAATTAGGAATTTGATGCCGTCACTAAACACATTCCTTAAATTGTAGCCATTCGTTGAGTGTTTTTTTTTGTGTCTAATCCGGATATATATCACCATTGCCCATGATTTTCTTGACTGTATATATCTTAAATGTCAATATATACACGTGTGATTTAGTTTACGAAGATTTTTCAATGCCGAGAACCTCGATCAGAGAGTAAAAAAGGCGTAAGGTTGACAATGGTGTAAAATTAAAATGGGATATACCGGGCTACGATTAGAGTTACTGGAACAAGGGCCAAACCAACCACCCAAGAATGGAATCATCGAGCGAAAACACATGACAACCTCCTAGAAGCAGCTTTTCTCGCCACCAGACCTTTCTCCATCAATTAGGAATCTGATGTCGTCACTAAACACATTCCTTAAATTGTAGCCATTTGTTGAGTGTTTTTTTTTTGTGTCTAATCCGCATATATATCACCATTGCCCTTGATTTTCTTAACTGTATATCTCTTAAATGTCAACATATACATGTTTGATTTAGTTTGCGAAGATTTTTCAATGCCGAGAACCTCGATCAGAGAGTAAAAAAGGCGTAAGGTTCACAATGGTGTAAAATTAAAATGGGATATACCGGGCTAGGATTCGAGTTACAGGAAAAAGTGCCAAACCGACCACCCAAGAATGGAATCGTCGAGCGAAAACACTTGACAGCCTCCTAGAAGCATCTTTTCATGCCACCAGACCTTTCTCCATTAATTAGGAAACTGATGCCGTCACTAAACACATTTCTTAAATTGTAGCCATTTTTTAGTGTTTTTTTGTTGGTGTCTAATCCGCATATATATCACCATTGCGCTTGATTTTCTTGACTGTATATCTCGTAAATGTCAACATATACACGTGTGATTTAGTTTACGAAGATTTTTCAATGCCGAGAACCTCGATCAGAGAGTAAAAAAGGCGTAAGGTTCACAATGGTGTAAAATTAAAATGGGATATACCGGGCTAGGATTCGAGTTACAGGAACAAGTGCCAAACCAACCACCCAAAAATGGAATCGTTGAGCGAAAACACTTGACAGCCTCCTAGAAGCATCTTTTCATGCCACCAAACCTTTCTTCATCAATTAGGAATCTGATGCCATTGCTAAACACATTCCTTAATTTGTAGCCATTTGTTGTGTGTTTTTTTGGTGTCTAATCCGCATATATATCACCATTGCCCTTGATTTTCTTGACTGTATATCTCTTATATATCAACATATACACGTGTGATTTAGTTTACGAATATTTTTCAATGCCGAGAACCTCGATCAAAGAGTAAAAAAGGCTTAAGGTTCACAATGGTGTAAAATTAAAATGGGATATACCGGGCTTGGATTCGAGTTACAGGAACAAGGGCAAAACCAACCACTCAAGAATGGAATCGTCGAGGGAAAACACTTGACAGCCTCCTAGAAGCAGCTTTTCTTGCCTCCAGACCTTTCTCCATCAATTAGGAATCTGATGCCGTCACTAAACACATTCCTTAAATTGTAGCCATTTGTTGAGTGTTTTTTTTGTTTGTGTCTAATCCGCATATATATCACCATTGCCCTTGATTTTCTTGACTGTATATCTCTTAAATGTCAACATATACACGTGTGATTTAGTTTACGAAGATTTTTCAATGCCGAGAACCTCGATCGGAGAGTAAAAAAGGCGTAAGGTTCACAATGGTATAAAATTAAAATGGGATATACCGGGCTAGGATTCGAGCTACAGCAACAAGGGCCAAACCAACCACCCAAGAATGGAATCGTCGAGCGAAAACACTTGACAACTACCTAGAAGCAGCTTTTCTTGCCACTAGACCTTTCTCCATCAATTAGGAATCTGATGCCGTCACTAAACACATTTCTTAAATTGTAGCCATTTTTTAGTGTTTTTTTTGTTGGTGTCTAATCCGCATATATATCACCATTGCGCTTGATTTTTTTGACTGTATATCTCTTAAATGTCAACATATACACGTGTGATTTAGTTTACGAAGATTTTTCAAAGCCGAGAACCTCGATCAGAGAGTAAAAAAGGCGTAAGGTTCACAATGGTGTAAAATTAAAATGGGATATACCGGGCAAGGATTCGAGTTACAGGAACAAGTGCCAAACCAACCAACCAAAAATGGAATCGTTGAGCGAAAACACTTGACAACCTCCTAGAAGCAGCTTTTCTTGCCACCAAACCTTTCTCCATCAATTAGGAATCTGATGCCATTGCTAAACACATTCCTTAAATTGTAGCCATTTGTTTTGTGTTTTTTTGGTGTCTAATCCGCATATATATCACCATTGCCCTTGATTTTCTTGACTGTATATCTCCTATATATCAACATATACACATGTGATTTAGTTTTCGAAGATTTTTCAATGCCGAGAACCTCGATCAAAGAGTAAAAAAGGCGTAAGGTTCACAATGGTGTAAAATTAAAATGGGATATACCGGGCTTGGATTCGAGTTACAGGAACAAGGGCAAAACCAACCACTTAAGAATGGAATCGTCAAAGGAAAACACTTGACAGCCTCCTAGAAGCAGCTTTTCTTGCCTCCAGACCTTTCTCCATCAATTAGGAATCTGATGCCGTCACTAAACACATTCCTTAAATTGTAGCCATTTGTTGAGTGTTTTTTTTGTTTGTGTCTAATCCGCATATATATCACCATTGCCCTTGATTTTCTTGACTGTATATCTCTTAAATGTCAACATATACACGTGTGATTTAGTTTACGAAGATTTTTCAATGCCGAGAACCTCGATCGGAGAGTAAAAAAGGCGTAAGGTTCACAATGTTGTAAAATTAAAATGGGATGTACCGGGCTAGGATTCGAGTTACAGTAACAAGGGCCAAACCAACCACCCAAGAATGGAATCGTCGAGCGAAAACACTTGACAACTACCTGGAAGCAGCTTTTCTTGCCACTAGACCTTTCTCCATCAATTAGGAATCTGATGCCATCACTAAACACATTTCTTAAATTGTAGCCATTTTTTAGTGTTTTTTTTGTTGGTGTCTAATCCGCATATATATCACCATTGCGCTTGATTTTCATGACTGTATATCTCTTAAATGTCAACATATACACGTGTGATTCAGTTTACGAAGATTTTTCAATGCCGAGAACCTCTATCAGAGAGTAAAAAAGGCGTAAGGTTCACAATGGTGTAAAATTAAAATGGGATATACCGGGCTAGGATTCGAGTTACAGGAACAAGGGCCAAACCAACCACCCAAAAATGGAATCGTTGAGCTAAAACACTTGACAACCTCCTAGAAGAAGCTTTTCTTGCCACCAAACCTTTCTCCATCAATTAGGAATCTGATGCCTTTGCTAAACACATTCCTTAAATTGGAGCCATTTGTTGAGTGTTTTTTTGGTGTCTAATCCGCATATATATCACCATTGCCCTTGATTTTCTTGACTGTATATCTCTTATATGTCAACATATACACGTGTGATTAAGTTTACAAAGATTTTTCAATGCCGAGAACCTCGATCAAAGAGTAAAAAAGGCGTAAGGCTCACAATGTTGTAAAATTAAAATGGGATATACCGGGCTAGAATTCTAGTTACAGGAACAAGGGCCAAACCAACCACCCAAGAATGGAATCGTCGAGCGAAAACACTTGACAGCCTCCTAGAAGCAGCTTTTCTTGCCACCAGACCTTTCTCCATCAATTAGGAATCTGATGCCGTTACTAAACACATTCCTTAAATTGTAGCCATTTGTTGTGTGTTTTTTTGGTGTCTAATCCGCATATATATCACCATTGCCCTTGATTTTCTTGACTGTATATCTCTTAAATGTCAACATATACACGTGTGATTTAGTTTACGAAGATTTTTCAATGCCGAGAACCTCGATCAGAGAGTAAAAAAGGCGTAAGGTTCACGATGGTGTAAAATTAAAATGGGATATACCGGGCTTGGATTCGAGTTACAGGAACAAGGGCCAAACCAACAACCCAAGAATGGAATCGTCGAGCGAAAACACTTGACAGCCTCCTAGAAGCAGCTTTTCTTGCCACCAGACCTTTCTCAATCAATTAGGAATTTGATGCCGTCACTAAACACATTCCTTAAATTGTAGCCATTCGTTGAGTGTTTTTTTTTTGTGTCTAATCCGGATATATATCACCATTGCCCATGATTTTCTTGACTGTATATCTCTTAAATGTCAATATATACACGTGTGATTTAGTTTACGAAGATTTTTCAATGCCGAGAACCTCGATCAGAGAGTAAAAAAGGCGTAAGGTTGACAATGGTGTAAAATTAAAATGGGATATACCGGGCTACGATTAGAGTTACTGGAACAAGGGCCAAACCAACCACCCAAGAATGGAATCATCGAGTGAAAACACATGACAACCTCCTAGAAGCAGCTTTTCTTGCCACCAGACCTTTCTCCATCAATTAGAAATCTGATGTCGTCACTAAACACATTCCTTAAATTGTAGCCATTTGTTGAGTGTTTTTTTTTTGTGTCTAATCCGCATATATATCACCATTGCCCTTGATTTTCTTGACTGTATATCTCTTAAATGTCAACATATACATGTTTGATTTAGTTTGCGAAGATTTTTCAATGTCGAGAACCTCGATCAGAGAGTAAAAAAGGCGTAAGGTTCACAATGGTGTAAAATTAAAATGGGATATACCGGGCTAGGATTCGAGTTACAGGAAAAAGTGCCAAACCGACCACCCAAGAATGGAATCGTCGAGCGAAAACACTTGACAGCCTCCTAGAAGCATCTTTTCATGCCACCAGACATTTCTCCATTAATTAGGAAACTGATGCCGTCACTAAACACATTTCTTAAATTGTAGCCATTTTTTAGTGTTTTTTTGTTGGTGTCTAATCCGCATATATATCACCATTGCGCTTGATTTTCTTGACTGTATATCTCTTAAATGTCAACATATACACGTGTGATTTAGTTTACGAAGATTTTTCAATGCCGAGAACCTCGATCAGAGAGTAAAAAAGGCGTAAGGTTCACAATGGTGTAAAATTAAAATGGGATATACCGGGCTAGGATTCGAGTTACAGGAACAAGTGCCAAACCAACCACCCAAAAATGGAATCGTTGAGCGAAAACACTTGACAGCCTCCTAGAAGCATCTTTTCATGCCACCAAACCTTTCTCCATCAATTAGGAATCTGATGCCATTGCTAAACACATTCCTTAATTTGTAGCCATTTGTTGTGTGTTTTTTTGGTGTCTAATCCGCATATATATCACCATTACCCTTGATTTTCTTGACTGTATATCTCTTATATATCAACATATACACGTGTGATTTAGTTTACGAAGATTTTTCAATGCCGAGAACCTCGATCAAAGAGTAAAAAAGGCGTAAGGTTCACAATGGTGTAAAATTAAAATGGGATATACCGGGCTTGGATTCGAGTTACAGGAACAAGGGCAAAACCAACCACTCAAGAATGGAATCGTCGAGGGAAAACACTTGACAGCCTCCTAGAAGCAGCTTTTCTTGCCTCCAGACCTTTCTCCATCAATTAGGAATCTGATGCCGTCACTAAACACATTCCTTAAATTGTAGCCATTTGTTGAGTGTTTTTTTTGTTTGTGTCTAATCCGCATATATATCACCATTGCCCTTGATTTTCTTGACTGTATATCTCTTAAATGTCAACATATACACGTGTGATTTAGTTTACGAAGATTTTTCAATGTCGAGAACCTCGATCGGAGAGTAAAAAAGGCGTAAGGTTCACAATGGTGTAAAATTAAAATGGGATATACCGGGCTAGGATTCGAGCTACAGCAACAAGGGCCAAACCAACCACCCAAGAATGGAATCGTCGAGCGAAAACACTTGACAACTACCTAGAAGCAGCTTTTCTTGCCACTAGACCTTTCTCCATCAATTAGGAATCTGATGCCGTCACTAAACACATTTCTTAAATTGTAGCCATTTTTTAGTGTTTTTTTGTTGGTGTCTAATCCGCATATATGTCACCATTGCGCTTGATTTTCATGACTGTATATCTCTTAAATGTCAACATATACACGTGTGATTTAGTTTACGAAGATTTTTCAATGCCGAGAACCTCGATCAGAGAGTAAAAAAGGCGTAAGGTTCACAATGGTGTAAAATTAAAATGGGATATACCGGGCTAGGATTCGAGTTACAGGAACAAGGGCCAAACCAACCACCCAAAAATGGAATCGTTGAGCTAAAACACTTGACAACCTCCTAGAAGCAGCTTTTCTTGCCACCAAACCTTTCTCCATCAATTAGGAATCTGATGCCATTGCTAAACACATTCCTTAAATTGGAGCCATTTGTTGAGTGTTTTTTTGGAGTCTAATCCGCATATATATCACCATTGCCCTTGATTTTCTTGACTGTATATCTCTTATATGTCAACATATACACGTGTGATTAAGTTTACAAAGATTTTTCAATGCCGAGAACCTCGATCAAAGAGTAAAAAAGGCGTAAGGCTCACAATGTTGTAAAATTAAAATGGGATATACCGGGCTAGAATTCTAGTTACAGGAACAAGGGCCAAACCAACCACCCAAGAATGGAATCGTCGAGCGAAAACACTTGACAACCTCCTAGAAGCAGCTTTTCTTGCCACCAGACCTTTCTCCATCAATTAGGAATCTGATGCCGTTACTAAACACATTCCTTAAATTGTAGCCATTTGTTGTGTGTTTTTTTGGTGTCTAATCCGCATATATATCACCATTGCCCTTGATTTTCTTGACTGTATATCTCTTAAATGTCAACATATACACGTGTGATTTAGTTTACGAAGATTTTTCAATGCCGAGAACCTCGATCAGAGAGTAAAAAAGGCGTAAGGTTCACGATGGTGTAAAATTAAAATGGGATATACCGGGCTTGGATTCGAGTTACAGGGACAAGGGCCAAACCAACAACCCAAGAATGGAATCGTCGAGTGAAAACACTTGACAGGCTCCTAGAAGCAGCTTTTCTTGCCACCAGACCTTTCTCCATCAATTAGGAATTTGATGCCGTCACTAAACACATTCCTTAAATTGTAGCCATTCGTTGAGTGTTTTTTTTTGTGTCTAATCCGCATATATATCACCATTGCCCTTGATTTTCTTGACTGTATATCTCTTAAATGTCAACATATACACGTGTGATTTAGTTTACGAAGATTTTTCAATGCCGAGAACCTCGATCAGAGAGTAAAAAAGGCGTAAGGTTGACAATGGTGTAAAATTAAAATGGGATATACCGGGCTACGATTAGAGTTACTGGAACAAGGGCCAAACCAACCACCCAAGAATGGAATCATCGAGCGAAAACACATGACAACCTCCTAGAAGCAGCTTTTCTTGCCACCAGACCTTTCTCCATCAATTAGGAATCTGATGTCGTCACTAAACACATTCCTTAAATTGTAGCCATTTGTTGAGTGTTTTTTTTTGGTGTCTAATCCGCATATATATCACCATTGCCCTTGATTTTCTTGACTGTATATCTCTTAAATGTCAACATATACATGTTTGATTTAGTTTGCGAAGATTTTTCAATGCCGAGAACCTCGATCAGAGAGTAAAAAAGGCGTAAGGTTCACAATGGTGTAAAATTAAAATGGGATATACCGGGCTAGGATTCGAGTTACAGGAAAAAGTGCCAAACCGACCACCCAAGAATGGAATCGTCGAGCGAAAACACTTGACAGCCTCCTAGAAGCAGCTTTTCTTGCCACCAGACCTTTCTCAATTAATTAGGAATCTGATGCCGTCACTAAACACATTTCTTAAATTGTAGCCATTTTTAGTGTTTTTTTGTTGGTGTCTAATCCGCATATATATCACCTTTGCGCTTCATTTTGTTGACTGTATATCTCTTAAATGTCAACATATACAGGTGTGATTTAGTTTACGAAGATTTTTCAATGCCGAGAACCTCGATCAGAGAGTAAAAAAGGCGTAAGGTTCACAATGGTGTAAAATTAAAATGGGATATACCGGGCTAGGATTCGAGTTACAGGAACAAGTGCCAAACCAACCACCCAAAAATGGAATCGTTGAGCGAAAACACTTGACAACCTCGTAGAAGCAGCTTTTCTTGCCACCAAACCTTTCTCCATCAATTAGGAATCTGATGCCATTGCTAAACACATTCCTTAAATTGTACCCATTTGTTTTGTGTTTTTTTGGTGTCTAATCCGCATATATATCACCATTGCCCTTGATTTTCTTGACTGTATATCTCTTATATGTCAACATATACACGTGTGATTTAGTTTACGAAGATTTTTCAATGCCGAGAACCTCGATCAAAGAGTAAAAAAGACGTAAGGTTCGCAATGGTCTAAAATTAAAATGAAATATACCGGGCTTGGATTCGAGTTACAGGAACAAGGGCAAAACCAACCACTCAAGAATGGAATCGTCGAGGGAAAACACTTGACAGCCTCCTAGATGCAGCTTTTCTTGCCTCCAGACCTTTCTCCATCAATTAGGAATCTGATGCCGTCACTAAACACATTCCTTAAATTGTAGCCATTTGTTGAGTGTTTTTTTGTTTGTGTCTAATCCGCATATATATCACCATTGCTTTTGATTTTCTTGACTGTATATCTCTTAAATGTCAACATATACATGTGTGATTTAGTTTACGAAGATTTTTCAATGCTGAGAACCTCGATCGGAGAGTAAAAAAGGCGTAAGGTTCACAATGGTGTAAAATTAAAATGGGATATACCGGGCTAGGATTCGAGTTACAGCAACAAGGGCCAAACCAACCACCCAAGAATGGAATCGTCGAGCGAAAACACTTGACAACTACCTAGAAGCAGCTTTTCTTGCCACTAGACCTTTCTCCATCAATTAGGAATCTGATGCCGTCACTAAACACATTTCTTAAATTGTAGCCATTTTTTAGTGTTTTTTTGTTGGTGTCTAATCCGCATATATATCACCATTGCGCTTGATTTTCATGACTGTATATCTCTTAAATGTCAACATATACACGTGTGATTTAGTTTACAAAGATTTTTCAATGCCGAGAACCTCGATCAGAGAGTAAAAAAGGCGTAAGGTTCACAATGGTGTAAAATTAAAATGGGATATACCGGGCTAGGATTCGAGTTACAGGAACAAGGGCCAAACCAACCACCCAAAAATGGAATCGTTGAGCTAAAACACTTGACAGCCTCCTAGAAGCAGCTTTTCTTGCCACCAAACCTTTCTCCATCAATTAGGAATCTGATGCCATTGCTAAACACATTCCTTAAATTAGAGCCATTTGTTGAGTGTTTTTTGGTGTCTAATCCGCATATATATCACCATTGCCCTTGATTTTCTTGACTGTATATCTCTTATATGTCAACATATACACGTGTGATTAAGTTTACAAAGATTTTTCAATGCCGAGAACCTCGATCAAAGAGTAAAAAAGGCGTAAGGGTCACAATGGTGTAAAATTAAAATGGGATATACCGAGATTGGAATCGAGTTACAGGAACAAGGGCAAAACCAACCACTCAAGAATGGAATCGTCGAGGGAAAACACTTGACAGCCTACTAGAAGCAGCTTTTCTTGCCACCAGACCTTTCTCCATCAATTAGGAATTTGATGCCGTCACTAAACACATTCCTTAAATTGTAGCCATTTGTTGAGTGTTTTTTTTTGTTTGTGTCTAATCCGCATATATATCACCACTGCCCTTGATTTTCTTGACTGTATATCTCTTAAATGTCAACATAGACACGTGTGATTTATTTTACGAAGATTTTTCTATGCCGAGAACCTCGATCGGAGAGTAAAAAAGGCGTAAGGTTCACAATGGTGTAAAATTAAAATGGGATATACCGGGCTAAGATTCGAGTTACAGCAACAAGGGCAAACCAACCACCCAAGAATGGAATCGTCGAGCGAAAACACTTGACAACTTCCTAGAAGCAGCTTTTCTTGCCACTAGACCTTTCTCCATCAATTAGGAATCTGATGCCGTCACTAAACACATTCCTTAAATTGTAGCCATTTGTTGAGTGTTTTTTTTGGTGTCTAATCCGCATATATATCACCAATGCCCTTGAATTTCTTGACTGTATATCTCTTAAATGTCAACATATACACGTGTGATTAAGTTTACGAAGATTTTTCAATGCCGAGAACCTCGATCAAAGAGTAAAAATGCGTAAGGTTCACAATGGTGTAAAATTAAAATGGGATATACCGGGCTAGGATTCGAGTTACAGGAACAATGGCCAAACCAACCACCCAAGAATAGAATCGTCGAGCGAAAACACTTGACAGCTTCCTAGAAGCAGCTTTTCTTGCCACCAGACATTTCTCCATCAATTAGGAATCTGATGCCGTCACTAAACACATTCCTTAAATTGTAGGCATTTGTTGAGTGTTTTTTTGTGTCTAATCCGCATATATATCACCATTGCCCTCGATTTTCTTGACTGTATATCTCTTAAATGTCAATATATACACGTGTGATTTAGTTTACGAAGATTTTTCAATGCTGAGAACCTTGATCAGAGAGTAAAAAAGGCGTAAGGTTCACAATGGTGTAAATTAAAATGGGATATACCGGGCTAGGATTCGAGTTACTGGAACAAGGGCAAAACCAACCACCCAAGAATGGAATCGTCGAGCGAAAACACTTGACAACCTCTTAGAAGCAGCTTTTCTTGCCACCATACCTTTCTCCTTCAATTAGGAATCTGATGGCGTCACTAAACACATTCCTTAAATTGTAGCCATTTGCTAAGTGTTTTTTTTTTATCTAATCCGCATATATATCACCATTGCCCTTGATTTTTGATGATCCCGTTGACACAGGATCTGATCGTAGGAACAAGATGAATCGATTTCGTCTTAGTGTGCGGAATCCATTAAGACAAATCACAGATTTATGCAACAGAGAATTCAACGTTTAACTTCTTTTCTGTTCGTTCTATTAATCGTTCTGAAAGTCACAATGTTCCGGTGAACGTACAGACTACCCGTGCGTGTGTCGAAAAGTACTTACAAAGTTGCACCGGACCTACTATATATAGACAGACTCAGGATACTAATAAGTGTTGTACGTGCGGGTGGGCTACCCGTACGTATGACTCACCCGTACGTGTGATCATCCGCGCGTATGACTTATCCGTGCGGATAAGTCATCCGTGCGTATGGCCATACGTGCGTATTGCCATCCGTACGAGTTCAACTTGTCCCAAACAACACTTTTACATACAGACCCTATTCCTGAGTTGTCCTGCTAACTACATACATACAATCAGACAATAAACATAAACACAGATCAAAATATGACTACATGCTGACGAAAGCTACAGACGTAATGTACTAACAGACTCCCCCTCGAATGTAGCTGTAGTACCTTCCAGCATAGTCTTTTAATTCCTTCTGTTGCGTCTTCGCTCACGCGCTTTCTCTCTTCTTTTCTGAGCTTGTTCTTCCAACATTCTTTTTCTCTTTTGTCTTCCCTCAGTCAACCACCAATGTCTGTAGACAGGATCTCCATCACGTTTCCGTTCCCATCTTGGAATTTTGTTTTCTTCAGATTCTATGGGTGTCTGATCTGTTGGAGGAACAATTCCCAAATTACGTCTTCCTCGTTCAGCAGCTCTTTCAGCAATCTTCTTGAAATGTTGTTCACGCTTGTATACTTTCAAAAACTCATCAATCTCTAGATCTCTCCATTTAGTCTTCCAGTATCTTCCAGAGTTGATGTCTTTCGCGTAACAAACATCCACAACCTTTTGATATTGCAAAGCTTGCTCTCGATCAGGTCTCTCGTAAACTATCTTGTTGTAGAACAAACAATCAATATCCTTCTTTGAGCAGTTAACAAGCCACATAGGATCTAACACACAGATCCTTCTAGCTTCTCCTGTGGACTTGTTGTTTAACGAGATTATTGCTTCAGCTGTAGTTTGGTTATACAACCACCCTTCAAACTCATCGTGGAAATCTTGCTCCATTGCCCTTAACGGCATATTCTTCAAACAACTTGGAGGTTTGATATCCAGAGTGATATCCTTCTCACCACTTTCTAGAATTCTGACAATCCGTTGAGGAAAGTGTGGTTTCCAATCAGGATATCTTTTCTCAGCTTGTAGCTTTACATAATTCCATAATCTCTGATCGTGCTGCTTCACATCTAACCCATGATAGAATTCTTTGATGTTCTTTGTTTTTACTAGCTCATCTATATCCCACCAAGGTAAAGTTTTGATATCGGCTAAGAACTCAAAGTACTGCACTCCCTGTTCTCTTCTGGTAGCATAAACTTTTAAGTCTTCCAAATATCCCCATGAGAGAATGTCACCCCAAGAGAGTTCTTTGTCATGTGTAAAAAATTGAAGTGCCCGAAGTTTCTTTCTCTCTTTTGGCATGACTTTGTACCATTTCTTTCTTTCTTCTGCCAAATTTTCTCTCGGAATAGTATCTGGAATACCATCTGCAGACACTTTCTCCACTATCTTCCTTCTAATTTCATCAACATTTCTATCTTTGAACATTTCCGTCAACGAAGGAAATGTTGCATCAATCCCAGAGTAATGAAAATGAACTTCATCATCAGATGAATCTGAAGCATCTTCAACAATTACATCGTTGTAATTATCAGCTTCAAATGCATATCTTGTCTCAAATACATCTTCAGAAGTTTCAGGAATCTCATCTTCAATATCGAACTTAAATTTACCTTCTTGCAAACCCAGTTCCTCTAACATTTCTTCCCTTGTTCTACTAACCTCAATCACCTCTTGACTTTTATCTTGTAAGAAAATGACAGTGGGATTTGTAAGGAATACCTGATCTGAATGTTGATTTCCAGAAGAGGAAGTTTCTTGATGATCATCATCTTCTTGCTCGTTAATCTGATCATTTAGAAACTCTTCTATCCTTTGTTCATCAATAGAATTCTTCACAATCAATCCTGACGAACCTTGATCATCGTCATCATTCTTCTTATCATCATCATCTTTCTTGTTATCATCGTCTTTCTCATCTTCATCGTTTTTCTCCTCATCTTCATCTTCATCATCATCTACAAGAAGTTCTTCATCTGAATCACTAACAACCTCTCCACGAGCCTTCTTTGCTTCTTTTCTCCTTCTCATAACTTTCATTCTGTAAAGACCATCTTTTGAGTTGAGAGGCACAATGTGAGCATCACCAACAAGAACAAACTGCTTTGTCTTCCATTCAAGTTGTAACACTTCTTTGGCCTTTTTCTTCTTTTGAGTAACAGCAACTCTACGAATGATTTCTTCATAATCAATTATTTGAGAAGGCCCTCCAACCAACATGAAATCTTGATCATGTACAACTTGTTCTTGAGTATGTTGAGCATCAATCATTTCAGCATCATCTTGAAGAGAAGAACCACCAGCTTCTTGAACATCTTCAATTATACTTTTGTTCTTTTGGACAGCATCCTCAGCCAGTCTTCGTTCTCTTTCAAGTCTTCTCTCTTCAACTTTCTTTACTTCAATTTCATTGTAAGCAGTATGAACATCCTTCTTTAACAGAATATAACATCTTCAGTTGTTCATCTTTCATCATTTTGTCAGCTTTCATGGCTTCCATCTCCAACTTCATTATTTTCATTTCGTTTGAAGTAGATTCACTCATTTCACTGACAAGTTGATTTAGTGTTTGATTTACATCTTGTAGATTCTTTGACTTCTCGTTCAATGAAGAGATTTCTGCCAGAAGAGCTTCAATCACTTTAGTGTTACTTTCACCATCTTCCTTTATCTTCTTTATGGTGTGTTCATCCTGAATTATCACCGTTCTAAGTTGATCATGAGCTTTCATTATCTTCATTACTTGTTCTTTTAAAAGATCACGTTCATTTTCAGCTTTTTCTTTTTCTTTCTCAAGATCTTTGACTTTCTTTGAAAGAATTCTCACTGCATCATTGTTGAACAAGTCACCATCAAAATTCAGATCTTCTAATGGATCACCTGAAGCATGTGGCAAAAAGCTAAAGAAATCATCTGAGTCTTTTGGTCGTGAGGACGATTTTGGAATCTCTATGTTTTCTCGTACTTTTGGAAACTATGAATAAAATTCTCCAGCATCAGTAACTTCAATGTAGTCATCATGACCAGTCTGCTTTTCTGCTTCTGTTTCTTGTGGTTGAGGAGATTCAACATGTTGAGTATCTTTGCCATTATGTTCCTTTTGAACTTGACTTTCTCCTTTTCTTGCTCGAACACTTCTTGGAATGAGACCTGTTACAACTGCTTTTCTTTTATTGATTTGCTTCTTTGGATTCTTAGGTTCATAAGTTGAGTCTTCTTCGTCTGACCCTTTCCTTTTCTTTGGGGACTTCTTCTTTAACTGAGCTTTTCCTTTTCCAAGAGTAAGTGGATCAAGTTCAGATTCTGATATTGTGGTTTCAGAATCATCATCACTTGAAAGATCTTGAACGACTCCTTCTTGATCTTTAACACCTTCTTGATCTTTAACTCCTTGAGCAGCATCCTCATTCTTCTTTAAGAAACTTTCAAGAGATTGTGATAATAACTCAGTTCCTTCTTGAATAACAGCTGACGGCTCCAGAACTTGTTCATCTATCAATTTGTGCTGCTGTTTTCTAGAAGACCCTGCAAAACAGATGTTTCACAAAATCATTAGAAATTTTCACAATATAAAATTCTAATTTCCTTGAGACTCCCCCTTTCACAATACCCTTTTTCACATTCTTTGGAATAGAAACTGCAGGGGACGTCTTTGGAGTTCTCTTCCTTTTTCCATCTTTGACACACCACCATCTTGTATCCTTCTTATAGAACAAACTCATCTTGTCATCTTCATTATCTGAATTGCTGTCTTCATGTCTCCACGCATCATTCTCTGGAGCTACATAATTTGGATTTGAAATTTTGCAGATCATTCTCTTTGCTCCAGGATTTGGACCTTTGATCAATCTGCTGATTGTATCTGGTGTCATGTGCCTTAGACCCAAAATGTCACTGCTCTTCTTTTCTAAACCTTGAAACTGATCATCTATCAACATCTGGACAAATCTAGGATACATAAGAAACCTCTTGCTTCCATCCTTTACATTCTCAGTCATGTGATCAAAAATTACTTGAGAAATATTGTATGGTCTGTTTAGAACAAGACAAGCAATGATATTCATGATGTAATCTTGAGTTTCATCATATCCACCTTTTCTGTGTGACAAAGCATGAAGCACACAATGAATCATGAACTTATAAGCATGGCTAAAGCTTGTCTTCTGCATTCTTCCATTCACACTCCCAGCAAAACCCATCCTACACCACAATCCTTTTACTAAACGTTCAGAAACTATGGTTGGATCACTATCATTGTCTCCTAAATTCAACACTCTCCTTATGATACCAACAGTCACTTTCATTTCTAAATCTACATCTTTTCCACTCTCATCTTTCTTTGATACAGCTGAATAAATGGTCTTATCACTTTCTTCGTATCTTGCAGCAGTCCAAAAACGTTTCACATGCGATTCATATACTACTGTTTTATCAGTTAAGGCCTTAGAAACTCTACTTTCCCTCAAAAACTTTGCAACATCTTGAACTACTGTGTTTTCGGTATACACACCATCCAAAGCACAATATATATTATGAGCTTTATCCCAATCCTGCAGAAATTTTATTCATTTTTTAAAATTTTGGGATCTCAAAATATTTTGTCAAGAAAAACTTGTTGCAAGATATAACACTTGAAGAGTTATCCGTACGCATGACTTGTTTGTGCGGATAAGTTGTCCGTGCGGACAGCTTGTCTACATCGCGTATAGCCACCCGTGCGTACAGCATATCGTTGTCACGGATTGTCATCCGTGCGTACAACATAGCATTGTCACGGATTGTCATCCGTGCGTACAACATAGAATTGCTCCGGATTACCATCCGTGTGTACAGCCTGTCCTTGACACAGATTGTCATACGTGTGTACAGCATTACTTGTCAATTATTACTATGCACACGTACAACATGCCATTGCTACGGATTACCATACGTGCGTACAACATGATATGTCACGGATTGTCATACGCACGTACAAGTTGTAAGTGCAGATACAAGTCACAGATGAAGAACAATTTATGAACATCACAAATTTCTATGTCAAAATCTAAAATTGAACATAGATCTACACAAAGAATGTTAAAACGATCAAAACCCTATGTTCAACAATGTCTAAAACGTCCTATACACAGATCAATTTATCAAAAAAACTACCCGACACTTCGTACTATTCAAACATCAGATCTGTCAGATTTTAGCATGTTATAACACAAATTAATCCGGTAAAATCCTAGATCTAAGCATTCTAAACAAGAACCTATGATTTATTCATGACAAAACGAACTAACACAGGCTAGATCTGAGATTTAAGGCTCCGAAAGAACAGATATGAGATGAACAGCGATGAACAGACATTAAACAATGGATTATTGCCGAATTAAGTTAGAAAAACATACCTTTGCCATTGCTAATGTTGTATAATCCAACGAAAACAACGATCCGTGCAAAAGATTCCGAAATCAGAAAGTCAAAGTGTGAGAGAGAAAGAGTATTGTGCGCGCGTATAGCTTTGACTGACTCTTTGACTCTCAATTTATACTATCAACAGACGCGTATGGTCATCCGAGCGTATTGCCATCCGTGCGTATGGCTACCCGTCCGGATGAACATCCAAATGAGGCACTTTTTACTTTTTCAATGAAAACTTTAATTTTTCTCAGCATTTGTCAGATTTTAGAAATCCACTTAAATTGCTTGGTTCAAATTAATGACCCAAGGAACTAAATTTGTCGACCAAGTTCAACTTAATGACCTTGGTTGACTTGAAGCAAAACATACTGACTTTTGAAAATTTTGTTCAGACATTTTTCTGAAAAATTACAAGTATCAACTTAATGAACTTGTGTTTCACACTAACAATTACAGATTAGTCATGATTAGCTCCAAACTCATCTTCCAATCCAGAAACTTCCTGCATCTTCTATCACTTTCAAATCCGAAGATCAACTCTCCACTTTGGTTTGTCGGAAAAATAGAGCAGAAAAAATAAAATCTTTTTGGGATTTTTAATGAAGCAAGAAGAATAAAACAGAAAGCAGTAAAAGTAAACTATTTACAAACATATTTTTGGTGAGCGTGTTAGGGAATCATATCAGCTTCCGACAAGTCACAAGTACCATTAAGCTTAATTTCATGCTAAACATTAAGCAATTCACCTCGATTGTCGATATACTGGTCCATCTTAAATTTTTACACACATTTCAATCTGTTCAGGATATGATTTTAGTGTTTTAGAGACTTAAACTTATACATGTGTCCCACCTCTTGAATATACTCCCGTATCCAGAATTTCAATAATCAGTCTTACAGGTGAGTATACATCAATGATATCTGTACATAATTTAGGTATGCGAGGGCCGAGGGATCTCAGGTCGATACTTCCGTATACGCAGAGAGATATCGGCTTCGACTTTTAAGGTATGTCCCGTTTAGAGGATCTTTTTGCTACAACAGCAGCGTTTATCAATTTTATTGTTTCAGCATGCTGAGGGTTTTAATGCTATATTTCAAGCATTTGCAGAAAGTATTATCCAGGGACTAGGTCAGAACTACCGTTCAGCAGAAGTCCCGGAATAATACCCCAGACATCATTGAGAATAAAGACCTAGTATATCAGATTATGAAACCTTTCAAACGAGATTTCAGGGGTTACCTATATATCCAAGTGGTGTTCCCCACGAAATAAGCAAGTAAGATTTTAGGTTTATATCCCGAACAAATCTACTAAATGTGTAAAAACCTATCGACACATCATTAGTGAGACTGTTTAACGTATTTGAACTTTCCATTTCTTTAGCGTACAGTAACTGACTAGCTGATGTACTATCATTTTCCCTTTTTACACAAACTCTTTTTGAAATTTTATCATGTTTTTGGGTTTTTGAAATTTTCTAATGTTTTTGGCTTTTTCAAATTTTTATTGTTTTTGTATTTTCTGAAAATAATATCTCCCCCTAAAAACCAAAACAAGTAAAAATTCGACAAACCATTGCAGATTGTTTCTCAACATCATCTACAGTGGCACCTTCATCAACGCCAACAATTTCCTCCGCATCCGATAACAACTTCATACCATTAAGTTTCAAAAGATATTTAAAGAGAGTTTTGTCAAAAGCTTTGGTATGTAAGTCAGCTTTTTGTTCATCGGTGTGGATTTTCTCTATTCGTATCAACTTCTTCTCGAAACAGTCTCGGATGAAGTGATGACGAATTTCAATGTGTTTTGTTTTAGCGTGATGAACAGGATTTTTTGTTATGTTAATTGCTGCCTCATTATCAACAAAAATAGGGTTGTTAAGAAATTGCAAACCGTAGTCTCGCATCTGTTGCTGGATCCACAGTATCTGAGAGCAGCAGCTGCTAGCAGATACATATTCGGCTTCACAAGTGGATAAAGCGACAGAGGTCTGCTTTTTGCATTGCCAGGTGACCAATCGTGGTCCAAAAAACTGGCACCCCGCTGTTGTTGATTTAGCATTCACTTTGCAGCATCCGAAATCAGAATCAGAATATCCTTCGAGCATGAAGTCGCCATCTTTTGGATACCACAACCCCAGAGATGGAGTTCCTTTCAGGTAGCGTAGAATCCTTTTCACAATTACCATGTGCGAAGCTCTAGGATTTGACTGAAATCGCGCCGCGAGGCAGGTTGGATACATAATATCCGGTCTTGATGCCGTCAAGTACATTAACGAGCCGATCATGGAATGATATAATGTTTCGTCTACCTTCTCTCCGGTGAGATCAGGATGTATCCCATGATTTGTCGCTAATGGGGTGGAAATTGGTGACATTCCTGACATCCCGAATTTCTCCAGAACATCATGAACGTATTTTGTTTGATGTATGAAAGTTCCTTCGGGAAGTTGATCAACTTGAAGTCCCAAGAAGAACTTCATCTCACCCATTGAAGACATCTCAAACTTCTGCTTCATAACATGTTCAAAATCTTTGCAGAGTTGCTCATTTGTTGACCCGAAAATTATGTCGTCCACATAAATTTGGACAATCAGAAGATGCCCGTCGACTTCTTTTGTGAAAAGAGTGGCGTCTATCTTTCCTCGAGTGAAGTGGTTGGCTAAAAGATGTTGAGACAAGGTCTCATACCAGGCTCTCGGGGCCTGATGTAAGCCGTACAATGCTTTGTCAAGGAGATAAACTTTATCTTTGTGAATTGGGTCGGTGAAGCCCGGTGGCTGTCCGACATAAACCTCCTCTTTCACTTTGCCATAGAGAAATGCCGACTTCACATCTAACTGAAAAACTTTAAATCCTTTCCATGATTCGAATGCAAGGAAGATTCTGATGGCTTCAAGTCTTGCGACAGGGGCATATACTTCTGTGAAATCTATTCCCTCCTGCTGACTGAAACCTTGGACAACGAGTCGAGCTTTGTTTCGAATGATAACTCCTCGATCATCCCTCTTGCATTTAAACACCCATTTCGTATTAATCTTTCGATGACCATCGGGCAAATCTACTAGCTTCCATACGCCAAGCTTCTCGAATTGGTTTAACTCCTCCTGCATTGCATTTACCCACGAATCTTCAGTAAGCGCCTCTTTGTACGTCCTTGGTTCTATCTGCGAGATAAAACAACTTAATGAGAATTCAGTTTGTAAAGGAGCAACTTTAGTGTAAAAACATGTAAGCCCTTGATCAAGTTGTCTTCGAGTGCGGACGCCTGATTGCAGTTCTCCGATTATCAGTTCCTCAGGATGATAAGAAAGCATTCTTGGCATCACTTCGCCTGAAACATCTACTTCACTCTCCAAATTTGTAACGTTTTGATCAGCAACTTGTTCACTAACTGGAATAGTTTGATTTGAAAACTGGATTATCTCCCCTTAGATTCTGAATCATCATGATCGAATATTGGTCTGTTTTCAGATTCTTGATTGACATTCTCTACCGTCTGATTTTCTTGAGCAACATCATTTTCAACATCGTCATGTTCTCCAGCATTGCTTGGACCTGCCTCGTCATCATTTGAGGCTTGTTGTTTTCGAAAAGATTCTGTTGGAAACCTTTCGTCTTCATACTCTCTAAGAATATCCAACTCATCAAAGAACTCTGATTCTTCTTCCATGTTGAAAGACTCCCACAAAACATCATAATTGAAACGCCATGAGTCGCCCGGATTCTGTGGAGGCATTGTGTGACCTTGACATTCAACATTTTGAGCTTCAATAATTCGCTTTAGACTTGGAACGAAAACTCGTCGTAAAGGACTAGCATATCCCACAAATATTCCTTCAAAACTCTTCGGACCCATCTTTCCAAAAGGTTCTAGAACTGTACAGGGTGACCCGAACGGTTCAAGATACTTCAAATTCGGTTTTCGGTTATTAATCAACTCAAAGCATGTTTTGTTGAATTTCTTGACAGTTAGAACTCTGTTGAGCGTGTAGCATGCAGCGGAAACAGCTTCTGCCCAGAAATTTATCGGTAACTTTGAATCAGCAAGCATTGTTCTGGCCGTTTTGATCAGTGTCCTGTTTTTACGTTCTGCAACTCCATTCTGTTGTGGAGTGTACGGAGCACTGAACTCATGCAATATACCCCTTTCATCACAATATTCTTCCATATTGTTGTTTTTGAACTCAGTACCATTATCACTTCTAATTCTTCTGATACGCCTTTGGTACAAATTTTCAATCTTTTTGAACAACCCCCTCAATCTGTCAAAGGTTTCTTCTTTTGACTTCAAGAATAGCACCCATGAGAATCTGGAATAATCATCAGTGACCACAAGACAATAAAGTTCTCCAGTAATACTTTTGACATTCACAGGACCAAATAAATCCATGTGAAGTCTCTCCAAAGGTCTTGAGACTGAATTGACTTGCTTTTTGGGGTGTGACTTTTTCTTTTGCTTGCCTTTCATGCAACTAATGCATTCTTGTTCCAGATGGAAACCTTTAATGTGAACTCCCAGAACCAAATCATTGTGTACAAGATGATTCATTTTACGAAGATGAATGTGCCCCATCTTACGATGCCACAACTTTGATTCTTTCTCTGTTGCTCTTGAAACAAAACAGTGTGCTTGACCCGTTGTTGTAGTTGCTACAGTCATGTCTAAAACATACAGATCATTTACTCTAGGAGCTCTCATGATGATCCATTCTTCAGGAATAACAAACCCTGGTTTCAAAATCAAACACTCTTTGTCTGTGAAGTGAGTAGTATACATTCGGTCACATATCTGTGAGATACTTAGCAGATTATTTTCCAGCTCAGCAATGTAGTTAACTCTCTCAAACGTGACGATCCCATTGGATAACATTCCTTCACCTACAATTCTACCACCTTGGTTACCCGCGAACCCCACATAACCTCCATTAAAATTTCTGACATCATACAGTAGCGCTGTCTTTCCAGTCATGTGCCGAGAAGCTCCACTATCCATAATCCAACGTGAGACGGATCTTGGAAGCTCCTGCACATGAAAAAGAATTTAATGAGATTTTGATGCTACCCAAGCCTCTTTTGACTCAGGTAACTTGAAATTAAGGTGAGTTGCTTTAGTGTAAAGTGGCGGAAAGTTTTTATCATTTATTTTAAGGCTTTCAGCAGTTCCAACTTCAACCTCTTTGAATAAGAAAAATTCGTCTTTTTGAGATTGATTTGCTGGTTGATTTTTCTTCACCACATACTTCTTTTCAGAAGTCGATTTCTGTTTCTCATAAAACTTCAAAGGTACATACTTCTTCTTAGTAGAAGATGATGATTTTTCAGTTTCAGACACCTTTGATGAATCAACTTTCTTTTCGTCAATATTTGGCTTCCATGTTTGTTGAGGTGAGGCAACCCGTTGGTAAAATTTATCATTTTTAGTTACCGAATTCTTAACAGGTTCAGTTTTGATCTTGGTGTTATCATTTCTCAAAACGTTTTTCTCAACAATCAATGGAGCCTTTCCTTTCACAACATCTTTCTAGATAGAATTCTTCACAGTTTCAGTCTTAGGCTTCAAGTTGGTACACTTTCGTGCAATATGTCCAACTTGATTACATTTGAAACATGTTCGGGTGTCAATTACCCGACTTGAACCTTCAGACTGAGGCTGTGAGGCCTTCTTTTCAAAAAACTCTTCGTTTGATTTTAAAAAGATTTCAGACTCCTCTTCTGAAAGTGAACTTGAACTGTTCACAAACACCTTTTTCACAGCAAACTTCTTGTTCTGAACATTCCTTTTCTGATAATTCTTACCACCCTGATATCCTCCCGACCATTTATTTTGATAGTTGTTAGAAAAACGTGGTGGAATAACAGGTTTCTTATAGTAAGCTTTATCTTTCTCAAAATTCATATGTCTCTTTGTTTGTTTCAAATTGTCCACTTCAGATAAATCAATTTCAACCAGTTTGAAAACATTTTTCAATTTCTTCACATTAACATTCTCCAAAGGAAACTCAAAGTCTGAATACAACTTATCAGAACCAGACATCTTGTACATCACAAAACCCGGTTCATCATTTGAGTTGTTTTTAGATTTTGGTTTTGGAATGTAGTTGTTTAGAAAACATTCTTCATCTTCAGTCGAATCACTATCCAAGACACTTTCAGCCATACCTTTTATGATCTCATTTTGAACACTGTCATCGGATGATGAAGATGAAGAAAATGTTACATCTATTGATTCTGGCAATTTTATCTCATTTGTTTCAATATCATCATTAACCAACCCTGATTGCTTCTTTGAGAAATTGTTTAGAACCGGTGGTGGAACTTGATGAAACCCCACCCCAGTTCCATCACAGTATACATCTTCGCCAGCTTTGGTTTTACCAATGGGTTTTGGAACAATGTGTTGCAAAACAAAGCTTGCAGAGTTGTAACTGCTCAGTTTTAGATTAATTCGTTCATTCTCAATTTTAGCTTCTTCAAACTGAAGCTTCAATTTTGCAATTTCATCAAGTTGTTGGTTAATTAACTCCTCTTTTACTCGAAGAACTCCTGATAGTTGAAGATTTTCTTTTGTTGTTTTACTATTTCTCTCATCAGAATCTTTAACCGTTCGCTTCAGCTTCTCAAAACTTTCAGAAATTTTACGACTTTCAATAATCAATTTTTCATTTTCTTTTCTTATTCTTTCAATGTCATTTTTATCATTTTCAATTTTATCAGCTAATTCTTTTGATCTATCATTCGAAGCTTTCAGCATTTTGTCACGGTTTAAGATTTGATCTTCAACCCTTTTGACTTTACTAGTCAACTCTTCTATCTTCTTACCATTGAAGTAAGTGATTGTACTACAAACTTTGCACTCTTTCATGCAATTTTTGCAGTCATTTTCCGATTTACCAATCTTACCTGACTCAAGTGTACCATTTGAACTGACCTTGTTTGTTGACTCAGTTCCAGAACTAGAAACTACCTCAAGTTCTTTTGCAGCAAGAACTTTATCTGCCATCTTCTTCAAGTTTTCAGCCGTTAGCTCTTGTGATGTATCAATGATTCCATCATCAGCATTCTTTGTCTTTGGTTTCTGTTCTGTTTCTTTGACTTTTTCTTCTTTCTCAACTTGTTTCTCATCACCACCTCCCCACCATTCTCTTTGTCTCGCTTCTTCTTCCTCGGCAAATTGTTGGGTAAGAGCATCGATATTGATGGAATCTGGGTTAACTGCAATGTTTCCTTGAGGATCAAGGTAACACTCTCTGTCGGCATCCCACCTTTTTGCTCTTTTTGCTTCTTTGTAAGTGTTATAAATTCTGCTCATTCTGGCTTGAGCTTTCATTCTTCGGTTGATGAATTTTTCTTCTTCAGTTCTAATGTCTTTAAAAGGAATAATTTTCGTCACGAATGCATAACCCACAGCATCTTCTTCAGGCAATAGCTCGCTCCAATCATAACCTTCGTCATCATGGATTACGGCAAGAGCTCTAGACTTCTCTTTGTTGTCTTCAACTTGCTTCAATCTTGGTGGCTCGGATTTATTCTGGTGATAGATTGCTCTCTTGTAATAATCATCTCTGAAAGGGTTTTCTGACTCATCGGCATATGCATTTCTGCATTCTCGTTTGAAGTGACCCTTCTGCTTACATTTGAAGCATGTCACCTTCGATTTATCAAACCCCAGCTTAGTAGATGCACCACCAATTGTCTTTCTGCCGGTAATTTCCATGAATCGTTGTGCTCTACGAACAGCACTGGCCATAGCCCAACGAATATCGATCAGCTCCATTTCCTCGGGATCGATCTGATCATAATCTTCTTTCGTCAGATTGGTATTACCTATTTTCCCGGCTACTAACCCTTCGTATGACTCTAAAACAGATGCTAGAAAAATCATCTGCTGTTTGGCCGATTCTTCATCAAAATTTTGAGCATTCTTCAAATCGATCGCAATGTTGCAAGAAAATGCGTTCTTAGGAACAGATTGTTGTTGACTTGAAGAATTTGAAGAAGATCCCTGACTTGGAATGTTAGATGAAAAACCTCCATGAAAACCACTGTTTGAGCTTGGATTTTCTTTACTTGAAGTATTTGTGTTTTCAGCGGAGAAAGCAGTTCTTGGAGAAACATTCTTCGGAATCATACTCTTTGGATAGTACAACTCCATGTTTTGTTGATATGATGGATGATTAACTTTGTTTTTCTTGATCTCCAATTCATGACTTTCTAGTCTTTCAATCAGCAAATCGACAGTCAAACTTTCAGGTTTAATTGTGTTCTTTAACATCAGTGCATAGTACTGCCAATCCATCTCCTCTGGTAGTGAATCGAACAGTTTGTCAACAAGATCCTCTGGAGGATAGTTTACTCCGTGCCTTGCCAATTCCAGCTTTAAGTGTCCAAATCTTTCAATCATTTTACAAACAGATTCACCTTTTAAACATCCGAACAAATCAAACTCCTTTCTCAACAATTTCTTTTTGTTTTTGATTATTTCTTCACTTCCTACACATTTTTTATTTAACTTTGTCCATAGATCTTTTGCGTTTGTGTATTCAATGAGTGAAATAATGTCGTCTCTTACGGATTGATGAATCAAAGCGATGCATTTTTGTTCAGCTATATAGTTATCTATTTCTTCTCCTTCTGACATATTCTCAAAGTCTTGTCTTTCTGAAGCAAAACCGTTCTTTAAGTTCTTCCAGCTCGGATATGCAAAGGCTTTCATCCATTCTTCGAATCTTTTTGCCCACCGATTGTATTCTTCGATTGCCATTAGCTTTGGTGGTTTGTTGTAGGTACCATATACGCTTTCAACACTTAGTGCATCGGATAACGTTTTCTTTGGATTCGGATTGGCATTTTCATTTGAACGATTGGAAGTATCGTCTCCAGAATTACCTGCGAAGGCATATATCTCACTGAAGGGATTCATGAATTCTTCCATTTCAAGTACCTGAAACAATTTTCAAACACTTAGAAAATTTTTACAAATTTTAAAACTTCAAACACTTGAACCGGATAGTTATCCGTTCGAACAGGAATACGAATGATTAACAAAGTCTATCCGCACGGACGGTAATCCGCTCGGATGGTTGTGCGTACGGGTAGCTTTGATTTTTTTTTTACTATTCTGGTTATCCGCACGGATTGTAAACCGTGCGTGTAACAATGATGATGTCAGTAAACAACTTGCAGTAACTAACTAATCCAAATCGTTCAGACAGCTGTCCGCACGGGTGAATGACGTCATCAAATACGAACAACTAAACATGATTTTTGATGAATTTGATCTAGTTTTAGATTGATTCTGATTATGAAACTAAGTAGGATTATATTTTGAATGATTGCAAGTTGATTGATATCGATTTTAACAAATTTTAACCGTAAATTCTTGCTCAATTTTAGGTTTTTCTGATTTTATGGTGACAAATGAAGAACAATTGTAAGATCTAAGTAGATATAGAAGAAATCAGTCAAATTTCCGGTGAAATTTGAATCAAATCGGTAACAGAAGTCAAATCTCCGGTGAAATTCGACTTTGATCGGCAAATGAAACTTGAATTCCGGTGAATTCAGTGTTGTTGATCTCGATTCAGCTCCCTGGACGCTCTGATACCACTTGATGATCCCGTTGACACAGGATCTGATCGTAGGAACAAGATGAATCGATTTCGTCTTAGTGTGCGGAATCCATTAAGACAAATCACAGATTTATGCAACAGAGAATTCAACGTTTAACTTCTTGTCTGTTCGTTCTATTAATCGTTCTGAAAGTCACAAAGTTCCGGTGAACGTACAGACTACCCGTGCGTGTGTCGAAAAGTACTTACAAAGTTGCACCGGACCTACTATATATAGACAGACTCAGGATACTAATAAGTGTTGTACGTGCGGGTGGGCTACCCGTACGTATGACTCACCCGTACGTGTGATCATCCGCGCGTATGACTTATCCGTGCGGATAAGTCATCCGTGCGTATGGCCATACGTGCGTATTGCCATCCGTACGAGTTCAACTTGTCCCAAACAACACTTTTACATACAGACCCTATTCCTGAGTTGTCCTGCTAACTACATACATACAATCAGACAATAAACATAAACACAGATCAAAATATGACTACATGCTGACGAAAGCTACAGACGTAATGTACTAACAATTTTCTTGACTGTATATCTCTTAAATGTCAACATATACACGTTTGATTTAGTTTACGAAGATTTTTCATTTCCGAGAACCTCAATTAGAGAGTAAAAAAGGTGTAAGGTTCACAATGGTGTAAAATTAAAATGGGATATACCGGGCTAGGATTCGGGTTACAGGAACAAGGGCAAAGCCAACCACCAAAGAATGGAATCGTCGAGCGAAAACACTTGACAACCTCATAGAAGCATCTTTTCTTGCCACCGGACCTTTCTCCATCAATTAGGAATCTGATGCCGTCACTAAACACATTCCTTAAATTGTAGCCATTTGTTGAGTGTTTTTTTTTTGTGTCTAATCCGCATATATATCACCATTGCCCTTGATTTTTTTGACTTTATATCTCTTAAATGTCAACATATACACATTTGATTTAGTTTGCGAAGCTTTTTCAATGCTGAAAACCTCGATCGGAGAGTAAAAAAGGCGTAAGGTTCATAATGGTGTAAATTTAAAATGGGATATACCGGGCTAAGATTCGAGTTACAGGAACAAGGGCCAAACCAACCACCCAAGAATGGAATCGTCGATTGAAAACATTTGACAACTTCTTAGAAGCAGCTTTTCTTGCCACTAGACCTTTCTCCATCAATTAGGAATCTGATGCCGTCACTTAACACATTCCTTAAATTGTTTCAATTTGTTGAGTGTTTTTTTTTGTGTCTAATCCGCATATATATCACCATTGCCCTTGATTTTCTTGACTGTATATCTCTTAAATGTCAACATATACACGTGTGATTAAGTTTACGAAGATTTATCAATGCCGAGAACCTCGATCAGAGAGTAAAAAAGGCGTAAGGTTCACAATGGTGTAAAATTAAAATGGGATATACCGGGCTAGAGTTCGAGTTACAGGAACAAGGGCCAAACCAACCACCCAAGAATGGAATCATCGAGCGAAAACACTTGACAACCTCCTAGAAGCAGCTTTTCTTGCCACCAGACCTTTCTCCATCAATTAGGAATCTGATGCCGTCACTAAACACATTCCTTAATTTGTAGCCATTTGTTGAGTGTTTTTTTTGTGTCTAATCCGCATATATATCACGGTTGCCCTAGATTTTCTTGAATGTATATCTCTTTAATATCAACATATACATGTGTGATTTAGTTTACGATGATTTTTAAATGCCGAGAACGTCGATCAGAGAGTAAAAAAGGCGTAAGGTTCACAATGGTGAAAAAATAAAATGGGATATATCGGGCTAGGATTCGAGTTACAGGAACAAGGGCCAAACCAACCACCCAAGAATGGAATCGTCGAGCGAAAACACTTGACAACCTGCTAGAAGCATCTTTTCTTGCCATCAGACCTTTCTCCAACAATTAGGAATCTGATGTCGTCACTAAACACATTCCTTAAATTGTAGACATTTTTTGAGTGTTTTTTTTGTTGTTGTCTAATCTGCATATATATAACCATTGCGCTTGATTTTCTTGACTGTATATCTCTTAAATGTAAACATATACACGAGTGATTTAGTTTATGATGATTTTTCAATGCCAAGAACCTCGATCAGAGAGTTAAAAAGGCGTAAGGTTCACAATGGTGTCAAATTAAAATGGGATATACCGGGCTAGGACTCGAGTTACAAGAACAAGGGCCAAACCAACCACCCAAGAATGGAGTCGTCGAGCAAAAACACTTGACAACCTCCTAGAAGCAGCTTTTCTTGCCACCAGACCTTTCTCCATCAATTAGGAATTTGATGCCGTCACTAAACACATTCGTTATATTGTAGCCATTTGTTGAGTGTTTTTTTTTGGGTCTAATCCGCATATATATCACCATTGCCCTTGATTTTCTTGACTGTATATCTCTTAAATGTCAACATATACACGTTTGATTTAGTTTACGAAGCTTTTTCAATGCCGAGAACCTCGATCAGAGAGTAAAAAAGGCGTATGGTTCACAATGGTGTAAAATTCAAATGGGATATACCGGGTTAGGATTCGAGTTACAGGAACAAGGGCCGGCCCAACCACCCAAGAATGGAATCATCGAGCGAAAACACTTAATAACCTCCTAGAAGCAGCTTTTCTTGCCACCAGACCTTTCTCCATCAATTAGGAATCTGATGCCGTCATTAAACACATTCCTTAAATTGTAGCCATTTGTTGAGTGTTTTTTTTTTGTTCTCTAATCCGCATATATATCACCTTTGCCCTTAATTTTCTTGACTGTATATCTCTTAAATGTCAACATATACACGTGTGATTTAGTTTATGAAGATTTTTCAATGCCGAGAACCTCGATCAGAGAGAAAAAAAGGCGTAAGGTTCACAATGGTGTAAAATTAAAATGAGATATACCGGGCTAGGATTCGAGTTACAGGAATAAGGGTCAAACCAACCACCCAAGAATGGAATCGTCGAGCGAAAACACTTGACAACCTCCTAGAAGCAGCTTTTCTTGCCATCAGACCTTTCTCCATATAATTAGGAAACTGATGCCGTCCCTAAACACATTCCTTAAATTGTAGCCATTTGTTGAGTTTTTTTTTTTGGTGTCTAATCCGCATATATATCACCATTACCCTTGATTTTCTTGACTGTATATCTCTTAAATGTCAACATATACACGTGTGATTTAGTTTACGAAGATTTTTCAATGCCGAGAACCTCGATCAGAGAGTAAAAATGGCGTAAGGTTCACAATGGTGTAAAATTAAAATGGGATATACCGGGCTAGGATTCGAGTTAGAGGAACAAGGGCCAAACCAACCACCCAAAAATGGAATGGTTGAGCGAAAACACTTGACAACCTCCTAGAAGCAGCTTTTCTTGCCACCAAACCTTTCTCCATCAATTAGGAATCTGATGCCATTGCTAAACAGATTCCTTAAATTGTAGCCATTTGTTGAGTTTTTTTTTGGTGTCTAATCCGCATATATATCACCATTGCCCTTAATTTTCTTGACTGTATATCTCTTATATGTCAACATATACACGTGTGATTTAGTTTACGAAGATTTTTCAATGCCGAGAACCTTGATCAAAGAGTAAAAAAGGTGTAAGGTTCACAATGGTGTAAAATTAAAATGGGATATACCGGGATTGGAATCGAGTTAGAGGAACAAAGGCAAAACCAACCACTCAAAAATGGAATCGTCGAGGGAAAACACTTGACAGCCTCTTAGAAGAAGCTTTTCTTGCCACCAGACCTTTCTCCATCAATTAGGAATCTGATGCCGTCACTAAACACATTCCTTAAATTGTAGCCAATTGTTGAGTCTTTTTTTTGTTTGTGTCTAATCCGCATATATATCACCACTGCCCTTGATTTTCTTGACTGTATATCTCTTAAATGTCAACATATACACGTGTGATTTAGTTTAGGAAGGTTTTTCAATGCCGAGAACCTCGATCGGAGAGTAAAAAAGGCGTAAGGTTCACAATGGTGTAAATTTAAAATGGGATATACCGGGCTAAGATTCGAGTTACAGGAACAAGGGCCAAGCCAACCACCCAAGAATGGAATCGTCGATTGAAAACATTTGACAACTTCTTAGAAGCAGCTTTTCTTGCCACTAGACCTTTCTCCATCAATTAGGAATCTGATGCCGTCACTTAACACATTCCTTAAATTTTAGCCATTTGTTGAGTGTTTTTTTTTTTGTGTCTAATCCGCATATATATCACCATTGCCCTTGATTTTCTTGACTGTATATCTCTTAAATGTCAACATATACACGTGTGATTAAGTTTACGAAGATTTTTCAATGCCGAGAAACTGGATCAAAGAGTAAAAATGGCGTAAGGTTCACAGTGGTGTAAAATTAAAATGGGATATACCGGGCTAGGATTCGAGTTACAGGAACAAGGGACAAACCAACCACCCAAGAATAGAATCGTCGAGCGAAAACACTTGACAGCTTCCTAGAAGCAGCTTTTCTTGCCACCAGGCATTTCTCCATCAATTAGGAATCTGATGCCGTCACTAAACACATTCCTTAAATTGTAGCCATTTGTTGAGTGTTATTTTTGTGTCTTATCCGCATATATATCACCATTGCCCTTGATTTTCTTGACCGTATATCTCTTAAATGTCAATATATACACGTGTGATTTAGTTTACGAAGATTTTTCAATGCTGAGAACCTCGATCAGAGAGTAAAAAAGGCGTAAGGTTAACAATGGTGTAAAATTAAAATGGGATATACCGGGCTAGGATTCGAGTTACTGGAACAAGGGCAAAACCAACCACCCAAGAATGGAATCGTCGAGCGAAAACACTTGACAACCTCATAGAAGCATCTTTTCTTGCCACCAGACCTTTCTCCATCAATTAGGAATCTGATGCCGTCACTAAACACATTCCTTAAATTGTAGCCATTTTTTAAGTGTTTTTTTTTGTTGTTGTCTAATCTGCATATATATCACTATTGCGCTTGATTTTCTTGACTTTATATCTCTTAAATGTCAACATATACACGTGTGATTTAGTTTACGAAGATTTTTCAATGCCGATAACCTCAATCAGAGAGTAAAAAAGGCGTAAGTTTCACAATGGTGTAAAATTAAAATGGTATATACCGGGCTAGGATTCGAGTTACAGGAACAAGGGCCAAACCAACCACCCAAGAATGGAATCGTCGAGCGAAAACACTTGACAACCTCCTAGAAGCAGCTTTTCTTGCCACCAGACCTTTCTCAATCAATTAGGAATCCGATGCCGTTACCAAACACATTCCTTAAATTGTAGCCATTTGTTGAGTGTTTTTTTTTTGTGTCTAATCCGCATATATATCACCATTGCCCTTGATTTTTTTGACTGTATATCTCTTAAATGTCAACATATACACATTTGATTTAGTTTACGAAGCTTTTTGAATGCCGAGAACCTCGATCAGAGAGTAAAAAAGGCGTAAGGTTCACAATGGTGTAAAATTAAAATGAGATATACCGGGCTAGAATTCGAGTTACAGGAACAAGGGCCGGCCCAACCACCCAAGAATGGAATCGTCGAGCGAAATCACTTGACAACCTCCTAGAAGCAGCTTTTATTGCCTCCAGACCTTTCTCCATCACTTAGGAAACTGATGCCGTCACTAAACACATTCCTTAAATTGTTTCAATTTGTTGAGTGTTTTTTTTTTGTTGTCTAATCTGCATATATATCACCATTGCCCTTGATTTTCTTGACTGTATATCTCTTAAATGTCAACATATACACGTGTAATTTGGTTTACGAAGATTTATCAATGCCGAGAACCTCGATCAGAGAGTAAAAAAGGCGTAAGGTTCACAATGGCGTAAAATTAAAATGGGATATACCGGGCTAGATTTCGAGTTACAGGAACAAGGGCCAAACCAACCACCCAAGAATGGAATCAGCGAGCGAAAACACTTGACAACCTCCTAGAAGCAGCTTTTCTTGCCACCAGACCTTTCTCCAACAATTAGGAATATGATGCCGTTGATTTTCTTGACTGTATATCTCTTAAATGTCAACATATACGCGTATGATTTAGTTTACGAAGATTTTTCAATGCCGAGAACCTCGATCAGAGAGTAAAAAAGGCGTAAGGTTCACAATGGTGTAAAATTAAAATGGGATATACCGAGCTAGGATTCGAGTTACAGGAACAAGGGCCAGACCAACCACCCAAGAATGGAATCGTTGAGCGAAAACACTTGACAACCTCCTAGAAGCTGCTTTTCTTGCCACCAGACCTTTCTCCATCAATTAGAATCTGATGTCGTCACTAAACACATTCCTTAAATTGTAGAAATTTGTTGAGTGTTTTTTTCTTTTGGTGTCTAATCCGCATATATATCTCCATTGCCCTTGATTTTCTTGACTGTATATCTCTTAAATGTCAATATATACACGTGTGATTTAGTTTAAGAAGATTTTTCAATGCCGAGAACCTCGATCAGAGAGTAAAAAAGGCATAAGGTTCTCAATGATGTAAAATTAAAATGGGATATACCGGGCTAGGATTCAAGTTACAGGAACAAGGGCCAAACCAACCACCCAAGAATTGAATCGTCGAGCGAAAACACTTGACAACCTCCTAGAAGCAGCTTTTCTTGCCACCAGAACTTTTTCCATCAATTAGGAATCTTATGCCGTCACTAAACACATTCCTTAAATTGTAGCCATTTGTTGAGTGTTTTTTTTTGGTGTCTAATCCGCATATATATCACCATTGCCCTTGATTTTCTTGACTGTGTATCTCTTAAATGTCAACATATACACGTGTGATTTAGATTACGAAGATTTTTCAATGCCGAGAACCTCGATCAGAGAGTAAAAAATGCATAAGGTTCACAATGGTGTAAAATTAAAATGGGATATACCGGGATAGGATTCGAGTTACAGGGACAAGGGCCAAACCAACCACCCAAGAATGGAATCGTCGAGCGAAAACACTTGACAACCTCCTAGAAGCAGCTTTTCTTTCCACCAGACCTTTCTCCATCAATTAGGAATGTGATGCCGTCACTAAACACATTCCTTAAATTCTAGCCATTTATTGAGTGTTTTTTTTTTGGTGTCTAATCCGCAAATATATCACCATTGCCCTTGATTTTCTTGACTGTGTATCTCTTAAATGTCAACATATACACTAGTGATTTAGTTTACGAAGATTTTTCAATGCCGAGAACCTCGATCAGAGAGTAAAAAAGGCGTAAGGTTAACAATGGTGTAAAATTAAAATGGGATATACCGGGCTAGGATTCGAGTTACAGGAACAAGTGCCAAACCAACCACCCAAGAATGGAATCGTCGAGGGAAAACACTAGACAACCTCCTAGAAGCAGCTTTTCTTGATACCAGACCTTTCTCCATCAATTAGGAATCTGATGCCGTCACTAAACACATTCCTTAAATTGTAGCCATTTGTTGAGTGTTTTTTTGTGTCTAATCCGCATATATATCACCAATGCCCTTGATTTTCTTGATTGTGTATCTCTTAAATGTCAACATATACACGTGTGATTTAGTTTACGAAGATTCTTCAATGCCGAGAACCTCGATCAGAGAGTAAAAAATGCATAAGGTTCACAATGGTGTAAAATTAAAATGGGATATACCGGGCTAGGATTCGAGTTACAGGGACAAGGGCCAAACCAACCACCCAAGAGTGGAATCGTCGAGCAAAAACACTTGACAACATCCTAGAAGCTGCTTTTCTTGCCACCAGAACTTTCTCCATCAATTAGGAATCTGATGCCATCACTAAACAAATTCCTTAAATTGTAGCCATTCGTTGAGTGTTTTTTTTTGTTTTCTAATCTACATATATATCACTATTGCCCATGATTTTCATTACTGTATATCTATTAAATGTCAACATATACACATGTGATTTAGTTTACGAAGATTTTTCAATGCCGACAACCTCGATCAGAGAGTAAAAAAGGCGTAAGGTTCATAATGGTGTAATATTAAAATGGGATATACCGAGCTAGGATTCGAGTTACAGGAACAAGGGCCAAACCAACCACCCAAGAATGGAATCGTCGAGCGAAAACACTTGGCAACCTCCTATAAGCAGCTTTTCTTGCCGCCAGACCTTTTTCCATCAATTAGGAATCTGATGCCATCACTAAACACATTCCTAAAATTGTAGCCATTTGTTGAGTGTTTTTTTTGGTGTTTAATCCGCATATATATCACCATTGCCCTTGATTTTCTTGAATGTATATCTCTTAAATGTCAACATATACACGTGTGATTTAGTTTACGATGATTTTTCAATGCCGAGAACCGCGATCAGAGAGTAAAAAGGCGTAAGGTTCACAATGGTGTAAAATTTAAATGGGATATACCGGGCTAGGATTCGAGTTACAGGAACAAGGGGCAAACCAACCACCCAAGAATGGAATCGTCGAGCGAAAACACTTGACAACCTCCTAGAAGCAGCTTTTCTTGCCACTAGACCTTTCTCCATCAATTAGGAATCTGATGCCGTCACTAAACACATTCCTTAAATTGTAGCCATTTGTTGAGTGTTTTTTTTGGTGTCTAATCCGCAAGTATATCACCATTGCCCTTGATTTTCTTGACTGTATATCACCTAAATGTCAACGTATACACTTGTGATTTAGTTTACGAAGATTTTTCAATGCGGAGAACCTCGATCAGAGAGTAAAAAGGCGTAAGGTTCAAAATGGTGTAAAATTAAAATGGGATATACCTGGCTCGGATTCGAGTTACAGGAAAAAGGGGCAAACCAACCACCCAAGAATGGAATCGTGGAGTGAAAACACTTGACAACCTTCTAGAAGCAGTTTTTCTTGCCACCGGACCTTTCTCCATCAAATAGGAATCTGATGCCGTCACTAAACACATTCCAAAAATTGTAGCCATTTGTTGGGTGTTTTTTTTGGTGTCTAATCCGCATATATAATACCATTTCCCTTGATTTTCTTGAATGTATATCTCTTAAATGTCAACATATACACATGTTATTTAGTTTACGAAAATTTTTCAATGCCGAGAACCTCGATCAGAGCGTCAAAAAGGCGTAAGGTTCACAATGGCGTAAATTTAAAATGGGATATACAGGGCTAGGATTCGAGTTACAGGAACAAGGGCCAAACCAACCACCCAAGAATGAAATCGTCGAGCGAAAACACTTGACGACCTCCTAGAAGCAGCTTTTCTTGCCACCAGACCTTTCTCCATCAAATAGGAATCTGATGCCGTCACTAAACACTTTCCTAAAATTGTAGCCATTTGTTGAGTGTTTTTTTTGGTGTCTAATCCGCATATATATCACCATTGCCCTTGATTTTCTTGAATGTATATCTCTTAAATGTCAACATATACACGTGTGATTTAGTTTACGAAGATTTTTCAACGCCGAGAACCTCGATCAGAGAGTAAAAAGGCGTAAGGTTCACAATGGTATAAAATTTAAATGGGATATACCGGGCTAGGATTCGAGTTACAGGAACAAGGGGCAAACCAACCACCCAAGAATGGAATCGTCGAGCGAAAATACTTGACAATCTCCTAGAAGCAGCTTTTCTTGCCACCAGACCTTTCTCCATCAATTAGGAATCTGATGCCGTCACTAAACACATTCCTTAAATTGTAGCCATTTGTTGAGTGTTTTTTTTTGGTGTCTAATCCGCAAATATATCACCATTGCCCTTGATTTTCTTGACTGTATATCACTTAAATGTCAACGTATACACTTGTGATTTAGTTTACGAAGATTTTTCATTGCGGAGAACCTCGATCAGAGAGTAAAAAGGCGTAAGGTTCACAATGGTGTAAAATTAAAATGGGATATACCGGGCTAGGATTCGAGTTACAGGAACAAGGGGCAAACCAACCACCCAAGAATGGAATCGTCGAGCGAAAACACTTGACAACCTTCTAGAAGCAGCTTTTCTTGCCACCAGACCTTTCTCCATCAAATAGGAATCTGATGCCGTCACTAAACACATTCCTTAAATTGTAGGCATTTGTTGAGTGTTTTTTTCTTTTGGTGTCTAATCCGCATATGTATCACCATTGTCCTTGATTTTCTTGACTGTATATATCTTAAATGTCAACATATACACGTGTGATTTAGTTTAAGAAGATTTTTCAATGACGAGAACCTCGATCAGAGAGTAAAAAAGGCGTAAGGTTCTCAATGGTGTAAAATTAAAATGGGATATACCGGGCTAGGATTCGAGTTACAGGAACAAGGGCCAAACCAACAACCCAAGAATGGAATCGTCGAGCGAAAACACTTGACAACCTCCTAGAAGCAGCTTTTCTTGCCACTAGACCTTTCTCCATCAATTAGGAATCTGATGCCGTCACTAAACACATTCCTTAAATTGTAGACATTTGTTGAGTATTTTTTTTCTTTTGGTGTCTAATCTGCATATACATCACCATTGCCCTTGATTTTCTTGACCGTATATCTCTTAAATGTCAACATATACACGTGTAATTTAATTTAAGTAGATTTTTCAATGCCGAGAACCTCGATCAGAGTGTAAAAAAGGCGTAAGGTTCACAATGGTGTAAATTTAAAATGGGATATACCGGGCTAGGATTCGAGTTACATGAACAAGGGCCAAACCAACCACCCAAGAATGGAATCGTCGAGCGAAAACACTTGACAACCTCCTCAAAGCAGCTTTTCTTGCCACCAGACCTTTCTCCATAAATTAGGAATCTGATGCCGTCACTAAACAAATTCCTTAAATTGTAGCCATTTGTTAAGTGTTTTTTTTTGGTGTCTAATCCGCAAATATATCACCATTGCCCTTGATTTTCTTGACTACATATCACTTAAATGTCAACATATACACTTGTGATTTAGTTTACGAAGATTTTTCAATGCCGAGAACCTCAATCAGAGAGTAAAAAAGGCGTAAGGTTCACAATGGTGTAAAATTAAAATGGTATATACCGGGCTAGGATTCGAGTTACAGGAATAAGGGGCAAACCAACCACCCAAGAATGCAATCGACGAGCGAAAACACTTGACAACCTTGTAGAAACAGCTTTTCTTGCCACCAGACCTTTCTCCATCAAATAGGAATCTGATGCCGTCACTAAACACATTCCTAAAATTGTACCCATTTGTTGAGTGTTTTTTTTGGTGTCTAACCCGCATATTATCACCATTGCCCTTGATTTTCTTTAATGTTTATCTCTTAAATGTCAACATATACACGTGTGACTTAGTTTACGAAGATTTTTCAATGCCGAGAACCTCGATCAGAGAGTAAAAAAGTCGTAAGGTTCACAATGGTGTAAATTTAAAATGGGATATACAGGGATAGGATTCGAGTTACAGGAACAAGGGCCAAACCAACCACCCAAGAATGGAATCGTCGAGCGAAAACACTTGACAACCTCCTAGAAGCAGCTTTTCTTGCCACCAGACCTTTCTCCACCAATTAGGAATCTGATGCCGTCACTAAACACATTCCTTCAATTGTAGACATTTGTTGAGTGTTTTTTTTTCTTTTGGTGTCTAATCCGCCTATGTATCACCATTGCCCTTGATTTTCTTGACTGTATATCTCTTAAATGTCAACATATACACGTGTGATTTAGTTTAAGAAGATTTTTCAATGCCGAGAACCTCGATCAGAGAGTAAAAAAGGCGTAAGGTTCTCAATGGTGTAAAATTAAAATGGGATATACCGGGCTAGGATTCGAGTTACAGGAACAAGGGCCAAACCAACCACCCAGGAATGGAATCGTCGAGCGAAAACACTTGAAAACCTCCTATAAGGAGCTTTTCTTGCCACCGGACCTTTCTCCATCAATTAGGAATCTGATGCCGTACTAAACACATTCCTTAAATTGTAGGCATTTGTTGAGTGTTTTTTTTTGTGTCTAATCCGCATGTATAAGACCATTTACCTTGATTTTATTGACTGTATATCCATTAAATGTCAACATATACACGTGTGATTTTGTTTACGAAGATTTTTCAATGCCGAGAACCTCGATCAGAGAGTAAAAAAGGCGTAAGTTTCACAATGGTGTAAAATTAAAATGCGATATACCAGGCTAGGATTCGAGTTACAAGAACAAGGTCCAAACCAACCACCCAAGAATGGAATCGTCGAGCGAAAACACTTGACAACCTAATAGAAGCAGCTTTTCTTACCACCAGACCTTTCTCCATCAATTAGGAATCTGATACCGTCACTAAACACATTCCTTAAATTGTAGCCATTTGTTGAGTGTTTTTTTTTGTTTCTAATCCGCATATATATCACCATTGCCATTGATTTTCTTGACTGTATATCTCTTAAAAGTCAACATATACACGTGTGATTTAGTTTTGGAAGATTTTTCAATGCCGAGAACCTCGATCAGAGAGTAAAAAAGGCGTAAGGTTCACAATGGTGTAAAATTAAAATGGGATATACCGGGCTAGGATTCGAGTTACAGGAACAAGGGCCAAACCAACCACCCAAGAATGGAATCGTCGAGCGAAAACACTTGACAACCTCCTAGAAGCAGCTTTTCTTGCCCCCAGACCTTTCTCCATCAATTAAGAATCTGATGCCGTCACTAAACACATTCCTTAAATTGTGGCCATTTGTTGAGTGTTTTTTTTTTGGTGTCTAATCCGCATATATATTACCATTGACCTTGATTTTCTTGACTTTATATCTCTTAAATATCAACATATACACGTGTGATTTAGCTTACGAACATTTTTCAATGCCGAGAACCTCGATTAGAGAGTAAAAAAGGCTTAAGGTTCACAATGGTGTAAAATTAAAATGGGATATACCGGGCTAGGATTCGAGTTACAAGAAAAATGGCCAAACCAACCACCCAAGAATGGAATCGTCGAGCGAAAACACTTGACAACCTCCTAGAAGTAGCTTTTCTTGCCACCAGAACTTTCTCCATAAATTAGGAATCTGATGCCGTCACTAAACACATTTCTTAAATTGTAGGCATATGTTGAGTGTTTTTTTTTGTGTCTAATCCGCATATATATGACCATTTCCCTTGATTTTCTTAACTGTATATCTCTTAAATGTTAACATGTACACGTGTGATTTAGTTTACGAAGATTTTTCAATGCCGAGAACCTCAATCAGAGAGTAAAAAAGGCGTAAGGTTCACAATGGTGTAAAATTAAAATGGTATATACCGGGCTAGGATTCGAGTTACAGGAATAAGGGGCAAACCAACCACCCAAGAATGCAATCGACGAGCGAAAACACTTGACAACCTCCTTGAAGCAGCTTTTCTTGCCACCAGACCTTTTTCCATCAATTAGGAATCTGATGCCGTCACGAAACACATTCCTTAAATTGTAGCCATTTGTTGAGTGTTTTTTTTGGTGTCTAATCCTCATATATATCACCATTGCCCTTGATTTTCCTGACTGTATATCTCTTAAATGTCAACATATACACGTGTGATTTAGTTTACGAAGAGTTTTCAATGCCGACAACCTCGATCAGATAGTAAAAAAGGCGTACGGTTCACAATGGTGTAAAATTAAAATGGGATATACCGGGCCAGGATTCGAGTTACAGGAACAAGGGCCAAACCAACCACCCAACAATGGAATCGTCGAACGAAAACAATTGATAACCTCCTAAAAGCAGCTTTTCTTGCCACCAGACCTTTCTCCATAAATTAGGAATCTGATACCGTCACTAAACACATTCCTTAAATTGTAGCCATTTGTTGAGTGTTTTTTTTGGTGTCTAATCCGCAAATATATCACCATTGTCCTTGATTTTCTTGACTGTATATCACATAAATGTCAACATATACACTTGTGATTTAGTTTACGAAGATTTTTCAATGCCGAGAACCTCAATCAGAGAGTAAAAAAGGCGTAAGGTTCACAATGGTGTAAAATTAAAATGGTATATACCGGGCTAGGATTCGAGTTACAGGAATAAGGGGCAAACCAACCACCCAAGAATGGAATCGACGAGCGAAAACACTTGACAACCTTGTAGAAGCAGCTTTTCTTGCCACCAGACCTTTCTCCATCAAATAGGAATCTGATGCCGTCACTAAACACATTCCTAAAATTGTAGCCATTTGTTGAGTGTTTTTTTTGGTGTCTAACCCGCATATTATCACCATTGCCCTTGATTTTCTTTAATGTTTATCTCTTAAATGTCAACATATACACGTGTGATTTAGTTTACGAAGATTTTTCAATGCCGAGATCCTCGATCAGAGAGTAAAAAAGTCGTAAGGTTCACAATGGTGTAAATTTAAAATGGGATATACAGGGATAGGATTCGAGTTACAGGAACAAGGGCCAAACCAACCACTCAAGAATGGAATCGTCGAGCGAAAACACTTGACAACCTCCTAGAAGCAGCTTTTCTTGCCACCAGACCTTTCTCCACCAATTAGGAATCTGATGCCGTCACTAAACACATTCCTTAAATTGTAGACATTTGTTGAGTGTTTTTTTTTTCTTTTGGTGTCTAATCCGCCTATGTATCACCATTGCCCTTGATTTTCTTGACTGTATATCTCTTAAATGTCAACATATACACGTGTGATTTAGTTTAAGAAGATTTTTCAATGCCGAGAACCTCGATCAGAGAGTAAAAAAGGCGTAAGGTTCTCAATGGTGTAAAATTAAAATGGGATATACCGGGCTAGGATTCGAGTTACAGGAACAAGGGCCAAACCAACCACCCAGGAATGGAATTGTCGAGCGAAAACACTTGAAAACCTCCTATAAGGAGCTTTTCTTGCCACCAGACCTTTCTCCATCAATTAGGAATCTGATGCCGTCACTAAACACATTCCTTAAATTGTAGGCATTTGTTGAGTGTTTTTTTTAGTCTAATCCGCATATATAAGACCATTTCCCTTGATTTTATTGACTGTATATCCATTAAATGTCAACATATACACGTGTGATTTTGTTTACGAAGATTTTTCAATGCCGAGAACCTCGATCAGAGAGTAAAAAAGGAGTAAGTTTCACAATGGTGTAAAATTAAAATGCGATATACCAGGCTAGGATTCGAGTTACAAGAACAAGGTCCAAACCAACCTCCCAAGAATGGAATCGTCGAGCGAAAACACTTGACAACCTAATAGAAGCAGCTTTTCTTGCCACCAGACCTTTCTCCATCAATTAGGAATCTGATACCGTCACTAAACACATTCCTTAAATTGTAGCCATTTGTTGAGTGTTTTTTTTGGTTTCTAATCCGCATATATATCACCATTGCCCATGATTTTCTTGACTGTATATCTCTTAAAAGTCAACATATACACGTTTGATTTAGTTTTGGAAGATTTTTCAATGCCGAGAACCTCGATCAGAGAATAAAAAAGGCGTAAGGTTCACAATGGTGTAAAATTAAAATGGGATATACTGGGCTAGGATTCGAGTTACAGGAACAAGGGCCAAACCAACCACCCAAGAATGGAATCGTCGAGCGAAAACACTTGACAACCTCCTAGAAGCAGCTTTTCTTGCCCCCAGACCTTTCTCCATCAATTAAGAATCTGATGCCGTCACTAAACACATTCCTTAAATTGTAGCCATTTGTTGAGTGTTTTTTTTTGGTGTCTAATCCGCATATATATTACCATTGACCTTGATTTTCTTGACTGTATATCTCTTAAATGTCAACATATACACGTGTGATTTAGTTTACGAACATTTTTCAATGCCGAGAACCTCGATTAGAGAGTAAAAAAGGCTTAAGGTTCACAATGGTGTAAAATTAAAATGGGATATACCGGGCTTGGATTCGAGTTACAAGAAAAATGGCCAAACCAACCACCCAAGAATGGAATCGTCGAGCGAAAACACTTGACAACCTCCTAGAAGTAGCTTTTCTTGCCACCAGAACTTTCTCCATAAATTAGGAATCTGATGCCGTCACTAAACACATTTCTTAAATTGTAGGCATATGTTGAGTGTTTTTTTTGTGTCTAATCCGCATATATATGACCATTTCCCTTGATTTTCTTAACTGTATATCTCTTAAATGTCAACATATACACGTGTGATTTAGTTTACGAAGATTTTTCAATGCCAAGAACCTCGATCAGAGAGTAAAAAGGGCGTAAGGTTCACAATGGTGTAAAATTAAAATGCGATATACCAGGCTAGGATTCAAGTTTCAAGAACAAGGGCCAAACCAACCTCTCAAGAATGGAATCATCGAGCGAAAACACTTGACAACCTAATAGAAGCAGCTTTTCTTGCCACCAGACCTTTCTCCATCAATTAGGAATCTGATGCCGTCACTAAACACATTTCTTAAATTGTAGCCTTTTGTTGAGTGTTTTTTTGGGTGTCTAATCTGCATATATTTCACCATTGCCCTTGATTTTCTTAACTGTATATCTCTTAAATGTCAACATATACACGTGTGATTTAGTTTACGAAGATTTTTCAATGCCGAGAACCTCGATCAGAGAGTAGAAAAGGCGTAAGGTTCACAATGGTGTAAAATTAAAATGGGATATACCGGGCTAGGATTCGAGTTACAGGAATAAGGGCCAAACCAACCACCCAAGAATGGAATCGTCGAGCGAAAACACTTGACAACCTCCTAGAAGCAGATTTTCTTGCCCCCTGACCTTTCTCCATCAATTAGGAATCTGATGCCTTCACTAAACACTTTCCTTAAATTGTAGCCAATTGTTGAGTGTTTTTTTTGGTGTCTATTCCGCATATATATTACCATTGACCTTGATTTTCTTGACTGTATATCTCTTAAATGTCAACATATGCACGTGTGATTTAGTTTACGAAGATTTTACAATGCCGAGAACCTCGATCAGAGAGTAAAAAAAGGCGTAAGGTTCACAATGGTGTAAAATTAAAATGGGATATACCGGGCTAGGATTCGAGTTACAGGAACAATGGCCAAACGAACCACCCAAGAATGGAATCGTCGAGCGAAAACACTTGACAACCTCCTAGAAGAAGCTTTTCTTGCCACCAGACCTTTCTCCATCAATTAGGAATCTAATGCCATCAGTAAACACATTCCTTAAATTGTAGCCATTTGTAGAGTGTTTTTTTTGGTGTCTAATCCACATATATATCACCATTGCCCTTGATTTTATTTACTCTATATCTCTTAAATGTCAACATATACACGTGTGATTTAGTTTACGAAGATTTTTCGATGCCGAGAACCTCGATCAGAGAGTAAAAAAGGCGTAAGGTTCACAATGGTGTAAAATTAAAATGGGATATACCGGGCTAGGATTCGAGTTACAGGAACAAGGGCCAAACCAACCACCCAAGAATGGAATCGTCGAGCGAAAACACTTGACAACCTCCTAGAAGCAGCTTTTCTTGCCCCCATACCATTCTCCATTAATTAGGAATCCGATGCCGTCACTAAACACATTCCTTAAATTGTAGCCATTTGTTGAGTGTTTTTTTGGTGTCTAATCCGCATATATTTATATATATATACTAGTCACTTACCCGCGCGATGCGGCGGGAGTGGCGATTTACAATAGGATACTCGTTTACCGTTAGTTTATCCGTCGTCTCGTGATATATCGTATAGTACTTAAGTTAGTTTTCTTATTCGTGATCTTCTACAAGAATAGTACAAAACAAGGAAGTAGATGTAATTAAAAACAAGAAGAGTTCAAAACAGTCAAGTAGCTGGACAAAACAATAAAAACAAAATGCGGGGAGTCTCTTGTATCTCTTCCTGTTTTACCAATACATCCGTTCGCTTATGACTTTCTTGTATCTTCTCCTCTCCTGTACCAGATTTCGACACATAAAAAAATGTTACACGCTTACAGGTGCTTTAAAATAGTAATTAAAAAGTAATTTCTGGAAGCAAATAAGGCACAAAATCTACTAACTTACCTTCGTTTTGATACGGATGCGATTAATTAATCACGCAACACTTCCTGGTAGACAACATTTGATGTGTAAACTCCGCGTTGTTTGAATTCTTTGTTGAGATGTACCAACACCTTCGTACTTTGTCTTGAAATCCCTCTTGATAACGCGACATAAAGTTGTCCATGTGAAAATACAGAATCAGGTAGATAAATACCAACGTTCGGAATTGTTTGACCTTGAGCTTTATTAATCGTCATGGAAAAGCTAAGTCGAATTGGAAATTGTTTTCTTTTCAGCTTGAATGGGAACATGTCATCTTCAGAAAGGGTTAGAGGGATTCTTGGCAAAAAAAACTCTTTTTCCGGCATGTTGACCGACTGCAATTTCCGCATCAATAACATTTCGCATGAAACCCTTACATATCAACCGCGTGCCATTACACAGGCCATGTGATGGATCGATATTACGTAACAATATTATTGGGCATCCAATTTTTAAACGAAGCTTATGAGGCGGCAAACCACTAACATTTAGGGAATTTAAGAACTCGACCGGATAGAAGTTGCGCTGATCGTCTTCAGCTTCATCAAAACTGTAATAAACTTTTTCCTCCCCTTGAAAAATTTCAATCATTTGATTATTAATCTCGTCAACACTATCATTTTTAGTAGACAATATTGCTCTAGAGATTATATAATCTGAAGAATATACATTATCTTCAATTGATGGAAAGATGGCATGGATCAATTCTTTTATAGCGTTTTCTCTGTTGTTGCACTGAATTGTCATGTCATCGGGTATGCGGATATAGTTTCCTTCGATTGGTTCTTCAGTTCCATCGCCGACTCTTAAAAGAAATTTAGAAAACCATGGATCTTTCAGCGCTCTCATATTTATGGTCAACCGCATCTTCTTCGTCAAAGACCAAAGAGGTGACATTCGTACGCTGGAGTCTACAATCTGTGCTCGAGTGCCACGTTTAATAACCGGCAACACCTGTCTGAAGTCACCTCCCATAACCATTATCTTTCCACCAAATGGGAGGCTAACACCTATAATGTCTTGGAATGTACGATCGACTGCCTCTATCGCTTGTCGTTTAGCCATCGACGCTTCATCCCATATGATTATTTTGGCAGACCGAATCAGTTTAGCGGCCCCACTCTGTTTTTTGATATTGCACATTGAATTATTTTCAAGATTAAGAGGAATCTTGAATCTCGAGTGAGCCGTTCTACCTCCTGGCATATTATTAGCCGCTGCACCTGATGAAGCTGTTGCGAGAGCAATAAGACCACGTGACCGAATTTCAGCAAGCAAGGCAATGTACAAAAATGTTTTTCCAGTTCCACTTGGACCATCAATAAAGAACACGCCTGGAAGATCATTATCAACATGCATCATGATCTCATCAAACACGTTTTTTTGGTCCGGATTAAGTGAATATTTGGCACTCAAGTGTTCAGGTTCCAAAACAATCCCATACTCTTCTTGTAACTCACGATAACCTGCATCTTGTAAGTTAACATCGTCTGTTATCTTAGGAAGGTCGAATTCATTGAAATTTTTACCCATGGATTGTACCAAGACACTTATTTCGGTAAGAACCATATTTTGAACTCGTTCTATACTTTGACAGTGTAACCGATGATCTTCAGACAGTGAATCAAAGTGGTCATTCCATAACTTTCGAATATCTCCAGGTTGGCAAAAAATCATTATGGTCGCAAATAACCTTCTAAGAGCATTGGGAAACTGAAACGTAGAGGCTTCTTCGAGACATTGTGATAGATATTCATCGTCTTCTATTAAGCCTAACTCAAGAGCTGCTTTCCAAAATGTCGCACACCGTTGACCATTAACTGTGCAAAGATGTTCAAAAGAAGTAGGCCCTCTGACATTTGACAAAAGTAGGCGTAAGTAGTACCTTTCTCCTTCGGCTGGATTAGCGGAAACGATACGACCTCTTTGTTTTTTACCGAAACGACGACTCCAACGGCGTGTGCTTCCATTCCACGTAAAGTGTTTTGGAAAATCTTTATACAAATGTACCCTTGCTGTTTCATCGTTTCTATTCTGATAAAAAAAGCTGTTAGCATGGTTCTCTTATCCCTTTCCCTATCAACAATATTAGGCATTAAGTCATCATCTCTAAATCTAACCATCTGATTATTTGGGAGATGAAGTTGTAAGGCTAGAACAGCAGGAAAGATTTGAGAAAGAGAGAAGGAAAAAATGCGCCACATAGCCTCTGGGGGCGATATGTAGCGTGCATCTTGAAATCTTTTTATCTCATTAATAACAACCCCTGGCTCACTTTGATCGACTTGAATAACCTGTTTGTCATGTCCTTTATAAACATATTTGAAAAGATATTTCACAGATTTTATACTTGAGCAAACTTCCACATTCATGTGGCAGTTAAACATCATCAAAAGCCTTGGGTTATATGGGACCACCCATCTATTATCAAGTGTTTGTCCTCGTAGGCCCACTTCTATCCCGGTATCTCTCCTTCGATACAACGGATACGAATCTTCTCCTTGTGTCGTCTGTTCGTTAAATTGTCTAGGATAGTGAAAACGACAAATTTTAGGATCACCCTGCATACAAGGACTGCTTGATCGTAAATTGCCGCAAGGACCATGAATCATGTGCTTGACAACCATCTCATGCAATCTGGGATGTGTTAGTTTGTTAGGAATTTCAGCACACACAACCTTATCATAATGGTCCGCGTTATTGATCTTGTCTTGCGGGTACATGATTAGGAGAAAATGTGCGTGCGGCAAACCCCGCTTTTGAAATTCAATGACATAGACGTATGCCTTAACTTGCCCGAGGACATGTTTCTTGAAGAGTTGATCCTTAAGATCTTCTAATTTAGCCCGGAACACTCTTGAAACAAGGTCTGGACGATCTTGTGCAGTTTGACCAACATGTAAATTATCACATATCTCAGGCCACTTAGGATTACATGTCATTGTAAGGAATACATCAGGCTTGCCGTCATCTTGAACTAACGTCATCGCATCTAGAAACCGACGTCGCATGTCGCGAGGCCCCCCTATGAAAGATGCAGGCAACACAATTCTTTTCCCGACTCTGTTTGCATGAACCTCACCAGTATTGACGCAATCCACAATACCTTGGTACAATTCGGCCCGAATCTTATCCTGATTTCTCTCACAAAATTCTAAGCGTGACGTCTCAATTTTGATGTAAACATCAACCACAAACTGCTGTAGCAGCCTACCACTGAACAAAAGCACATTATCGGTAGATCGAATCTGGAACTTGTAACAGTAGTACTCTCGCATAGCCACGGTTGTTCTACCACTTCGTGTGTTAGTCTCTGAACGATGAAGATGTATTAAAAACAAACAGTTAATAAAAATAAAACGCATTACGCTATTTTTATGATCTTCACTTAAAAAGGATAACAAATTGTTGGTACCTTCCATTTCTCCTTCGATGTTGGCATTGTTTCGAACCTCATTGATTGATACTCCGTGACGTGGTATGTTAGCATGCCAACCCGACTCACCATTAGGAAAAAATAGAGGATACGACAATGGATCGTAACAACTGAAGTACGGCTGAATAGTTTGTCTATATTCAGACCTACCGTACACAACAATACTTCGTTTATACGAAGTGATATTGTCATTACCTTCAACCCAAATACCAGCAACCTATATAATTGTGAACTATAAGTAAGTAAAATAAGCAATACTATTAAATAATTGCGATTAATATAATATTATATATACCTCCGATGTCGTTGGTCGGTTGTACACCCTTTGGTCAAGTTCAACCGAAGTATTCAAAGTGACTCTATAGTTGTCCAGAGGTCCTAGTTCCGCAAGTCTTCTAAATGTATCGACATATGGGTTTGTAGAAAGAACGCGTGTTAAAATCTGAGTAATACGCCGATCAAGATTTGGCCATCGGAGTCTGTGATCTAACTCAGTATCAGGATCGTAAAAATACAACTGCAAGTACCTAGGGGTCCCATCCCTCGGAACTAATTGGTCGATTCTGTGATATATTCCTTTATGTGCACAAAAAGTATATACGCCGTCTCTCATATTGTTCAATGTATCATCCAATGTCACACCCATTGAGGCAAAAGAAAAATTTGTGTTATAAGCACGGATGTTTTGCCTAAACGTATCTCCAATTTCATCTTGAGACGTGAAAAGTCGGTACAATTCCTCTGGAATTTCTAAGTTTGCTAACACGGTTTTCCCACTCATACAACAAAAGGTATCAAATTCAAATTGAAATCGTTTTGCTCCACAATTAGGACATGCACCTCGTTCCTTTAAAACACGATGCTCTCCAGGTACACCATTGTAAACAAAATTATAAGGATCATCTTCTACGCTCCCATGTTGGAGGGAAGGTTGATCAACTACTTCAGCAAATTGGGGTAATAAAGTACGCGGATGAATTTGAATACCTAAAAAAATTGGTGTATTAAGTAATGAAGGTTGTAAAAGATGTCAAGTTCGAAAAAGAAATCATTGTTAAATAAATAGAAACCTCGTGATGTTCTATGCCTGACTACGTCAATTACAGATGGGAATGTGGTTGTCGGCGTAACATCATCTATCGGGGTTTGGTTGACTTGACTGCTATTTGAAATACGCATTCCATTATCGTTTGGTGTATTAGAACATCCTTTATTGTACTCCTTGCATTTTGTAGTAGAAACACTTGAGGCGTTCTCATTTGTTGATTGTGGAAATTGAGTAATATTAGTTTGTAAACTTCTTAACGGTGTCCTTTCTGTTGACCTATTATTCATTAAAGATATTGATGAAGCACTTTGGGGGGCATCACCACCCCCAAATTTAGATACTTTGTTATTTTCTTTGCGTGCAGCATAGTATCTTTTTTGATACTCTTTTCGTTTTTCAGCTTTAGTAGATGCACTCGAGCTAGAAGCATGATTTCGAGGGTTTGAGAGTCCATTAGTCATTGTAAATTGATAAAATGACAAATACCTTGCAAATTAAATAAAAGAGAGTTATCATAGATGATGAAATTCTCAAATCATAACAACATTCCAACACATAACTTAGAGAAAAACAAACCGAATGATAACATTGAAATACATAATGATAACATTAAAATACATGACTTAAACGGAATATCATGACTTAGAGAAAAAAAAAACAAATCCTTAAAACATTGACATACATAATGATAACATTCAGTGAAAGCCAATCTAAATACTTGGTGAAACAATGGTCTGCACAAACACCGCACCCTTAAAACCTCGAAACCAAGAAACGGGATAAAAACATTCGAAGGGCTTCATATCCATTTCAATTGTAAACAACTTCCCTAATTTAGTCATCACAAACCAATTACCATTTGTCACATAATGTGTTATATCGCACCACAATGACAATGATATCGGGGGGATCGGAGGACATGATAAGACCTTAATCCAGTAATCCCCTTGTAGTGTCCATAGGTCAATTGTCATCTCAAACATGCCAGTGCTAGCAAACATGTGAAGCTCATTTTTTACATTAACTAAAACACCTTGAACCATTCCTATAGAAGGAACGGGTGGAAAGCTTATCTCCTTGAACTGCTCCGAATTAACATCAAAACAAATCACCCTTTTCGTACCTCCAAGCCAACATTCGCAAACAGTGAAATATAGAGTACCACCACAAAATGTGCCAGCTGACCAATTGAAATGAGGGCTTAGGTACTCTTGTCTTGTTATGAAAGGAATATTTCTCCAAGAGTCTACTTCCCTAGAATAAACATAGACACCAAGTACACCACTCCTACGCTTTATATGCAAGACCTTGTAATCATCGTCAGCGTCAACGTACAAACCAACGACATCATGGTTATTTATATAGAATCCATGAGAATCAGGAGTTGACAAACGCTTGAAAGCAGTAGTTGTTGGATTCCAAAGAAGCAACTCGTATGTATGATTCAAGCAAACACACAACAATCCATTCAAATGTGAAAGTATTGAGACATCATTATTTTGGTGATGGAATGGAAATGTAACTATGGAGCTTGGCCCATAGTCATTGGATTTAGAGATGATCGGACGAACAGAGCACGTTAGGTCGTCAATTAGTAGAACTCTCTGGTTAGATGAAACTAATGAGCGAGAACAATGTATCCTTACGAAATCTTGTGTTGACAATAACGCATACCATTGCTTACATACACTCTTAGAACGACCTACATCCTTTGCTGGCAGCCTCGTTAATATCTCAAACACGATTGTATGAATAGGAAGGTCAGCCATGGTTATACCTTCGTTTAAGACAGATAATGATTATTTAGTTGTCCAATCTAAGAAGATTATACTTTGGTGAAAAATAGGTGTAACCATTACATGTAAATCAAGTAATATAACATACTTGTAATAACAAAGTAAAGTATACTTCTACAATTACATCAACATGAGGGAAACAAAAAGCAAAACACGAAACACCAAGAGAGACTTTAATATTCAACAACTAAACAAATAACAACACCAAATGTTTCTAACTTAAACACAAACTTGGATAACGATCCATAATTTACATATCCCGTGCCTCGACCATATCCGGTTCGTACGTAATCGTACTCAACTCCGTAGACTTCAAAATATTAACTGAAATAACAAATAAAATATAACTTTTATTAAACTACATGAGCCATTAAATCTAACTAATTATTAAAATGTTCATGTGTAAAGCATAACATACTATCTGGTAGATGAACCAACTTGAGACGTGATACATATATGATAGACCTTTGTTGCACGGCTCGAATGGAACGTATAACATCGGAAGGCTTCAGGGCAGACAAAAACAATTGTATTGTGTGACCACTGTATATTACGATTTTGGGTTAAAGTTCTTCTAATAATAATATTTTCTTACATATAACGTAAATATTATGTTTGTAATATGTTAATAATAAATAATAACGCACGTCTTATCTTGAAGAGAAAGTTCAAAACAACATCGATCACGTTTGCCTTCTATTATTCTCCCAACCACATCTAAAACCAAATCAGTCAAATCGTATAGACCATATATAAAGTTTTATATATTTAATAAAAATTATAGATAGAGAATTAATATGTACCAACAATATCCATTTGAGGTCTCCTGTCATGCTTCAATTCTATAATGGAAGGGACCAATGGATATAAAGAAGCACCCCTTGGAATCGTAAGCATAAGTGAAGAAAGCTTTGTATATTCGTTGATGACAATTTTTTTCTCGGACCAAACTAACACGTAATTCTGGTACTTTGGGTACTCATGATAGTTGAGATTCTCAATTTGGAAATGATTCAAGGAAAAAAAACCACCCATCAATGACGCGTCATTATATTTGTGTATCAAATGTTGTGGGACGAACGCAACAATTTTTTGTCTCTAAAATGAAAAGAAATTTAGTGGTGGAAAAACGCTTACTCGTATAACACAAAGTAAATTAAAATAATGTTCTTACGTGTTGATCAAGAAATATAACCACTAATCTCTTTCCATCGACGTCATGCCAAATAAACTCCACCTTAACAAAGATGATATTATACCATGCTCTATCATTTCTCAATGATGAAAATTCTTCAACGGAAAAATGATCAGACATATCCTATTAAGTGTTCAATATTAGTTAACTAAAAAAATAAAAACTCCAGAAATTAAATTTAAACTAAAACATGATTAAAATTAAACAACAACAAATTTAAATTTAAACTAATACATAATTAAAAGTTACATAATTAAGATTCAAACTAATTCGAGAAAAAAAAACTACAGTCATCATAAAAGTTGTTCTAAGGTTCCCAAACCATTTCTTCATCCAATGGTGGTTCGTAAACCGCCCCAGGGTCAGTTTCGTACCCTTCAGCCCAGGTCGGTAGTTCTTGTGTTTGACTGTAGTTTTCCACATAAGGGGGGTTTGAAGGTGGAGGATGCATAGGCAGTATAGGAGTGTTTGGCACCGGACGATGGCACCCCTCAATTTGTAGTCCACCAAATTGTAGTTGAGCGAAGGTATAGTCATACGCCCAATTCAACTCTTCATCCGTCCAACCAAATGGATCATCATGTTTAGGGTTTGCCACTGGAGGTGGGGTTGAAACCGGAGGTGGGGTTGACACCGGAGGTGGGTTTGCCACCGGAGGTGGGTTTGAAGTTAGAGGGTTTGAATCAGGAAGGTTTAAATGGCGATGGGATGATCGTCCATGGTTTGTTGATCCTAGTGGTTCAACGGGAATTGGATAACCACCGCCCATACCTCTCAATTGATATGTGTTTGGAGTGATTTGTAAACTGAAAAATACAAAAAGACAAATAGATAATACTTGAATTTAGAGTATCCAATTTATTTGACTACTTACTTTTTAGACTTATATGGTTAGAAACTAATGTTGTTAACGGATATCACGTTTTCAATTCCTAATTATATGTCGCTCGATTTCTCATCCGGTTATCAAATACCAGATTCATCACGATTCTGCGTTTTTGGTTAGTATCGATTTGAGATTTCAAATTCAAATCGACTCTATTAATTTAGCTCTCAGTCCCGCCTAATGGATTTATTAATAAGTCATCGGCATATCACTCGTCTCTCATCTCTGTACGGCTTACTTGTGTTCAAAGATGATTTCATTCTTACAAAAATTTACATGCAAAATACAGGCAAGTGATGTTGATGATACACATTTATAATATGAGACTACATTATGGAGGAAAATAAGCTTCTTTATAAAACTTCAATTACATAAGTACCCATTTAACTGGTCTAATGGTATTTTCTTTAAAAATAGTTTATATTTTACACTGAATGGATTTTGGGATGCCTGTCAAAAAAATATACTTCGTTTTGATGTTAACTCTGGAACAATTTCATGAATTCAGATGTTCAGATCATGGGTATATAGCAAGTTATCTTTGAAATTTATTAATTGTTCAAAACAAAGTTCATTTGAGCTATGGGTTGAGAATAAATCAATAATAATAAAAACTGAAAAAAATTATAAAAAAAATTTATAAACGAAAAAAATTTAAAAAAATTAAAAAAAAATTAAAAAAAACGAAAAAATTAAAAAAAATTCTCAAAAATCATAAAAAATCTAAAAAATTCTAAAAAATAAAAAAAATTCTCAAAAATCATAAAAAATTCTAAAAAATCAAAAAAAATCTAAAAAATCAAAAAATTCTAAAAAATATATAAAAGAAATCTAAAAATAAAAAAATATAAAAAAACATAAAAATTCTAAAAAATCCACCAAACTTTTACTTTTTAATTACAACTTGAGTTAATTACACAAATGGGTCCTATGGTTTATAGTTAATTTCGCCTTTGGGTACTAACTTTTTTTTTAACATGTTTAGGTCTCATGGTTTCAGTTTTGTAACACCTTTGGGTACTAACACCAAAATTAGTTAATTAATGACCAAAATGCCCTTGCATTTTTTTAAGTTTATCAATGTAACACATTTGGGTACTAACACCTAATTTTATTTAAGTTTAAATCAATTTTATAAAATCTATTTATTTTCATCTTTTTATTATATTTCTTTATTAACATAAAGTCTATTTATTTTTTTATTTTCATATTTTTATTAAATTTCTTATTTAACATAAAATCTACTAGTTACACCAGTAAAATCTACTAGCTATATAGTTTTATGTAAATTAAATATCTTACTCGTTTTAAATAATCGAAACCTTACTCGTTTTCAATTTTGGATAGATAATAATAAATATAGAAACTGTATAAGTTCTAAAATAGTAAAATGTAAATGAACAAAAAAGCGAGTTAAAAAAAGGTTTAATTATATGAAAGATATTTATTATTATCAATTATATCTATCCAAAATTTATTATTATCAAAGATATTTATTATTTATTACTATCCAAAATAATTGATAATAAATATCTTTGATAATAATAAATTTTGGATAGATATAATTGATAATAATAAATATCTTTCATGAAAATAATTAAACCTTTTTTTAACTTGTTTTTTTGTAACGTGTTGTTACATAAAGGCTTAATTTTGTAAAGGCTTAATTGTAAAGGCTTAATTACATAAAGGCTTAATTTTTTTTTTCATGAAAGATATTTATTATTATCAATCATATCTATCCAAAATTTATTATTATCAAAGATATTTATTATTTTTTACTATCCAAAATAATTGATAATAAATATCTTTGATAATAATAAATTTTGGATAGATATAATTGATAATAATAAATATCTTTCATATAATTAAACCTTTTTTTAACTCGCTTTTTTGTTCATTTACATTTTACTATTTTAGAACTTATACAGTTTCTATATTTATTATTATCTATCCAAAATTGAAAACGAGTAAGGTTTCGATTATTTAAAACGAGTAAGATATTTAATTTACATAAAACTATATAGCTAGTAGATTTTACTGGTGTAACTAGTAGATTTTATGTTAAATAAGAAATTTAATAAAAATATGAAAATAAAAAAATAAATAGACTTTATGTTAATAAAGAAATATAATAAAAAGATGAAAATAAATAGATTTTATAAAATTGATTTAAACTTAAATAAAATTAGGTGTTAGTACCCAAATGTGTTACATTGATAAACTTAAAAAAATGCAAGGGCATTTTGGTCATTAATTAACTAATTTTGGTGTTAGTACCCAAAGGTGTTACAAAACTGAAACCATGAGACCTAAACATGTTAAAAAAAAAAGTTAGTACCCAAAGGCGAAATTAAGTATAAACCACAGGACCCATTTGTGTAATTAACTCTTACAACTTTCTTAGAATCATAAATAAAAGGTAGATAGTTTCAGTTTTAAATTCTAAGTTGTATTTAGCTTCACGTCCATTAAAAAAAAAAAAAAAAGCTTGAATCACAACAGATATCATCAAATGTATAAACCAAATATTTTTTATCATATCAGTCTCTTTATTAGAAAAAAAACAAGAAACTAAAATGATTATAGCAACAAAGACGATAACTGAGGGATTTCGTCGAACGGTTTGTAAGCAAGCAACTATGAAATATAGAACTTCAAATATCACAAGTTAATCAAAACAACTGAACTTTCTAGTCCTCCAAACAACAAATTTGTCAAATTCATACACAATCCGGAACAATCCGGAACCAACGGCAACGAATTGGGGAGATTTAAGCTACTAATTTACGGTAACAACAAACAGAAATTGGTAAACCTAACCTTATTGCATCTGTACTGAAACTAGGGAGATTTAAGCTACTAATTTCACAATCTTCAAACAGTTTTGAACGTTAGAACATATACTGGCCGATTTTGCAATAGCGTTCGATTCTCAATCATTTTACCTTGGGAAATTTGTTTTGCGTGATAGATCTGTTATCTACATTCTGAGTTTTGGACTTTGCAAGACCAGAATGTAATTACCCATCCTGACCCACCGTGTATTTTAAGTTGGCCCATCCTGACCCACTAATTTTTCTATTAAAATTTGTATATACCCATTTCAACCTCCTTAAGTATAGATGACAACCCAAAACAGCCCATGCCTTCTTTTTTAAAGTCCAAATCAGCCCAAATTTATGCCCATGGGTCAAAATTGCCAGGTCTACTCATATGTGAAGTAAACACTAATTAACATGCTAATTATCATAGTTAATATGTGAACTAATGTTAATCAAGCATATAAATTCATACATAAACCAACTTTGATCAAACTGTAAAAGAAATAGTACTTATACATAATGTTTCAACAATATGTAAATATGACAAAACCTAACTGAATTTTTAGTGTGAGTTTACAAAATATCAATAAAAGTACATAAAGTAGGGTGTCTACAACATTTTTATAGTGTAATTTATTTGGTTTAATCATTATACATGTGTAGGATGTTTTGGTTTGAAATTATAAATTAATTTGAATTTGAAATAAAATTTACTAATCCAAATTTGTAACTCACTCTTTTAAAAAATTAAATACCAAGTTTTAAATATTCAATCCGTGTAATCACGGGTATCTAACCTAGTGATTAATATATACGGTGTAAATAAAATATATTTTTTTGGGAAAGTGAAAAGCTTTAACAGACATATCTTAGAAGTTAGAAATAAAAGATATAGGAGAATTATTTTTGGCATTGCATCTCTCTGAATATATATATTTATGTGTAATGATTAGTAATTTCTTGTTGAATTTAATAAACCAAACCAAAAAAATAACACACAAACGTAGTGAGTAAAATCCCGAAATTAAAAAACTCCACTTATATAAGTTGAAGTACATATGTAATTATATATGTGTTTAATTAATAAAAAAAGAGGCAGTTAATAAAAAAACCTTCTAAAGTTAAAAGCCACAGTTAAAAGTTACAAAAAAACCAAGAAATTTGAAAGAACTTACAACAATGCAAGAGGGAGATGTGAAAAGCCGACAAAAAATTTAAAACCTTGATGTGAGAGCCGAGAAACAATGCAAGATCCAGATGCAAAGAGTCGATATATTCTGAAATCAAAGTAAATAGAAGTTGTTAGGTTGATGTTTTGAAAGTAGGATTAGTTCAACTGAGATAAACTTACAATTTCAGTTGAGTGTAGTTGAGGGTTTGTAAAGTGTTTGTAGAGTGTTGATACATCCGAATTATTTATAGAGACTTAGAGACTGAAGCAAGCATGCTGTCTTTCAAACAGTGTTTGTAGAGTGTTGATACATTATAAAGACTGCAGCAAGCAAGCTGTCTTTCAGACAACAGTAAAATGTTACTTTTTCAGCTGTTTGTAGACTGAAGCATGCTGTCTTTCAAACAGTGTTTGTAGAGTGTTGATACATTATAGAGACTGCAGTAAAATGTTACTTTTCCAGCTGTAGACAACAGATATAAAGGTCAGGTTAATAAAATTGATCAAAATTCCAGATTTAACATTTACCATTTAAGTGACTGTTTTTTGACTCAGCAAACTGCTATACTTGGAATCTTTATTAAAATAAACAGTTATTTTGGCATCCATTTAAAAATATGTCCGAATAGATATAAAGTTGCTCAAAAGAGCTCAAAATCTTACAATCTGTTGAATCTTTTTATTCAAGACGAATTATTATATAAGTAATTAAAAAATGTACAAGAGTTGACCGGTCAACCTAACACCAGCATGACCCATTTGCCCATTTTAGTTCATGACCAACACAAAGCATCAAGTTTTATATCATATCAAAACACAAAATATAGTCAAGTTTATATTCTCTCAGTAAAGAAAAGGTTGAAGAATAAAAATTATAAGAATCTTGCGAGCAATTACCAAAAACAATAACCGCGATACATAATGCAAGAAGACACACCTTTCAATAACCGTGAGCAGATTTGTAGGGTGATATTTATCTTTCAACCTACAGATATAAACTAAGAATTAGAAAGAAAAATACAATAACTACCTAAATTTAAAAGAAAGAGAAGGTGCACAGAATACCGATCTTCGCCTTTATGAGCATCAAAATAAGCCCGTTTCTGAGTTGATATATACTCTGACTTGCATGCTTGATACCTGTGACGCAAAAGAATTTTTTATGGTTCAAATCAGCATTTTATGTAATGATCACAAAAAAATTATATAAAGGTGTGCCCGGTGCGACACATGCTAAAAACTTCCCTGAACGCTTTACTACTATTCCACTCCGACATGAATTTGTCGACCTGAGTTCAATAAGCGAATATAAGGGTTTAATGTGCTTCTCAATGTTTATAAAATTTAGAAATCAGACAACTGGAGTGTTTAACAAACCTCTCAGGTTTGGGCTCTATAAGGGCATTAACGTTCTTACTCGCAGCCAGCCTTCTTGCATCGTTCAAGAGGGAGCGGTTTTGGTAGAAGCAAGTATTCTGGAAAGACAGAAAACGAAACAAATGATAACATCCTTTTTAAATTCTAAAACACAAAATCTAGCCTTAAATGAAAGTACTAACATACCCCTTCTTCACGTTTATTCCTCAGCTCACGAATTTTGTCATAGACCTTGTCCCTTTTCTCAATCACTACACACAATTCCTCCTCTAAAGAAGCAATCACACTGTTTATGGCCTCCTTTTCAGTCTCGAGTGTCTTAAGTTTGGCCTTGATAGCTTGTTGATCCTTGCGGACCCCGTCAAGATCAACGCCAATAGACTACAAACACAATGGAATCATAATAAGCATTAATAAATAAAATTTTACACTGGTATATAGAAGAAGAGGCGTTCTTACTTTGACCTGGTCTTGAATGGCATCTTTTTCACCAACAAATTTTTGAACTTCAGCCCTCATAGCTGCGTTTGCAATAACCTTATCCCTCGTCCCTTCAAGTTGTCCCTTCAAGTTGTTTTATTTCTCTGAAAATTTGTTTCTCCTCGTTTAGGGTCGGTGGCGGCTTTTGTAAAGTGTCAACAGATTTTGAAGTGAGTTATCAGAAACGTCAACAAACCTTCCCAGATGGATTGCGTTCATTTTGTTGCCATTTCCATAGTTTATGGATCGCACTTGAAGCAAGTGCGAGTAACGCTAACCCAAAATTTGTATAAATAAGTCACATAACCTGCAGAATACCAGACGAATAATAATAAACAAACATAACTTTTAACTGGAGATAATAAATGATATTCTAAATCACTACACATGCTGGTAAAATCAAACCTACCATCAAAGGTCAACTTCCATATAAGTGAACTGAAACCCGAATGATCATGATTCAGCACGTGACAATAAGCAACTGAAACCCGAATTATCACGAACAAGTGGTGGTGGCTCAATATCTTCTATATTGATCTGATGCATTGATTTGAAGAGGTCATCAACAGAGAATGGTATGTTGCACACCAAATGTTTCATTAAATATAGAAATATTGCCACAAACAAATATCAAATCTGTTCTGATTCTATAGAGCTGTTGTAGGCTAAGAATATGCAGGTGAAACTGATTTACCATCAGTTTAATATTGAATTAATGATTTTCTAGATAAGATATGGGAACTGAAACTTACTGGGCATAAATCGTGAGTTATTTCATCGTGAGTTAAACCCGATATACACTTGGGTCAAGCCCGTATATCAACCTACACAATCAACATAATATACAGATAAATATCCTAAAAGATAAGAAAAAATATCCTAAAAGATAAGAAAAAGAATACCTCTTCAGTTGCTTTATGGCACCACTGTTCCAGTTCCGACAATCCTGCCTTGACGTATTCCCCATTACTGAAAGAATAGCACTCTCGTCTCAACATAAGGCTGCACGTGTAATATATAAAATTAAAGATAAATGAACAAGCTTGCACCCGTGTAAGTAAGCATATAGACACGTCTCAGAACCTGTTGAATAATTGTACATTGATGAAAGTATTGCTTTGTTTATCTGAATTGAATACACTTCAAACGTCTTCGCCTACTACCACAATCACCATTGTCCACGGGTAAAACTGTAACAAACAGAAGCAACTATCAGTTTGATAAACAACACACATTGTTCGTGTCCATGGTGGAGTTTGTGTCTTTGACACGGTGTCTTTTTAGTGTTTAAACATGTTTGACCTATTAAAGATTAAAAAAACTACAAGGCCTCCTACACAAGTCGTTGGAATGTTGTACCCATTCCCATAGCCTTCTGTGCAAATATCTTGAGCTCCCTAATTGCCTTGGCTGCGTTCCTCTTAATGTGTTGTCACACAAAAAAGTTTCCTACAAATGGCAAAACAAAGCATCAAAATAAAGTTATTTCCATCACCAGCAAACAAAAATAATAGAAAAAAAACAAAACATAGGAACCAAAACTAAACCATGGCAAGCCTAAATCACTACAAACCTCTTTCAGACATTGCAATTTCTAAACTCAGAAGATCAACCATGGCTAGCCTAAATCACTGCAAACCTCTTTCATACCTATAAAGATAAAATCCACACACATCAAAATTGTAACTTTTTACTTTAAAAACAGATACAACAAATGAGTCCAACAGTTTACTTTTTAAGCGTCAAATGAGTTAAGCTTTGACTTCAAAATCGACACAAACTGGTATGTTTTATATAGAAATCTGTACATGGACACAAATCAGACAAAAAAAAGTTCTAATCTCAACAGAGTAACATAATCAACATAATCATTATGAGCATGATGTTTAACATCAGTTAGGTACCCAATCTCGATCACACTCCTTCATACCTATAAAGATAAAATCCACACACATCAAAATTGTAACTTTTTACTTTAAAAACAGATACAGCAAATGAGTCCAACAGTTGACTTTTTAAGCGTCAAATGAGTTAAGCTTTGACTTCAAAATCGACACAAACTGGTATGTTTTATATAGAAATCTGTACATGGACACAAATCAGACAAAAAAAAAGTTCTAATCTCAACAAAGTAACATAATCAAAATAACCATTTAATGAAGTCTATAAAAGTAAACATGCAAAAGATTTCAAGAATTTCATAATCTCAACAGAGTAACATAAACTTGAAACTGGATCGATTTTGTGTGTTTACCTTCATCTGAAACATGATTCCAGAGAGATTCATGGACAGACAGTCACCTGATTCCGCAAATCTGTGGATCCCTTGTTCAAATCTGTGGATCCCATGGTGCCTTCGACATCTGAAAAGCATATAGAAACTACCGTCAAACATCATGAAACCCTAGATTAAACGGTATCAGTTCTTACCAAGTTGCCAGATAAAGCTTGTGATAGATCTCCCGAAACCCTAGATCTGCTCATCAAACGGATCTGGTGATAGATTCAAACGGATCTGGTGATAGATCTCATGAAACCCTAGATCGCCGAGAGAGAGAGAGAGAAGAGAGAGAGAAGATCTGATGTTATTTTGTGAGATGTGTGAGGAATGAGAGAGAAAGCAAATGGTGATCCGTGTGAAGTCAAATGCACGGTCCAGATGATGATCCGTGTGAAAAGGTGAAAAACATGGACGGTTGTAGATGATCCGGGTAAAGGGTAATTTGTTTGTGTTTTCTTGTGCCTTAAGACTTGTACATTGTGCTTGAAGTGTTTTTTCAACACCTTGTTGAATTACCATCTTGTCCTTCTAATATGCTTATTAAAGTAGTATAGATATATATATATATATATATATATATATATATATATATATATATCACCATTACCCTTGATTTTCTTGACTGTATATCTCTTAAATGTCAACATATGCACGCGTGATTTAGTTTACGAAGATTTTTCAATGCCGAGAACCTCGATCAGAGAGTAAAAAAGCCGTAAGGTTCACAATGGTGTAAAATTAAAATGGAATATACCGGGCTAGGATTCGAGTTACAGGAACAACGGCCAAACCAACCACCTAAGAATGGAATCATCGAGCGAAAACACTTGACAACCTCCTAGAAGCAGCTTTTCTTGCCACCAGACCTTTCTCCATCACATAGGAATCTGATGCCGTCACTAAACACATTCCTTAAATTGTAGCCATTTGTAGAGTGTTTTTTTTTGGTGTCTAATCCACATATATATCACCATTGCCCTTGATTTTCTTTACTGTATATCTCTTAAATGTCAACATATACACGTGTGATTTAGTTTACGAAGATTTTTCGATGCCGAGAACCTCGATCAGAGAGTAAAAAAGGCGTAAGGTTCACAATGGTGTAAAATTAAAATGGGATATACCGGGCTAGGATTCGAGTTACAGGAACAAGGGCCAAACCAACCACCCAAGAATGGAATCGTCGAGCGAAAACACTTGACAACTTCCTAGAAGCAGCTTTTCTTGCCCCCAGACCTTTCTCCATCAATTAGGAATCTGAAGCCGTCACTAAACACATTCCTTAAATTGTAGCCTTTTGTTGAGTGTTTTTTTGGTGTCTATTCCGCATATATATTACCATTGACCTTGATTTTCTTGACTGTATATCTCTTAAATGTCAACATATGCACGTGTGATTTAGTTTACGAAGATTTCACAATGTCGAGTACCTCGATCAGAGAGTAAAAAAAGGTGTAAGGTTCACAATGGTGTAAAATTAAAATGGGATATACCGGGCTAGGATTCGAGTTACAGGAATAATGGCCAAACGAACCACCCAAGAATGGAATCATCGAGCGAAAACACTTGACAACCTCCTAAAAGAAGCTTTTCTTTCCACCAGACCTTTCTCCATTAATTAGGAATCTGATGCCGTCACTAAACACATTCCTTAAATTGTAGCCACTAGTTGAGTGTTTTTTTTGGTGTCCAATCCGCATATATATCCCCATTGCCCTTGATTTTCTTGACTGTATATCTCTTAAATGTCAACATATGCACGTGTGATTTAGTTTATGAAGATTTTTGAATGCCGAGAATCTCGATCAGAGAGTAAAAAAGGCGTAAGGTTCACAATGGTGTAAAATTAAAATGGGATATACCGGGCTAGGATTCGAGTTACAGGAACAAGGGCCAAACCAACCACCCAAGAATGGAATCGTCGAGCGAAAACACTTGACAACCTCCTAGAAACAGCTTTTCTTGCCACCAGACCTTTCTCCATCAATTTGGAATCTGATGCCGTCACTAAACACATTCCTTAAATTGTAGGCATTTGTTGAGTGTTTTTTTGTGTCTAATCCGCATATATATGACCATTTCCCTTGATTTTCTTGACTGTATATCCATTAAATGTCAACATATACATGTGTGATTTAGTTTACGAAGATTTTTCAATGCCGAGAACCTCGATCAGAGAGTAAAAAAGGCGTAAGGTTCACAATGGTGTAAAATTAAAATGCGATATACTAGGCTAGGATTCGAGTTACAAGAACAAGGGGCAAACCAACCTCCCAATAATGGAATCGTCGAGCGAAAACACTTGACAACCTCCTAGAAGTAGCTTTTCTTGCCACCAGACCTTTTTCCATCAATTAGGAATCTGATACCGTCACTAAACACATTTCTTAAATTGTAGGCATTTGTTGAGTGTTTTTTTGTGTCTAATCCGCATATATATGACCATTTCCCTTGATTTTCTTGACTGTATATCTCTTAAATGTCAACATACACACGTGTGATTTAGTTTACGAAGATTTTTCAATGCCGAGAACCTCGATCAGAGAGTAAAAAAGGCGTAAGGTTCACAATGGTGTAAAATTAAAATGCGATATACCAGGCTAGGATTCGAGTTACAAGAACAAGGGCCAAACCAACCTCCCAATAATGCAATCGTCGAGCGAAAACACTTGACAACCTAATAGAAGCAGCTTTTCTTGCCACCAGACATTTCTCCATCAATAAGGAATCTGATGCCGTCACTAAACACATTCCTTATATTGTAGCCATTTGTTGAGTGTTTTTTTGGTGTCTAATCCGCATATATATCACCATTGCCCATGATTTTCTTGACTGTATATCTCTTAAAAGTCAACATATACACGTGTGATTTAGTTTACGAAGATTTTTCAATGCCGAGAACCTCGATCAGAGAGTAAAAAAGGCGTAAGGTTCACAATGGTGTAAAATTAAAATGGGATATACCGGGCTAGGATTCGAGTTACAGGAACAAGGGCCAATCCAACCACCCAAGAATGGAATCATCGAGCGAAAACACTTGACAACCTCCTAGAAGCAGGTTTTCTTGCCCCCAGACCTTTCTCCATCAATTAAGAATCTGATGCCGTCACTAAACACATTCCTTAAATTGTAGCCATTTGTTAGGTGTTTTTTTTGGTGTCTAATCCACATATAATTACCATTGACCTTGATTTTCTTGACTGTATATCTCTTAAATGTCAACATATACACGTGTGATTTAGTTTACGAAGATTTTTCAATGCCGAGAACCTCGATTAGAGAGTAAAAAAAGGCGTAAGGTTCACAATGGTGTAAAATTAAAATGGGATATGCCGGGCTAGGATTCGAGTTACAAGAACTATGGCCAAACCAACCACCCAAGAATGGAAACGTCGAGCGAAAACACTTGACAACCTCCTAGAAGTAGCTTTTCTTGCCACCAGACCTTTTTCCATCAATTAGGAATTTGATGCCGTCACTAAACACATTTCTTAAATTGTAGGCATTTGTTGAGTGTTTTTTTGTGTCTAATCCGCATATATATGACCATTTCCCTTGATTTTCTTGACTGTATATCTCTTAAATGTCAACATACACACGTGTGATTTAGTTTACGAAGATTTTTCAATGCCGAGAACCTCGATCAGAGAGTAAAAAAGACGTAAGGTTCACAATGGTGTAAAATTAAAATGCGATATACCAGGCTAGGATTCGAGTTACAAGAACAAGGGCCAAACCAACCTCCCAATAATGGAATCGTCGAGCGAAAACACTTGACAACCTAATAGAAGCAGCTTTTCTTGCCCCCAGACCTTTCTCCATCAATTAGGAATCTGATCCCGTCACTAAACACATTCCTTAAATTGTAGCCATTTGTTGAGTGTTTTTTCTGGTGTCTTTTCCGCGTATATATTACCATTGACCTTGATTTTCTTGATTGTATATCTCTTAAATGTCAACACATGCACGTGTGATTTAGTTTACGAAGATTTTTCAATGCCGAGAACCTCGATCAGAGAGTAAAAAAAGGCGTAAGGTTCACAATGGTGTAAAATTAAAACGGGATATACCAGGCTAGGATTCGAGTTACAGGAACAATGGCCAAACGAACCACCCAAGAATGGAATCGTCGAGCGAAAACACTTGACAACCTCCTAAAAGAAGATTTTCTTTCCACCAGACCTTTCTCCATTAATTAGGAATCTGATGCCGTCACTAAACACATTCCTTAAATTGTAGCCATTAGTTGAGTGTTTTTTTTTGGTGTCTAATCCGCATATATATCACCATTGCCCTTGATTTTCTTGAGTGTATATCTCTTAAATGTCAACATATGCACGTGTGATTTAGTTTACGAAGATTTTACAATGCCGAGAACCTCGATCAGAGAGTAAAAAAAGGCGTAAGGTTCACAATGGTGTAAAATTAAAATGGGATATACCGGGCTAGGATTCGAGTTACAGGAACAATGGCCAAACGAACCACCCAAGAATGGAATCGTCGAGTGAAAACACTTGACAACCACCTAAAAGAAGCTTTTCTTTCCACCAGACATTTCTCCCTTAATTAGGAATCTGATGCCGTCACTAAACACATTCCTTAAATTGTAGCCATTAGTTGAGTGTTTTTTTTGGTGTCTAATCCGCATATATATCACCATTGCCCTTGATTTTCTTGACTGCTTATCTCTTAAATGTCAACATATGCACGTGTGATTTAGTTTACGAAGATTTTTCAATGCCGAGAACCTCGATCAAAGAGTAAAAAAGGCGTAAGGTTCACATTGGTGTAAAGTTAAAATGGGGTATTCCGGGCTAGGATTCGAGTTACAGGAACAAGGGCCAAACCAACCACCCAAAAATGGAATCGTCGAGCGAAAACACTTGACAACCTCCTAGAAGCAGCTTTTCTTGCCACCAGACCTTTCTCCATCAATTTGGAATCTGATGCCGTCACTAAACACATTCCTTAAATTGTAGGCATTTGTTGAGTGTTTTTTTGTGTCTAATCCGCATATATATGACCATTTCCCTTGATTTTCTTGACTGTATATCCATTAAATGTCAACATATACATGTGTGATTTAGTTTACGAACATTTTTCAATGCCAAGAACCTCGATCAGAGAGTAAAAAAGGCGTAAGGTTCACAATGGTGTAAAATTAAAATGCGATATACCAGGCTAGGATTCGAGTTACAAGAACAAGGGCCAAACCAACCTCCCAATAATGGAATCATCGAGCGAAAACACTTGAAAACCTAATAGAAGCAGCTTTTCTTGCCACCAGACCTTTCTCCATCAATTAGAAATCTGATGCCGTCACTAAACACATTCCTTAATTTGTAGCCATTTGTTGAGTGTTTTTTTTGGTGTCTAATCCGCATATATATCACAATTGCCCATGATTTTCTTGACTGTATATCTCTTAAAAGTCAACATATACACGTGTGATTTAGTTTACGAAGATTTTTCAATGCCGAGAACCTCGATCAGAGAGTAAAAAAGGCGTAAGGTTCACAATGGTGTAAAATTAAAATGGGATATAGCGGGCTAGGATTCGAGTTACAGGAACAAGGGCCAAACCAACCACCCAAGAATGAAATCGTCGAGCGAAAACACTTGACAACCTCCTAGAAGCAGCTTTTCTTGCCCCCAGACCTTTCTCCATCAATTAAGAATCTGATGCCGTCACTAAACACATTCCTTAAATTGTAGCCATTTGTAAAGTGTTTTTTTTGGTGTCTAATCCACATATATATTACCATTGACCTTGATTTTTCTTGACTGTATATCTCTTAAATGTCAACATATACACGTGTGATTTAGTTTACGAAGATTTTTCAATGCCGAGAACCTCGATTAGAGAGTAAAAAAAGGCGTAAGGTTCACAATGGTGTAAAATTAAAATCGGATATGCCGGGCTAGGATTCGAGTTACAAGAACAATGGCCAAACCAACCACCCAAGAATGGAATCGTCGAGCGAAAACACTTGACAACCTCCTAGAAGTAGCTTTTCTTGCTACCAGACCTTTTTCCATCAATTAGGAATCTGATGCCGTCACTAAACACATTTCTTAAATTGTAGGCATTTGTTGAGTGTTTTTTTGTGTCTAATCCGCATATATATGACCATTTCCCTTGATTTTCTTGACTGTATATCTCTTAAATGTCAACATACACACGTGTGATTTAGTTTACGAAGATTTTTCAATGCCGAGAACCTCGATCAGAGAGTAAAAAAGACGTAAGGTTCACAATGGTGTAAAATTAAAATGCGATATACCAGGCTAGGATTCGAGTTACAAGAACAAGGGCCAAACCAACCTCCCAAGAATGGAATCGTCGAGCGAAAACACTTGACAACCTAATAGAAGCAGCTTTTCTTGCCACCAGACCTTTCTCCATCAATTAGGAATCTGATGCCGTCACTAAACACATTCCTTAAATTGTAGCCATTTGTTTAGTGTTTTTTTTTGGTGTCTAATCTGCATATATATCACCATTGCCCTTGATTTTCTTGGATGTATATCTCTTAAATGTCAACATATACACGTGTGATTTAATTTACGAAGATTTTTCAACGCCGAGAACCTCGATCAGAGAGGAAAAAAGGCGTAAGGTTCACAATGGTATAAAATTAAAATTGGATATACCGGGCTAGGATTTGAGTTACAGGAACAAGGGCCAAACCAACCACCCAAGAATGGAATCGTCGAGCGAAAACACTTGACAACCTCCTAGAAGCAGCTTTTCTTGCCCCCAGACCTTTCTCCATCAATTAGGAATCTGATGCCGTCACTAAACACATTCCTTAAATTGTAGCCATTTGTTGAGTGTTTTTCCAGGTGTCTATTCCGCATATATATTACCATTGACCTTGATTTACTTGACTGTATATCTCTTAAATGTCAACATATGCACGTGTGATTTAGTTTACGAAGATTTTACAATGCCGAGAACCTCGATCAGAGAGTAAAAATAGGCGCAAGGTTCACGATGGTGTAAAATTAAATTGGGATATACCGGGTTAGGATTCGAGTTACAGGAACAATGGCCAAACGAACCACCCAAGAATGGAATCGTCGAGCGAAAACACTTGACAACCTCCTAGAAGAAGCTTTTCTTGCCACCAGACCTTTCTCCATTAATTAGGAATCCGATGCCGTCACTAAACACATTCCTTAAATTGTAGCCATTAGTTGAGTATTTTTTTTGGTGTCTAATCCGCATATATATCACCATTTCCCTTGATTTCCTTGACTGTATATCTCTAAAATGTCAACATATGCACGTGTGATTTAGTTTACGAAGAATTTTCAATGCCGAGAACCTCGATCAGAGAGTAAAAAAGGCGTAAGGTTCACAATGGTGTAAAATTAAAATGGGATATACCGGGCTAGGATTCGAGTTACAGGAACAAGGGCCAAACCAACCACCTAAGAATGGAATCATCGAGCGAAAACACTTGACAACCTCCTAGAAGCAGATTTTCTTGCCACCAGACCTTTCTCCATCAATTAGGAATCTGATGCCGTCACAAAACACATTCCTTAAATTGTAGCCATTTGTAGAGTGTTTTTTTTGGTGTCTAATCCACATATATATCACCATTTCCCTTGATTTTCATTACTGTATATCTCTTAAATGTCAACATATACACGTGTGATTTAGTTTACGAAGATTTTTCAATGCCGAGAACCTCGATCAGAGAGTAAAAAAGGCGTAAGTTTCACAATGGTGTAAAATTAAAATGGGATATACCGGGCTAGGATTCGAGTTACAGGAACAAGGGCCAAACCAACCACCCAAGAATGGAATCGTCGAGCGAAAACACTTGATAACCTCCTAAAAGCAGCTTTTCTTGCCCCCAGACCTTTCTCCATCAATTAGGAATCTGATGCCGTCACTAAACACATTTCTTAAATTGTATCCATTTGTTGAGTGTTTTTTTTTTTGGTGTCTATTCCGCATATATATTACCATTGACCTTGATTTTCTTGACTGTATATCTCTTAAATGTCAACATATGAACGTGTGATTTAGTTTACGAAGATTTTACAATGCCGAGAACCTCGATCAGAGAGTAAAAAAAGGCGTAAGGTTCACAATGGTGTAGAATTAAAAAGGGATATACCGGGCTAGGATTCGAGTTACAAGAACAATGGCCAAACCAACCACCCAAGAATGGAATCGTCGATCGAAAACACTTGACAACCTCCTAGTAGTAGCTTTTCTTGCCACCAGACCTTTTTCCATCAATTAAGAATCTGATGCCGTCACTAAACACATTTCTTAAATTGTAGGCATTTGTTGAGTGTTTTTTTGTGTCTAATCCGCATATATATGACCATTTCCCTTAATTTTCTTGACTGTATATCTCTTAAATGTCAACATACACACGTGTTATTTAGTTTACGAAGATTTTTCAATGCCGAGAACCTCGATCAGAGAGTAAAAAAGACGTAAGGTTCACAATGGTGTAAAATTAAAATGCGATATACCAGGGTAGGATTCGAGTTACAAGAACAAGGGCCAACCCAACCTCCCAAGAATGGAATCGTCGAGCGAAAACACTTGACAACCTAATCGAAGCAGCTTTTCTTGCCACCAGACCTTTCTCCATCAATTAGGAATCTGGTTCCGTCACTAAACACATTCCTTAAATTGTAGCCATTTGTTGAGTGTTTTTGTTGGTGTCTAATTTGCATATATATCACCATTGCCCTTGATTTTCTTGAATGTATATCTCTTAAATGTCAACATATACACGTGTGATTTAGTTTACGAAGATTTTTCAATGCCGAGAACCTCGATCAGAGAGTAAAAAAGGCGTAAGGTTCACAATGGTGTAAAATTAAAATGGGATATACCGGGCTAGGATTTGAGTTACAGGAACAAGGGCCAAACCAACCACCCAAGAATGGAATCGTCGAGCAAAACACTTGACAACCTCCTAGAAGCAGCTTTTCTTGCCCCCAGACCTTTCTCCATCAATTAGGAATCTGATGCCGTCACTAAACACATTCCTTAAATTGAAGCCATTTGTTGAGTGTTTTTTCTGGTGTCTATTCCGCATATATATTACCATTGACCTTGATTTTCTTGACTGTATATCTCTTAAATGTCAACATATGCACGTGTGATTTAGTTTACGAAGATTTTACAATGCCGAGAACCTCGATCAGAGAGTAAAAAAGACGTAAGGTTCACAATGGTGTAAAATTAAAATGGGATATACAGGGCTAGGATTCGAGTTACAAGAACAATGGCCAAACCAACCACCCAAGAATGGAATCGTCGAACGAAAACACTTGACAACCTCCTAGAAGTAGCTTTTCTTGCCACCAGACCTTTTTCCATCAATTAGGAATCTGATGCCGTCACTAAACACATTTCTTAAATTCAAGGCATTTGTTGAGTGTTTTTTTGTGTCTAATCCGCATATATATGACCATTTCCCTTGATTTTCTTGACTGTATATCTCTTAAATGTCAACATTCACACGTGTGATTTAGTTTACGAAGATTTTTCAATGCCGAGAACCTCGATCAGAGAGTAAAAAAGACGTAAGGTTCACAATGGTGTAAAATTAAAATGCGATATACCAGGCTAGGATTCGAGTTACAAGAACAAGGGACAAACCAACCTCCCTAGAATGGAATCGTCGAGCGAAAACACTTGACAACCTAATAGAAGCAGCTTTTCTTGCCACCAGACCATTCTCCATCAATTAGGAATCTGATGCCGTCTCTATACACATTCCTTAAATTGTAGCCATTTGTTGAGTGTTTTTTTTGGTGTCTAATCTGCATATATATCACCATTGCCCTTGATTTTCTTGAATGTATATCTCTTAAATGTCAACATATACACGTGTGATTTAGTTTTCGAAGATTTTTCAATGCCGAGAACCTCGATCAGAGAGGAAAAAAGGCGTAAGGTTCACAATGGTGTAAAATTAAAATGGGATATACCGGGCTAGGACTTCAGTTACAGGAACAAGGGCCAAACCAACCACACAAGAATGGAATCGTCGAGCGAAAACACTTGACAACCTCCTAGAAGCAGCTTTTCTTGCCCCCAGACCTTTCTCCATCAATTAGGAATCTGATGCCGTCACTAAACACATTCTTTAAATTGTAGCCATTTGTTGAGTGTTTTTTCTGGTGTCTATTCCGCATATATATTACCATTGACCTTGATTTTCTTGACTGTATATCTCTTAAATGTCAACATATGCACGTGTGATTTAGTTTACGAAGATTTTACAATGCCGAGAACCTCGATCAGAGAGTAAAAAGAGGCGTAAGGTTCACAATGGTGTAAAATTAAATTGGGATATACCGGGCTAGGATTCGAGTTACAGGAACAATGGCCAAACGAACCACCCAAGAATGGAATCGTCGAGCGAAAACACTTGACAACCTAATAGAAGCAGCTTTTCTTGCCACCAGACCATTCTCCATCAATTAGGAATCTGATGCCGTCTCTATACACATTCCTTAAATTGTAGCCATTTGTTGAGTGTTTTTTTTGGTGTCTAATCTGCATATATATCACCATTGCCCTTGATTTTCTTGAATGTATATCTCTTAAATGTCAACATATACACGTGTGATTTAGTTTTCGAAGATTTTTCAATGCCGAGAACCTCGATCAGAGAGGAAAAAAGGCGTAAGGTTCACAATGGTGTAAAATTAAAATGGGATATACCGGGCTAGGATTTGAGTTACAGGAACAAGGGCCAAACCAACCAACCAAGAATGGAATCGTCGAGCGAAAACACTTGACAACCTCCTAGAAGCAGCTTTTCTTGCCCCCAGACCTTTCTCCATCAATTAGGAATCTGATGCCGTCACTAAACACATTCCTTAAATTGTAGCCATTTGTTGAGTGTTTTTTCTGGTGTCTATTCCGCATATATATTACCATTGACCTTGATTTTCTTGACTGTATATCTCTTAAATGTCAACATATGCACGTGTGATTTAGTTTACGAAGATTTTACAATGCCGAGAACCTCGATCAGAGAGTAAAAAAGACGTAAGGTTCACAATGGTGTAAAATTAAAATGGGATATACCGGGCTAGGATTCGAGTTACAAGAACAATGGCCAAACCAACCACCCAAGAATGGAATCGTCGAACGAAAACACTTGACAACCTCCTAGAAGTAGCTTTTCTTGCCACCAGACCTTTTTCCATCAATTAGGAATCTGATGCCGTCACTAAACACATTTCTTAAATTCAAGGCATTTGTTGAGTGTTTTTTTGTGTCTAATCCGCATATATATGACCATTTCCCTTGATTTTCTTGACTGTATATCTCTTAAATGTCAACATTCACACGTGTGATTTAGTTTACGAAGATTTTTCAATGCTGAGAACCTCGATCAGAGAGTAAAAAAGACGTAAGGTTCACAATGGTGTAAAATTAAAATGCGATATACCAGGCTAGGATTCGAGTTACAAGAACAAGGGACAAACCAACCTCCCTAGAATGGAATCGTCGAGCGAAAACACTTGACAACCTAATAGAAGCAGCTTTTCTTGCCACCAGACCATTCTCCATCAATTAGGAATCTGATGCCGTCTCTATACACATTCCTTAAATTGTAGCCATTTGTTGAGTGTTTTTTTTGGTGTCTAATCTGCATATATATCACCATTGCCCTTGATTTTCTTGAATGTATATCTCTTAAATGTCAACATATACACGTGTGATTTAGTTTTCGAAGATTTTTCAATGCCGAGAACCTCGATCAGAGAGGAAAAAAGGCGTAAGGTTCACAATGGTGTAAAATTAAAATGGGATATACCGGGCTAGGACTTGAGTTACAGGAACAAGGGCCAAACCAACCACCCAAGAATGGAATCGTCGAGCGAAAACACTTGACAACCTCCTAGAAGCAGCTTTTCTTGCCCCCAGACCTTTCTCCATCAATTAGGAATCTGATGCCGTCACTAAACACATTCTTTAAATTGTAGCCATTTGTTGAGTGTTTTTTCTGGTGTCTATTCCGCATATATATTACCATTGACCTTGATTTTCTTGACTGTATATCTCTTAAATGTCAACATATGCACGTGTGATTTAGTTTACGAAGATTTTACAATGCCGAGAACCTCGATCAGAGAGTAAAAAGAGGCGTAAGGTTCACAATGGTGTAAAATTAAATTGGGATATACCGGGCTAGGATTCGAGTTACAGGAACAATGGCCAAACGAACCACCCAAGAATGGAATCGTCGAGCGAAAACACTTGACAACCTCCTAGAAGAAGCTTTTCTTGCCACCAGACCTTTCTCCATTAATTAGGAATCCGATGCCGTCACTAAACACATTCCTTAAATTGTAGCCATTTGTTGAGTATTTTTTTTGGTGTCTAATCCGCATATATATCACCATTGCCCTTGATTTCCTTGACTGTATATCTCTTAAATGTCAACATATGCACGTGTGATTTAGTTTACGAAGAATTTTCAATGCCGAGAACCTCGATCAGAGAGTAAAAAAGGCGTAAGGTTCACAATGGTGTAAAATTAAAATGGGATATACCGGGCTAGGATTCGAGTTACAGGAACAAGGGCCAAACCAACCACCTAATAATGGAATCATCGAGCGAAAACACTTGACAACCTCCTAGAAGCAGATTTTCTTGCCACCAGACCTTTCTCCATCAATTAGGAATCTGATGCCGTCACAAAACACATTCCTTAAATTGTATCCATTTGTAGAGTGTTTTTTTTGGTGTCTAATCCACATATATATCACCATTTCCCTTGATTTTCATTACTGTATATCTCTTAAATGTCAACATATACACGTGTGATTTAGTTTGCGAAGATTCTTCAATGCCGAGAACCTCGATCAGAGAGTAAAAAGGCGTAAGTTTCACAATGGTGTAAAATTAAAATGGGATATACCGGGCTAGGATTCGAGTTACAGGAACAAGGGCCAAACCAACCACCCAAGAATGGAATCGTCGAGCGAAAACACTTGATAACCTCCTAGAAGCAGCTTTTCTTGCCCCCAGACCTTTCTCCATCAATTAGGAATCTGATGCCGTCACTAAACACATTTCTTAAATTGTAGCCAATTGTTGAGTGTTTTTTTTTGGTGTCTATTCCGCATATATATTACCATTGACCTTGATTTTCTTGACTGTATATTTCTTAAATGTCAACATATGCACGTGTGATTTAGTTTACGAAGATTTTAAAATGCCGACAACCTCGATCAGAGAGTAAAAAAAGGCGTAAGGTTCACAATGGTGTAAAATTAAAAAAGGATATACCGGGCTAGGATTCGAGTTACAAGAACAATGGCCAAACCAACCACCCAAGAATGGAATCGTCGATTGAAAACACTTGACAACCTCCTAGAAGTAGCTTTTCTTGCCACCAGACCTTTTCCATCAATTAGGAATCTGATGCCGTCACTAAACACATTTCTTAAATTGTAGGCATTTGTTGAGTGTTTTTTTGTGTCTAATCCGCATATATATGACCATTTCCCTTGATTTTCTTGACTGTATATCTCTTAAATGTCAACATACACACGTGTTATTTAGTTTACGAAGATTTTTCAATGCCGAGAACCTCGATCAGAGAGTAAAAAAGACGTAAGGTTCACAATGGTGTAAAATTAAAATGCGATATACCAGGCTAGGATTCGAGTTACAAGAACAAGGGCCAAATCAACCTCCCAAGAATGGAATCGTCGAGCGAAAACACTTGACAACCTAATCGAAGCAGCTTTTCTTGCCAACAGACCTTTCTCCATCAATTAGGAATCTGGTTCCGTCACTAAACACATTCCTTAAATTGTAGCCATTTGTTGAGTGTTTTTGTTGGTGTCTAATTTGCATATATATCACCATTGCCCTTGATTTTCTTGAATGTATATCTCTTAAATGTCAACATATACACGTGTGATTTAGTTTACGAAGATTTTTCAATGCCGAGAACCTCGATCAGAGAGGAAAAAAGGCGTAAGGTTCACAATGGTGTAAAATTAAAATGGGATATACCGGGCTAGGATTTGAGTTACAGGAACAAGGGCCAAACCAACCACCCAAGAATGGAATCGTCGAGCGAAAACACTTGACAACCTCCTAGAAGCAGCTTTTCTTGCCCCCAGACCTTTCTCCATCAATTAGGAATCTGATGCCGTCACTAAACACATTCCTTAAATTGTAGCCATTTGTTGAGTGTTTTTTCTGGTGTCTATTCCGCATATATATTACCATTGACCTTGATTTTCTTGACTGTATATCTCTTAAATGTCAACATATGCACGTGTGATTTAGTTTACGAAGATTTTACAATGCCGAGAACCTCGATCAGAGAGTAAAAAAGGCGTAAGGTTCACAATGGTGTAAAATTAAAATGGGATATACCGGGCTAGGATTCGAGTTACAAGAACAATGGCCAAACCAACCACCCAAGAATGGAATCGTCGAACGAAAACACTTGACAACCTCCTAGAAGTAGCTTTTCTTGCCACCAGACCTTTTTCCATCAATTAGGAATCTGATGCCGTCACTAAACATATTTCTTAAATTGAAGGCATTTGTTGAGTGTTTTTTGTGTCTAATTCGCATATATATGACCATTTCCCTTGATTTTCTTGACTGTATATCTCTTAAATGTCAACATTTACACGTGTGATTTAGTTTACGAAGATTTTTCAATGCCAAGTACCTCGATCAGAGAGTAAAAAAGACGTAAGGTTCACAATGGTGTAAAATTAAAATGCAATATACCAGGATAGGATTCGAGTTACAAGAACAAGGGCCAAACCAACCTCCCTAGAATGGAATCGTCGAGCGAAAACACTTGACAACCTAATAGAAGCAGCTTTTCTTGCCACCAGACCTTTCTCAATCAATTAGGAATCTGATGCCGTCACTAAACACATTCCTTAAATTGTAGCCATTTGTTGAGTGTTTTTTTTGGTGTCTAATCTGCATATATATCACCATTGCCCTTGATTTTCTTGAATGTATATCTCTTAAATGTCAACATATACACGTGTGATTTAGTTTACGAAGATTTTTCAATGCCGAGAACCTCGATCAGAGAGGAAAAAAGGCGTAAGGTTCACAATGGTGTAAAATTAAAATGGGATATACCGGGTTAGGACTTGAGTTACAGGAACAAGGGCCAAACCAACCACCCAAGAATGGAATCGTCGAGCGAAAACACTTGACAACCTCCTAGAAGCAGCTTTTCTTGCCCCCAGACCTTTCTCCATCAATTAGGAATCTGATGCCGTCACTAAACACATTCTTTAAATTGTAGCCATTTGTTGAGTGTTTTTTCTGGTGTCTATTCCGCATATATATTACCATTGACCTTGATTTTCTTGACTGTATATCTCTTAAATGTCAACATATGCACGTGTGATTTAGTTTACGAAGATTTTACAATGCCGAGAACCTCGATCAGAGAGTAAAAAGAGGCGTAAGGTTCACAATGGTGTAAAATTAAATTGAGATATACCGGGCTAGGATTCGAGTTACAGGAACAAAGGCCAAACGAACCACCCAAGAATGGAATCGTCGAGCGAAAACACTTGACAACCTCCTAGAAGAAGCTTTTCTTGCCACCAGACCTTTCTCCATTAATTAGGAATCCGATGCCGTCACTAAACACATTCCTTAAATTGTAGCCATTTGTTGAGTATTTTTTTTTGGTGTCTAATCCGCATATATATCACCATTGCCCTTGATTTTCTTGACTGTATATCTCTTAAATGTCAACATATGCACGTGTGATTTAGTTTACGAAGATTTTTCAATGCCGAGAACCTCGATCAGAGAGTAAAAAAGGCGTAAGGTTCACAATGGTGTAAAATTAAAATGGGATATACCGGGCTAGGATTCGAGTTACAGGAACAAGGGCCAAACCAACCACCTAAGAATGGAATCGTCGAGCAAAAACACTTGACAACCTCCTAGAAGCAGCTTTTCTTTCCCCCAGACCTTTCTCCATCAGTTAGGAATCTGATGCTGTCACTAAACACATTTCTTAAATTGTAGCCATTTGTTGAGTGTTTTTTTTTTGGTGTCTATTCCGCATATATATTACCATTGACCTTGATTTTCGTGACTGTATATCTCTTAAATGTCAACATATGCACGTGAGATTTAGTTTACGAAGATTTTACAATGCCGAGAACCTCGATCAGAGAGTAAAAAAAGGCGTAAGGTTCACAATGGTGTAAAATTAAATTGGGATATACCGGGTTAGTATTCGAGTTACAGGAACAATGGCCAAACGAACCACCCAAGAATGGAATCGTCGAGCGAAAACACTTGACAACCTCCTAGAAGAAGCTTTTCTTGCCACCAGACCTTTCTCCATTAATTAGGAATCCGATGCCGTCACTAAACACATTCCTTAAATTGTAGCCATTTGTTGAGTGTTTTTTTTGGTGTCTAATCCGCATATATATCACCATTGCCCATGATTTTCTTGATTGTATATCTCTTAAATATCAACATATGGACGTGTGATTTAGTTTACTAATATTTTTCAATGCCGAGAACCTCGATCAGAGAGTAAAAAAGGCGTAATGTTCACAATGGTGTAAAATTAAAATGGGAAATTCCGGGCTAGGATTCGAGTTACAGGAACAAGGGCCAAACCAACCACCTAAGAATGGAATCATCGAGCGAAAACACTTGACAACCTCCTAGAGGCAGCTTTTCTTGCCACCAGACATTTCTCCATCAATTAGGAATCTGATGCCGTCACTAAACACATTCCTTAAATTGTAGCCATTTGTAGGGTGTTTTTTTGTGTGTCTAATCCACATATATATCACCATTGCCCTTGATTTTCATTACTGTATATCTCTTAAATGTCAACATATACACGTGTGATTTAGTTTACGAAGATTTTTCAATGCCGAGAACCTCGATCAGAGAGTAAAAAAGGCGTAAGGTTCACAATGGTGTAAAATTAAAATGGGATACACCGGGCTAGGATTCGAGTTACAGGAACAAGGGCCAAACCAACCACCTAAGAATGGAATCATCGAGCGAAAAAACTTGACACCCTCCTAGAAGCAGCTTTTCTTGCCACCAGACCTTTCTCCATCAATTAGGAATCTGATGCCATCACTAAACACACTCCTTAAATTGTAGCCATTTGTAGAGTGTTTTTTTTGGTGTCTAATCCACATATATATCACCATTGCCCTTGATTTTCATTACTGTATATCTCTTTAATGTCAACATATACACGTGTGATTTAGTTTACGAAGATTTTTCAATGCCGAGAACCTCGATCAGAGAGGAAAAAAGGCGTAAGGTTCACAATGGGGTAAAATTAATTTGAGATATACCGGGCTAGGATTCGAGTTACAGGAACAAGGGCCAAACCAACCCCCCAAGAATGGAATCGTCGAGCGAAAACACTTGACAACCTCCTAGAAGCAGCTTTTCTTGCCCCCAGACCTTTCTCCATCAATTAGGAATCTTATGCCGTCACTAAACACATTCCTTAAATTGTAGCCATTTGTTGAGTGTTTTTTCTGGTGTCTATTCCGCATATATATTACCATTGACCTTGATTTTCTTGACTGTATATCTCTTAAATGTCAACATATGCACGTGTGATTTAGTTTACGAAGATTTTACAATGCCGAGAACCTCGATCAGAGAGTAAAAAAGGCGTAAGGTTCACAATGGTGTAAAATTAAAATGGGATATACCGGGCTAGGATTCGAGTTACAGGAACAAGGGCCAAACTAACCACCTAAGAATGGAATAATCGAGCGAAAACACTTGACAACCTCCTAGAGGCAGCTTTTCTTGCCACCAGACATTTCTCCATCAATTAAGAATCTGATGCCGGAACTAAACACATTCCTTAAATTGTAGCCATTTGTAGAGTGTTTTTTTTTTGTGCCTAATCCACATATATATCACCATTTCCCTTGATTTTCTTGACTGTATATCTCTTAAATGTCAACATACACACGTGTGATTTAGTTTACGAAGATTTTTCAATGCCGAGAACCTCGATCAGAGAGTAAAAAAGACGTAAGGTTCACAATGGTGTAAAATTAAAATGCGATATACCAGGCTAGGATTCGAGTTACAAGAACAAGGGCCAAACCAACCTCCCAAGAATGGAATCGTCGAGCGAAAACACTTGACAACCTAATAGAAGCAGCTTTTCTTGCCACCAGACCTTTCTCCATCAATTAGGAATCTGATGCCGTCACTAAACACATTCCTTAAATTGTAGCCATTTGTAGAGTGTTTTTTTTGGTGTCTAATCCACATATATATCACCATTGCCCTTGATTTTCATTACTGTATATCTCTTAAATGTCAACATATACACGTGTGATTTAGTTTACGAAGATTTTTCAATGCCGAGAACCTCGATCAGAGAGTAAAAAAGGCGTAAGGTTCACAATGGGGTAAAATTAAATTGAGATATACCGGGCTAGGATTCGAGTTACAGGAACAAGGGCCAAACCAACCACCCAAGAATGGAATCGTCGAGCGAAAACACTTGACAACCTCCTAGAAGCAGCTTTTCTTGCCCCCAGACCTTTCTCCATCAATTAGGAATCTGATGCCGTCACCAAACACATTCCTTAAATTGTAGCCATTTGTTGAGTGTTTTTTCTGGTGTCTATTCTGCATATATATTACCATTGACCTTGATTTTCTTGACTGTATATCTCTTAAATGTCAACATATGCACGTGTGATTTAGTTTACGAAGATTTTACAATGCCGAGAACCTCGATCAGAGAGTAAAAAAGGCGTAAGGTTCACAATGGTGTAAAATTAAAATGGGATATACCGGGCTAGGATTCGAGTTACAAGAACAATGGCCAAACCAACCACCCAAGAATGGAATCGTCGAGGGAAAACACTTGACAACCTCCAAGAAGTAGCTTTTCTTGCCACCAGACCTTTTTCCATCAATTAGGAATCTGATGCCGTCACTAAACACATTTCTTAAATTGTAGGCATTTCTTGAGTGTTTTTTGTGTCTAATCCACATATATATGACCATTTCCCTTGATTTTCTTGACTGTATATCTCTTAAATGTCAACATACACACGTGTGATTTAGTTTTCGAAGATTTTTCAATGCCGAGAACCTCGATCAGAGAGTAAAAAAGACGTAAGGTTCACAATGGTGTAAAATTAAAATGCGATATACCAGGCTAGGATTCGAGTTACAAGAACAAGGGCCAAACCAACCTCCCAAGAATGGAATCGTCGAGCGAAAACACTTGACAACCTAATAGAAGCAGCTTTTCTTGCCACCAGACCTTTCTCCATCAATTAGGAATCTGATGCCGTCACTAAACACATTCCTTAAATTGTAGCCATTTGTTGAGTGTTTTTTTGGTGTCGAATCTGCATATATATCACCATTGCCCTTGATTTTCTTGAATGTATATCTCTTAAATGTCAACATATACACGTGTGATTTAGTTTAAGAAGATTTTTCAATGCCGAGAACCTCGATCAGAGAGGAAAAAAGGCGTAAGGTTCACAATGGTGTAAAATTAAAATGGGATATACCGGGCTAGGATTTGAGTTACAGGAACACGGTCCAAACCAACCACCCAAGAATGGAATCGTCGAGCGAAAACACTTGACAACCACCTAGAAGCAGCTTTTCTTGCCCCGAGACCTTTCTCCATCAATTAGGAATCTGATGCCGTCACTAAACACATTCCTTAAATTGTAGCCATTTGTTGAGTGTTTTTTTTTTGGTGTCTATTCCGCATATATATTACCATTGACCTTGATTTTCTTGACTGTATATCTCTTAAATGTCAACATATGCACGTGAGATTTAGTTTACAAAGATTTTACAATGCCGAGAACCTCGATCAGAGAGTAAAAAGAGGCGTAAGGTTCACAATGGTGTAAAATTAAATTGGGATATACCGGGTTAGTATTCGAGTTACAGGAACAATGGCCAAACGAACCACCCAAGAATGGAATCGTCGAGCGAAAACACTTGACAACCTTCTAGAAGAAGCTTTTCTGGCCACCAGACCTTTCTCCATTAATTAGGAATCCGATACCGTCACTAAACACATTCCTTAAATTGTAGCCATTTGTTGAGTATTTTTTTGGTGTCTAATCCGCATATATATCACCATTGACCTTGATTTTCTTGACTGTATATCTCTTAAATGTCAACATATGCACGTGTGATTTAGTTTATGAAGATTTTTCAATGCCGAGAACCTCGATCAGAGAGTAAAAAAGGCGTAAGGTTCACAATGGTGTAAAATTAAAATGGGATATACCGGGCTAGGATTCGAGTTATAGGAACAAGGGCCAAACCAACCACCTAAGAATGGATCATCGAGCGAAAACACATGACAACCTCCTAGAAGCAGATTTTCTTGCCACCAGACCTTTCTCCATCAATTAGGAATCTGATGCCGTCACAAAACACATTCCTTAAATTGTAGCCATTTGTAGAGTGTTTTTTTGGTGTCTAATCCACATATATATCACCATTGCCCTTGATTTTCATTACTGTATATCTCTTAAATGTCAACATATACACGTGTGGTTTAGTTTACGAAGATTTTTCAATGCCGAGAACCTCGATCAGAGAGTAAAAAAGGCGTAAGTTTCACTATGGTGTAAAATTCAAATGGGATATACCGGGCTAGGATTCGAGTTACAGGAACAAGGGCCAAACCAACCACCCTAGAATGGAATCGTCGAGCGAAAACACTGGACAACCTCCTAGAAGCAGCTTTTCTTGCCCCCAGACGTTTCTCCATCAATTAGGAATCTGATGCCGTCACTAAACACATTTCTTAAATTGTAGCCATTTGTTGAGTGTTTTTTTTTGTGTCTATTCCGCATATATATTACCATTGACCATGATTTTCTTGACTGTATATCTCTTAAATGTCAACATATGCATGTGTGATTTAGTTTACGAAGATTTTACATTGCCGAGAACCTCGATCAGAGAGTAAAAAAAGGCGTAAGGTTCACAATGGTGTAAAATTAAAATGGGATATACCGGGCTAGGATTCGAGTTACAGGAATAATGGCCAAACGAACCACCCAAGAATGGAATCGTCGAGCGAAAACACTTGACAACCTCCTAGAAGAAGCTTTTCTTGCCACCAGGCCTTTCTCCATTAATTAGGAATCCGATGCCGTCACTAAACACATTCCTAAAATTGTAGCCATTTGTTGAGTGTTTTTTTTGGTGTCTAATCCACATATATATCACCATTGCCCTTGATTTTCATTACTGTATATCTCTTAAATGTCAACATATACACGTGTGGTTTAGTTTACGAAGATTTTTCAATGCCGAGAACCTCGATCAGAGAGTAAAAAAGGCGTAAGTTTCACAATGGTGTAAAATTAAAATGGGATATACCGGGCTAGGATTCGAGTTACAGGAACAAGGGCCAAACCAACCACCCAAGAATGGAATCGTCGAGCGAAAACACTGGACAACCTCCTAGAAGCAGCTTTTCTTGCCCCCAGACTTTTCTCCATCAATTAGAAAGCTGATGCCGTCACTAAACACATTTCTTAAATTGTAGCCATTTGTTGAGTGTTTTTTTTTGTGTCTATTCCGCATATATATTACCATTGACCATGATTTTCTTGACTGTATATCTCTTAAATGTCAACATATGCATGTGTGATTTAGTTTACGAAGATTTTACATTGCCGAGAACCTCGATCAGAGAGTAAAAAAAGGCGTAAGGTTCACAATGGTGTAAAATTAAAATGGGATATACCGGGCTAGGATTCGAGTTACAGGAATAATGGCCAAACGAACCACCCAAGAATGGAATCGTCGAGCGAAAACACTTGACAACCTCCTAGAAGAAGCTTTTCTTGCCACCAGGCCTTTCTCCATTAATTAGGAATCCGATGCCGTCACTAAACACATTCCTAAAATTGTAGCCATTTGTTGAGTGTTTTTTTTGGTGTCTAATCCACATATATATCACCATTGCCCTTGATTTTCATTACTGTATATCTCTTAAATGTCAACATATACACGTGTGGTTTAGTTTACGAAGATTTTTCAATGCCGAGAACCTCGATCAGAGAGTAAAAAAGGCGTAAGTTTCACAATGGTGTAAAATTAAAATGGGATATACCGGGCTAGGATTCGAGTTACAGGAACAAGGGCCAAACCAACCACCCAAGAATGGAATCGTCGAGCGAAAACACTGGACAACCTCCTAGAAGCAGCTTTTCTTGCCCCCAGACTTTTCTCCATCAATTAGGAATCTGATGCCGTCACTAAACACATTTCTTAAATTGTAGCCATTTGTTGAGTGTTTTTTTTTGTGTCTATTCCGCATATATATTACCATTGACCTTGATTTTCTTGACTGTATATCTCTTAAATGTCAACATATGCACATGTGATTTAGTTTACGAAGATTTTACAATGCCGAGAACCGCGATTAGAGAGTAAAAAAAGGCGTAAGGTTCACAATGGTGTAAAATTAAAATGGGATATACCGGGCTAGGATTCGAGTTACAGGAATAATGGCCAAACGAACCACCCAAGAATGGAATCGTCGAGCGAAAACACTTGACAACCTCCTAGAAGAAGCTTTTCTTGCCACCAGACCTTTCTCCATTAATTAGGAATCCGATGCCGTCACTAAACACATTCCTTAAATTGTAGCCATTTGTTGAGTGTTTTTTTTGGTGTCTAATCCGCATATATATCACCATTGCCCATGATTTTCTTGATTGTATATCTCTTAAATATCAACATATGCATGTGTGATTTAGTTTACGAATATTTTTCAATGCCGAGAACCTCGATCAGAGAGTAAAAAAGGCGTAAGGTTCACAATGGTGTAAAATTAAAATGGGATATACCGGGCTAGTATTCGAGTTACAGGAACAAGGGCCAAACCAACCACCTAAGAATGGAATCATCGAGCAAAAACACTTGACAACCTCCTAGAGGCAGCTTTTCTTGCCACCAGACCTTTCTCCATCAATTAGGAATCTGATGCCCTCACTAAACACATTCCTTAAATTGTAGCCATTTGTAGAGTGTTTTTTTTGGTGTCTAATCCACATATATATCACCATTGCCCTTGATTTTCATTACTGTATATCTCTTAAATGTCAACATATACACGTGTGATTTAATTTACGAAGATTTTTCAATGCCGAGAACCTCGACCAGAGAGTAAAAAAGGCGTAAGGTTCACAATGGTGTAAAATTAAAATGGGATACAACGGGCTAGGATTCGAGTTACAGGAACAAGGGCTAAACCAACCACCTAAGAATAGAATCATCGAGCGAAAACACTTGACAACCTCCTAGAAGCAGCTTTTCTTGCCACCAGACATTTCTCCATCAATTAGGAATCTGATGCCGTCACCAAACACATTCCTTAAATTGTAGCCATTTGTAGAGTGTTTTTTTTGGTGTCTAATCCACATATATATCACCATTGCCCTTGATTTTCATTACTGTATATCTCTTAAATGTCAACATATACACGTGTGATTTAGTTTACGAAGATTTTTCAACGCTGAGAACCTCGATCAGAGAGTAAAAAAGGCGTAAGGTTCACAATGGTGTAAAATTAAAATGAGATATAACGGGCTAGGATTCGAGTTACAGGAACAAGGGCCAAACCAACCACCCAAGAATGGAATCCTCGAGCGAAAACACTTGACAACCTCCTAGAAGCAGCTTTTCTTGCCCCCAGACCTTTCTCCATCAATTAGGAATCTGATATCGTCACTAAACACATTCCTTAAATTGTAGCCATTTGTTCAGTGTTTATTTTTGGTGTCTATTCCGCATATATATTACCATTGACCTTGATTTTCTTGACTGTATATCTATTAAATGTCAACATATGCACGTGTGATTTAGTTTACGAAGATTTTACAATGCCGAGAACCTCGATCAGAGAGTAACAAAAGGCGTAAGGTTCATAATGGTGTAAAATTAAAATGGGATATACCGGGCTAGGATTCGAGTTACAGGAACAATGGCCAAACGAACCACCCAAGAATGGAATCATCGAGCGAAAACACTTGACAACCTCCTAGAAGAAGCTTTTCTTGCCACCAGACCTTTCTCCATTAATTAGGAATCCGATGCCGTCACTAAACACATTCCTTAAATTGTAGCCATTTGTTGAGTGTTTTTTTTGGTGTCTAATCCGCATATATATCACCATTGCCCATGATTTTCTTGACTGTATATCTCTTAAATATCAACATATGCACGTGTGATTTAGTTTACGAATATTTTTCAATGCCGAGAACCTCGATCAGAGAGTAAAAAAGGCGTAAGGTTCACAATGGTGTAAAATTAAAATGGGATATACCGGGCTAGGATTCGAGTTACAGGAACAAGGGCCAAACCAACCACCTAAGAATGGAATCATCGAGCGAAAACACTTGGCAGCCTCCTAGAGGCAGCTTTTCTTGCCACCAGACCTTTCTCCATCAATTAGGAATCTGATGCCGTCACTAAACACATTCCTTAAATTGTAGCCATTTGTAGAGTGTTTTTTTTTTGTGTCTAATCCACATATATATCACCATTTCTCTTGATTTTCATTACTGTATATCTCTTAAATGTCAACATATACACGTGTGATTTAGTTTACGAAGATTTTTCAATGCCGAGAACCTCGATCAGAGAGTAAAAAGGCGTAAGGTTCACAATGGTGTAAAATTAAAATGGGATACACCGGGCTAGGATTCGAATTACAGGAACAAGGGCCAAACCAACCACCTAAGAATGGAATCATCGAGCGAAAACACTTGACAACCTCCTAGAAGCAGCTTTTCTTGCCACCAGACCTTTCTCCATCAATTAGGAATCTGATGCCGTCACTAAACACATTCCTTAAATTGTAGCCATTTGTAGAGTGTTTTTTTTTTGTGTCTAATCCACATATATATCACCATTTCCCTTGATTTTCATTACTGTATATCTCTTAAATGTCAACATATACACGTGTGATTTAGTTTACGAAGATTTTTCAATGCCGAGAACCTCGATCAGAGAGTAAAAAGGCGTAAGGTTCACAATGGTGTAAAATTAAAATGGGATACACCGGGCTAGGATTCGAATTACAGGAACAAGGGCCAAACCAACCACCTAAGAATGGAATCATCGAGCGAAAACACTTGACAACCTCCTAGAAGCAGCTTTTCTTGCCACCAGACCTTTCTCCATCAATTAGGAATCTGATACCGTCACTAAACACACTCCTTAAATTGTAGCCATTTGTAGAGTGTTTTTTTTGGTGTCTAATCCACATATATATCACCATTGCCCTTGATTTTCATTACTGTATATCTCTTAAATTTCAACAAATACACGTGTGATTTAGTTTACGAAGATTTTTCAATGCCGAGAACCTCGATCAGAGAGTAAAAAAGGCGTAAGGTTCACAATGGGGTAAAATTAAATTGAGATAAACCGGGCTAGGATTCGAGTTAAAGGAACAAGGGCCAAACCAACCACCCAAGAATGGAATCGTCGAGCGAAAACACTTGACAACCTCCTAGAAGCAGCTTTTCTTGCCCCCAGACCTTTCTCCATCAATTAGGAATCTGATGCCGTCACTAAGCACATTCCTTAAATTGTAGCCATTTGTTGAGTGTTTTTTTTGTGTCTATTCCGCATATATATTACCATTGACCTTGATTTTCTTGACTGTATATCTCTTAAATGTCAACATATGCACGTGTGATTTAGTTTACAAAGATTTTACAATGCCGAGAACCTTGATCAGAGAGTAAAAAAAGGCGTAAGGTTCACAATGGTGTAAAATTAAAATGAGATATACCGGGCTAGGATTCGAGTTACAGGAATAATGGCCAAACGAACCACCCAGGAATGGAATCGTCGAGCGAAAACACTTGACAACCTCCTAGAAGAAGCTTTTCTTGCCACCAGACCTTTCTCCATTAATTAGGAATCCGATGCCGTCACTAAACACATTCCTTAAATTTTAGCCATTTGTTGAGTGTTTTTTTTGGTGTCTAATCCGCATATATATCACCATTGCCCATGATTTTCTTGACTGTATATCTCTTAAATATCAACATATGCACGTGTGATTTAGTTTACGAATATTTTTCAATGCCGAGAACCTCGATCAGAGAGTAAAAAAGGCGTAAGGTTCACAATGGTGTAAAATTAAAATGGGATATACCGGGCTAGGATTCGAGTTACAGGAACAAGGGCCAAACCAACCACCTAAGAATGGAATCATCGAGCGAAAACACTTGACAACCTCCTAGAGGCAGCTTTTCTTGCCACCAGACCTTTCTCCATCAATTAGGAATCTGATGCCCTCACTAAACACATTCCTTAAATTGTAGCCATTTGTAGAGTGTTTTTTTTGGTGTCTAATCCACATATATATCACCATTGCCCTTGATTTTCATTACTGTATATCTCTTAAATGTCAACATATACACGTGTGATTTAGTTTACGAAGATTTTTCAATGCCGAGAACCTTGATCAGAGAGTAAAAAAGGCGTAAGGTTCACAATGGTGTAAAATTAAAATGGGATACACCGGGCTAGGATTCGAGTTACAGGAACAAGGGCCAAACCAACCACCTAAGAATGGAATCATCGAGCGAAAACACTTGACAACCTCCTAGAAGCAGCTTTTCTTGCCACCAGACCTTTCTCCATCAATTAGGAATCTGATGCCGTCACTAAACACATTCCTTAAATTGTAGCCATTTGTAGAGTGTTTTTTTTGGTGTCTAATCCACATATATATCACCATTGCCCTTGATTTTCATTACTGTATATCTCTTAAATGTCAACATATACACGTGTTATTTAGTTTACGAAGATTTTTCAAAGCCGAGAACCTCGATCAGAGAGTAAAAAAGGCGTAAGGTTCACAATGGTGTAAAATTAAAATGAGATATACCGGGCTAGGATTCGAGTTACAGAAACAAGGGCAAAACCAACCACCCAAGAATGGAATCGTCGAGCGAAAACACTTGACAACCTCCTAGAAGCAGCTTTTCTTGCCCCCAGACCTTTCTCCATCAATTAGGAATCCGATGCCGTCACTAAACACATTCCTTAAATTGTAGCCATTTGTTGAGTGTTTTTTTTTGGTGTCTATTCCGCATATATATTACCATTGACCTTGATTTTCTTTACTGTATATCTCTTTAATGTCAACATATGCACCTATGATTTAGTTTACGAAGATTTTACAATGCCGAGAACCTCGATCAGAGAGTAAAAAAAGGCGTAAGGTTCACAATGGTGTAAAATTAAAATGGGATATACCGGGCTAGGATTCAAGTTACTGGAACAATGGCCAAACGAACTTCCCAAGAATGGAATCATCGAGCGAAAAAACTTGCCAACCTCCTAGAAGAAGCTTTTCTTGCCACCAGACCTTTCTCCATTAATTAGGAATCCGATGCCGTCACTAAACACATTCCTTAAATTGTAGCCATTTGTAGAGTGTTTTTTTTTTTTGTGTCTAATCCACATATATATCACCAGTGCCCATGATTTTCTTGACTGTATATCTCTTAAATATCAACATATGCACGTGTGATTTAGTTTACGAATATTTTTCAATGCCGAGAACCTCGATCAGAGAGTAAAAAAGGCGTAAGGTTCACAATGGTGTAAAATTAAAATGGGATATACCGGGCTAGGATTCGAGTTACAGGAACAAGGGCCAAACCAACCACCTAAGAATGGAATCATCGAGCGAAAACACTTGACAACCTCCTAGAGGCAGCTTTTCTTGCCACCAGACCTTTCTCCATCAATTAGGAATCTGATGCGATCACTAAACACATTCCTTAAATTGTAGCCATTTGTACAGTGTTTTTTTTTGTGTCTAATCCACATATATATCACCATTGCCCTTGATTTTTGTTACTGTATATCTCTTAAATGTCAACATATACAAGTGTGATTTAGTTTACGAAGATTTTTCAATGCCGAGAACCTCGATCAGAGAGTAAAAAAGGCGTAAGGTTCACAATGGTGTAAAATTAAAATGGGATACACCGGGCTAGGATTCGAGTTACAGGACCAAGGGCCAAACCAACCACCTAAGAATGGAATCATCGAGCGAAAACACTTGACAACCTCCTAGAAGCAGCTTTTCTTGCCACCAGACATTTCTCCATCAATTGGGAATCTGATGCCGTCACTAAACACACTCCTTAAATTGTAGCCATTTGTAGAGTGTTTTTTTTGGTGTCTAATCCACATATATATCACCATTGCCCTTGATTTTCATTACTGTATATCTCTTAAATGTCAACATGTGCACGTGTGATTTAGTTTACGAAGATTTTTCAACGCCGAGAACCTCGATCAGAGAGTAAAAAAGGCGTAAGGTTCACAATGGTGTAAAATTAAAATGAGATATAACGGGCTAGGATTCGAGTTACAGGAACAAGGGCCAAACCAACCACCCAAGAATGGAATCCTCGAGCGAAAACACTTGACAACCTCCTAGAAGCAGCTTTTCTTGCCCCCAGACCTTTCTCCATCAATTAGGAATCTGATGTCGTCACTAAACACATTCCTTAAATTGTAGCCATTTGTTCAGTGTTTTTTTTGGTGTCTATTCCGCATATATATTACCATTGACCTTGATTTTCTTGACTGTATATCTGTTAAATGTCAACATATGCACGTGTGATTTAGTTTACGAAGATTTTACAATGCCGAGAACCTCGATCAGAGAGTAACAAAAGGCGTAAGGTTCACAATGGTGTAAAATTAAAATGGGATATACCGGGCTAGGATTCGAGTTACAGGAACAATGGCCAAACGAACCACCCAAGAATGGAATCATCGAGCGAAAACACTTGACAACCTCCTAGAAGAAGCTTTTCTTTCCACCAGACCTTTCTCCATTAATTAGGAATCCGATGTCGTCACTAAACACATTCCTTAAATTGTAGCCATTTGTTGAGTGTTTTTTTTGGTGTCTAATCCGCATATATATCACCATTGCCCATGATTTTCTTGACTCTATATCTCTTAAATATCAACATATGCACGTGTGATTTAGTTTACGAATATTTTTCAATGCCGAGAACCTCGATCAGAGAGTAAAAAAGGCGTAAGGTTCACAATGGTGTAAAATTAAAATGGGATATACCGGGCTAGGATTCGAGTTACAGGAACAAGGGCCAAACCAACCACCTAAGAATGGAATCATCGAGCGAAAACACTTGGCAGCCTCCTAGAGGCAGCTTTTCTTGCCACCAGACCTTTCTCCATCAATTAGGAATCTGATGCCGTCACTAAACACATTCCTTAAATTGTAGCCATTTGTAGAGTGTTTTTTTTTTTTTTTGTGTCTAATCCACATATATATCACCATTTCCCTTGATTTTCATTACTGTATATCTCTTAAATGTCAACATATACACGTGTGATTTAGTTTACGAAGATTTTTCAATGCCGAGAACCTCGATCAGAGAGTAAAAAGGCGTAAGGTTCACAATGGTGTAAAATTAAAATGGGATACACCGGGCTAGGATTCGAATTACAGGAACAAGGGCCAAACCAACCACCTAAGAATGGAATCATCGAGCGAAAACACTTGACAACCTCCTAGAAGCAGCTTTTCTTGCCACCAGACCTTTCTCCATCAATTAGGAATCTGATACCGTCACTAAACACACTCCTTAAATTGTAGCCATTTGTAGAGTGTTTTTTTTGGTGTCTAATCCACATATATATCACCATTGCCCTTGATTTTCATTACTGTATATCTCTTAAATGTCAACAAATACACGTGTGATTTAGTTTACGAAGATTTTTCAATGCCGAGAACCTCGATCAGAGAGTAAAAAAGGCGTAAGGTTCACAATGGGGTAAAATTAAATTGAGATATACCGGGCTAGGATTCGAGTTACAGGAACAAGGGCCAAACCAACCACCCAAGAATGGAATCGTCGAGCGAAAACACTTGACAACCTCCTAGAAGCAGCTTTTCTTGCCCCCAGACCTTTCTCCATCAATTAGGAATCTGATGCCGTCACTAAGCACATTCCTTAAATTGTAGCCATTTGTTGAGTGTTTTTTTTTGTGTCTATTCCGCATATATATTACCATTGACCTTGATTTTCTTGACTGTATATCTCTTAAATGTCAACATATGCACGTGTGATTTAGTTTACAAAGATTTTACAATACCGAGAACCTTGATCAGAGAGTAAAAAAAGGCGTAAGGTTCACAATGGTGTAAAATTAAAATGAGATATACCGGGCTAGGATTCGAGTTACAGGAATAATGGCCAAACGAACCTCCCAAGAATGGAATCGTCGAGCGAAAACACTTAACAACCTCCTAGAAGAAGCTTTTCTTACCACCAGACCTTTCTCCATTAATTAGGAATCCGATGCCGTCACTAAACACATTCCTTAAATTTTAGCCATTTGTTGAGTGTTTTTTTTGGTGTCTAATCCGCATATATATCACCATTGCCCATGATTTTCTTGACTGTATATCTCTTAAATATCAACATATGCACGTGTGATTTAGTTTACGAATATTTTTCAATGCCGAGAACCTCGATCAGAGAGTAAAAAAGGCGTAAGGTTCACAATGGTGTAAAATTAAAATGGGATATACCGGGCTAGGATTCGAGTTACAGGAACAAGGGCCAAACCAACCACCTAAGAATGGAATCATCGAGCGAAAACACTTGACAACCTCCTAGAGGCAGCTTTTCTTGCCACCAGACCTTTCTCCATCAATTAGGAATCTGATGCCCTCACTAAACACATTCCTTAAATTGTAGCCATTTGTAGAGTGTTTTTTTTGGTGTCTAATCCACATATATATCACCATTGCCCTTGATTTTCATTACTGTATATCTCTTAAATGTCAACATATACACGTGTGATTTAGTTTACGAAGATTTTTCAATGCCGAGAACCTTGATCAGAGAGTAAAAAAGGCGTAAGGTTCACAATGGTGTAAAATTAAAATGGGATACACCGGGCTAGGATTCGAGTTACAGGAACAAGGGCCAAACCAACCACCTAAGAATGGAATCATCGAGCGAAAACACTTGACAACCTCCTAGAAGCAGCTTTTCTTGCCACCAGACCTTTCTCCATCAATTAGGAATCTGATGCCGTCACTAAACACATTCCTTAAATTGTAGCCATTTGTAGAGTGTTTTTTTTTTGTGTCTAATCCACATATATATCACCATTGCCCTTGATTTTCATTACTGTATGTCTCTTAAATGTCAACATATACACGTGTTATTTAGTTTACGAAGATTTTTCAATGCCGAGAACCTCGATCAGAGAGTAAAAAAGGCGTAAGGTTCACAATGGTGTAAAATTAAAATGAGATATACCGGGCTAGGATTCGAGTTACAGAAACAAGGGCCAAACCAACCACCCAAGAATGGAATCGTCGAGCGAAAACACTTGACAACCTCCTAGAAGCAGCTTTTCTTGCCCCCAGACCTTTCTCCATCAATTAGGAATCCGATGCCGTCACTAAACACATTCCTTAAATTGTAGCCATTTGTTGAGTGTTTTTTTTTTTTGGTGTCTATTCCGCATATATATTACCATTGACCTTGATTTTCTTTACTGTATATCTCTTAAATGTCAGCATATGCACGTATGATTTAGTTTACGAAGATTTTACAATGCCGAGAACCTCGATCAGAGAGTAAAAAAAGGCGTAAGGTTCACAATGGTGTAAAATTAAAATGGGATATACCGGGCTAGGATTCAAGTTACTGGAACAATGGCCAAACGAACTTCCCAAGAATGGAATCATCGAGCGAAAAAACTTGCCAACCTCCTAGAAGAAGCTTTTCTTGCCACCAGACCTTTCTCCATTAATTAGGAATCCGATGCCGTCACTAAACACATTCCTTAAATTGTAGCCATTTGTAGAGTGTTTTTTTTTGTGTCTAATCCACATATATATCACCACTGCCCATGATTTTCTTGACTGTATATCTCTTAAATATCAACATATGCACGTGTGATTTAGTTTACGAATATTTTTCAATGCCGAGAACCTCGATCAGAGAGTATAAAAGGCGTAAGGTTCACAATGGTGTAAAATTAAAATGGGATATACCGGGCTAGGATTCGAGTTACAGGAACAAGGGCCAAACCAACCACCTAAGAATGGAATCATCGAGCGAAAACACTTGACAACCTCCTAGAGGCAGCTTTTCTTGCCACCAGACCTTTCTCCATCAATTAGGAATCTGATGCGATCACTAAACACATTCCTTAAATTGTAGCCATTTGTACAGTGTTTTTTTTTGGTGTCTAATCCACATATATATCACCATTGCCCTTGATTTTCATTACTGTATATCTCTTAAATGTCAACATATACAAGTGTGATTTAGTTTACGAAGATTTTTCAATGCCGAGAACCTCGATCAGAGAGTAAAAAAGGCGTAAGGTTCACAATGGTGTAAAATTAAAATGGGATACACCGGGCTAGGATTCGAGTTACAGGAACAAGGGCCAAACGAACCACCTAAGAATGGAATCATCGAGCGAAAACACTTGACAACCTCCTAGAAGCAGCTTTTCTTGCCACCGGACATTTCTCCATCAATTGGGAATCTGATGCCGTCACTAAACACACTCCTTAAATTGTAGCCATTTGTAGAGTGTTTTTTTTGGTGTCTAATCCACATATATATCACCATTGCCCTTGATTTTCATTACTGTATATCTCTTAAATGTCAACATGTGCACGTGTGATTTAGTTTACGAAGATTTTTCAACGCCGAGAACCTCGACCAGAGAGTAAAAAAGGCGTAAGGTTCACAATGGTGTAAAATTAAAATGAGATATAACGGGCTAGGATCCGAGTTACAGGATCAAGGGCCAAACCAACCACCCAAGAATGGAATCCTCGAGCGAAAACACTTGACAACCTCCTAGAAGCAGCTTTTCTTGCCCCCAGACCTTTCTACATCAATTAGGAATCTGATGTCGTCACTAAACACATTCCTTAAATTGTAGCCATTTGTTCAGTGTTTTTTTTTTGGTGTCTATTCCGCATATATATTACATTGACCTTGATTTTCTTGACTGTATATCTGTTAAATGTCAACATATGCACGTGTGATTTAGTTTACGAAGATTTTACAATGCCGAGAACCTCGATCAGAGAGTAACAAAAGGCGTAAGGTTCACAATGGTGTAAAATTAAAATGGGATATACCGGGCTAGGATTCGAGTTACAGGAACAATGGCCAAACGAACCACCCAAGAATGGAATCATCGAGCGAAAACACTTGACAACCTCCTAGAAGAAGCTTTTCTTGCCACCAGACCTTTCTCCATTAATTAGGAATCCGATGCCGTCACTAAACACATTCCTTAAATTGTAGCCATTTGTTGAGTGTTTTTTTTGGTGTCTAATCCGCATATATATCACCATTTCCCATGATTTTCTTGACTGTATATCTCTTAAATATTAACATATGCACGTGTGATTTAGTTTACGAATATTTTTCAATGCCGAGAACCTCGATCAGAGAGTAAAAAAGGCGTAAGGTTCACAATGGTGTAAAATTAAAATGGGATATACCGGGCTAGGATTCGAGTTACAGGAACAAGGGCCAAACCAACCATCTAAGAATGGAATCATCGAGCGAAAACACTTGGCAACCTCCTAGAGGTAGCTTTTCTTGCCACCAGACCTTTCTCCATCAATTAGGAATCTGATGCCGTCACTAAACACATTCCTTAAATTGTAGCCATTTGTAGAGTGTTTTTTTTTTGTGTCTAATCCACATATATATCACCATTTCCCTTGATTTTCATTACTGTATATCTCTTAAATGTCAACATATACACGTGTGATTTAGTTTACGAAGATTTTTCAATGCCGAGAACCTCGATCAGAGAGTAAAAAGGCGTAAGGTTCACAATGGTGTAAAATTAAAATGGGATACACCGGGCTAGGATTCGAATTACAGGAACAAGGGCCAAACCAACCACCTAAGAATGGAATCATCGAGCGAAAACACTTGACAACCTCCTAGAAGCAGCTTTTCTTGCCACCAGACCTTTCTCCATCCATTAGGAATCTGATACCGTCACTAAACACACTCCTTAAATTGTAGCCATTTGTAGAGTGTTTTTTTTGGTGTCTAATCCACATATATATCACCATTGCCCTTGATTTTCATTACTGTATATCTCTTAAATGTCAACAAATACACGTGTGATTTAGTTTACGAAGATTTTTCAATGCCGAGAACCTCGATCAGAGAGTAAAAAAGGCGTAAGGTTCACAATGGGGTAAAATTAAATTGAGATATACCGGGCTAGGATTCGAGTTACAGGAACAAGGGCCAAACCAACCACCCAAGAATGGAATCGTCGAGCGAAAACACTTGACAACCTCCTAGAAGCAGCTTTTCTTGCCCCCAGACCTTTCTCCATCAATTAGGAATCTGATGCCGTCACTAAGCACATTCCTTAAATTGTAGCCATTTGTTGAGTGTTTTTTTTGTGTCTATTCCGCATATATATTACCATTGACCTTGATTTTCTTGACTGTATATCTCTTAAATGTCAACATATGCACGTGTGATTTAGTTTACAAAGATTTTACTATGCCGAGAACCTTGATCAAAGAGTAAAAAAAGGCGTAAGGTTCACAATGGTGTAAAATTAAAATGAGATATACCGGGTTAGGATTCGAGTTACAGGAATAATGGCCAAACGAACCACCCAAGAATGGAATCGTCGAGCGAAAACACTTGACAACCTCCTAGAAGAAGCTTTTCTTGCCACCAGACCTTTCTCCATTAATTAGGAATCCGATGCCGTCACTAAACACATTCCTTAAATTTTAGCCATTTGTTGAGTGTTTTTTTTGGTGTCTAATCCGCATATATATCACCATTGCCCATGATATTCTTGACTGTATATCTCTTAAATATCAACATATGCACGTGTGATTTAGTTTACGAATATTTTTCAATGCCGAGAACCACGATCAGAGAGTAAAAAAGGCGTAAGGTTCACAATGGTGTAAAATTAAAATGGGATATACCGGGCTAGGATTCGAGTTACAGGAACAAGGGCCAAACCAACCACCTAAGAATGGAATCATCGAGCGAAAACACTTGACAACCTCCTAGAGGCAGCTTTTCTTGCCACCAGACCTTTCTCCATCAATTAGGAATCTGATGCCCTCACTAAACACATTCCTTAAATTGTAGCCATTTGTAGAGTGTTTTTTTTGGTGTCTAATCCACATATATATCACCATTGCCCTTGATTTTCATTACTGTATATCTCTTAAATGTCAACATATACACGTGTGATTTAGTTTACGAAGATTTTTCAATGCAGAGAACCTTGATCAGAGAGTAAAAAAGGCGTAAGGTTCACAATGGTGTAAAATTAAAATGGGATACACCGGGCTAGGATTCGAGTTACAGGAACAAGGGCCAAACCAACCACATAAGAATGGAATCATCGAGCGAAAACACTTGACAACCTCCTAGAAGCAGCTTTTCTTGCCACCAGACCTTTCTCCATCAATTAGGAATCTGATGCCGTCACTAAACACATTCCTTAAATTGTAGCCATTTGTAGAGTGTTTTTTTTGGTGTCTAATCCACATATATATCACCATTGCCCTTGATTTTCATTACTGTATATCTCTTAAATGTCAACATATACACGTGTTATTTAGTTTACGAAGATTTTTCAATGCCGAGAACCTCGATCAGAGAGTAAAAAAGGCGTAAGGTTCACAATGGTGTAAAATTAAAATGAGATATACCGGGCTAGGATTCGAGTTACAGAAACAAGGGCCAAACCAACCACCCAAGAATGGAATCGTCGCGCGAAAACACTTGACAACCTCCTAGAAGCAGCTTTTCTTGCCCCCAGACCTTTCTCCATCAATTAGGAATCCGATGCCGTCACTAAACACATTCCTTAAATTGTAGCCATTTGTTGAGTGTTTTTTTTTGGTGTCTATTCCGCATATATATATTACCATTGACCTTGATTTTCTTTACTGTATATCTCTTAAATGTCAACATATGCACGTATGATTTAGTTTACGAAGATTTTACAATGCCGAGAACCTCGATCAGAGAGTAAAAAAAGGCGTAAGGTTCACAATGGTGTAAAATTAAAATGGGATATACCGGGCTAGGATTCAAGTTACTAGAACAATGGCCAAACGAACTTCCCAAGAATGGAATCATCGAGCGAAAAAACTTGACAACCTCCTAGAAGAAGCTTTTCTTGCCACCAGACCTTTCTCCATTAATTAGGAATCCGATGCTGTCACTAAACACATTCCTTAAATTGTAGCCATTTGTAGAGTGTTTTTTTTTTGTGTCTAATCCACATATATATCACCACTGCCCATGATTTTCTTGACTGTATATCTCTTAAATATCAACATATGCACGTGTGATTTAGTTTACGAATATTTTTCAATGCCGAGAACCTCGATCAGAGAGTAAAAAAGGCGTAAGGTTCACAATGGTGTAAAATTAAAATGGGATATACCGGGCTAGGATTCGAGTTACAGGAACAAGGGCCAAACCAACCACCTAAGAATGGAATCATCGAGCGAAAACACTTGACAACCTCCTAGAGGCAGCTTTTCTTGCCACCAGACCTTTCTCCATCAATTAGGAATTTGATGCGATCACTAAACACATTCCTTAAGTTGTAGCCATTTGTACAGTGTTTTTTTTTGGTGTCTAATCCACATATATATCACCATTGCCCTTGATTTTCATTACTGTATATCTCTTAAATGTCAACATATACAAGTGTGATTTAGTTTACCAAGATTTTTCAATGCCGAGAACCTCGATCAGAGAGTAAAAAAGGCGTAAGGTTCACAATGGTGTAAAATTAAAATGGGATACACCGGGCTAGGATTCGAGTTACAGGAACAAGGGCCAAACCAACCACCTAAGAATGGAATCATCGAGCGAAAACACTTGACAACCTCCTAGAAGCAGCTTTTCTTGCCACCAGACCTTTCTCCATCAATTAGGAATCTGATGTCGTCTCTAAACACACTCCTTAAATTGTAGCCATTTGTAGAGTGTTTTTTTTGGTGTCTAATCCACATATATATCACCATTGCCCTTGATTTTCATTACTGTATATCTCTTAAATGTCAACATGTGCACGTGTGATTTAGTTTACGAAGATTTTACAATGCCGAGAACCTCGATCAGAGAGTAAAAAAAGGCGTAAGGTTCACAATGGTGTAAAATTAAAATGAGATGTACTGGGCTAGGATTCGAGTTACAGGAATAATGGCCAAACGAACCACCCAAGAATGGAATCGTCGAGCGAAAACACTTGACAACCTCCTAGAAGAAGCTTTTCTTGCCACCAGACCTTTCTCCATTAATTAGGAATCCGATGCCGTCACTAAACACATTCCTTAAATTGTAGCCATTTGTTGAGTGTTTTTTTTGGTGTCTAATCCGCATATATATCACCATTGCCCATGATTTTCTTGACTGTATATCTCTTAAATATCAACATATGCACGTGTGATTTAGTTTACGAATATTTTTCAATGCCGAGAACCTCGACCAGAGAGTAAAAAAAGGCGTAAGGTTCACAATGGTGTAAAATTAAAATGGGATATACCGGGCTAGGATTCGAGTTACAGGAACAAGGGCCAAACCAACCACCTAAGAATGGAATCATCGAGCGAAAACACTTGACAACCTCCTAGAGGCAGCTTTTCTTGCCACCAGACCTTTCTCCATCAATTAGGAATCTGATGCCCTCACTAAACACATTCCTTAAATTGTAGCCATTTGTAGAGTGTTTTTTTTGGTGTCTAATCCACATATATATCACCATTGCCCTTGATTTTCATTACTGTATATCTCTTAAATGTCAACATATACACGTGTGATTTAGTTTACGAAGATTTTTCAATGCAGAGAACCTTGATCAGAGAGTAAAAAAGGCGTAAGGTTCACAATGGTGTAAAATTAAAATGGGATACACCGGGCTAGGATTCGAGTTACAGGAACAAGGGCCAAACCAACCACATAAGAATGGAATCATCGAGCGAAAACACTTGACAACCTCCTAGAAGCAGCTTTTCTTGCCACCAGACCTTTCTCCATCAATTAGGAATCTGATGCCGTCACTAAACACATTCCTTAAATTGTAGCCATTTGTAGAGTGTTTTTTTTGGTGTCTAATCCACATATATATCACCATTGCCCTTGATTTTCATTACTGTATATCTCTTAAATGTCAACATATGCACGTATGATTTAGTTTACGAAGATTTTACAATGCCGAGAACCTCGATCAGAGAGTAAAAAAAGGCGTAAGGTTCACAATGGTGTAAAATTAAAATGGGATATACCGGGCTAGGATTCAAGTTACTGGAACAATGGCCAAACGAACTTCCCAAGAATGGAATCATCGAGCGAAAAAACTTGACAACCTCCTAGAAGAAGCTTTTCTTGCCACCAGACCTTTCTCCATTAATTAGGAATCCGATGCCGTCACTAAACACATTCCTTAAATTGTAGCCATTTGTAGAGTGTTTTTTTTTGTGTCTAATCCACATATATATCACCACTGCCCATGATTTTCTTGACTGTATATCTCTTAAATATCAACATATGCACGTGTGATTTAGTTTACGAATATTTTTCAATGCCGAGAACCTCGATCAGAGAGTAAAAAAGGCGTAAGGTTCACAATGGTGTAAAATTAAAATGGGATATACCGGGCTAGGATTCGAGTTACAGGAACAAGGGCCAAACCAACCACCTAAGAATGGAATCATCGAGCGAAAACACTTGACAACCTCCTAAGGCAGCTTTTCTTGCCACCAAACCTTTCTCCATCAATAAGGAATCTGATGCGTTCACTAAACACATTCCTTAAATTGTAGCCATTTGTACAGTGTTTTTTTTTGGTGTCTAATCCACATATATATCACCATTGCCCTTGATTTTCATTACTGTATATCTCTTAAATGTCAACATATACAAGTGTGATTTAGTTTACGAAGATTTTTCAATGCCGAGAACCTCGATCAGAGAGTAAAAAAGGCGTAAGGTTCACAATGGTGTAAAATTAAAATGGGATACACCGGGCTAGGATTCGGGTTACAGGAACAAGGGCCAAACCAACCACCTAAGAATGGAATCATCGAGCGAAAACACTTGACAACCTCCTAGAAGCAGCTTTTCTTGCCACCAGACCTTTCTCCATCAATTAGGAATCTGATGCCGTCTCTAAACACACTCCCTAAATTGTAGCCATTTGTAGAGTGTTTGTTTTGGTGTCTAATCCACATATATATCACCATTGCCCTTGATTTTCATTACTGTATATCTCTTAAATGTCAACATGTGCACGTGTGATTTAGTTTACGAAGATTTTACAATGCCGAGAACCTCGATCAGAGAGTAAAAAAAGGCGTAAGGTTCACAATGGTGTAAAATTAAAATGAGATATACCGGGCTAGGATTCGAGTTACAGGAATAATGGCCAAACGAACCACCCAAGAATGGAATCGTAGAGCGAAAACACTTGACAACCTCCTAGAAGAAGCTTTTCTTGCCACCAGACCTTTCTCCATTAATTAGGAATCCGATGCCGTCACTAAACACATTCCTTAAATTGTAGCCATTTGTTGAGTGTTTTTTTTGGTGTCTAATCCGCATATATATCACCATTGCCGATGATTTTCTTGAGTGTATATCTCTTAAATATCAACATATGCACGTGTGATTTAGTTTACGAATATTTTTCAATGCCGAGAACCTCGATCAAGGAGTAAAAAATGCGTAAGGTTCACAATGGTGTAAATTTAAAATGGGATATACCGGCTAGGATTCGAGTTACAGGAACAAGGGCCAAACCAACCACCTAAGAATGGAATCATCGAGTGAAAACACTTGACAACCTCCTAGAGGCAGCTTTTCTTGCCACCAGACCTTTCTCCATCAATTAGGAATCTGATGCCCTCACTAAACACATTCCTTAAATTGTAGCTATTTGTAGAGTGTTTTTTTTGGTGTCTAATCCATATATATATCACCATTGCCCTTGATTTTCATTACTGTATATCTCTTATGTTGGTGCACTAAATGTCTGCTGATTACGTCATTATCAAGTCTTGTGTCTAGGATTGTTTGAATGATTACACATTAGGGTTTAAGTTAGAGTTTTTATGCTTTAAACAAGTGATTTCGCTTGAGTGGATTTGTGTGTACTTGAAGCGAAATCAACACACAAGATTTCGCTTCAACAGGCTTCAAGCGAAATCAAGCACTCTATATATAGGTAGGTCATTTGAAGCGAAAGTAGAGTAGTCATTGTATGTGAGTCAAGGTGTTGCTGAATTTTTGTCAGAAAATCAGTGTAAAGACTCAGAAGGCATTAATAGAAAGAAAATTAAGAGGAACAAAGTTGTTATGACTTTATGTGCATTGATTCCGCCTTTACACATAGAGATGAACGCCTTAACTGACTATTAGAGGTCGTACAACGGTCCAACATCTTAAATGTCAACATATACACGTGTGATTTAGTTTACGAAGATTTTTCAATGCCGAGAACCTCGATCAGAGAGTAAAAAAGGCGTAAGGTACACAATGGTGTAAAATTAAAATGAGATATACCGGGCTAGAATTCGAGTTACATGAACAAGGGCCAAACCAACCACCCAAGAATGGAATCGTCGAGCGAAAACACTTGACAACCTCCTAGAAGCAGTTTTTCTTGCCCCCAGACCTTTCTCCATCAATTAGGAATCTGATGCCGTCACTAAACACATTCCTTAAATTGTAGCCATTTGTTCAGTGTTTTTTTTTTGGTGTTTATTCCGCATATATATTACCATTGAGCTTGATTTTCTTTACTGTATATCTCTTAAATGTCAACATATGCACGTATGATTTAGTTTACGAAGATTTTACAATGCCGAGAACCTCGATCAGAGAGTAAAAAAAGGCGTAAGGTTCACAATGGTGTAAAATTAAAATGGGATATACCGGGCTAGGATTCGAGTTACAGGAACAATGGCCAAACGAACCACCCAAGAATGGAATCGTCGAGCGAAAACACTTGACAACCTCCTAGAAGAAGCTTTTCTTGCCACCAGACCTTTCTCCATTAATTAGGAATCCGATGCCGTCACTAAACACATTCCATAAATTGTAGCCATTTGTTGAGTGTTTTTTTTGGTGTCTAATCCGCATATATATCACCACTGCCCATGATTTTCTTGACTGTATATCTCTTAAATATCAACATATGCACGTGTGATTTAGTTTACGAATATTTTTCAATGCCGAGAACCTCGATCAGAGAGTAAAAAAGGCGTAAGGTTCACAATGGTGTAAAATTAAAATGGGATATACCGGGCTAGGATTCGAGTTACAGGAACAAGGGCCAAACCAACCACCTAAGAATGGAATCATCGAGCGAAAACACTTGACAACCTCCTAGAGGCAGCTTTTCTTGCCACCAGACCTTTCTCCATCAATTAGGAATCTGATGCCCTCACTAAACACATTCCTTAAATTGTAGCCATTTGTAGAGTGTTTTTTTTGGTGTCTAATCCACATATATATCACCATTGCCCTTGATTTTCATTACTGTATATCTCTTAAATGTCAACATATACACGTGTGATTTAGTTTACGAAGATTTTTCAATGCCGAGAACCACGATCAGAGAGTAAAAAAGGCGTAAGGTTCACAATGGTGTAAAATTAAAATGGGATACACCGGGCTAGGATTCTAGTTACAGGAACAAGGGCCAAACCAACCACCTAAGAATGGAATCATCGAGCGAAAACACTTGACCACCTCCTAGAAGCAACTTTTCTTGCCACCAGACCTTTCTCCATCAATTAGGAATCTGATGTCCTCCCTAAACACATTCCTTAAATTGCAGCCATTTGTAGAGTGTTTTTTTTTTGTGTCTAATCCACATATATATCACCATTGCCCTTGATTTTCATTACTGTATATCTCTTAAATGTCAACATATACACGTGTGATTTAGTTTACGAAGATTTTTCAATGCCGAGAACCTCGATCAGAGAGTAAAAAAGGCGTAAGGTTCACAATGGTGTAAAATTAAAATGGGATATACCGGCTAGGATTCGAGTTACAGGAACAAGGGCCAAACCAACCACCTAAGAATGGAATCATCGAGCGAAAACAGTTGACAACCTCCTAGAGGCAGCTTTTCTTGCCACCAGACCTTTCTCCATCAATTAGGAATCTGATTCCCTCACTAAACACATTCCTTAAATTGTAGCCATTTGTAGAGTGTTTTTTTTGGTGTCTAATCCACATATATATCACCATTGCCCTTTATTTTCATTACTGTATATCTCTTAAATGTCAACATATACACGTGTGATTTAGTTTACGAAGATTTTTCAATGCCGAGAACCTCGATCAGAGAGTAAAAAAGGCGTAAGGTTCACAATGATGTAAAATTAAAATGGGATACACCGGGCTAGGATTCGAGTTACAGGAACAAGGGCCAAACCAACCACCTAAGAATGGAATCATCGAGCGAAAACACTTTACAACCTCCTAGAAGCAGCTTTTCTTGCCACCAGACCTTTCTCCATCAATTAGGAATCTGATGCCGTCACTAAACACATTCCTTAAATTGTAGCCATTTGTAGAGTGTTTTTTTTGGTGTCTAATCCACATATATATCACCATTGCCCTTGATTTTCATTACTGTATATCTCTTAAATGTCAACATATACACGTGTGATTTAGTTTACGAAGATTTTTCAATGCCGAGAACCTCAATCAGAGAGTAAAAAAGGCGTAAGGTACACAATGGTGTAAAATTAAAATGAGATATACCGGGCTAGGATTCGAGTTACAGGAACAAGGGCCAAACCAACCACCTAAGAATGGAATCATCGAGCGAAAACACTTGACAACCTCCTAGAAGCAACTTTTCTTGCCACCAGACCTTTCTCCATCAATTAGGAATCTGATGCCGTCACTAAACACATTCCCTAAATTGTAGCCATTTGTAGAGTGTTTTTTTTGGTGTCTAATCCATATATATATCACCATTGCCCTTGATTTTCATTACTGTATATCTCTTAAATGTCAACATATACACGTGTGATTTAGTTTACGAAGATTTTTCAATGCCGAGAACCTCGATCAGAGAGTAAAAAAGGCGTAAGGTACACAATGGTGTAAAATTAAAATGAGATATACCGGGCTAGAATTCGAGTTACAGGAACAAGGGCCAAACCAACCACCCAAGAATGGAATCGTCGAGCGAAAACACTTGACAACCTCCTAGAAACAACTTTTCTTGCCCCCAGACCTTTCTCCATCAATTAGGAATCTGATGCCGTCACTAAACACATTCCATAAATTGTAGCCATTTGTTCAGTGTTTTTTTTGGTGTTTATTCCGCATATATATTACCATTGACCTTGATTTTCTTTACTGTATATCTCTTAAATGTCAACATATGCACGTATGATTTAGTTTACGAAGATTTTACAATGCCGAGAACCTCGATCAGAGAGTAAAAAAAGGCGTAAGGTTCACAATGGTGTAAAATTAAAATGGGATATACCGGGCTAGGATTCGAGTTACAGGAACAATGGCCAAACGAACCACCCAATAATGGAATCGTCGAGCGAAAACACTTGACAACCTCCTAGAAGAAGCTTTTCTTGCCACCAGACATTTCTCCATTAATTAGGAATCCGATGCCGTCACTAAACACATTCCATAAATTGTAGCCATTTGTTGAGTGTTTTTTTTTGGTGTCTAATCCGCATATATATCACCACTGCCCATGATTTTCTTGACTGTATATCTCTTAAATATCAACATATGCACGTGTGATTTAGTTTACGAATATTTTTCAATGCCGAGAACCTCGATTAGAGAGTAAAAAAGGCGTAAGGTTCACAATGGTGTAAAATTAAAATGGGATATACCGGGCTAGGATTCGAGTTACAGGAACAAGGGCCAAACCAACCACCTAAGAATGGAATCATCGAGCGAAAACACTTGACAACCTCCTAGAGGCAGCTTTTCTTGCCACCAGACCTTTCTCCATCAATTAGGAATCTGATGCCCTCACTAAACACATTCCTTAAATTGTAGCCATTTGTAGAGTGTTTTTTTTGGTGTCTAATCCACATATATATCACCATTGCCCTTGATTTTCATTACTGTATATCTCTTAAATGTCAACATATACACGTGTGATTTAGTTTACGAAGATTTTTCAATGCCGAGAACCTCGATCAGAGAGTAAAAAAGGCGTAAGGTTCACAATGGTGTAAAATTAAAATGGGATACACCGGGCTAGGATTCTAGTTACAGGAACAAGGGCCAAACCAACCACCTAAGAATGGAATCATCGGGCGAAAACACTTGACCACCTCCTAGAAGCAGCTTTTCTTGCCACCAGACCTTTCTCCATCAATTAGGAATCTGATGCCCTCCCTAAACACATTCCTTAAATTGTAGCCATTTGTAGAGTGTTTTTTTTTGTGTCTAATCCACATATATATCACCATTGCCCTTGATTTTCATTACTGTATATCTCTTAAATGTCAACATATACACGTGTGATTTAGTTTACGAAGATTTTTCAATGCCGAGAACCTCGATCAGAGAGTAAAAAAGGCGTAAGGTTCACAATGGTGTAAAATTAAAATGGGATATACCGGCTAGGATTCGAATTACAGGAACAAGGGCCAAACCAACCACCTAAGAATGGAATCATCGAGCGAAAACAGTTGACAACCTCCTAGAGGCAGCTTTTCTTGCCAACAGACCTTTCTCCATCAATTAGGAATCTGATGCCCTCACTAAACACATTCCTTAAATTGTAGCCATTTGTAGAGTGTTTTTTTTGGTGTCTAATCCACATATATATCACCATTGCCCTTTATTTTCATTACAGTATATCTCTTAAATGTCAACATATACACGTGTGATTTAGTTTACGAAGATTTTTCAATGCCGAGAACCTCGATCAGAGAGTAAAAAAGGCGTAAGGTTCACAATGGTGTAAAATTAAAATGGGATACACCGGGCTAGGATTCGAGTTACAGGAACAAGGGCCAAACCAACCACCTAAGAATGGAATCATCGAGCGAAAACACTTGACAACCTCCTAGAAGCAGCTTTTCTTGCCACCAGACCTTTCTCCATCAATTAGGAATCTGATGCCGTCACTAAACACATTCCTTAAATTGTAGCCATTTGTAGAGTGTTTTTTTTGGTGTCTAATCCACATATATATCACCATTGCCCTTGATTTTCATTACTGTATATCTCTTAAATGTCAACATATACACGTGTGATTTAGTTTACGAAGATTTTTCAATGCCGAGAACCTCAATCAGAGAGTAAAAAAGGCGTAAGGTACACAATGGTGTAAAATTAAAATGAGATATACCGGGCTAGGATTCGAGTTACAGGAACAAGGGCCAAACCAACCACCTAAGAATGGAATCATCGAGCGAAAACACTTGACAACCTCCTAGAAGCAACTTTTCTTGCCACCAGACCTTTCTCCATCAATTAGGAATCTGATGCCGTCACTAAACACATTCCCTAAATTGTAGCCATGTGTAGAGTGTTTTTTTTGGTGTCTAATCCATATATATATCACCATTGCCCTTGATTTTCATTACTGTATATCTCTTAAATGTCAACATATACACGTGTGATTTAGTTTACGAAGATTTTTCAATGCCGAGAACCTCGATCAGAGAGTAAAAAAGGCGTAAGGTACACAATGGTGTAAAATTAAAATGAGATATACCGGGCTAGAATTCGAGTTACAGGAACAAGGGCCAAACCAACCACCCAAGAATGGAATCGTCGAGCGAAAACACTTGACAACCTCCTAGAAACAGCTTTTCTTGCCCCCAGACCTTTCTCCATCAATTAGGAATCTGATGCCGTCACTAAACACATTCCTTAAATTGTAGCCATTTGTTCAGTGTTTTTTTTTTGGTGTTTATTCCGCATATATATTACCATTGACCTTGATTTTCTTTACTGTATATCTCTTAAATGTCAACATATGCACGTATGATTTAGTTTACGAAGATTTTACAATGCCGAGAACCTCGATCAGAGAGTAAAAAAAGGCGTAAGGTTCACAATGGTGTAAAATTAAAATGGGATGTACCGGGCTAGGATTCGAGTTACAGGAACAATGGCCAAACGAACCACCCAAGAATGGAATCGTCGAGCGAAAACACTTGACAACCTCCTAGAAGAAGCTTTTCTTGCCACCAGACCTTTCTCCATTAATTAGGAATCCGATGCCGTCACTAAACACATTCCATAAATTGTAGCCATTTGTTGAGTGTTTTTTTTGGTGTCTAATCCGCATATATATCACCACTGCCCATGATTTTCTTGACTGTATATCTCTTAAATATCAACATATGCACGTGTGATTTAGTTTACGAATATTTTTCAATGCCGAGAACCTCGATCAGAGAGTAAAAAAGGCGTAAGGTTCACAATGGTGTAAAATTAAAATGGGATATACCGGGATAGGATTCGAGTTACAGGAACAAGGGCCAAACCAACCACCTAAGAATGGAATCATCGAGCGAAAACACTTGACAACCTCCTAGAGGCAGCTTTTCTTGCCACCAGACCTTTCTCCATCAATTAGGAATCTGATGCCCTCACTAAACACATTCCTTAAATTGTAGCCATTTGTAGAGTGTTTTTTTTTTGGTGTCTAATCCACATATATATCACCATTGCCCTTGATTTTCATTACTGTATATCTCTTAAATGTCAACATATACACGTGTGATTTAGTTTACGAAGATTTTTCAATGCCGAGAACCTCGATCAGAGAGTAAAAAAGGCGTAAGGTTCACAATGGTGTAAAATTAAAATGGGATACACCGGGCTAGGATTCTAGTTACAGGAACAAGGGCCAAACCAACCACCTAAGAATGGAATCATCGAGCGAAAACACTTGACCACCTCCTAGAAGCAGCTTTTCTTGCCACCAGACCTTTCTCCATCAATTAGGAATTTGATGCCCTCCCTAAACACATTCCTTAAATTGTAGCCATTTGTAGAGTGTTTTTTTTGGTGTCTAATCCACATATATATCACCATTGCCCTTGATTTTCATTACTGTATATCTCTTAAATGTCAACATATACACGTGTGATTTAGTTTACGAAGATTTTTCAATGCCGAGAACCTCGATCAGAGAGTAAAAAAGGCGTAAGGTTCACAATGGTGTAAAATTAAAATGGGATACACCGGGCTAGGATTCGAGTTACAGGAACAAGGGCCAAACCAACCATCCAAGAATGGAATCGTCGTGCGAAAACACTTGACAACCTCCTAGAAGCAGCTTTTCTTGCCCCCAGACCTTTCTCCATCAATTAGGAATCTGATGCCGTCACTAAACACATTCCTTAAATTGTAGCCATTTGTTCAGTGTTTTTTTTTTGGTGTCTATTCCGCATATATATTACCATTGACCTTGATTTTCTTTACTGTATATCTCTTAAATGTCAACATATGCACGTATGATTTAGTTTACGAAGATTTTACAATGTCGAGAACCTCGATCAGAGAGTAAAAAAAGGCGTAAGGTTCACAATGGTGTAAAATTAAAATGGGATATACCGGGCTAGGATTCGAGTTACAGGAACAAGGGCCAAACCAACCACCTAAGAATGGAATCATCGAGCGAAAACACTTGACAACCTCCTAGAAGCAGCTTTTCTTGCCACCAGACCTTTCTCCATCAATTAGGAATCTGATGCCGTCACTAAACACATTCCTTAAATTGTAGCCATTTGTTCAGTGTTTTTTTTTGGTGTCTATTCCGCATATATATTACCATTGACCTTGATTTTCATTACTGTATATCTCTTAAATGTCAACATATACACGTGTGATTTAGTTTACGAAGATTTTTCAATGCCGAGAACCTCGATCAGAGAGTAAAAAAGGCGTAAGGTTCACAATGGTGTAAAATTAAAATGGGATACACCGGGCTAGGATTCGAGTTACAGGAACAAGGGCCAAACCAACCACCTAAGAATGGAATCATCGAGCGAAAACACTTGACAACCTCCTAGAAGCAGCTTTTCTTGCCACCAGACCTTTCTCCATCAATTAGGAATCTGATGCCGTCACTAAACACATTCCTTAAATTGTAGCCATTTGTAGAGTGTTTTTTTTGGTGTCTAATCCACATATATATCACCATTGCCCTTGATTTTCATTACTGTATATCTCTTAAATGTCAACATATACACGTGTGATTTAGTTTACGAAGATTTTTCAATGCCGAGAACCTCAATCAGAGAGTAAAAAAGGCGTAAGGTACACAATGGTGTAAAATTAAAATGAGATATACCGGGCTAGGATTCGAGTTACAGGAACAAGGGCCAAACCAACCACCTAAGAATGGAATCATCGAGCGAAAACACTTGACAACCTCCTAGAAGCAACTTTTCTTGCCACCAGACCTTTCTCCATCAATTAGGAATCTGATGCCGTCACTAAACACATTCCCTAAATTGTAGCCATTTGTAGAGTGTTTTTTTTGGTGTCTAATCCATATATATATCACCATTGCCCTTGATTTTCATTACTGTATATCTCTTAAATGTCAACATATACACGTGTGATTTAGTTTACGAAGATTTTTCAATGCCGAGAACCTCGATCAGAGAGTAAAAAAGGCGTAAGGTACACAATGGTGTAAAATTAAAATGAGATATACCGGGCTAGAATTCGAGTTACAGGAACAAGGGCCAAACCAACCACCCAAGAATGGAATCGTCGAGCGAAAACACTTGACAACCTCCTAGAAACAGCTTTTCTTGCCCCCAGACCTTTCTCCATCAATTAGGAATCTGATGCCGTCACTAAACACATTCCTTAAATTGTAGCCATTTGTTCAGTGTTTTTTTTTTGGTGTTTATTCCGCATATATATTACCATTGACCTTGATTTTCTTTACTGTATATCTCTTAAATGTCAACATATGCACGTATGATTTAGTTTACGAAGATTTTACAATGCCGAGAACCTCGATCAGAGAGTAAAAAAAGGCGTAAGGTTCACAATGGTGTAAAATTAAAATGGGATATACCGGGCTAGGATTCGAGTTACAGGAACAATGGCCAAACGAACCACCCAAGAATGGAATCGTCGAGCGAAAACACTTGACAACCTCCTAGAAGAAGCTTTTCTTGCCACCAGACCTTTCTCCATTAATTAGGAATCCGATGCCGTCACTAAACACATTCCATAAATTGTAGCCATTTGTTGAGTGTTTTTTTTGGTGTCTAATCCGCATATATATCACCACTGCCCATGATTTTCTTGACTGTATATCTCTTAAATATCAACATATGCACGTGTGATTTAGTTTACGAATATTTTTCAATGCCGAGAACCTCGATCAGAGAGTAAAAAAGGCGTAAGGTTCACAATGGTGTAAAATTAAAATGGGATATACCGGGATAGGATTCGAGTTACAGGAACAAGGGCCAAACCAACCACCTAAGAATGGAATCATCGAGCGAAAACACTTGACAACCTCCTAGAGGCAGCTTTTCTTGCCACCAGACCTTTCTCCATCAATTAGGAATCTGATGCCCTCACTAAACACATTCCTTAAATTGTAGCCATTTGTAGAGTGTTTTTTTTTTGGTGTCTAATCCACATATATATCACCATTGCCCTTGATTTTCATTACTGTATATCTCTTAAATGTCAACATATACACGTGTGATTTAGTTTACGAAGATTTTTCAATGCCGAGAACCTCGATCAGAGAGTAAAAAAGGCGTAAGGTTCACAATGGTGTAAAATTAAAATGGGATACACCGGGCTAGGATTCTAGTTACAGGAACAAGGGCCAAACCAACCACCTAAGAATGGAATCATCGAGCGAAAACACTTGACCAGCTCCTAGAAGCAGCTTTTCTTGCCACCAGACCTTTCTCCATCAATTAGGAATCTGATGCCCTCCCTAAACACATTCCTTAAATTGTAGCCATTTGTAGAGTGTTTTTTTTGGTGTCTAATCCACATATATATCACCATTGCCCTTGATTTTCATTACTGTATATCTCTTAAATGTCAACATATACACGTGTGATTTAGTTTACGAAGATTTTTCAATGCCGAGAACCTCGATCAGAGAGTAAAAAAGGCGTAAGGTTCACAATGGTGTAAAATTAAAATGGGATACACCGGGCTAGGATTCGAGTTACAGGAACAAGGGCCAAACCAACCATCCAAGAATGGAATCGTCGTGCGAAAACACTTGACAACCTCCTAGAAGCAGCTTTTCTTGCCCCCAGACCTTTCTCCATCAGTTAGGAATCTGATGCCGTCACTAAACACATTCCTTAAATTGTAGCCATTTGTTCAGTGTTTTTTTTTTGGTGTCTATTCCGCATATATATTACCATTGACCTTGATTTTCTTTACTGTATATCTCTTAAATGTCAACATATGCACGTATGATTTAGTTTACGAAGATTTTACAATGTCGAGAACCTCGATCAGAGAGTAAAAAAAGGCGTAAGGTTCACAATGGTGTAAAATTAAAATGGGATATACCGGGCTAGGATTCGAGTTACAGGAACAATGGCCAAACGAACCACCCAAGAATGGAATCGTCGAGCGAAAACACTTGACAACCTCCTAGAAGAAGCTTTTCTTGCCACCAGACCTTTCTCCATTAATTAGGAATCCGATGCCGTCACTAAACACATTCCTTAAATTGTAGCCATTTGTTGAGTGTTTTTTTTGGTGTCTAATCCGCATATATATCACCACTGCCCATGATTTTCTTGACTGTATATCTCTTAAATATCAACATATGCACGTGTGATTTAGTTTACGAATATTTTTCAATGCCGAGAACCTCGATCAGAGAGTAAAAAAGGCGTAAGGTTCACAATGGTGTAAAACTAAAATGGGATATACCGGGCTAGGATTCGAGTTACAGGAACAAGGGCCAAACCAACCACCTAAGAATGGAATCATCGAGCGAAAACACTTGACAACCTCCTAGAGGCAGCTTTTCTTGCCACCAGACCTTTCTCCATCAATTAGGAATCTGATGCCCTCACTAAACACATTCCTTAAATTGTAGCCATTTGTAGAGTGTTTTTTTTTTGTGTCTAATCCACATATATATCACCATTGCCCTTGATTTTCATTACTGTATATCTCTTAAATGTCAACATATACACGTGTGATTTAGTTTATGAAGATTTTTCAATGCCGAGAACCTCGATCAGAGAGTAAAAAAGGCGTAAGGTTCACAATGGTGTAAAATTAAAATGGGATACACCGGGCTAGGATTCTAGTTACAGGAACAAGGGCCAAACCAACCACATAAGAATGGAATCATCGAGCGAAAACACTTGACCACCTCCTAGAAGCAGTTTTTCTTGCCACCAGACCTTTCTCCATCAATTAGGAATCTGATGCCCTCCCTAAACACATTCCTTAAATTGTAGCCATTTGTAGAGTGTTTTTTTTGGTGTCTAATCCACATATATATCACCATTGCCCTTGATTTTCATTACTGTATATCTGTTAAATGTCAACATATGCTCGTGTGATTTAGTTTACGAAGATTTTACAATGCCGAGAACCTCGATCAGAGAGTAAAAAAAGGCGTAAGGTTCACAATGGTGTAAAATTAAAATGAGATATACCGGGCTAGGATTCGATTTACAGGAATAATGGCCAAACGAACCACCCAAGAATGGAATCGTCGAGCGAAAACACTTGACAACCTCCTAGAAGAAGCTTTTCTTGCCACCAGACCTTTCTCCATTAATTAGGAATCCGATGCCGTCACTAAACATATTCCTTAAATTGTAGCCATTTGTTGAGTGTTTTTTTGGTGTCTAATCCGCATATATATCACCATTGCCCATGATTTTCTTGACTGTATATCTCTTAAATATCAACATATGCACGTGTGATTTAGTTTACGAATATTTTTCAATGCCGAGAACCTCGATCAAGGAGTAAAAAAGGCGTAAGGTTCACAATGGTGTAAAATTAAAATGGGATATACCGGCTAGGATTCGAGTTACAGGAACAAGGGCCAAACCAACCACCTAAGAATGGAATCATCAAGCGAAAACACTTGACAACCTCCTAGAGGCAGCTTTTCTTGCCACCAGACCTTTCTCCATCAATTAGGAATCTGATGCCCTCACTAAACACATTCCTTAAATTGTAGCCATTTGTAGAGTTTTTTTTTGGTGTCTAATCCACATATATATCACCATTGCCCTTTATTTTCATTACTGTATATCTCTTAAATGTCAACATATACACGTGTGATTTAGTTTACGAAGATTTTTCAATGCCGAGAACCTCGATCAGAGAGTAAAAAAGGCGTAAGGTTCACAATGGTGTAAAATTAAAATGGGATACACCGGGCTAGGATTCGAGTTACAGGAACAAGGGCCAAACCAACCACCTAAGAATGGAATCATCGAGCGAAAACACTTGACAACCTCCTAGAAGCAGCTTTTCTTGCCACCAGACCTTTCTCCATCAATTAGGAATCTGATGCCGTCACTAAACACATTCCTAAAATTGTAGCCATTTGTAGAGTGTTTTTTTTTGGTGTCTAATCCACATATATATCACCATTGCCCTTGATTTTCATTAATGTATATCTCTTAAATGTCAACATATACACGTGTGATTTAGTTTACGAAGATTTTTCAATGCCGAGAACCTCGATCAGAGATTAAAAAAGGCGTAAGGTTCACAATGGTGTAAAATTAAAATGGGATACACCGGGCTAGGATTCTAGTTACAGGAACAGGGGCCAAACCAACCACCTAAGAATGGAATCATCGAGCGAAAACACTTGACCACCTCCTAGAAGCAGCTTTTCTTGCCACCAGACCTTTCTCCATTAATTAGGAATCTGATACCCTCCCTAAACACATTCCTTAAATTGTAGCCATTTGTAGAGTGTTTTTTTTGGTGTCTAATCCACATATATATCACCATTGCCCTTGATTTTCATTATTGTATATCTCTTAAATGTCAACATATACACGTGTGATTTAGTTTACGAAGATTTTTCAATGCCGAGAACCTCGATCAGAGAGTAAAAAAGGCGTAAGGTTCACAATGGTGTAAAATTAAAATGGGATACACCGGGCTAGGATTCTAGTTACAGGAACATGGGCCAAACCAACCACCTAAGAATGGAATCATCGAGCGAAAACACTTGACCACCTCCTAGAAGCAGCTTTTCTTGCCACCAGACCTTTCTCCATCAATTAGGAATCTGATGCCCTCCCTAAACACATTCCTTAAATTGTAGCCATTTGTAGAGTGTTTTTTTTGGTGTCTAATCCACATATATATCTCCATTGCCCTTGATTTTAATTACTGTATATCTCTTAAATGTCAACATATGCACGTGTGATTTAGTTTACGAAGATTTTACTATGCCGAGAACCTAGATCAGAGAGTAAAAAAAGGCGTAAGGTTCACAATGGTGTAAAATTAAAATGAGATATACCGGGCTAGGATTCGAGTTACAGGAATAATGGCCAAACGAACCACCCAAGAATGGAATCGTCGAGCGAAAACACTTGACAACCTCCTAGAAGAAGCTTTTCTTGCCACCAGACCTTTCTCCATTAATTAGGAATCCGATGCCGTCACTAAACATATTCCTTAAATTGTAGCCATTTGTTGAGTGTTTTTTTGGTGTCTAATCCGCATATATATCACCATTGCCCATGATTTTCTTGACTGTATATCTCTTAAATATCAACATATGCACGTGTGATTTAGTTTACGAATATTTTTCAATGCCGAGAACCTCGATCAAGGAGTAAAAAAGGCGTAAGGTTCACAATGGTGTAAAATTAAAATGGGATATACCGGCTAGGATTCGAGTTACAGGAACAAGGGCCAAACCAACCACCTAAGAATGGAATCATCGAGCGAAAACACTTGACAACCTCCTAGAGGCAGCTTTTCTTGCCACCAGACCTTTCTCCATCAATTAGGAATCTGATGCCCTCACTAAACACATTCCTTAAATTGTAGCCATTTGTAGAGTGTTTTTTTTGGTGTCTAATCCACATATATATCACCATTGCCCTTTATTTTCATTACTGTATATCTCTTAAATGTCAACATATACACGTGTGATTTAGTTTACGAAGATTTTTCAATGCCGAGAACCTCGATCAGAGAGTAAAAAAGGCGTAAGGTTCACAATGGTGTAAAATTAAAATGGGATACACCGGGCTAGGATTCGAGTTACAGGAACAAGGGCCAAACCAACCACCTAAGAATGGAATCATCAAGAGAAAACACTTGACAACCTCCTAGAAGCAGCTTTTCTTGCCACCAGACCTTTCTCCATCAATTAGGAATCTGATGCCGTCACTAAAGACATTCCTAAAATTGTAGCCATTTGTAGAGTGTTTTTTTTGGTGTCCAATCCACATATATATCACCATTGCCCTTGATTTTCATTACTGTATATCTCTTAAATGTCAACATATACACGTGTGATTTAGTTTACGAAGATTTTTCAATGCCGAGAACCTCGATCAGAGAGTAAAAAAGGCGTAAGGTACACAATGGTGTAAAATTAAAATGAGATATACCGGGCTAGGATTCGAGTTACAGGAACAAGGGCCAAACCAACCACCCAAGAATGGAATCGTCGAGCGAAAACACTTGACAACCTCCTAGAAGCAGCTTTTCTTGCCCCCAGACCTTTCTCCCTCAATTAGGAATCTGATGCCGTCACTAAACACATTCCTTAAATTGTAGCCATTTGTTAAGTGTTTTTTTTTGGTGTCTATTCCGCATATATATTACCATTGACCTTGATTTTCAATACTGTATATCTCTTAAATGTCAACATATGCACGTATGATTTAGTTTACGAAGATTTTACAATGCCGAGAACCTCGATCAGAGAGTAAAAGAAGGCGTAAGGTTCACAATGGTGTAAATTTAAAATGGGATATACCGGGCTAGGATTCGAGTTACAGGAACAATGGCCAAACGAACCACCCAAGAATGGAATCGTCGAGCGAAAACACTTGACAACCTCCTAGAAGAAGCTTTTCTTGCCACCAGACCTTTCTCCATTAATTAGGAATCCGATGCCGTCACTAAACACATTCCATAAATTGTAGCCATTTGTTGAGTGTTTTTTTTGGTGTCTAATCCGCATATATATCACCACTGCCCATGATTTTCTTGACTGTATATCTCTTAAATATCAACATATGCACGTGTGATCTAGTTTACGAATATTTTTCAATGCCGAGAACCTCGATCAGAGAGTAAAAAAGGCATAAGGTTCACAATGGTGTAAAATTAAAATGGGATATACCGGGCTAGGATTCGAGTTACAGGAACAAGGGCCAAACCAACCACCTAAGAATGGAATCATCGAGCGAAAACACTTGACAACCTCCTAGAGGCAGCTTTTCTTGCCACCAGACCTTTCTCCATCAATTAGGAATCTGATGCCCTCACTAAACACATTCCTTAAATTGTAGCCATTTGTAGAGTGTTTCTTTTTTTGTGTCTAATCCACATATATATCACCATTGCCCTTGATTTTCATTACTGTATATCTCTTAAATGTCAACATATACACGTGTGATTTAGTTTACGAAGATTTTTCAATGCCGAGAACCTCGATCAGAGATTAAAAAAGGCGTAAGGTTCACAATGGTGTAAAATTAAAATGGGATACACCGGGCTAGGATTCTAGTTACAGGAACAAGGGCCAAACAAACCACCTAAGAATGGAATCATCGAGCGAAAACACTTGACCACCTCCTAGAAGCAGCTTTTCTTGCCACCAGACCTTTCTCCATCAATTAGGAATCTGATGCCCTCCCTAAACACATTCCTTAAATTGTAGCCATTTGTAGAGTGTTTTTTTTGGTGTCTAATCCACATATATATCACCATTGCCCTTGATTTTCATTACTGTATATCTCTTAAATGTCAACATATACACGTGTGATTTAGTTTACGAAGATTTTTCAATGCCGAGAACCTCGATCAGAGAGTAAAAAAGGCGTAAGGTTCACAATGGTGTAAAATTAAAATGGGATACACCGGGCTAGGATTCGAGTTACTAGAACAAGGGCCAAACCAACCACCTAAGAATGGAATCATCGAGCGAAAACACTTGACAACCTCCTAGAAGCAGCTTTTCTTGCCACCAGACCTTTCTCCATCAATTAGGAATCTGATGCCGTCACTAAACACATTCCTAAAATTGTAGCCATTTGTAGAGTGTTTTTTTTGGTGTCTAATCCACATATATATCACCATTGCCCTTGATTTTCATTACTGTATATCTCTTAAATGTCAACATATACACGTGTGATTTAGTTTACGAAGATTTTTCAATGCCGAGAACCTCGATCAGAGAGTAAAAAAGGCGTAAGGTACACAATGGTGTAAAATTAAAATGAGATATACCGGGCTAGGATTCGAGTTACAGGAACAAGGGCCAAACCAACCACCCAAGAATGGAATCGTCGTGCGAAAACACTTGACAACCTCCTAGAAGCAGCTTTTCTTGCCCCCAGACCTTTCTCCCTCAATTAGGAATCTGATGCCGTCACTAAACACATTCCTTAAATTGTAGCCATTTGTTCAGTGTTTTTTTTTGGTGTCTATTCCGCATATATATTACCATTGACCTTGATTTTCTTTACTGTATATCTCTTAAATGTCAACATATGCACGTATGATTTAGTTTACGAAGATTTTACAATGCCGAGAACCTCGATCAGAGAGTAAAAGAAGGCGTAAGGTTCACAATGGTGTAAATTTAAAATGGGATATACCGGGCTAGGATTCGAGTTACAGGAACAATGGCCAAACGAACCACCCAAGAATGGAATCGTCGAGCGAAAACACTTGACAACCTCCTAGAAGAAGCTTTTCTTGCCACCAGACCTTTCTCCATTAATTAGGAATCCGATGCCGTCACTAAACACATTCCATAAATTGTAGCCATTTGTTGAGTGTTTTTTTTGGTGTCTAATCCGCATATATATCACCACTGCCCATGATTTTCTTGACTGTATATCTCTTAAATATCAACATATGCACGTGTGATTTAGTTTACGAATATTTTTCAATGCCGAGAACCTCGATCAGAGAGTAAAAAAGGCGTAAGGTTCACAATGGTGTAAAATTAAAATGGGATATACCGGGCTAGGATTCGAGTTACAGGAACAAGGGCCAAACCAACCACCTAAGAATGGAATCATCGAGCGAAAACACTTGACAACCTCCTAGAGGCAGCTTTTCTTGCCACCAGACCTTTCTCCATCAATTAGGAATCTGATGCCCTCACTAAACACATTCCTTAAATTGTAGCCATTTGTTCAGTGTTTTTTTTTTGGTGTCTATTCCGCATATATATTACCATTGACCTTGATTTTCTTTACTGTATATCTCTTAAATGTCAACATATGCACGTATGATTTAGTTTACGAAGATTTTACAATGCCGAGAACCTCGATCAGAGAGTAAAAAAAGGCGTAAGGTTCACAATGGTGTAAAATTAAAATGGGATATACCGGGCTAGGATTCGAGTTACAGGAACAATGGCCAAACGAACCACCCAAGAATGGAATCGTCGAGCGAAAACACTTGACAACCTCCTAGAAGAAGCTTTTCTTGCCACCAGACCTTTCTCCATTAATTAGGAATCCGATGCCGTCACTAAACACATTCCTTAAATTGTAGCCATTTGTTGAGTGTTTTTTTTGGTGTCTAATCCGCATATATATCACCATTGCCCATGATTTTCTTGTCTGTATATCTCTTAAATATCAGCATATGCACGTGTGATTTAGTTTACAAATATTTTTCAATGCCGAGAACCTCGATCAGAGAGTAAAAAAGGCGTAAGGTTCACAATGGTGTAAAATTAAAATGGGATATACCGGGCTAGGATTCGAGTTACAGGAACAACGGCCAAACCAACCACCTAAGAATGAAATCATCGAGCGAAAACACTTGACAACCTCCTAGAGGCAGCTTTTCTTGCCACCAGACCTTTCTCCATCAATTAGGAATCTGATGCCCTCACTAAACACATTCCTTAAATTGTAGCCATTTGTAGAGTGTTTTTTTTTTTTTGTGTCTAATCCACATATATATCACCATTGCCCTTGATTTTCATTACTGTATATCTCTTAAATGTCAACATATACACGTGTGATTTAGTTTACGAAGATTTTTCAATGCCGAGAACCTCGATCAGAGAGTAAAAAAGGCGTAAGGTTCACAATGGTGTAAAATTAAAATGGGATACACCGGGCTAGGATTCTAGTTACAGCAACAAGGGCCAAACAAACCACCTAAGAATGGAATCATCGAGCGAAAACACTTGACCACCTCCTAGAAGCAGTTTTTCTTGCCACCAGACCTTTCTCCATCAATTAGGAATCTGATGCCCTCCCAAAACACATTCCTTAAATTGTAGCCATTTGTAGAGTGTTTTTTTTGGTGTCTAATCCACATATATATCACCATTGCCCTTGATTTTCATTACTGTATATCTCTTAAATGTCAACATATACACGTGTGATTTAGTTTACGAAGATTTTTCAATGCCAAGAACCTCGATCAGAGAGTAAAAAAGGCGTAAGGTTCACAATGGTGTAAAATTAAAATGGGATACACCGGGCTAGGATTCTAGTTACAGGAACAAGGGCCAAACCAACCACCTAAGAATGGAATCATCGAGCGAAAACACTTGACCACCTGCTAGAAGCAGCTTTTCTTGCCACCAGACCTTTCTCCATCAATTAGGAATCTGATGCCCTCCCTAAACACATTCCTTAAATTGTAGCCATTTGTAGAGTTTTTTTTTTTGGTGTCTAATCCACATATATATCACCATTGCCCTTGATTTTCATTACTGTATATCTCTTAAATGTCAACTTATGCACGTGTGATTTAGTTTACGAAGATTTTACAATGCCAAGAACCTCGATCAGAGAGTAAAAAAAGGAGTAAGGTTCACAATGGTGTAAAATTAAAATGAGATATACCGGGCTAGGATTCGAGTTACAGGAATAATGGCCAAACGATCCACCCAAGAATGGAATCGTCGAGCGAAAACACTTGACAACCTCCTAGAAGAAGCTTTTCTTGCCACCAGACCTTTCTCCATTAATTAGGAATCCGATGCCGTCACTAAACACATTCTTTAAATTGTAGCCATTTGTTGAGTGTTTTTTTTGGTGTCTAATCCGCATATATATCACCATTGCCCATGATTTTCTTGACTGTATATCTCTTAAATATCAACATATGCACGTGTGATTTAGTTTACGAATATTTTTCAATGCCGAGAACCTCGATCAAGGAGTAAAAAAGGCGTAAGGTTCACAATGGTGTAAAATTAAAATGGGATATACCGGCTAGGATTCGAGTTACAGGAACAAGGCCAAACCAACCACCTAAGAATGGAATCATCGAGCGAAAACACTTGACAACCTCCTAGAGGCAGCTTTTCTTGCCACCAGACCTTTCTCCATCAATTAGGAATCTGATGCCCTCACTAAACACATTCCTTAAATTGTAGCCATTTGTAGAGTGTTTTTTTTTTTTGGTGTCTAATCCACATATATATCACCATTGCCCTTTATTTTCATTACTGTATATCTCTTAAATGTCAACATATACACGTGTGATTTAGTTTACGAAGATTTTTCAATGCCGAGAACCTCGATCAGAGAGTAAAAAAGGCGTAAGGTTCACAATGGTGTAAAATTAAAATGGGATACACCGGGCTAGGATTCGAGTTACAGGAACAAGGGCCAAACCAACCACCTAAGAATGGAATCATCGAGCGAAATCACTTGACAACCTCCTAGAAGCAGCTTTTCTTGCCACCAGACCTTTCTCCATCAATTAGGAATCTGATGCCGTCACTAAACACATTCCTTAAATTGTAGCCATTTGTAGAGTGTTTTTTTTTGGTGTCTAATCCACATATATATCACCATTGCCCTTGATTTTCATTACTGTATATCTCTTAAATGTCAACATATACACGTTTGATTTAGTTTACGAAGATTTTTCAATGCCGAGAACCTCGATCAGAGAGTAAAAAAGGCGTAAGGTTCACAATGGTGTAAAATTAAAATGGGATACACCGGGCTAGGATTCGAGTTACAGGAACAAGGGCCAAACCAACCACCTAATAATGGAATCATCGAGCGAAAACACTTGACAACCTCCTAGAAGCAGCTTTTCTTGCCACTAGACCTTTTTCCATCAATTAGGAATCTGATGCCCTCACTAAACACATTCCTTAAATTGTAGCCATTTGTAGAGTGTTTTTTTTGGTGTCTAATCCACATATATATCACCATTGCCCTTGATTTTCATTACTGTATATCTCTTAAATGTCAATATATACACGTGTGATTTAGTTTACGAATATTTTTCAATGCCGAGAACCTCGATCAGAGAGTAAAAAAGGCGTAAGGTTCACAATGGTGTAAATTTAAAATGGGATACACCGGGCTAGGATTCGAGTTACAGGAACAAGGGCCAAACCAACCACCTAAGAATGGAATCATCGAGCGAAAACAGTTGACAACCTCCTAGAAGCAGCTTTTCTTGCCACCAGACCTTTCTCCATCAATTAGGAATCTGATGCCGTCACTAAACACATTCCTTAAATTGTAGCCATTTGTAGAGTGTTTTTTTTGGTGTCTAATCCACATATATATCACCATTGCCCTTGATTTTCATTACTGTATATCTCTTAAATGTCAACATATACACGTGTGATTTAGTTTACGAAGATTTTTCAATGCCGAGAACCTCGATCAGAGAGTAAAAAAGGCGTAAGGTTCACAATGGTGTAAAATTAAAATGAGATATACCGGGCTAGGATTCGAGTTACAGGAACAAGGGCCAAGCCAACCACCCAAGAATGGAATCGTCGAGCAAAAACACTTGACAACCTCCTAGAAGCAGCTTTTCTTGCCCCCAGACCTTTCTCCATCAATTAGGAATCTGATGCCGTCACTAAACACATTCCTTAAATTGTAGCCAGTTGTTGAGTGTTTTTTTTGGTGTCTATTCCGCATATATATTACCATTGACCTTCATTTTCTTGACGGTATATCTCTTAAATGTCAACATATGCACGTGTGATTTAGTTTACGAAGATTTTACAATGCCGAGAACCTAGTCAGAGAGTAAAAAAAGGCGTAAGGTTCACAATGGTGTAAAATTAAAATGGGATATACCGGGCTAGGATTCGAGTTACAGGAACAATGGCCAAACGAACCACCCAAGAATGGAATCGTCGAGCGAAAACACTTGACAACCTCCTAGAAGAAGCTTTTCTTGCCACCAGACCTTTCTCCATTAATTAGGAATCCGATGCCGTCACTAAACACATTCCTTAAATTGTAGCCATTTGTTGAGTGTTTTTTTTGGTGTCTAATCCGCATATATATCACCATTGCCCATGATTTTCTTGTCTGTATATCTCTTAAATATCAGCATATGCACGTGTGATTTAGTTTACAAATATTTTTCAATGCCGAGAACCTCGATCAGAGAGTAAAAAAGGCGTATGGTTCACAATGGTGTAAAATTAAAATGGGATATACCAGGCTAGGATTTGAGTTACAGGAACAAGGGCCAAACCAACCACCTAAGAATGGGATCATCGAGTGAAAACACTTGACAACCTCCTAGAGGCAGCTTTTCTTGCCACCAGACCTTTCTCCATCAATTAGGAATCTGATGCCCTCACTAAACACATTCCTTAAATTGTAGCCATTTGTAGACTGTTTTTTTTGGTGTCTAATCCACATATAAATCACCATTGCCCTTGGTTTTCATTACTGTATATCTCTTAAATGTCAACATATACACGTGTGATTTAGTTTACGAAGATTTTTCAATGCCGAGAACCTCTTTCAGAGAGTAAAAAAGGCGTAAGGTTCACAATGGTGTAAAATTAAAATGGGATACACCGGGCTAGGATTCGAGTTACAGGAACAAGGGCCAAACCAACCACCTAAGAATGGAATCATCGAGCGAAAACACTTGAAAACCTCCTAGAAGCAGCTTTTCTTGTCACCAGACCTTTCTCCATCAATTAAGAATCTGATGCCGTCACTAAACACATTCCTAAAATTGTAGCCATTTGTAGAGTGTTTTTTTTGGTGTCTAATCCACATATATATCACCATTGCCCTTGATTTTCATTACTGTATATCTCTTAAATGTCAACATATACACGTGTGATTTAGTTTACGAAGATTTTTCAATGCCGAGAACCTCGATCAGAGATTAAAAAAGGCGTAAGGTTCACAATGGTGTAAAATTAAAATGGGATACACCGGGCTAGGATTCTAGTTACAGGAACAGGGGCCAAACCAACCACCTAAGAATGGAATCATCGAGCGAAAACACTTGACCACCTCCTAGAAGCAGCTTTTCTTGCCACCAGACCTTTCTCCATCAATTAGGAATCTGATGCCCTCCCTAAACACATTCCTTAAATTGTAGCCATTTGTACAGTGTTTTTTTTTGGTGTCTAATCCACATATATATCACCATTGCCCTTGATTTTCATTACTGTATATCTCTTAAATGTCAACATATAGATGTGTGATTTAGTTTACGAAGATTTTTCAATGCCGAGAACCTCGATCAGAGAGTAAAAAAGGCGTAAGGTTCACAATGGTGTAAAATTAAAATGAGATATACCGGGCTAGGATTCGAGTTACAGGAACAAGGGCAAACCAACCACCCAAGAATGGAATCATCGAGCGAAAACACTTGACAACCTCCTAGAAGCAGCTTTTCTTGCCCGCAGAGATTTCTCCATCAATTAGGAATCTGATGCCGTCACTAAACACATTCCTTAAATTGTAGCCATTTGTTGAGTGTTTTTTTTTTGTGTCTATTTCGCATATATATTACCATTGACCTTGATTTTCTTGACTGTATATCTCTTAAATGTCAACATATGCACGTGTGATTTAGTTTACGAAGATTTTACAATGCCGAGAACCTTGATCAGAGAGTAAAAAAAGGCGTAAGGTTTACAATGGTGTAAAATTAAAATGGGATATACCGGGCTAGGATTTGAGTTACAGGAACAATGGCCAAACGAACCACCCAAGAATGGAATCGTCGAGAGAAAACACTTGACAACCTCCTAGAAGAAGCTTTTTCTTGCCACCAGACCTTTCTCCGTTAATTAGGAATTCGATGCCGTCACTAAACACATTCCTTAAATTGTAGCAATTTGTTGAGTGTTTTTTTTGGTGTCTAATCCGCATATATGTCATCATTGCCCATGATTTTCTTGACTGTATATCTCTTAAATATCAACATATGCACGTGTGATTTAGTTTTCGAAGATTTTTCAATGCCGAGAAACTCGATCAGAGAGTAAAAAAGGCGTAAGGTTCACAATGGTGTAAAATTAAAATGGGACATACCGGGCTAGGATTCGAGTTACAGGAACAAGGGCCAAACCAACCACCTAAGAATGGAATCGTCGAGCGAAAACACTTGACAACCTCCTAGAGGCAGCTTTTCTTGCCACCAGACCTTTCTCCATCAATTAGGAATTTGATGCCGTCACTAAACACATTCCTTAAATTGTAGCCATTTGTAGAGTGTTTTTTTTGTGTCTAATCCACATATATATCACCATTGCCCTTGATTTTCTTTACTGTATATCTCTTAAATGTCAACATATACACGTGTTATTTAGTTTACGAAGATTTTTCAATGCCGAGAACCTCGATCAGAGAGTAAAAAAGGCGTATGGTTCACAATGGTGTAAAATTAAAATGGGATATACCGGGCTAGGATTCGAGTTACAGGAGCAAGGGCCAAACCAACCACCAAAGAATGGAATCATCGTGCGAAAACACTTAACAACCTCCTCGAGGCAGCTTTTCTTGCCACCAGACCTTTCTCCATTAATTAGGAATCTGATGTCGTCACTAAACACAATCCTTAAATTGTAGCCATTTGTAGAGTGTTTTTTTTGTGTCTAATCCACATATATATCACCATTGCCCTTGATTTTCATTACTGTATATCTCTTAAATGTCAACATATGCACGTGTGATTTTGTTTACGAAGATTTTTCAATGCCGAGAACCTCGATCAGAGAGTAAAAAAGGCGTAAGGTTCACAATGGTGTAAAATTAAAATGGGATATACCGGGCTAGGATTCGAGTTACTGGAACAAGGGCCAAACCAACCACCTAAGAATGGAATCATCGAGCGAAAACACTTGACAACCTCTTAGAAGCAGCTTTTCTTGCCACCAGACCTTTCTCCATCAATTAGGAATCTGATGCCGTCATTAAACACATTCCTTAAAATTGTAGCCATTTATAGAGTGTTTTTTTTGGTGTCTAATCCACATATGTATCACTATTGCCCTTGATTTTCTTTACTGTATATCTCTTAGATGTCAACATATACACGTGTTATTTAGTTTACGAAGATTTTTCAATGCCGAGAACCTCATTTAGAGAGTAAAAAAGGCGTAAGGTTCACAATGGTGTAAAATTAAAATGGGATATACCGGGCGAAGATTCGAGTTACAGGAACAACGGCCAAACGAACCACCCAAGAATGGAATCGTCGAGTAAAAACACTTGACAACCTCCTAGAAGCAGCTTTTCTTGCCACCAGACCTTTCTCCATTAATTAGGAATCTGATGCCGTCACTAAACACATTCCTTAAATTGTAGCCATTTGTTGAGTGTTTTTTTTTTTGGTGTCTAATCCGCATATATATCACCATTGCCCTTGATTTTCTTGACTGTATATCTCTTAAATGTCAACATATACACCTGTGATTTAGTTTACGAAGATTTTTCAATGCCGAGAACCTCGATCAGAGAGAAAAAAAGGCGTAAGGTTCACAATGGTGTAAAATTAAAATGGGATATACCGGGCTAGGATTCGAGTTACAGGAACAAGGGCCAAACCAACCATCCAAGAATGGAATCGTCGTGCAAAAACACTTGGCAACCTCCTAGAAGTAGCTTTTCTTGCCACCAGACCTTTCTCCATCAATTAGGAATCTGATGCCGTGACTAAACACATTCGTTAAATTGTAGCAATTTGTTGAGTCTGTTTTTTTGGTGTCAAATCCGCATATATATTACCATTGACCTTGCTTTTCTTGACTGTATATCTCTTAAATGTCAACATATACACGTGTGGTTTAGTTTACGAAGATTTTTCATTGCCGAGAACCTCGATCAGAGAGTAAAAAAGGCGTAAGGTTCACAATGGTGTAAAATTAAAATGGGATATACCGGGCTAGGATTCGATTTACAGGAACAATGGCCAAACGAACCACCCAAGAATGGAATCGTTGAGCGAAAACACTTGATAACCTCCTAGAAGCAGCTTTTCTTGCCACCAGACCTTTCTCCATTAATTAGGAATCCGATGCCGTTACTAAACACATTCCTTAAATTGTAGCCATTTGTTGAGTGTTTTTTTTTGTGTCTAATCCGCATATATATCACCATTGCCCTTGATTTTCTTGACTGTATATCTCTTAAATGTCAACATATGCAAGTGTGATTTAGTTTACGAAGATTTTTCAATGACGAGAACCTCGATCAGAGAGTAAAAAAGGCGTAAGGTTCACAATGGTGTAAAATTAAAATGGGATATAGCGGGCTAGGATTCGAGTTACAGGAACAAGGGCCAAACCAACCACCCAAGAATGGAATCGTCGAGCGAAAATACTTGACAACCTCCTAGAAGCAGCTTTTCTTGCCACTAGACCTTTCTCAATCAATTAGGAATATGATGCCGTCACTAAACACATTCCTTAAATTGTAGCCATTTGTTGAGTGTTTTTTTTTGTGACTAATCCGCATATATATCACCATTGCCCTTGATTTCTTGACTGTATATCTCTTAAATGTCAACATACACACGTGTGATTTAGTTAACGAAGATTTTTCAATGTTGAGAACATCGATTAGAGAGTAAAAAAGGCGTAAGGTTCACAATGATGTAAAATTAAAATGGGATATACCAGGCTAGGATTCGAGTTACAGGAACAAGGGCCAAACCAACCACCCTAGAATGGAATCGTCGAGCGAAAACACTTGACAACCTCCTAGAAGCAGCTTTTCTTGCCACCAGACCTTTCTCCATCAATTAGGAATCTGAAGCCGTCACTAAACACATTCCTTAAATTGTAGCCATTTATAGAGTGTTTTTTTTGGTGTATAATCCACATATATATCACCATTGCCCTTGATTTTCTTTACTGTATATCTCTTAAATGTCAACATATACACGTGTTATTTAGTTTACGAAGATTTTTCAAGGCCGAGAACCTCGAGTAGAGAGTAAAAAAGGCGTAAGGTTCACAATGGTGTAAAATTAAAATGAGATATATCTGGCTAGGATTCGAGTTACAAGAACAAGGGCCAAACCAACCACCCAAGAATGGAATCGTTGAGCGAAAACACTTGACAACCTCCTAGAAGCAGCTTTTCTTGCCACCAGACCTTTCTCCATCAATTAGGAATCTGATGCCGTCACCAAACACATTCCTTAAATTGTAGCCATTTGTTGAGTGTTTTCTTTTTTGTATGTAATCCGCATATATATCACCATTGCCCTTGATTTTCTTGACTGTATATCTCTTAAATGTCAACATAAACATGTGTGATTTAGTTTACGAAGATTTTTCAATGCCGAGAACCTCGATTAGAGAGTAAAAAAGGCGTAAGGTTCACAATGGTGTAAAATTAAAATGGGATAAGCCGGGCTAGGATTCGAGTTACAGGAACAAGGGACAAACCAACCACCCAAGAATGGAATCATAGAGCAAAAACACTTGACAACCTCCTAGAAACAGCTTTTCTTGCCACCAGACCTTTCTCTATTAATTAGGAATCTGATGCCATCACTAAACACATTCCTTAAATTGTAGCCATTTGTTGAGTGTTCTTTTTGGTGTCTAATCCGCATATATATCACCATTGCCCCTGATTTTCTTGACTGTATATCTCTTAAATTTCAACTTATACACGTGTGATTTGCTTTATGGAGATTTTACAATGCTGAGAACCTCGATCAGAGAGTAAAAAAGGCGTAAGGTTCACAATGGTGTAAAATTAAAATGGGATATACCGGGCTAGGATTTGAGTTACAGGAACAAGGGCCAAACCAACCACCTAAGAATGGAATCGTCGAGCGAAAACACTTTACAACCTCCTAGAAGCAGCTTTTCTTGCCACCAGACCTTTCTCCATCAATTAGGAATCTGATGCCATCACTAAACACATTACTTAAATTGTAGTCATTTGTTGAGTGTTTTTTTTTTTTTTTTTTTTTTTTTTTTTTTTTTGTGGCTAATCCGCATATATATCACCATTGCCCTTGATTTTCTTGACTGTATATCTCTTAAATGTCAACATATACACGTGTGATTTAGTTTACGAAGATTTTTGCCGAGAACCTCGATCAGAGAGTAAAAAAGGTGTAAGGTTCACAATGGTGTAAAATTAAAATGGGATATACCGGGCTAGGATTCGAGTTACAGGAACAAGGGCCAAGCCAACCATCCAAGAATGGAATCGTCGAGTGAAAACACTTGACTACCTCCTAGAAGCTGCTTTTCTTGCCAACAGACCTTTCTCCATCTATTAGGAATCTGATGCCGTCACTAAACACATTCCTTAAATTGTAGCCATTTGTTGAGTGTTTTTTTGTCTAATCCGCATATATATCACCATTGCCCTTGATTTTCTTGACTGTATATCTCTTAAATGTCAACATATACACGTCTGATTTAGTTTACGAAGATTTTTCAATGCCGAGAACCTCGATCAGAGAGTAAAAATGGCGTAAGGTTCACAATGGTGTAAAATTAAAATTGGACATACCGGGATAGGATTCGAGTTACAGGAACAAGGGCCAAACCAAACACCTAAGAATGGAATCGTCGAGCAAAAACACTTGACAACCTCCTGGAAGCAGCTTTTCTTGCCACTAGACCTTTCTCTTTCAATTAGGAATCTGATGCCATCACTAAACACATTTCTTAAATTGTAGCCATTTGTTGAGTGTTTTTTTTTTTGCTTCTAATCCGCATATATATCATCATTCCATTGATTTTCTTTATTGTATATCTCTTAAATGTCAACATATACACGTGTGATTTAGTTTACAAAGATTTTTCAATGCCGAGAACCTAATTCAGAGAGTAAAAAAGGCATAAGATTCACAATGGTGTAAAATTAAAATGGGATATAACAGGCTAGTATTCGAGTTACAGGAACAAGGGCCAAATCAACCTCCCAAGAATGGAATCGTCAAGCGAAAACACTTGACAACCTCCTAGAAGCAGCTTTTCTTGCCACCAGACCTTTCTCCATCAATTAGGAATCTGATGCCGTCACTAAACACATTCCTTAAATTGTAGCCATTTGTTGAGTGTTTTTTTTTTGTGTCTAATCTGCATGTATATCACCATTGCCCTTGATTTTCTTGACTGTATATCTCTTAAATGTCAACATATACACGTGTGATTTAGTTTACGAAGATTTTTCAATGCCGAGAACCTCGTTTAGAGAGTAAAAAAGGCGTAAGGTTCACAATGGTGTAAAATTAAAATGGGATATACCGGGCTAGGATTCGAGTTACATGAACAAGGGCTAAACCAACTACCCAAGAATGGAATCGTTAAGCGAAAACACTTGACAACATCCTAGTAGCAGCTTTTCTTGCCACCAGACCTTTCTCCATCAATTAGGAATCTGATGCTGTCACTAAACACATTCCTTAAATTGTAGCCATTTGTTGAGTGTTTTTTTTTGGTGTCTAATCCACATATATATCACCATTGCCTTTGATTTTCTTGACTGTATATCTCTTAAATGTCAACATATACACATGTGATTTTGTTTACGAAGATTTTTCAATGCCGAGAATCTCGATCAGAGAGTTAAAAAGGCGTAAGGTTCACAATGGTGTAAAATTAAAATGGGATATACCGGGCTAGGATTTGAGTTACAGGAACAAGGGCCAAACCAACCACCTAAGAATGGAATCCTCGAGCGAAAACACTTCACAGCCTCCTAGAAGCAGCTTTTCTTGCCACCAGACCTTTCTCCATCAATTAGGAATCTGATGCCATCACTAAACACATTCCTTAAATTGTAGCCATTTGTTGAGTGTTCTTTTTGGTGTCTAATCCGCATATATATCACCAGTGCCCCTGATTTTCTTGACTGTATATCTCTTAAATTTCAACTTATACACGTGTGATTTACTTTATGGAGATTTTTCAATGCCGAGAACCTCGATCAGAGGGTAAAAAAGGCGTAAGGTTCACAATGGTGTAAAATTAAAATGGGATATACCGGGCTAGGATTTGAGTTACAGGAACAAGGGCCAAACCAACCACCTAAGAATGGAATCGTCGAGCGAAAACACTTTACAACCTCCTAGAAGCAGCTTTTCTTGCCACCAGACCTTTCTCCATCAATTAGGAATCTGACGCCATCACTAAACAAATTACTTAAATTGTAGTCATTTGTTGAGTGTTTTTTTTTTTTTTTTTTTTTTGTGTCTAATCCGCATATATATCACCATTGCCCTTGATTTTCTTGACTGTATATCTCTTAAATGTCAACATATACACGTGTGATTTAGTTTACGAAGATTTTTGCCGAGAACCTCGATCAGAGAGTAAAAAAGGTGTAAGGTTCACAATGGTGTAAAATTAAAATGGGATATACCGGGCTAGGATTCGAGTTACAGGAACAAGGGCCAAACCAACCATCCAAGAATGGAATCATCGAGTGAAAACACTTGACTACCTCCTAGAAGCAGCTTTTCTTGCCAACAGACCTTTCTCCATCAATTAGGAATCTGATGCCGTCACTAAACACATTCCTTAAATTGTAGCCATTTGTTGAGTGTTTTTTTGTCTAATTCGCATATATATCACCATTGCCCTTGATTTTCTTGACTGTATATCTCTTAAATGTCAACATATACACGTCTGATTTAGTTTACGAAGATTTTTCAATGCCGAGAACCTCGATCAGAGAGTAAAAATGGCGTAAGGTTCACAATGGTGTAAAATTAAAATTGGACATACCGGGATAGGATTCGAGTTACAGGAACAAGGGCCAAACCAAACACCTAAGAATGGAATCGTCGAGCAAAAACACTTGACAACCTCCTGGAAGCAGCTTTTCTTGCCACTAGACCTTTCTCTTTCAATTAGGAATCTGATGCCATCACTAAACACATTTCTTAAATTGTAGCCATTTGTTGAGTGTTTTTTTTTGCGTCTAATCCGCATATATATCATCATTCCATTGATTTTCTTGACTGTATATCTCTTAAATGTCAACATATACACGTCTGATTTAGTTTACAAAGATTTTTCAATGCCGAGAATCTCGATCAGAGAGTTAAAAAGGCGTAAGGTTCACAATGGTGTAAAATTAAAATGGGATATACCGGGCTAGGATTTGAGTTACAGGAACAAGGGCCAAACCAACCACCTAAGAATGGAATCCTCGAGCGAAAACACTTCACAGCCTCCTAGAAGCAGCTTTTCTTGCCACCAGACCTTTCTCCATCAATTAGGAATCTAATGCCATCACTAAACACATTCCTTAAATTGTAGCCATTTGTTGAGTGTTCTTTTTGGTGTCTAATCCGCATATATATCACCATTGCCCCTGATTTTCTTGACTGTATATCTCTTAAATTTCAACTTATACACGTGTGATTTACTTTATGGTGATTTTTCAATGCCGAGAACCTCGTTTAGAGAGTAAAAAAGGCGTAAGGTTCACAATGGTGTAAAATTAAAATGGGATATACCGGGCTAGGATTCGAGTTACATGAACAAGGGCTAAACCAACTACCCAAGAATGGAATCGTTAAGCGAAAACACTTGACAACCTCCTAGTAGCAGCTTTTCTTGCCACCAGACCTTTCTCCATCAATTAGGAATCTGATGCTGTCACTAAACACATTCCTTAAATTGTAGCCATTTGTTGAGTGTTTTTTTTGGTGTCTAATCCACATATATATCACCATTGCCTTTGATTTTCTTGACTGTATATCTCTTAAATGTCAACATATACACGTGTGATTTTGTTTACGAAGATTTTTCAATGCCGAGAATCTCGATCAGAGAGTTAAAAAGGCGTAAGGTTCACAATGGTGTAAAATTAAAATGGGATATACCGGGCTAGGATTTGAGTTACAGGAACAAGGGCCAAACCAACCACCTAAGAATGGAATCCTCGAGCGAAAACGCTTCACAGCCTCCTAGAAGCAGCTTTTCTTGCCACCAGACCTTTCTCCATCAATTAGGAATCTAATGCCATCACTAAACACATTCCTTAAATTGTAGCCATTTGTTGAGTGTTCTTTTTTGTGTCTAATCCGCATATATATCACCATTGCCCCTGATTTTCTTGACTGTATATCTCTTAAATTTCAACTTATACACGTGTGATTTACTTTATGGAGATTTTTCAATGCCGAGAACCTCGATCAGAGAGTAAAAAGGGCGTAAGGTTCACAATGGTGTAAAATTAAAATGGGATATACCGGGCTAGGATTTGAGTTACAGGAACTAGGGCCAAACCAACCACCTAAGAATGGAATCGTCGAGCGAAAACACTTTACAACCTCCTAGAAGCAGCTTTTCTTGCCACCAGACCTTTCTCCATCAATTAGGAATCTGATGCCATCACTAAACACATTACTTAAATTGTAGTCATTTGTTGAGTGTTTTTTTTGGTGTCTAATCCGCATATATATCACCATTGCCCTTGATTTTCTTGACAGTATATCTCTTAAATGTCAACATATACACGTCTGATTTAGTTTATGAAGATTTTTCAATGCCGAGAACCTCGATCAGAGAGTAAAAATGGCGTAAGGTTCACAATGGTGTAAAATTAAAATTGGACATACCGGGATAGGATTCGAGTTACAGGAACAAGGGCCAAACCAAACACCTAAGAATGGAATCGTCGAGCAAAAACACTTGACAACCTCCTAGTAGCAGCTTTTCTTGCCACCAGACCTTTCTCCATCAATTAGGAATCTGATGCTGTCACTAAACAAATTCCTTAAATTGTAGCCATTTGTTGAGTGTTTTTTTTTGGTGTCTAATCCACATATATATCACCATTGCCTTTGATTTTCTTGACTGTATATCTGTTAAATGTCAACATATACACGTGTGATTTTGTTTACGAAGATTTTTCAATGCCGAGAATCTCGATCAGAGAGTTAAAAAGGCGTAAGGTTCACAATGGTGTAAAATTAAAATGGGATATACCGGGCTAGGATTTGAGTTACAGGAACAAGGGCCAAACCAACCACCTAAGAATGGAATCCTCGAGCGAAAACACTTCACAGCCTCCTAGAAGCAGCTTTTCTTGCCACCAGACCTTTCTCCATCAATTAGGAATCTAATGCCATCACTAAACACATTCCTTAAATTGTAGCCATTTGTTGAGTGTTCTTTTTGGTGTCTAATCCGCATATATATCACCATTGCCCCTGATTTTCTTGACTGTATATCTCTTAAATTTCAACTTATACACGTGTGATTTACTTTATGGTGATTTTTCAATGCCGAGAACCTCGATCAGAGAGTAAAAAGGGCGTAAGGTTCACAATGGTGTAAAATTAAAATGGGATATACCGGGCTAGGATTTGAGTTACAGGAACAAGGGCCAAACCAACCACCTAAGAATGGAATCGTCGAGCGAAAACACTTTACAACCTCCTAGAAGCAGCTTTTCTTGCCACCAGACCTTTCTCCATCAATTAGGAATCTGATGCCATCACTAAACACATTACTTAAATTGTAGTCATTTGTTGAGTGTTTTTTTGGTGTCTAATCCGCATATATATCACCATTGCCCTTGATTTTCTTGACAGTATATCTCTTAAATGTCAACATATACACGTCTGATTTAGTTTATGAAGATTTTTCAATGCCGAGAACCTCGATCAGAGAGTAAAAATGGCGTAAGGTTCACAATGGTGTAAAATTAAAATTGGACATACCGGGATAGGATTCGAGTTACAGGAACAAGGGCCAAACCAAACACCTAAGAATGGAATCGTCGAGCAAAAACACTTGACAACCACCTGGAAGCAGCTTTTCTTGCCACTAGACCTTTCTCTTTCAATTAGGAATCTGATGCCATCACTAAACACATTCCTTAAATTGTAGCCATTTGTTGAGTGTTTTTTTTTTTGCGTCTAATCCGCATATATATCATCATTCCATTGATTTTCTTTATTGTATATCTCTTAAATGTCAACATATACACGTGTGATTTAGTTTACAAAGATTTTTCAATGCCGAGAACCTAATTCAGAGAGTAAAAAAGGCATAAGATTCACAATGGTGTAAATGTAAAATGGCATATAACTGGCTAGTATTCGAGTTACAGGAACAAGGGCCAAATCAACCACCCAAGAATGGAATCGTCGAGCGAAAACACTTGACAACCTCCTAGAAGCAGCTTTTCTTGCCACCAGACCTTTCTCCATCAATTAGGAATCTGATGCCGTCACTAAACACATTCCTTAAATTGTAGCCATTTGTTGAGTGTTTTTTTTTGCGTCTAATCTGCATGTATATCACCATTGCCCTTGATTTTCTTGACTGTATATCTCTTAAATGTCAACATATACACGTGTGATTTAGTTTACGAAGATTTTTCAATGCCGAGAACCTCGTTTAGAGAGTAAAAAAGGCGTAAGGTTCACAATGGTGTAAAATTAAAATAGGATATACCGGGCTAGGATTCGAGTTACAGGAACAAGGGCTAAACCAACTTCCCAAGAATGGAATCGTTAAGCGAAAACACTTGACAACCTCCTAGTAGCAGCTTTTCTTGCCACCAGACCTTTCTCCATCAATTACGAATCTGATGCTGTCACTAAACACATTCCTTAAATTGTAGCCATTTGTTGAGTGTTTTTTTTTGGTGTCTAATCCACATATATATCACCATTGCATTTGATTTTCTTGACTGTATATCTCTTAAATGTCAACATATACACGTGTGATTTTGTTTACGAAGATTTTTCAATGCCGAGAATCTCGATCAGAGAGTTAAAAAGGCGTAAGGTTCACAATGGTGTAAAATTAAAATGGGATATACCGGGCTAGGTTTTGAGTTACAGGAACAAGGGCCAAACCAACCACCTAAGAATGGAATCCTCGAGCGAAAACACTTCACAGCCTCCTAGAAGCAGCTTTTCATGCCACCAGACCTTTCTCCATCAATTAGGAATCTGATGCCATCACTAAACACATTCCTTAAATTGTAGCCATTTGTTGAGTGTTTTTTTTTTGGTGTCTAATCTGCATGTATATCACCATTGCCCTTGATTTTCTTGACTGTATATCTCTTAAATGTCAACATATACACGTGCGATTTAGTTTACGAAGATTTTTGCCGAGAACCTCGATCAGAGAGTAAAAAAGGTGTAAGGTTTACAATGGTGTAAAATTAAAATGGGATATACCGGGCTAGGATTCGAGTTACAGGAACAGGGGCTAAACCAACTACCCAAGAATGGAATCGTTAAGCGAAAACACTTGACAACCTCCTAGTAGCAGCTTTTCTTGCCAGCAGACCTTTCTCCATCAATTAGGAATCTGATGCTGTCACTAAACACATTCCTTACATTGTAGCCATTTGTTGAGTGTTCTTTTTTGTGTCTAATCCGCATATATATCACCATTGCCCCTGATTTTCTTGACTGTATATCTCTTAAATGTCAACATATACACGTGTGATTTACTTTATGGAGATTTTCAATGCCGAGAACCTCGATCAGAGAGTAAAAAAGGCGTAAGGTTCACAATGGTGTTAAATTAAAATGGGATATACCGGGCTAGGATTTGAGTTACAGGAACAAGGGCCAAACCAACCACCTAAGAATGGAATCGTCGAGCGAAAACACTTTACAACCTCCTAGAAGCAGCTTTTCTTGCCACCAGACCTTTCTCCATCAATTTGGAATCTGATGACATCACTAAACACATTACTTAAATTGTAGCCATTTGTTGAGTGTTTTTTTTTGGTGTCTAATCCGCATATATCATCACCATTGCCCTTGATTTTCTTGACTATATATCTCTTAAATGTCAACATATACACGTGTGATTTAGCCATTTAGTTTACAAAGATTTTTCAATGCCGAGAACCTAAATCAGAGAGTAAAAAAGGCATAAGATTCACAATGGTGTAAAATTAAAAATGGATATATCGGGCTAGGATATGAGTTACAGGAACAAGGGCCAAACCAACCACCTAAGAATGGAATCGTCGAGCGAAAACACTTTACAACCTCCTAGAAGCAGCTTTTCTTGCCACCAGACGTTTCTCCATCAATTAGGAAACTGATCCCGTCACTAAACACATTCCTTAAATTGTAGCAATTTGTTGAGTGTTTTTTTTTGGTGTCTAATCTGCATGTATATCACCATTGCCCTTGATTTTCTTGACTGTATATCTCTTAAATGTCAACATATACACGTGTGATTTAGTTTACGAAGATTTTTCAATGCCGAGAACCTCGTTTAGAGAGTAAAAAAGGCGTAAGGTTCACAATGGTGTAAAATTAAAATTGGATATACCGGGCAAGGATTCGAGTTACAGGAACAAGGGCTAAACCAACTACCCAAGAATGGAATCGTTAAGCGAAAACACTTGACAACCTCCTAGTAGCAGCTTTTCTTGCCACCAGACCTCCTAGAAGCAACTTTTCTTGCCACCAAACCTTTCTCCATCAATTAGGAATCTGATGCTGTCACTAAATACATTCCTTAAATTGTAGCCAATTGTTGAGTGTTTTTTTTGGTGTCTAATCCGCATATATAACACCATTGCCCTTGATTTTCTTGACTGTATATCTCTTAAATGTCAACATATACACATGTGATTTTGGTTACGAAGATTTTTCAATGACGAGAACCTCGATCAGAGAGTTAAAAAGGCGTAAGGTTCACAATCGTGTAAAATTAAATTTGGATATACCGGGCTAGGATTCGAGTTACAGGAATAAGGGCCAAACCAAACACCCAAGAATGGAATCGTCGAGCGAAAACACTTGACAACCTCCTAGAAGCAGCTTTTCTTGCCACCGGACCTTTCTCTATCAATTAAGAATCTGATGCCATCACTAAACACATTCCCTAAATTGTAGCCATTTGTTGAGTGTTTTTTTTGTTTCTAATTCGCATATATATCACCATTGCCCTTGACTTTCTTGACTGTATATCTCTTAAATGTCGACATATACACGTGTGATTTAGTTTACGAAGATTTTTCAATGCCGAGAACCTCGATCAGAGACTAAAAAAGGCGTAAGGTTCACAATGGTGTAAAATTAAATTGGGATATACCGGGATAGGATTCGAGTTACATGAACAAGGGCCAAACTAACAACCCAAGAATGGAATCGTCGAGCGAAACACTTGACAACCTCCTAGAAGCATCTTTTCTTGCCACCAGACATTTCTCTATCGATTAGGAATCTGATGCCATCACTAAACACATTCCTTAAATTGTAGCCATTTTTTGAGTGTTTTTTTGTGTCTATTCCGCATATATATCATCATTACCCTTGATTTTCTTGACTGTATATCTCTTAAATGTCAAAATATACACGTGTGATTTAGTTTACGAAGATTTTTGAATGCCGAAAACCTCGATATGAGAGTAAAAAAGGCGTAAGGTTCACAATGGTGTAAAATTAAAATGGGTTATACCGGGCTAGGATTCGAGTTACATGAACAAGGGCTAAACCAACCACCCAAGAATGGAATCGTCGAGCGAAAACACTTGACAACCTCCTAGAAACAGTTTTTCTTGCCGCCAGAGTTTTCTCCATCAATTAGGAATCTGATGCCGTCAGTAAACACATTCCTTAAATTGTAGCCATTTGTTGAGTGTTTTTTTTTGTGTCTAATACGCATATATATCACCATTGCCATTAATTTTCTTGACTGTATATCTCTTAAATGTCAACATATACACATGTGATTTAGTTTACGAAGATTTTTCATTGCCGAGAACCTCGATCAGAGAGTAAAAAAGGCGTAAGGTTCACAATGGTGTAAAATTAAAAAGGGATATACCGGGATAGGATTCGAGTAAGAGGAACAAGGGCCAAACCAACAACCCAAGAACATAATTATCGAGGGAAACACTTGACAACCTCCTAGAAGCAGCTTTTCTTGCCACCAGACCTTTCTCCATCAATTAGGAATCTGATGCCGTCACTAAACACATTCCTTAAATTGTAGCCATTTATTGAGTGTTTTTTTTGGCGTCTAATCCGCATATATATTACCATTACCCTTGATTTTCTTGACTGTATATCTCTTCAATGTCAACATATACACGTGTGATTTTGTTTACGAAGATTTTTCAATGCCGAGAATCTTGATCAGAGAGTAAAAAAGGCGTAAGGTTCACGATGGTGTAAAATTAAAATGGGATATACCGGGCTAGGATTCGAGTTACAGGAACAAGGGCCAAACCAACCACCTAAGAATGGAAACGTCGAACGAAAACACTTGACAGCCTCATAGAAGCAGCTTTTCTTGCCACCAGACGTTTCTCCATCAATTAGGAATCTGATGCCGTCACTAAACACATTCCTTAAATTGTAGCCATTTGTTGAGTGTTTTTTTGGTGTCTAACCTGCATATATATCACCATTGCCCTTGAATTTCTTGACTGTAAATCTCTTAAATGTCAACATATACACGTGTGATTTAGTTTACAAAGATTTTTCAAAGTCGAGAACCTCGACCAGAGAGTAAAAAAGGCGTAAGGTTCACAATGGTGTAAAATTAAAATGGGATATACCGGGCTAGGATTCGAGTTACAGGAACAAGAGCCAAACCAACCACCCAAGAATGGAATCGTCGAGCGAAAACACTTGACAACCTCCTAGAAGCAGCATTTCTTTCCACCAGACCTTTCTCTATTAATTAGGAATCTGATGCCATCACTAAACACATTCCTTAAATTGTAGCCATTTGTTGAGTGTTTTTTTTTTGTGTCTAATCCGCATGTATATCACCAATGCCCTTGACTTTCTTAACTGTATATCTCTTAAATGTCAACATATACACGTGTTATTTAGTTTATGAAGATTTTTCAATGCCGAGAACCTCGATCAAAGAGTAAAAAAGGCGTAAGGTTCACAATGGTGTAAAATTAAAATGGAATATACCGGGCTAGGATTCGACTTACAGGAACAAGGGCCAAACTAAGCACCCAAGAATGGAATTGTCGATCGAAAACACTTGACAACCTCCTAGAAGCAGCTTTTCTTGCCCCCAGACCTTTCTCCATCAATTAGGAATATGATGCCGTCACTAAACACATTCCTTAAATTGTAGCCATTTGTTGAGTGTTTTTTTGGTGTCTAATCTGCATATATATCACCATTGCCTTTGATTTTCTTGACTGTATATCTCTTAAATGTCAACATATACACGTGTGATTTAGTTTACAAAGATTTTTCAATGCCAAGAACCTCGATCAGAGAGTAAAAAAAGCGTAAGGTTCACAATGGTGTAAAATTAAAATGGGATATACCGGGCTAGGATTCGAGTTACAGGAACAAGGGCCAAACCAACCACCCAAGAAGGGAATCGTCGAGCGAAAACACATGACAAACTCCTGGAAGCAGCTTTTCTTGCCACCAGACCTTTCTCTATCAATTAAGAATCTGATGCCATCACTAAACACATTCCTTAAATTGTAGCCATTTGTTGAGTGTTTTTTTTGTGTCTAATCCGCATATATATCACCATTGCCCTTGACTTTCTTGACTGTATATCTCTTAAATATCAACATATACATGTGTGATTTAGTTTACGAAGATTTTTCAATGCTGAGAACCTCGATATGAGAGTAAAAAAGGCGTAAGGTTCACATTGGTGTAAAATTAAAATGGGATATACCGGGCTTGGATTCGAGTTACAGGAACAAGGTCCAAGCCAACCACCCAAGAATGGAATTGTCGAGCGAAAACACTTGACAACCTCCTAGAAGCAGCTTTTCTTGCCACCAGACCTTTCTCCATCAATTAGGAATCTGATGCCGTCACTAAACACATTCCTTAAATTGTAGCCATTTTTTGAGTGTTTTTTTTGTGTCTATTCCGCATATATATCACCATTGCCCTTGATTTTTCTTGACTGTATATCTCTTAAATGTCAACATATACATGTGTGATTTAGTTTACGAAGATTTTTCAATGCCGAGAACCTCGATCAGAGAGTAAAAAAAGGGGTAAGGTTCACAATGTTGTAAAATTAAAATGAGATATACCGGGCTAGGATTCAAGTTACAGGAACAAGGGCCAAACCAACCAACCAAGAATGGAATCGTCAAGCGAAAACAATTGACAACCTCCTAGAAGCAGCTTTTCTTACCACCAGACCTTTCTCCATCAATTAGGAATCTGATGCCGTCACTAAACACATTCCTTAAATTGTAGCCATTTGTTGAGTGTTTTTTTTTGTTGTCTAATCTGCATATATATCACCATTACCCTTGATTTTCTTGACTGTATATCTCTTAAATGTCAACATATACACGTGTGATTTAGTTTACGAAGATTTTTCAATGCCGAGAAACTCGATCAGAGAGTAAAAAAGGTGTAAAGTTCACAATGGTGTAAAATTAAAATGGGATATACCGGGCTAGGATTCGAGTTACAGGAACAAGGGCCAAACTAACCACCCAAGAATGGAATTGTCGAGCGAAAACACTTGACAAACTCCTAGAAGCAGCTTTTCTTGCCACCAGACCTTTCTCCATCAATTAGGAATCTGATGCCGTCACTAAACACATTTCTTAAATTGTAGCCATTTTTTAGTGTTTTTTTGTTGGTGTCTAATCCGCATATATATCACCATTGCGCTTGATTTTCTTGACTGTATATCTCTTAAATGTCAACATATGCACGTGTGATTTAGTTTACGAAGATTTTTCAATGCCGAGAACCTCGATCAGAGAGTAAAAAAAGGCGTAAGGTTCGCAATGGTGTAAAATTAAAATGAGATATACCGGGCTAGGATTCAAGTTACAGGAACAAGGGCCAAACTAACCACCCAAGAATGGAATTGTCGTGCGAAAACACTTGACAACCTCCTAGAAGCAGCTTTTCTTGCCACCAGACCTTTCGCCATCAATTAGGAATCTGATGCCGTCACTAAACACATTCCTTAAATTGTAGCCATTTGTTGAGTGTTTTTTTTGGTGTCTAATCTGCATATGTATCACCATTTCCCTTGAATTTCTTGACTGTATATCTCTTAAATGTCAACATATACACGTGTGATTTAGTTTATAAAGATTTTTCAATGCCGAGAACCTCGATCAGAGAGTAAAAAAGGCGTAAGGTTCACAATGGTGTAAAATTAAAATGGGATATACCGGGCTAGGATTCGAGTCACATGAACAAGGGCCAAACCAACCACCCAAGAATGGAATCGTCGAGCGAAAACACTTGACAACCTTCTAGAAGCAGCTTTTCTTGCCACCAGACCTTTCTCTATCAATTAGGAATCTGATGCCATCACTAAACACATTCCTTAAATTGTAGCCATTTGTTGAGTGTTTTTTTTGGTGTCTAATCCGCATATATATCACCAATCCCCTTGACTTCCTTGACTGTATATCTCTTAAATGTTAACATATACACATGTGATTTAGTTTACGAAGATTTTTCAATGCCGAGAACCTCGATCAGAGAGTAAAAAAGGCGTAAGGTTCATAATTGTGTAAAATTAAAATAGGACATACTGTGCTAGGATTCGAGTTACAGGAACAAGGGCCAAACCAACCACCCAAGAATGGAAACGTCGAGCGAAAACACTTGACAACCCCTAGAAGCAGTTTTTCTTGCTACCAGACTTTTCTCCATCAATTAGGAATCTGATGCCGTCACTAAACACATTCCTTAAATTGTAGCCATTTTTTAAGTGTTTTTTTTTTTGTGTCTATTCCGCATATATATCACCATTGCCTTTGATTTTCTTGACTGTATATCTCTTAAATGTCAACATATACACGTGTGATTTAGTTTACGAATATTTTACAATGCCGAGAACCTCAATCAGAGAGTAAAAAAGGCGTAAGGTTCACAATAGTGTAGAATTAAAGTGGGATATACTGGGCTATAATTCGAGTTACAGGAACAAGGGCCAAACCAACCACCCAAGAATGGAATCGTCGAGCGAAAATACTTGACAACCTCCTAGAAGCAGCTTTTCTTGCCATCAAACATTTCTCCATCAATTAGAAATCTGATGCCGTCACTAAACACATTCATTAAATTGTAGCCATTTGTTGAGTGTTTTTTTTTGTGTCTAATCCGCATATATATCACCATTGCCCTTGATTTTCTTTAATGTATATCTCTTAAATGTCAACATATACACGTGTGATTTAATTTACGAAGATTTTTTAATGCCGAGAACCTCGATCAGAGATTAAAAAAGGCGTAAAGTTCACAATGGTGTAAAATTAAAATGGGAAATATCAGGCTAGGATTCGAGTTACAGGAAAAAGAGCCAAACCAACCACCCAAGAATTGAATCGTCGAGCAAAAATACTTGACAACCACATAGAAGCAGCTTTTCTTGCCACCAAACCTTTCTCCATCAATTAGGAATCTGGTGCCGTCACTAAACACATTCCTTAAATTGTAGCCATTTGTTGAGTGTTTTTTTTTGTGTGTAATCCGCATATATATCACCATTGCCCTTGATTTTCTTGACTGTATATCTCTTAAATGTCAACATATACACGTGTGATTTAGTTTATGATGATTTTTCAATGCCGAGAACCTCGATCAGAGAGTAAAAAAGGCGTAAGGTTCACAATGGTGTAAAATTAAAATGGGATATACCGGGATAGGATTCGAGTTACAGGAACAAGGGCCAAACCAACAACCCAAGAACGGAATCGTCGAGCGAAAACACTTGACAACCACATAGAAGCAGCTTTTCTTGCCACCAAACCTTTTTCCGTCAATTAGGAATCTGGGGCCGTCACTAAACACATTCCTTAAATTGTAGCCATTTGTTGAGTGTTTTTTTTTTTGTGTCTAATCCGCATATATATCACCATTACCCTTGATTTTCTTGACTGTATATCTCTTAAATGTCAACATATACACGTGTGATTTAGTTTATTATGATTTTTCAATGCCGAGAACCTCGATCAGAGAGTAAAAAAGGCGTAAGGTTCACAATGGTGTAAAATTAAAATGGGATATAGCGGGATAGGATTCGAGTTAGAGGAACAATGGCCAAACCAACAACCCAAGAACGGAATCGTCGAGCGAAACACTTGACAACCTCCTAAAAGCAGCTTTTCTTGCCACCAGACCTTTCTCCATCAATTAGGAATCCGATGCCGTCACTTAAACCATTCCTTAAATTGTAGCCATTTGTTGTGTGTTTTTTTTTGTTGTCTAATCCGCATATATATCACCATTGCCCTTGATTTTCTTGACTGTATATCTCTTCTATGTCAACATATACACGTGTGATTTTGTGTACGAAGATTTTTCAATGCCGAGAATCTTGATCATAGAGTAAAAAAGGCGTAAGGTTCACAATGGTGTAAATTTAAAATGGGATATACCAGGCTAGGATTCGAATTACAGGAACAAGGGCCAAACCAACCACCCAAGAATGGAAACGTCGAGCGAAAACACTTGACAACCTCCTAGAAGTAGCTTTTCTTGCCACCAGACCTTTCTCCATCAATTAGGAATCTGATGCCGTCACTAAACACAATCCTTAAATTGTAGCCATTTGTTGAGTGTTTTTTTGGTGTCTAATCTGCATATATATCACCATTTCCCTTGAATTTCTTGACTGTATATCTCTTAAATGTCAACATATACACGTGTGATTTAGTTTACAAAGATTTTTCAATGCCAAGAACCTCGATCCGAGAGTAAAAAAGGCGTAAGGTTCACAATGGTGTAAAATTAAAATGGGATATACCGGGATAGGATTCGAGTTAGAGGAACAAGGGCCAAACCAACAACCCAAGAACGGAATCGTCGAGCGAAACACTTGACAACCTCCTAGAAGCAGCTTTTCTTGCCACCAGACCTTTCTCCATCAATTAGGAATCCGATGCCGTCACTTAAACCATTCCTTAAATTGTAGCCAGTTGTTGAGTGTTTTTTTTTTGTTGTCTAATCCACATATATATCACCATTGCCCTTGATTTTCTTGACTGTATATCTCTTCAATGTCAACATATACACGTGTGATTTTGTGTACGAAGATTTTTCAATGCCGAGAATCTTGATCATAGAGTAAAAAAGGCGTAAGGTTCACAATGGTGTAAAATTAAAATGGGATATACCGGGCTAGGATTCGAATTACAGGAACAAGGGCCAAACCAACCACCCAAGAATGGAAACGTCGAGCGAAAACACTTGACAACCTCCTAGAAGCAGCTTTTCTTGCCACCAGACCTTTCTCCATCAATTTGGAATCTGATGCCGTCACTAAACACAATCCTTAAATTGTAGCCATTTGTTGTGTGTTTTTTTGGTGTCTAATCTGCATATATATCACCATTTCCCTTGAATTTCTTGACTGTATATCTCTTAAATGTCAACATATACACGTGTGATTTAGTTTACAAAGATTTTTCAATGCCAAGAACCTCGATCCGAGAGTAAAAAAGGCGTAAGGTTCACAATGGTGTAAAATTAAAATGGGATATACCGGGCTAGGATTCGAGTCACATGAACAAGGGCCAAGGCAACCACCCAAGAATGGAATCGTAGAGCGAAAACACTTGACAACCTTCTAGTAGCAGCTTTTTTTGCCACCAGACCTTTCTCTATCATTTAGGAATCTGATGCCATCACTAAACACATTCATTAAATTGTAGCCGTTTGTTGAGTGTTTTTTTTGGTGTCTAATCCGCATATATATCACCAATGCCCTTGACTTTCTTGACTGTATATCTCTTAAATGTCAACATATAGACGTGTGATTTAGTTTACGAAGATTTTTCAATGCCGAGAACCTCGATCAGAGAGTAAAAAAGGCGTAAGGTTCACAATGGTGTAAAATTTAAATGGGATATACCGTGCTAGGATTCGAGTTACAGGAACAAGGGCCAAACCAACCACCCATGAATGGAAACGTCGAGCGAAAACACTTGACAAACTCCTAGAAGCAGTTTTTCTTGCCACCAGACTTTTCTCCATCAATTAGGAATCTGATGCCGTCACTAAACACATTCCTTAAATTGTAGCCATTTTTTGAGTGTTTTTTTGTGTCTATTCCGCATATATATCACCATTGCCCTTGATTTTCTTGACTGTATATCTCTTAAATGTCAACATATACACGTATGATTTAGTTTACGAATATTTTTCAATGCCGAGAACCTTAATCAGAGAGTAAAAAAGGCGTAAGGTTCATAATGGTGTAGAATTAAAAGGGGATATACCGGGCTAGAATTCGAGTTACAGGAACAAGGACCAAACCAACCACCCAAGAATGGAATCGTCGAGCGAAAACACTTGACAACCACCTAGAAGCAGCTTTTCTTGCCATCAGACCTTTCTCCATCAATTAGGAATCTGATGCCGTCACTAAACACATTCATTAAATTGTAGCCATTTGTTGAGTGTTTTTTTTGTGTCTAATCCGCATATATATCACTATTGCCCTTGATTTTCTTTAATGTATATCTCTTAAATGTCAACATATACACATGTGATTTAATTTACGAAGAGTTTTTAAGGCCGAGAACCTCTATCAGAGATTAAAAATCGCGTAAGGTTCACAATGGTGTAAAATTAAAATGGGAAATATCGGGCTAGGATTCGAGTTACAGGAAAAAGAGCCAAACCAACCACCCACGAATGGAATCGTCGAGCGAAAATACTTGACAACCTCCTATAAGCAGCTTTTCATGCCACCAGACCTTTCTCCATCAATTAGAAATCTGATGTCGTCTCTAAACACATTCCTTAAATTGTAGCCATTTGTTGAGTGTTTTTTTTGGGTGTCTAATCCTCATGTATATTACCATTGCCCTTGATTTTCTTGATTTTATATCTCTTAAATGTCAACATATACACGTGTGTTTAGTTTACGAAGATTTTTCAATGCCGCGAACCTCGATCAGAAAGTAAAAAAGGCGTAAGGTTCACAATGGTGTAAAATTAAAATGGGATATACCGGGCTAGGATTCGAGTTACATGAACAAGGACCAAACCAACCACCCAAGAATGGAATCGTCGAGCGAAAACACTTAACAACCTCCTAGAAGCAGCTTTTCTTGCCACCAGACCTTTCTCCATCGATTAGGAATCTGGTGCCGTCACTAAACACATTCCTTAAATTGTAGCCATTTGTTGAGTGTTTTTTTTGGTGTCTAATCCGCATATATATCACCATTGCCCTTGATTTTCTTGACTGTATATCTCTTAAATGTCAACATATACACGTGTGATTTAGTTTACGAAGATTTTTCAATGCCGAGAACCTCGATCAGAAAGTAAAAAAGGCGTAAGGTTCACAATGGTGTAAAATTAAAATGGAATATACCGGGCTAGGATTCAAGTTACAGGAACAAGAGCAAAACCAATGACCCAAGAATGGAATCGTCGAGCGAAAACCCTTGACAACCTCCTAGAAGCAGCTTTTCTTGCCACCAGACCTTTCTCCATCAATTAGGAATCTGATGCCGTCACTAAACGCATTCCTTAAACTGTAGCAATTTGTTGAGTGTTTTTTTTTGTGTCTAATCCGCAAATATATCACCATTGCCCTTGATTTTCTTGACTGTATATCTCTTAAATTTCAACATATGCACGTGTGATTTAGTTTACGAAGATTTTTCAATGCCGAGAATCTCGATCAGAGAGTAAAAAAGGCGTAAGGTTCACAATGGTGTAAAATTAAAATAAGATATACCGGGCGAGGATTCAAGTTACAGGAACAAGGGCCAAACTGTAACAACCCTCATTAAAAGTCCTTTTTATATTATTATTTTATTCAATAGGAAATCCTAATTAAAAAACCCAAGTGATTCTACGCGAACCCTACAAATTTCTGAACAATCAGAATCAGGATCAGGGCCCCTAAAACTCAGGGGTGGCATTCCCTACCCAACGATTATCCTTATAAGTTAATATAAAAATCGAATTTAATCAAATCGTCGACTCAGCAAGCCTACACCCACACGTGGCGACCCTATGGAGAAAAGGTGTCCCTTACGGACCGTAAGGGAATATTGTTACGGTCCGTAAGCTAAGGCAAATTTCGGGTATAAATAGCAGGCTTTGGGACTGGTTTATGTGCGTTCGTTCGACGATAAAATTCGACTCAGGCACGGAGTTATCGTCTGATTACTACCAAAAATACTAATTAGTATAGCGGGGTGCTGCCGCAAACAGGGTATTAACTCGATCGCTGCTATGATTCAATGTCCGATCGATTAAACTATCCAATGGATGTTTAAGTGCCGCTCAAATTGAGTTTATACTTTGTTATTCATCGTGATTTCGACTTGAATGTTTGAGTGTTGTTCGAACTCGGACTATACTCTGTCATTCGTTGTGAATCCGCTGAATTGTTAAGTATTGCACTTTGTCATTCGTTGTGAGGGTTTTATCTCGTGAGTTATCGTAAATGCTGTATTAGTTACTTACCTAGTTTGTATGCACTAGGTTACAAGGCTAATCAGTAGGCTAGGCTCTGCTCAAATTAAATCTGCAATATATCAAGGATTATCTGTAGACTAAGCTTTGCCCGTAGAAATCTGCAATGTGAGTTCATTTCTCTTTTCTCACAGTTTGTGAGTCCACTCTATTTTCTCACAGTTTTATCACCATTTTGTGATACAATTATATTTACAAAGGCTTTTCAAAATCCTAAAATGTTTATCAGTTATACTTACAGTGATTAAATATATATATTCTATAATAACTGCGGGTATGAGAGGTTTTATACATTATTTGATTCTCGTTATTATTTGCCAGAAAGTTAGTCAATATTAGCATGACTACAATAACAGTGGAAATTATGCCCCAGTAATCATAGCATATAACTAAAAATTATTTTAACATCAATTAGTTAAAAAATTTAATATATGTTTGAAATAAATCTAAATGGTGTATACCATAACAAAATAGTCAAATATAATGTATTCTACTAAGATTATATTTTAGTCTTAGTCACGTTAATATATTAAATAACAATATTACAATTATTTAATTAACATATTATATTTGATAAATTATAGTAGTTTGACATCAAATGATATATGTTATCTTCTGAGTTAAAATGGTTTTGTGCCATAATTAATATATTTGACAAAATAATGTCACGGGACGCAATTAAGTCCAGAGTCACTAGTTGAGAGAATGATCAACAGTGACATGTCCAAAGACACTAGTTGAAAGAATGATCAACAGTGTTATGAATAGAATCACTAGTTGAAAGAATGATCAACAGTGTTATGAATAGAATCACTAGTTGAAAGAATGATCAACAGTGATATGACCAGATTCACTAGTTGAAAGAATGATCAACAGTGATATGATCACCGTCACAGGAATCGCCTAGTGACAGATAAATTGACTAATAGTAAAATAGAATTATTTGATAAGTTCACTATTTGACGAAAGTGAGCCAATAAGTGATATGATTACTGTCACATTGAAACTGTCACCATGTGACAAATACTGATTGAGTTGGGTAAATATAAATGAATATAAAAACCTTAATGTTGTAAGGTATAACAATATATTTTATAAAAATGGAATGAATTTACTCATTATTTTCGCTGACAAAACCTTTTTCAAACATTTTTCAGGTAATTACAGTAGATTGGAATAAGAGCTGGATACGACACTGAAAGGCTTCAAGAAGTGGCTTATTTTATTAATTAAATCAAATTAAGAAATATTGTTTTATGTAAACAAATTTATCTTATTAAAACTACCTTTATAAAACATGGGTTTATCTCATCTATTTAAATAAATAAAATCCGGTATTTCTAAACTCTGATATTTTTCCTAACTCACGGTCCTGATGAAATTTCCGCTGCAATGTTTTATAAAATTAATCACCGGTACCACTGGACTGTTCACGGCTTCTGATTCCGTCCAGGGTGGGTCGGGGGTCGTGACAGAAGGTGGTATCAGAGCCACTTGTTTAAGCTATTCAGGTGTTCTTTTAATACCTAAACTTAAACAATAAAGTTAGGAAACTGATACAAATTAACATATGTGTTATATATGAATATATATGTCGATATGCACATATAATATCCTGGAAGTATTGTTTTGTTCTAATTATTCTGTGATATTAATAAGTAAAAATGTTTGCAATTCAGATGTCGAATGAAGTACCACATAATCCAGAAGTTCATACTAATAATGAAAATCCTTTGGATAAAAATGCTATAGAAAATCTAATAGCTCAAGGAATAGCTAATGCTTTACCTTTAATAATTAAAGTTGTTAAAAATCCCGTAGAACCTACCAAAGTTGTGAGTAGTAAGCATACTCGTGACGATGGTTTTAGCCATAGTATCAATGGAGGTAATGATGATATTATCAAAACCCCATTTCCCAAGAAAAAGAAGGCGATGACTCTCGGGTGTACCTACAAAGAATTTCTAGCCTGTAAACCAACTGAGTTCGCAGGAAGTGAAGGTGCCACGGCTGCTCTGCGATGGTTGGAAAAGACAGAAGCTGTTCTTACAATCAGCAAATGTGCCGAAGAAGATAAGGTGATGTATGCATCTAACCTCTTTAAGGAAGAAGCCTTAGAATGGTGGAATACAATTCTTCAGGCAAAAGGAAGTGACATGGCTTATGCCATGAACTGGGAAAAATTCAAGGAAATGACAGAAAGGAAATTTTGTCCTCCTTATGAAAAGGAACGAATGACTAACAAGTTCCTAAATCATAAAATGATAGATGTGAATTGTCGTGAATATACGACAACATTCTTCGAATATGCAAGAATGGTACCAACTCTGGCTTCGCCAGAATCCGTACTAATTTCTCGTTATATTTGGGGATTTGTTAGCAAAATCCGAGACATAGTTAAGGCCACTAGACCACAGACTATTGAAGAAGCAGTCGAACTAGCTAACATGCTGACAGATGGACTAATCCGCACAAGAGAAGAAAACAAGAAGAAAGAGTTAGCCCAGAAAATTTTCCAAGAATTCAAAAAGACAGGAACTGAACCATCATTGGAGCAACCTATCTGCAGAAGCTGTAACAAAAAGCATTCACGAAGATGCCGTTTTAGGAAAACATCCTACTGTGACTTCTGCAAGATGACCGGACATATAGAGGAAGAGTGTAGAAGGAAAACTAATGTTTGTTTAAATTGCGGAGAAACAGGACACATCAAACCATATTGCCCAAAACTAACCAAAGCACTTGACAACAAGGCCAGAACAACAGACGGAGCTAAGAAGAACGTGCGAGCATTCGTACTTACTACGCAAGAAGCAGAAATGATTCCAGACGTAATCGCTGATATGTAATATCTAAGTTAAGTTACTATCTGACCCTAGTACAAATAAAAGTTTATAAATAAATAGATTCTGTCAAAGTACTTCATCTATTCAAAACCATAACAGACTTGTTTGGTCTTCACTTTCACTGAATCATTTATTTGATCACGATCACCTTGTGGTGACGTTTTCACAAAATTTGAAGCTTGTGCTAATCTCGTTGCATACCTTATATACGGGTTTAATTATTTTATTCGTATTAAATCCGCTTTGTTGGTTTATTCTATAAAATCAATCTTAACACAATCATGTGCTAAGATAATGATACACAAATTCATTTCATATTTCAGTGTATCTCTTAATGATTTTTATATCAGCAATCGAGCGTTTCGTAATCTTTATTGCTTTATCATCTTTGATTGAAAAACATTATTCAATTATTTCAATTTCAATTTCCACTAGATTTATTTGAAACATTCGGATTTACTTCATTTGATTTAAATCATGGTGAAACTCATTTCATTCACCGCTACTATTTTCAATTATTATGACACCTTGTGGTGGCATTTTCTTTAATTTGAATCTTGAGATAATCTCATTTTCACTTCTGATGAACGAATTTTAAATTCTGTCGGTTCATTATCTTAAATAGTCTTAATACAATTATGTGTTAAGATAAGAGTACACAAATTCATATCATATTCCGGTGTACCTCTTAACGTTTCTTTCATCATTTATCGAAAATTCTATAATAATTCATTTGGTCTTTTCATTTGAAAATCCTATTCGAACTGAATATCCAAATTTATTTCATTAAAACTTTCAGTTGATTTCACGGTGAAATTGTTCTGTCACCGTAATTATTGAATTATTTCAATCATTACGACACCTTGTGGCGTCGTTATAAACTTGTAGCTTGGGCTAATCATAAGCATACAAATCATTCAAAATCACCTATGTACTTCGTTTGACTCATCATTTGAAAGTAGTTTTGATGAAATTATGTATTAAAACAATGATACACTAAACTCTATTGTATTTCGGTGTATCCTTGCAATTTAATAAATGTCAACACTGATTTTTTCTCTTGTTATGATTCGATCGTTGACAATCATTTTCATGCTTTTATTTCATTTTGAGCTTGTTGATTCGGAATCTTCCTCAGTTGCCAATCAAAGTAAGTTTTTTTTTGACAAAGAATTTTTATTGATTCTAAAAGTTCTTCACATTCATTCTAAATATCTATTGATCGTATATCTTTTGGCTTGAAAATATCATTTCATCTCATCCGTTTGACATCGATTTCTTGAACTAATTCAGTTGAACCTTTGAATCCTACCTATTGTACAACTTATATTTGCAAAATTTGATATTTTAATTCTGTGTCATCTACCTTAATCTTGTTTTATTGACTAGAATATGACATAAGTCTAAAAGAAATATCGTAACCCAAATCTCGAGGACGAGATTTTTATTAAGGTGGGGAGAATGTAACAACCCTCATTAAAAGTCCTATTTATATTATTATTTTATTTAATAGGAAACCCTAATTAAAAATCCCAAGTGATTCTACGCGAACCCTACAAATTTCAGAACAATCAGAATCAGGACCAGGGCCCCTAAAACTCAGGGGGGGCATTCCCTACCCAACGATTATCCTTATAAGTTAATATAAAAATCGAATTTAATCAAATCGTCGACTCAGCAAGCCTACACCCACACGTGGCGACCCTATGGAGAAAAGGTGTCCCTTACGGACCGTAAGGGAATATTGTTACGGTCCGTAAGCTAAGGCAAATTTCGGGTATAAATAGCAGGCTTTGGGACTGGTTTCTGTGCGTTCGTTCGACGATAAAATTCGACTCAGGCACGTAGTTATCGTCTGATTACTACCAAAAATACTAATTAGTATAGCTGGGTGCTGCCGCAAACAGGGTATTAACTCGATCGCTGCTACAATTCAATGTCCGATCGATTAAACTATCCAATGGATGTTTAAGTGTCGCTCAAATTGAGTTTATACTTTGTTATTCATCGTGATTTCGACTTGAATGTTTGAGTGCTGTTCGAACTCGGACTATACTCTGTCATTCGTTGTGAATCCGCTGAATTGTTAAGTATTGCACTTTGTCATTCGTTGTGAGGGTTTTATCTAGTGAGTTATCGTAAATGTTGTATTAGTTACTTACCTAGTTTGTATGCACTAGGTTACAAGGCTAATCAGTAGGCTAGGCTCTGCTCAAATTAAATCTGCAATATATCAAGGATTATCTGTAGACTAAGCTTTGCCCGTAGAAATCTGCAATGTGAGTTCATTTCTCTTTTCTCACAGTTTGTGAGTCCACTCTATTTTCTCACAGTTTTATCACCTTTTTGTGATACAATTATATTTACAAAGGCTTTTCAAAATCCTAAAATGTTTATCAGTTATACTTACAGTGATTAAATATATATATTCTATAATAACTGCGGGTATGAGAGGTTTTATACATTTTTTGACAAAACCTCGTTATTATTTGCAAGAAAGTTAGTCAATATTAGCATGACTACAATAACAGTGGAAATTATGCCCCAGTAATCATAGCATATAACTAAAAATTATTTTAACATCAATTAGTTAAAAAATTTAATATATGTTTGAAATAAATCTAAATGGTGTATACCATAACAAAATAGTCAAATATAATGTATTCTACTAAGATTATATTTTAGTCTTAGTCACGTTAATATATTAAATAATGATATTACAATTATTTAATTAACATATTATATTTGATAAATTATAGTAGTTTGACATCAAATGATATATGTTATCTTCTGAGTTAAAATGGTTTTGTGCCATAAGTAATATATTTGACAAAATAATGTCACGGGACGCAATTAAGTCCAGAGTCACTAGTTGAGAGAATGATCAACAGTGACATGTCCAAAGACACTAGTTGAAAGCATGATCAGCAGTGTTATGAATAGAATCACTAGTTGAAAGAATGATCAACAGTGTTATGAATAGAATCACTAGTTGAAAGAATGATCAACAGTGATATGACAAGATTCACTAGTTGAAAGAATGATCAACAGTGATATGATCACCGTCACAGGAATCGCCTAGTGACAGATAAATTGACTAATAGTAAAATAGAATTATTTGATAAGTTCACTATTTGACGAAAGTGAGCCAATAAGTGATATGATTACTGTCACATCGGAACTGTCACCATGTGACAAATACTGATTGAGTTGGGTAAATATAAATGAATATAAAAACCTTAATGCTGTAAGGTATAACAATATATTTTATAAAAATGGAATGAATTCACTCAGTATTTTCGCTGACAAAACCTTTTTCAAACATTTTTCAGGTAATTACAGTAGATTGGAATAAGAGCTGGATACGACACTGAAAGGCTTCAAGAAGTGGCTTATTTTATTAAGTAAATCAAATTAAGAAATATTGCTTTATGTAAACAAATTTATCTTATTAAAACTACCTTTATAAAACATGGGTTTATCTCATCTATTTAAATAAATAAAATCCGGTATTTCTAAACTCTGATATTTTTCCTAACTCACGGTCCTGATGAAATTTTCGCTGCAATGTTTTATAAAATTAATCACCGGTACCACTGGACTGTTCACGGCTTCTGATTCCGTCCAGGGTGGGTCGGGGGTCGTGACACAAACCAACCAACCAAGAATGGAATCATCGAGCGAAAACAATTGACAACCTCCTAGAAGCAGCTTTTCTTGCCACCAGGCCTTTCTCCATCAGTTAGGAATCTGATGCCGTCACTAAACACATTCCTTAAATTGTAGCCATTTGTTGAGTGTTTTTTTTGTGTGTCTAATCCGCATATATATCACTATTGCCCTTGATTTTCTTGACGGTATATCTCTTAAATGTCAACAATATACGTGTGATTTAGTTTACGAAGATTTTGCAATGCCGAGAACCTCGATCAGAGAGTAAAAAAGGCGTAAGGTTCACAATGGTGTAAAATTAAATGGGTTATACCGGGCTAGGATTCGAGTTACAAGAATAAGGGCCAAACCAACCACCCAAAAATGGAATCGTCAAGCGAAAACACTTGACAACCTCATCGAAGCAGCTTTTCTTACCACCAAAACTTTCTCCATCAATTCGGAATCGGATGTCGTCACTAAACACATTCCTTAAATTGTAGCCATTTGTTGAGTGTTTTTTTTTGTGTCTAATCCGCAAATATATCACCATTGCCCTTAATTTTCTTGACTGTATATATCTCTTCAATGTCAACATATACACGTGTGATTTAGTTTACGAAGATTTTTCAATGTCGAGAACCTCGATTAGAGAGTAAAAAAGGAGTAAGGTTCACAATGCTGTAAAATTAAAATGTGATATACCGGGCTAGGATTCGAGTTTCAGGAACAAGGGCCAAACCAACCACCCAATAATGGAATTGTCGAGCGAAAACACTTGACAACCTCCTAGAAGCAGCTTTTCTTGCCACCAGACCTTTCTCCATCAATTAGGAATCTGATGCGTTCACTAAACACATTCCTTAAATTGTAGCCATTTTTTGAGTGTTTTTTTTTGGTGTCTAATCCGCATATATATCACCATTGCCCTTGATTTTCTTGACTGTATATCTCTTAAATGTCAACATATACACGTGTGATTTATTTTATGAAGATTTTTCAATGCCGAGAACCTCGATCAGAGAGTAAAAAAGGCGTAAGGTTCACAATGGTGTAAAATTAAAATGAGATATACCGGGCTAGGCTTCGAGTTACAGGAAGAAGGGCCAAACCAACCACCCAAGAATGGAATCGTTGAGCGAAAACAGTTGACAACCTCCTAGAAGCAGCTTTTCCTGCAACCAGACCTTTCTCCATCAATTAGGAATCTGATGTCGTCACTAAAAACATTCCTTAAATTGTAGCCATTTGTTGAGTGTTTTTTTTGGTGTGTAATCCGCATATATATCACCATTGCCCTTGATTTTCTTGAAAGTATATCTTTTAAACGTCATCATATACATGTGTGATTTAGTTTACGAAGATTTTTCAATGCCGAGAACCTCGATCAGAGAGTAAAAAAGGTGTAAGGTTCACAATGGTGTAAAATTAAAATGGGATATACCGGGCTAGGATTCGAGTTACAGGAACAATGACCAAACGAACCACCCAAGAATGGAATCGACGAGCGAAAACACATGACAACCTCCTAGAAGCAGCTTTTCTTGACACCAAACCTTTCTCCATCAATAAGGAATCTGATGCCGTCGCTAAACACATTCCTTAAATTGTAACCATTTGTTGAGTGTTTTTTTTTTATGTCTAATCCGCATATTTATCACCATTGCCCTTGATTTTCTTCACTGGATATCTCTTAAATGTTAACATATAGACGTGTGATTTAGTTTACGAAGATTTTTCAATGCCGAGAACCTCGATTAGAGAGTAAAAAAGGCGTAAGGTTCACAATGATATAAAATTAAAATGGGATATATCGGGCTAGGATTCGAGTTACAGGAACAAGTTCCAAACCAACCACCCAAGAATGGAATCATCGAGCGAAAACACTTGACAACCTCCTAAAAGCAGCTTTTCTTGCCACCAGACCTTTCTCCATCAATTAGGAATCTGATGCCGTCACTAAACACATTCCTTAAATTGTAGCAATTTGTTGAGTTTTTTTCTGGTGTCTAATCCGCATATATATCACCATTGCCCTTTATTTTCTTTACTGTATATCTCTTAAATGTCAACAAATACACGTGTGATTAAGTTATGAAGATTTTTCAATGCCGAGAACTTCGATCAGAGAGTAAAAAAGGCGTAAGGTTCACCATGGTGTAAAATTAAAATGGGATATACCGGGCTAAGATTCGAGTTACAGGAACAAGGGCCAAACCAACCACCCAAGAATGGAATCGTCGAGCGAAAACACTTGACAACCTCCTAGAAGCAGCTTTTCTTGCCACCACATCTATCTCTATTAATTAGGAATCTGATGTCGTCACTAAACACATTCCTTAAATTGTAGCCATTTGTTGAATGTTTTTTTGGTGTCTAATCCGCATATATATCACCATTGCCCTTGATTTTCTTGACTGTATATCTCTTAAATGTCAACATATACATGTGTGATTTAGTTTACGAAGATTTTTCAATGCCGAGAACTTCGATCAGAGAGTAAAAAGGGCGTAAGGTTCACAATGGTGTAAAATTAAAATGGAATATACCAGGCTAGGATTCGAGTTACAAGAACAAGGGCCAAACCAACCACCCAAGAATGGAATTGTCGAGCGAAAACACTTGACAATATCCTAGAAGCAGCTTTTCTTGCCACCAGACATTTCTCCATCAATTAGGAATCTGATGCCGTCAATAAACACATTCCTTAAATTGTAGCCATTTGTTAAGTGTTTTTTTTGGTGTCTAATCAGCATATATATCACCATTGCCCTTGGTTTTCTTCACTGTATATCTTTTAAATGTCAACATATACATGTGTGATTTAGTTTACGAAGATTTTTCAATGCCGAGAACCTCGATCAGAGAGTAAAAAAGGCGTAAGGTTCACAGTGGTGTAAAATTAAAATGGGATATACCGGGCTAGGATTCGAGTTACAGGAACAAGGGTCAAACCAACCACCCAAGAATGGAATCGTCGAGCGAAAACACTTGACAAGCTCCTAGAAGCTGCTTTTCTTGCCACCAGACCTTTCTCCATCAATTAGGAATCTGATACCGTCACTAAAGACATTCCTTAAATTGTAGCCATTTGTTGAGTGTTTTTTTTTGTCTAATCTGCATATATATCACCATTGCCCTTAATTTTCTTGACTGTATATCTCTAAAATGTCAACATATACACGTGTGATTTAGTTTACGAATATTTTTCAATGCCAAGAACCTCGATGAGATAGTAAAAAAGGTGTAAGGTACACAATTGTGTAAAATTAAAAAGGGATATATCGGGCTAGGATTCGAGTTACAGGAACAAGGGCCAAACCAACCACCCATGAATTGAATTGTCGAGCGAAAACACTTGACAACCTCCTAGAAGCAGTTTTTCTTGCCACCAGACCTTTCTCCATCAATTTGGAATCTGATGCCGTCACTAAACACAATTCTTAATTTGTAGCCATTTGTTGAGTTTTTTTTTTGTGTCTAATCTGCATATACATCACCATTGCCCTTGATTTTCTTGACTGTATATCTCTTAAATATCAACATATACACGTGTGATTTAGTTTACGAAGATTTTTCAATGCCGAGAACCTTGATAAGAGAGTAAAAATGGCGTAAGGTTCATAATGGTGTAAAATTAAAATGGGATATACTGGGATAGGATTCGAGTTACAGGAACAAGGGCCAAACCAACCACCCAAGAATGGAATCGTCGAGCGAAAAAACTTGACAACCTCCTAGAAGTAGCTTTTCTTGCCACCAAACCTTTGTCCATTAATTAGGAATCTGATGTCGTCACTAAACACATTCCTTAAATTGTAGCCATTTGTTGATGTTTTTTTTGGGTGTCTAATCCGCGTATATATCACCATTGCCCTTGATTTTCTTGACTGTATATCCCTAAAATGTCAACATATACACGTGTGATTTAGTTTACGAAGATTTTTCAATGCCGAGAACCTCGATCAGAGAGTAAAAAAGTCGTAAGGTTCACAATGGTGTAAAATTAAAATGGGATATACCGAGCTAGGATTCGAGTTACAGGAACAAGGGCCAAACCAACCACCCAAGAATGGAATCCTCGAGCGAAAACACTTGACAACCTCCTAGAAGTAGCTTTTCTTGCCACCAGACCTTTCTCCATCAACTAGGAATCTGATGTCGTCACTAAACACGTTCCTTAAATTGTAGCCATTTGTTGAGTGTTTTTTTTGGTGTCTAATTCGCATATATATCAGCATTGCCCTTGATTTTCTTGACTGTATATCTCTTAAATGTCAACATATACACGTGTGATTTAGTTTACGAAGATTTTTCAATGCCGAGAACCTCGATCAGAGAGTAAAAAAGGCGTAAGGTTCACCATGGTGTAAAATTAAAATGGGATATACCAAGCTAGGATTCAAGTTACAGGAACAAGGGCCAAAACCAACCACCCAAGAGTGGAATCGTCGACCGAAAACACTTGACAACGCCTAAAAGCAGCTTTTCTTGCCACCAGACCTTTCTCCATCAATTAGGAATCTGATGCCGTCACTAAACACATTCCTTAAATTGTAGCAATTTGTTGAGTTTTTTTTTTTTGGTGTCTAATCCGCATATATATCACCATTGCCCTATACTTTCTTCACTGGATATCTCTTAAATGTTAACATATAGACGTGTGATTTAGTTTACGAATATTTTTCAATGCCGAGAACCTCGATTAGAGAGTAAAAAAGGCGTAAGGTTCACAATGATGTAAAATTAAAATGGGATATACCGGGCTAGGATTCGAGTTACAGGAACAAGTTCCAAACCAACCACCCAAGAATGGAATCATCAAGCGAAAACACTTGACAACCTCCTAAAAGCAGCTTTTCTTGCCACCAGACATTTCTCCATCAATTAGGAATCTGATGCCGTCACTAAACACATTCCTTAAATTGTAGCCATTTGTTGAGTGTTTTTTTGGTGTCTAATCCGCATATATATCACCATTGCCCTTGAATTTCTTGACTGTATATCTCTTAAATGTCAACATATACACGATTGATTAAGTTTACGAAGATTTTTCAATGCCGAGAACCTCGATCAGGTAGTAAAAAAGGCGTAAGGTTCACCATGGCGTAAAATTAAAATGCGATATACCGGGCTAGAATTCGAGTTACAGGAACAATGGCCAAACCAACCACCCAAGAATGGAATCGTCGAGCGAAAACACTTGACAACTTCCTAGAAGCAGCTTTTCTTGCCACCAGACCTTTCTCCATCAATTAGGAATCTGATGCCGTCACTAAACACATTCCTTAAATTGTAGCCATTTGTTGAGTGTTTTTTTTGGTGTCTAATTCGCTTATATATCACCATTGCCCTTGATTTTCTTGACTGTATATCTCTTAAATGTCAACATATACACGTCTGATTTAGTTTACGAAGATTTTTCAATGCTGAGAACCTCGATCAGATCGAAAAAAAGGCGTAAGTTTCACAATGGTGTAAAATTAAAATGGGATATGCCGGGCTAGGATTCGAGTTACACGAACAAGGGCCAAACCCACCACCCAAGAATAGAATCGTCGAGCGAAAACACTTGACAACCTACAAAAAGCAGCTTTTCTTTCCACCAGACCTTTCTCCATCAATTAGGAATCTGATGCCGTCACTAAACACATTCCTTAAATTGTAGCCATTTGTTGGGTGTTTTTTTTGTTGTCTAATCCGCATATATATCACCATTGCCCTTGATTTTCTTGACTGTATATCTCTTAAATGTCAACATATACAAGTGTGATTTAGTTTACAAAGATTTTTCAATGCCGAGAACCTCGATCAGAGAGTAAAAAAGGCGTAAGGTTCCCAATGATGTAAAATGAAAATGGGATATATCGGGCTAGGATTCGAGTTACAGGAACAAGGGCCAAACCAACCACCCAAGAATGGAATCGTCGAGCAAAAACACTTGACAACCTCCTAGAAGCAGCTTTTCTTGCCACCAGACCTTTCTCCATCAATTAGGAATCTGATGTTGTCACTAAACACATTCCTTAAATTGTAGCCATTTGTTGAGTTTTTTTTGGTGTCTAATCTGCATATATATCACCATTGCCCTTGATTTTTTTGACTGTATATGTCACAACCCCCAATCCTTTATCCCCGGGAACGTGCGGACGTGATCACAGAGTTTGGTGGTATCGGGTTTTTATTTAGTCTTGCAGCGGAATTTACATCAGGATCGTAGTTAGGAAATATTTATCAGAGAAAAACCACCATCTTTGATATTAATAAACACATGGGCAAAACCCAAGTTTCTTATTACAATACACTTTATAGGGACAAACCCCTATTTTATTAAATTTAAAACATTGTTTATTAGGTAACTTTTATAGCCACATTATCTCCAAGCCTTCAGTGCTCTCCAGCTGGCTTTTTACTAATTGGCTGTCACATTGGGTTACCTGAAACATGTTTTAAAAATATTTGTCAGTGGGAAATACTGGTGAGTGAATCCCAATTTAATCAAGTTTAAAATCACAGTGAACAGTATTGAGAGTGATCACTTTGTTTAAGTCTACACAATTACTCCATCTGGTACTATCACACCTGACTTGTGGGTCATATTACCCATTGGCTAACTCATTATCCAATGGTAACGAATTTGTCATCCCGACTTACTACTCGCAAGTAGTACAAAATTTTGTATACAAAACCCCAACATACCGGCAGTAATTGAAGAACTACAAAGACTCAATCACTCTAATTTTCATGGTAAAACATTTAAGGTTTGGTAAAACATTACCAAAAAGATTATCAAAAAGAGGATAAACTCACATTGCTGTCTTAGGCTTTTTGTAAGGATTTCCTGGCTATAATCTATAATTTATACAAATGTACATTGATTAGTATCATAACCCTTTGAAATTATTAATAATACCCTCCCCGAGACGGTATTCCAACAACTACGTCGGGCAGAACCACGACAGTTGTTACGGAACCCTAAATCAATCGGGCAGCGTAAATGTTATGAAACCGGGGTTATAATACTTACAATGGAGCAGAACCTCGCTAATTAGGGGTATAATACCCAAAATATTACTTCCAATATCAGAGATTTCGAGATTGAGAATGAAATGTGAGCGACGGAATTCATAAACTGATACCTTCTATTTATACTTGTGAAATTGGGTTCTGTCGCGGCCCGCGTGAAAGACAAGCAGGGCTTACGCGGCTCGCGTCAAAGCGAGTCAACGGACTAGCTTAGCTGAGTCGTTGAGTAGGTCCGCCACGATGTCGACACGTGTCGGCCTCTGGTGCAATCGCGTGTACAGGTCTCTCGCGGCCCGCGTTGATGTAAGCTTAAGTTGAAGCGGCCCGCATGAACTAAAGAAGTCAGCGGAGTCCAATCTAGTCTTAATACGGCCTGCGTGAGCTTGAGGTGGGATCCTACGCGGCCCGCCTCAACTCTAAATTCAGATTTTTATTTTATTTTTATAAACTATAACATAATTTGGGCTCGGTTTTCACATACGGGGTGTAATTAAAGACATGTGGAGACATTTTATAGTACATTAGAGAGTCGGAAATATTATGAGGGTATTGATTTTACCGAGGGTTATTACATTCTCCCCACCTTGTTTAGAGCTCGTCCTCGAGATCTACTGAAATAAGTGTGGATATTTCCTTTTCATTTCTGATTCGAGTTCCCATGTATACTCAGGTCCTCTTTTGGAATCCCACTTCACTTTGACTAGAACTAGTCTTTTATGTTTGAGATTCTTGATTTTCCTGTCTTCAATTTGTAGAGGTTTCTACAAACTTGAGTTGTTCATTTACCTCTATATCCTTAAGAGGCACTATCAATGATTCATCAGCTAAACACTTTTTAAGATTTGATATATGAAACACATCATGTATTCCTGCCATTTCCTCTGGCAATTGTAGCTGATAGGCTACAGGTCCTATTCTTCTAATAATCTTAAAAGGTCCAACATACCTGGGACTTAGCTTTCCCCGTTTGATGAATCTTACCACTCCTTTCCAAGGAGAGACTTTTAACAATACTCTATCTCCTACTTGAAATTCCAACGGCTTGCATCGGTTATCAGCATAACTCTTTTGTCGATCACGTGCTGCTTTCAATCGTTCCTTGACTTGAATAATCTTATCAGTTGTTTCCTACACTATCTCAGGTCCAGATAATTGCTTTTCCCCAATTTCTGCCCAACAGACTGGGGTTCGACACTTTCATCCATAAAGTGCTTCAAATGGTGCAGCATTGATACCTGTGTGATAACTGTTATTATAAGAAAATTCTATTAAAGGCAAGTGATCGTCCCAATTACCTCCAAAGTCAATTACACAAGCTCTAAGCATATCTTCCATTATCTGAATTGTTCTTCACTTTGTCCATCTGTTTGTGGATGATAAGCCGTACTTAGCTTTATCTTAGTTCCCATTGCCTTTTGGAAACTTGACCAAAAATGAGATGTAAAGCGACTATCTCTGTCAGAAACAATTGATAAAGGAATGCCATGTAAAGAAACAATTTCATTTACATACAATTTAGATAATTGTTCCATACTAATTGTTTCTTTCATTGGTAAGAAATGAGCTGACTTGGTTAGTCTATCTACAATCACCCAGATTGTATCATTTCCTTTCTTAGTTTTGGGTAATTTAGTAACAAAATCCATTGTTATTAATTCCCATTTCCACACTGGCATTTCTAATTGCTGTAACAAACCTGAGGGCTTCTGATGTTCAGCTTTAACTTATGAGCAAGTTAAACATTTAGAAACATAGACTGCTATGTCCTTCTTCATTCCTATCCACCAGAAATTTTTCCTTAAATCCTGGTACATTTTATCACTTCCTGGATGCATCGTATATTTAGACTTATGAGCTTCTTCTAATATACGATTACGCAGGTTTCTTAATTTAGGTATCCACATTCTCTTTTCATGGAACCTCCAAATTCCATCTGTTCCTTGTTTTAATTCTTTTAACATACCTTTTAATTTTTCAGAATCATCCTTGATTACTGATTCCTGTGCTTCTCTTATATGATCATTTAAATCTACTTGTAGATTTAATTTAAGAGAACGTACCCTTTTTGGCTTTTCATAATACTTTCTACTTAAAGCATCTGCCACTACATTTGCTTTTCCTTCATGATATTGGATATTACAATCATAGTCACTAAGAAATTCCATCCAGCATCTTTGTCTCATATTCAACTCCTTTTGTCTGAAAACATACCTTAAACTCTTATGATCAGTGAATATGGTAAACTTACTACCATAAAGGTAATGTCTCCAAATCTTAAGAGCAAAAATTATAGCTCCTAATTCTAAATCATGGGTTGAATAATTCTCTTCATGATTCTTAAGTTGTCTAGATGCATATGCTATAACCTTTTGGCGTTGCATCAATACACATCCATAACCTAATTTAGAAGCATCACAATAGACTACAAAGTCTTCAGTTCCTTCTGGTAATGCTAATATTGGTGTATGGGTTAATCTTTGCTTAAGAATTCTAAAGGCTTCTTCTTGTTTTATTCCCCATTCAAACTTAACAGATTTACAAGTTAACTTAGTTAAGGGAATGGCTATTCTAGAGAAATCTTTAATAAATCTTCTATAATAACCGGCCAATCCTAAGAAACTTCTAACCTCGGTTGGTGACTCAGGGGTTTTCCATTTCGTAATCACCTCGATTTTTGTTGGGTCTTCATGAATTCCTTCATGATTGACTAAGTGTCCAAGAAATTGTACATGTTCTAACCAAAATTCACACTTAGAAAACTTAGCATACAGTTTTTCCTTTCTTAACAGACTTAAAAGTGCATGCAAATGTCTTGCATGATCCTCTTTATTCTTAGAGTAAATTAGAATATCATCTATGAATACAATTATGAATTTATCCAAATATGGCTTACATATTCGGTTCATCATGTCCATAAATGCAGCTGGGGCATTGGTTAGACCAAATGGCATGACAGTAAATTCATAATGACCATACCTTGTTCTAAATGCGGTTTTAGGAATGTCCTCTTCCTGTACCTTTAATTGATGATATCCTGACCTTAAATCGATTTTAGAGAAAAATCGAGCTCCTTGCAGTTGATCAAACAAATCATCGATTCTTGGTAATGGGTACCGATTCTTAATCGTGACCTTGTTTAATTCACGGTAATCAATGCACATCCGCATTGATCCGTCCTTCTTTTTAACAAACAATATCGGCGCTCCCCATGGCGATGAACTTGGCTGTATGAATCCTTTTTCTAATAATTCATCTAATTGTTTCTTCAATTCTTGCATTTCTGCAGGTGCCAAACGATAAGGTGCTTTGGCAATCGGTGACGTTCCTGGTACTAAATGGATTCTAAATTCAACTTCTCTATCCGGAGGTAGTCCTGGTAATTCTTCTGGAAAGACATCTGAAAACTGAGATACTACTGGAATATCTTTTAAATCCTTTCCTTTAGTGTTAGTGATTATAGAAATCAGATACACTATACAACCTTTTCTTATACAGCTTGCAGTTTTCATCATAGAGATGAATTTTGTAGATTTAGAGAACTTATCTCCTTTAATTGTGATCTTTTTACCTTTTGATGAATTTACTTGGATTAACTTTTGATCACATAAAATATTGGCTTTATTGGCTATTAACCAATCCATTCCTAAAACAACATCAAATCCTACCAGATTCATGGGATACAGGTTTGCAATAAATTTCTGATTTAATATTTCTATGCTTGCTCCCTGCAAGATTTCAGAAATCCTAATGGTTTCTCCATTGGCTGTTTCTACTAAGCATTCATGTGGTAGTTTAGTTAATGACTGATTTAAAATTTTGCAAAACGATGTATTAATAAAACTTTAGTTTGCACCAGAGTCAAATAATACTTTAGCAAAGACATCATTAACTAAAAACGTACCAGCTATGACGTCTGGGATCATCTTGGCTTCTTCTGCCGTCAGAACAAATGCTCTAGCATTTCTAGTATTCTTGTTATCTGTGGCTGGAGCTAATTTTGGACAATTTGGCCTGATATGACCTTTTTCTCCACAGTTGTAGCATAATCCATTACTGATTTTCTTCCTGCAATTTTCTTCCTTGTGTCCTGGCATCTTACAATGATTGCAGAGAATAGAGCATTTTCCCGAATGCTTTTTCTTGCAGACCTTGCAGTATATTGCAGAGGTAGAACCCATATTCTTACGATTATATTTCCAAAACGAAATTCTTTTGTAAGCCTTTGAGTTAAATTCCTCCTCTGATCCTCTTCTCTAGTACGGACTAACTCATTAGTCAAGGTATTTGTTAATTCTACAGCTTCTTCTATGGTTTGTGGTCTAGCTGCCTTAACTACATGTCTAATTTCTCCGATTAATCCCCAAATATAACGGGAAATTAACACTGGTTCTGGTGAAGCAAGAGTTGGTACGATCCTAGCATATTCGAAGAATAACTTAGTGTACCCTTTGCTATCTACACCGGTCATTCTAAGGTTTAGGAATTTGTTTGCTATCTGCTCTTTTTCATTGGGTGGGCAGAATTTCCTTTCTACCTTGTCCTTAAATTCTTCCCATGTCATATTGTAAGTTCTATCACTTCCTTTTGTTTGAAGGATAGTGTTCCACCATTCTAGTGTTGCGTTCTTAAACAGATTAGAAGCAAACAATATTCTATCTTCTTCGGCACACTTACTTATCCTTAAGACTGCTTCAGTCTTCTCTATCCAACGTAAGGTTGCAATGGCCCCTTCATTGCCTGAGAATTCCATTGGTTTACAAGACCAGAATTCTTTATAAGAACAACCATAAGGCATGGTTCTTCTTCTTTTGGGAATAGGCATTTGAAGTACCGGTCCATTGTTCACATTGTTTTCTGGTTCAAGTGGTCGCTTACTGCTATGCTTACTTTTATTATCAGCATCCTTAACAGTTTGTAGTATAAATGGCATAGCATCTATAATTCCCTGTGCTACTATATGTTGAATAGCACTATTGTCCACTTGATTTCCATTGTTATTGTTGTTTGGGTTCTCATTATTCAGATTATCATCATTCTGAATATTATCATTCTGGATTTCTGGGTTATTATCCAAATTGACTTGATTTTCTTGGTCGGCCATCTGAATTTTAAACATTTATACCATATTAATATCACAATTAATATCTTAATATGATTAATTACACGACACGCAATTTTGCCAAAATCGTAGATCATTGCTACTTACTCTTTTTCATATACTTACTCTAGTACAGAAATAAAGATTACAATACTAACAGAAATAAAATAGTAGTATGCATCCGTACACACATATTTTATTTTATTTTTATTATATTATTATTACTACCACTTCCTCCATTCAAACATTCACGGATATGGATTTATCCAAAAATCCATATTGCGCTCATCGTATTTCCATACGAGACGCTCTCCCACCTGACGCATCCTCTCACTGCTCTCTAAAATTTCCTCCCCGAAAGTCCTAAGTTCTTGAACGTTTTCTGCACTCATTGGGGGTGCAGGTTCTTGGACTGGGTTGGGAATCTGGGGTACGGGTTCCTGATATGGGGGTGACAATTCCTGAAATTGGTAAGGATCCTCTAATATCTCCCTAATATAATCATCTTGGTAATAGGGATCTAAAGGGTCCATACCTGGGTAAACTTCTATGTTCTGTATGGGTGGATATCCTGAATAGGGTAACGTTGCACAAAGTCCCTATTATCGTCCCACCAGGGGTCGTAATTCGGGTCTAGTGGGTTTGGTGCAGGTACCCGAGGGATTTCTTCTGGGTTAAAATCATGCATCTCCACCTGGTTTTCCTGATTTTCTATCTCCATAGGGTGTTCTGGGTTTTGTGGTTGTGGGGCTACTAATTGTTCCAGACCTGGGTCAGCAGCAGTCGTAGCTAAGATATGGAAATTAGCTAATCTTCTATTTAGCATATCTTGAGTATGGGCATCTGTCTCTCTCTTAATGGCTGCTAAAGTCCTTTGCTGTTGCAATTTCCTCATTCTCTTCCTACGAGCAAAAGCTTCTTTACTGAACCATCCTCGCTTCTTAGTAGGAAATGGTTCTTCAGATTGAGCTCTAAAAGTAAATATTCCCTCCTCCTGATCAGCAGAATACCCTGAAAGGGCAGACTGTGATGATGTACCTTCACTCCTAGGTGAATCAAATAACTGACGATTCACGTCTGATGGTCCTTGATCACTCATACTGAAAACTAACAGATAGTCAAATAACACATAACACATAATTACAGTTATGCATTTATTTCGTGATTTATTTCCTAACACAAGTTTTATAATTTAGTGTCAGCAGAACACTTCTTTGGCTTGAACCAGTGGCTAGGCTCTGACACTACCTTTTGTCACAACCCCCGATCCCTTATCCCCGGGAACGGGCGGACGTGATCACAGAGTTTGGTGGTATCGGGTTTTTATTTAGTCTTGCAGCGGAATTTACATCAGGATCGTAGTTAGGAAATATTTATCAGAGAAAAACCACCATCTTTGATATTAATAAACACATGGGCAAAACCCAAGTTTCTTATTACAATACACTTTATAGGGACAAACCCCTATTTTATTAAATTTAAAACATTGTTTATTAGGTAACTTCTATAGCCACATTATCTCCAAGCCTTCAGTGCTCTCCAGCTGGCTTTTTACTAATTGGCTGTCACATTGGGTTACCTGAAACATGTTTTAAAAATATTTGTCAGTGGGAAATACTGGTGAGTGAATCCCAATTTAATCAAGTTTAAAGTCACAGTGAACAGTATTGAGAGTGATCACTTTGTTTAAGTCTACACAATTACTCCATCTGGTACTATCACACCTGACTTGTGGGTTATATTACCCATTGGCTAACTCATTGTCCAATGGTAACGAATTTGTCATCCCGACTTACTACTCGCAAGTAGTACAAAATTTTGTATACAAAACCCCAACATACCGGCAGTAATTGAAGAACTACAAAGACTCAATCACTGCTGATTTTCATGGTAAAACATTTAAGGTTTGGTAAAACATTACCAAAAAGATTATCAAAAAGAGGATAAACTCACATTGCTGTCTTAGGCTTTTTGTAAGGATTTCCTGGCTATAATCTATAATTTATACAAATGTACATTGATAAGTATCATAACCCTTTGAAATTATTAATAATACCCTCCCCGAGATGGCATTCCAACAACTACGTCGGGCAGAACCACGACAGTTGTTACGGAACCCTAAATCAATCGGGCAGCGTAAATGTTATGAAACCGGGGTTATAATACTTACAATGGAGCAGAACCTCGCTAATTAGGGGTATAATACCCAAAATATTACTTCCAATATCAGAGATTTCGAGATTGAGAATGAAATGTGAGCGACGGAATTCGTAAACTGATACCTTCTATTTATACTTGTGAAATTGGGTTCTGTCGCGGCCCGCGTGAAAGACAAGCAGGGCTTACGCGGCCCGTGTCAAAGCGAGTCAACGGACTAGCTTAGCTGAGTCGTTGAGTAGGTCCGCCACGATGTCGACACGTGTCGGCCTCTGGTGCAATCGCGTGTACAGGTCTCTCGCGGCCCGCGTTGATGTAAGCTTAAGTTGAAGCGGCCCGCATGAACTAAAGAAGTCAGCGGAGTCCAATCTAGTCTTAATACGGCCCGCGTGAGCTTGAGGTGGGATCCTACGCGGCCCGCCTCAACTCTAAATTCAGATTTTTATTTTATTTTTATAAACTATAACATAATTTGGGCTCGGTTTTCACATACGGGGTGTAATTAAAGACATATGGAGACATTTTATAGTATATTAGAGAGTCGGAAATATTATGAGGGTATTGATTTTACCGAGGGTTGTTACAGTATATCTCTTAAATATCAACATATACACGTGTGATTTAGTTTACGAAGATTTTTCAATGCCGAGAACCTCGGAGAGTAAAAAAGGCGTAAGGTTCACAATGGTGTAAAATTAAAATGGGATATACCGGGCTAGGATTCGAATTACAGGAACAAGGGCCAAACCAACCACCCAAGAATGGAATCGTCGAGCGAAAACACTTGACAACCTCTTGGAAGTAGCTTTTCTTGCCACCAGACCTTTTTCCATCAATTAGGAATCTGATGTCGTCACTAAACACATTCCTTAAATTGTAGCCATTTGTTGAGTGTTTTTTTGGGTGTCTAATTCGCATATATATCACCATTTCCCTTGATTTTCTTGACTATATATCTCTTAAGTGTCAACATATACACGTGTGACTTAGTTTACGAAGATTTTTCAATGCCGAAAACCTCGATCAGAGAGTAAAAAAGGCGTAAGGTTCACAATGGTGTAAAATTAAAATGGGATATACAGTGCTAGGATTCGAGTTACAGGAACAAGGGCCAAACCAACCACCCAAGAATGGAATCGTCGAGCGAAAACACTTGACAATCTCCTAGAAGTAGCTTTTCTTGCCACCAGACCTTTGTCCATCAATTAGGAATCTGATGTCGTCACTAAACACATTCCTTAAATTGTAGCCATTTGTTGAGTGTTTTTTTGGGTGTCTAATTCGCATATATATCACCATTGCCCTTGATTTTCTTGACTGTATATCTCTTAAATGTCAACATATAAACGTGTGATTTAGTTTATGAAGATTTTTCAATACCGAGAACCTCGATCAGAGAGTAAAAAAGGCGTAAGGTTCCCAGTGATGTAAAATGAAAATGGGATATATTGGGCTAGAATTCGAGTTACAGGAACAAGGGCCAAACCAACCACCCAAGAATGGAATCGTCGAGCAAAAACACTTGACAACCTCCTAGAAGCAGCTTTTCTTGCCACCAGACCTTTCTCCATCAATTAGGAATCTGATGCCGTCACTAAACACATTCCTTAAATTGTAGCCATTTGTTGAGTTTTTTTTGGTGTCTAATCTGCATATATATCACCATTGCCTTTGAGTTTCTTGACTGTATATCTCTTAAATGTCAACATATACACGTGTGATTTAGTTTACGAAGATTTTTCAATGCCGAGAACCTCGATCTGAGAGTAAAAAAGGCGTAAGGTTCACAATGGTGTAAAATTAAAATGGGATATACCGGGCTCGGATTCGAGTTACAGGAACAAGGGCCAAACCAACCACCCAAGAATGGAATCGTCGAGCGAAAACACTTGACAACCTCCTAGAAGCAGCTTTTCTTGCCACCATACCTTTCTCCATCAATTAGGAATCTGATGCCGTTACTAAACACATTCCTTAAGTTGTAGCCATTTGTTGAGTTCTTTTTGGTGTCTAATCTGCATATATATCACCATTGCCTTTGATTTTCTTGACTGTTTTTCTCTTAAATGTCAACATATACACGTGTGATTTAGTTTACGAAGATTTTTCATTGCCGAGAACCTCGATCTGAGAGTAAAAAAGGCGTAAGGTTCACAATGGTGTAAAATTAAAATGGGATATACCGGGCTCGGATTCGAGTTACAGGAACAAGGGCCAAACCAACCACCCAGGAATGGAATCGCCGAGAGAAAACACTTGACAACCTCCTAGAAGCAGCTTTTCTTGCCACTAGACCTTTCTCCATCAATTAGGAATCTGATGCCGTCACTAAACGCAATCCTTAATTTGTAGCCATTTGTTGAGTGTTTTTTTTTGTCTCTAATCCGCATATATATCACCATTGCCCTTGATTTTCTTGACTGTATATCTCTTAAATATCAACATATACACGTGTGATTTAGTTTACGAAGATTTTTCAATGCCGAGAACCTCGATCAGAGAGTAAAAAAGGCGTAAGGTTCACAATGGAGTAAAATTAAAATGGGATATAACGAGCTAGGATTCGAGTTACAGTAACAAGGGCCAAACCAACCACCCAAGAATGGAATTGTCGAGCGAAAACACTTGACAACCTCCTAGAAGTTTCTTTTCTTGCCACCAGACCTTTCTCCATCAACTAGGAATCTGATGCCGTCACAAAACACATTCCTTAAATTGTAGCCATTTGTTGAGTGTTTTTTTTGGGGGTCTAATCCGCATATATCTCACCATTGCCCTTGACTTTCTTGACTGTATATCCCCTAAATGTCAACATATACACGTGTTTTAATTTACGAAGATTTTTCAATGCCGAGAACCTCGATCAGAGAGTAAAAAAGGCGTAAGGTTCACAATGGAGTAAAATTAAAATGGGATATACCGGGCTAGGATTCGAGTTACAGGAACAAGGGCCAAACCAACCACCCAAGAATGGAATCGTCGAGCGAAAACACTTGACAACCTCCTAGAAGTAGATTTTCTTGCCACCAGACCTTTGTCCATCAATTAGGAATCTGATGTCGTCACTAAACACATTCCTTAAATTGTAGCCATTTGTTGAGTGTTTTTTTGGGTGTCTAATTCGCATATATATCACCATTGCCCTTGATTTTCTTGACTGTATATCTCTTAAATGTCAACATATACACGTGTGATTTAGTTTACGAATATTTTTCAATGCCGAGAACCTCGATCAGAGAGTAAAAAAGGCGTAAGGTTCACAATGGAGTAAAATTAAAATGGGATATACCGGGCTAGGATTCGAGTTACAGGAACAAGGGCCAAACCAACCACCCAAGAATGGAATCGTCGAGCGAAAACACTTGACAACCTCCTAGAAGTAGATTTTCTTGCCACCAGACCTTTGTCCATCAATTAGGAATCTGATGTCGTCACTAAACACATTCCTTAAATTGTAGCCATTTGTTGAGTGTTTTTTTGGGTGTCTAATTCGCATATATATCACCATTGCCCTTGATTTTCTTGACTGTATATCTTTTAAATGTCAACATATACACCTGTGATTTAGTTTATGAAGATTTTTCAATACCGAGAACCTCGATCAGAGAGTAAAAAAGGCGTAAGGTTCCCAATGATGTAAAATGAAAATGGGATATATCGGGCTAGAATTCGAGTTACAGGAACAAGGGCCAAACCAACCACCCAAGAATGGAATCGTCGAGCAAAAACACTTGACAACCTCCTAGAAGCAGCTTTTCTTGCCACCAGACCTTTCTCCATCAATTAGGAATCTGATGCCATCACTAAACACAGTCCTTAAATTGTAGCCATTTGTTGAGTTTTTTTTGGTGTCTAATCTGCATATATATCACCATTGCCTTTGATTTTCTTGACTGTATATCTCTTAAATGTCAACATATACACGTGTGATTTAGTTTATGAAGATTTTTCAATGCCGAGAACCTCGATCTGAGAGTAAAAAAGGCGTAAGGTTCACAATGGTGTAAAATTAAAATGGGATATACCGGGCTCGGATTCGAGTTACAGGAACAAGGGCCAAACCAACCACCCAAGAATGGAATCGTCGAGCGAAAACACTTGACAACCTCCTAGAAGCAGCTTTTCTTGCCACCATACCTTTCTCCATCAATTAGGAATCTGATGCCGTTACTAAACACATTCCTTAAATTGTAGCCATTTGTTGAGTTTTTTTTTGGTGTCAAATCTGCATATATATCACCATTGCCTTTGATTTTCTTGACTGTATATCTCTTAAATGTCAACTTATACACGTGTGATTTAGTTTACGAAGATTTTTCAATGCCGAGAACCTCGATCTGAGAGTAAAAAAGGCGTAAGGTTCACAATGGTGTAAAATTAAAATGTGATATACCGGGCTCGGATTCGAGTTACAGGAACAAGGGCCAAACCAACCACCCAGGAATGGAATCGCCGAGAGAAAACACTTGACAACCTCCTAGAAGCAGCTTTTCTTGCCACCAGACCTTTCTCTATCAATTAGGAATCTGATGCCGTCACTAAACACAATCCTTAATTTGTAGCCATTTGTTGAGTGTTTTTTTTTGTGTCTAATCCGCATATATATCACCATTGCCCTTGATTTTCTTGACTGTATATCTCTTAAATATCAACATATACACTTGTGATTTAGTTTACGAAGATTTTTCAATGCCGAGAACCTCGATCAGAGAGTAAAAAAGGCGTAAGGTTCACACTGGTGTAAAATTAAAATGGGATATACCGGGCTAGGATTCGAATTACAGGAACAAGGGCCAAACCAACCACCCAAGAATGGAATCGTCGAGCGAAAACACTTGACAACCTGCTAGAAGTAGCTTTTCTTGCCACCAGACCTTTTTCCATCAATTAGGAATCTGATGTCGTCACTAAACACATTCCTTAAATTGTAGCCATTTGTTGAGTGTTTTTTTGGGTGTCTAATTCGCATATATATCACCATTGCCCTTGATTTTCTTGACTGTATATCTCTTAAATGTCAACATATACACGTGTGATTTAGTTTACGAATATTTTTCAATACCGAGAACCTCGATCAGAGAGTAAAAAAGGCGTAAGGTTCACAACGGTGTAAAATTAAAATGGGATATACCGAGCTAGGATTCGAGTTACAGGAACAAGGGCCAAACCAACCACCCAAGAATGGAATTGTCGAGCGAAAACACTTGACAACCTCCTAGAAGTTTCTTTTCTTGCCACCAGACCTTTCTCCATCAACTAGGAATCTGATGCCGTCACAAAACACATTCCTTAAATTGTAGCCATTTGTTGAGTGTTTTTTTTTGGGGTCTAATCCGCATATATCTCACCATTGCCCTTGACTTTCTTGACTGTATATCCCCTAAATGTCAACATATACACGTGTTTTAATTTACGAAGATTTTTCAATGCCGAGAACCTCGATCAGAGAGTAAAAAAGGCGTAAGGTTCACAATGGAGTAAAATTAAAATGGGATATACCGGGCTAGGATTCGAGTTACAGGAACAAGGGCTAAACCAACCACCCAAGAATGGAATCGTCGAGCGAAAACACTTGACAACCTCCTAGAAGTAGATTTTCTTGCCACCAGACCTTTGTCCATCAATTAGGAATCTGATGTCGTCACTAAACACATTCCTTAAATTGTAGTCATTTGTTGAGTGTTTTTTTTGGGTGTCTAATTCGCATATATATCACCATTGCCCTTGATTTTCTTGACTGTATATCTTTTAAATGTCAACATATACACCTGTGATTTAGTTTATGAAGATTTTTCAATACCGAGAACCTAGATCAGAGAGTAAAAAAGGCGTAAGGTTCCCAATGATGTAAAATGAAAATGGGATATATCGGGCTAGAATTCGAGTTACAGGAACAAGGGCCAAACCAACCACCCAAGAATGGAATCGTCGAGCAAAAACACTTGACAACCTCCTAGAAGCAGCTTTTCTTGCCACCAGACCTTTCTCCATCAATTAGGAATCTGATGCCATCACTAAACACAGTCCTTAAATTGTAGCCATTTGTTGAGTTTTTTTTGGTGTCTAATCTGCATATATATCACCACTGCCTTTGATTTTCTTGACTGTATATCTCTTAAATGTCAACATATACACGTGTGATTTAGTTTATGAAGATTTTTCAATGCCGAGAACCTCGATCTGAGAGTAAAAAAGGCGTAAGGTTCACAATGGTGTAAAATTAAAATGGGATATACCGGGCTCGGATTCGAGTTACAGGAACAAGGGCCAAACCAACCACCCAAGAATGGAATCGTCGAGCGATAACACTTGACAACCTCCTAGAAGCAGCTTTTCTTGCCACCATACCTTTCTCCATCAATTAGGAATCTATGCTGTTACTAAACACATTCCTTAAATTGTAGCCATTTGTTGAGTTTTTTTTGGTGTCAAATCTGCATATATATCACCATTGCCTTTGATTTTCTTGACTGTATATCTCTTAAATGTCAACATATACACGTGTGATTTAGTTTACGAAGATTTTTCAATGCCGAGAACCTCGATCTGAGAGTAAAAAAGGCGTAAGGTTCACAATGGTGTAAAATTAAAATGTGATATACCGGGCTCGGATTCGAGTTACAGGAACAAGGGCCAAACCAACCACCCAGGAATGGAATCGCCGAGAGAAAACACTTGACAACCTCCTAGAAGCAGCTTTTCTTGCCACCAGACCTTTCTCCATCAATTAGGAATCTGATGCCGTCACTAAACACAATCCTTAATTTGTAGCCATTTGTTGAGTGTTTTTTTTTGTGTCTAATCCGCATATATATCACCATTGCCCTTGATTTTCTTGACTGTATATCTCTTAAATATCAACATATACACTTGTGATTTAGTTTACGAAGATTTTTCAATGCCGAGAACCTCGATCAGGGAGTAAAAAAGGCGTAAGGTTCACAATGGTGTAAAATTAAAATGGGATATACTGGGCTAGGATTCGAATTACATGAACAAGGGCCAAACCAACCACCCAAGAATGGAATCGTCGAGCGAAAACACTTGACAACCTCCTAGAAGTAGCTTTTCTTGCCACTAGACCTTTTTCCATCAATTAGGAATCTGATGTCGTCACTAAACACATTCCTTAAATTGTAGCAATTTGTTGAGTGTTTTTTTGGGTGTCTAATTCGCATATATATCACCATTGCCCTTGATTTTCTTGACTGTATATCTCTTAAATGTCAACATATACACGTGTGATTTAGTATACGAATATTTTTCAATACCGAGAACCTCGATCAGAGAGTAAAAAAGGTGTAAGGTTCACAATGGTGTAAAATTAAAATGGGATATACCGAGCTAGGATTCGAGTTACAGGAACAAGGGCCAAACCAACCACCCAAGAATGGAATTGTCGAGCGAAAACACTTGACAACCTCCTAGAAGTTTCTTTTCTTGCCACCAGACCTTTCTCCATCAACTAGGAATCTGATGCCGTCACAAAACACATTCCTTAAATTGTAGCCATTTGTTGAGTGGTTTTTTTGGGGTCTAATCCGCATATATCTCACCATTGCCCTTGACTTTCTTGACTGTATATCTCCTAAATGTCAACATATACACGTGTTTTAATTTACGAAGATTTTTCAATGCCGAGAACCTCGATCAGAGAGTAAAAAAGGCGTAAGGTTCACAATGGAGTAAAATTAAAATGGGATATACCGGGCTAGGATTCGAGTTACAGGAACAAGGGCCAAACCAACCACCCAGGAATGGTATCGTCGAGCGAAAACACTGGACGACCTCCTAGAAGCAGCTTTTCTTGCCACCAGACCTTTCTCCATCAATTAGGAATCTGATACCGTCACAAAACACATTCCTTAAATTGTAGCCATTTGTTGAGTGTTTTTTTTTGGTGTCTAATCCGCATATATATATATATATATATATCACCATTTCCCTTGATTTTCTTGACTATATATCTCTTAAGTGTCAACATATACACGTGTGATTTAGTTTACGAAGATTTTTCAATGCCGAAAACCTCGATCAGAGAGTAAAAAAGGCGTAAGGTTCACAATGGTGTAAAATTAAAATGGGATATACCGTGCTAGGATTCGAGTTACAGGAACAAGGGCCAAACCAACCACCCAAGAATGGAATCGTCGAGCGAAAACACTTGACAACCTCCTAGAAGTAGATTTTCTTGCCACCAGACCTTTGTCCATCAATTAGGAATCTGATGCTGTCAATAAACTCATTCCTTAAATTGTAGCCATTTGTTGAGTGTTTTTTTTTGTGTCTAATCCGCATATATATCACCATTGCCCTTGATTTTCTTGACTGTATATCTCTTAAATGTCAACATATACACGTGTGATTTAGTTTACGAAGATTTTTCAATGCCGAGAACCTCGATCAGAGAGTAAAAAAGGTGTAAGGTTCACAATGGTGTAAAACTAAAATTGAATATACCGGGCTAGGATTCGAGTTACTGGAATAAGGGCCAAACCAACCTCCCAAGAATGGAATCGTCGAGCGAAAACACTTGACAACCTCCTAGAAGCAGCTTTTCTTGCCACCAGACCTTTCTCCATCAATTAGAAATCTCATGCCTTCACTAAACACATTCCTTAAATTGTAGCCATTTGTTGAGTGTTTTTTTGGGTTCTAATCCGCATATATATCACCATTGCCCTTGATTTCCTTGACTGCATATCTCTTAAATGTCAACATATACACATGTGATTTAGTTTACGAAGATTTTTCAATGCCGAGAACCTCGATCAGATAGTAAAAAAGGCGTAAGGTTCACAATGGTGTAAAATTAAAATGGGATATACCGGGCTAGGATTCGAGTTACAGGAACAAGGGCCAAACCAACCACTCAAGAATGGAATCGTCGAGCGAAAACACTTGACAACCTCCTAGAAGTAGATTTTCTTGCCACCAGACCTTTGTCCATCAATTAGGAATCTGATGTCGTCACTAAACACATTCCTTAAATTGTAGTCATTTGTTGAGTGTTTTTTTTTGGGTGTCTAATTCGCATATATATCACCATTGCCCTTGATTTTCTTGACTGTATATCTCTTAAATGTCAACATATACACCTGTGATTTAGTTTATGAAGATTTTTCAATACCGAGAACCTCGATCAGAGAGTAAAAAAGGCGTAAGGTTCCCAATGATGTAAAATGAAAATGGGATATATCGGGCTAGAATTCGAGTTACAGGAACAAGGGCCAAACCAACCACCCAAGAATGGAATCGTCGAGCAAAAACACTTGACAACCTCCTAGAAGCAGCTTTTCTTGCCACCAGACCTTTCTCCATCAATTAGGAATCTGATGCCGTCACTAAACACATTCCTTAAATTGTAGCCATTTGTTGAGTTTTTTTTGGTGTCTAATCTGCATATATATCACCATTGCCTTTGATTTTCTTGACTGTATATCTCTTAAATGTCAACATATACACGTGTGATTTAGTTTATGAAGATTTTTCAATGTCGAGAACCTCGATCTGAGAATAAAAAAGGCGTAAGGTTCACAATGGTGTAAAATTAAAATGGGATATACCGGGCTCGGATTCGTGTTACTGGAACAAGGGCCAAACCAACCACCCAAGAATGGAATCGTCGAGCGAAAACACTTGACAACCTCCTAGAAGCAGCTTTTCTTGCCACCATACCTTTCTCCATCAATTAGGAATCTGATGCCGTTACTAAACACATTCCTTAAATTGTAGCCATTTGTTTAGTTTTTTTTGGTGTCAAATCTGCATATATATCACCATTGCCTTTGATTTTCTTGACTGTATATCTCTTAAATGTCAACATATACACGTGTGATTTAGTTTACGAAGATTTTTCAATGCCAAGAACCTCGATCTGAGAGTAAAAAAGGCGTAAGGTTCACAATGGTGTAAAATTAAAATGTGATATACCGGGCTCGGATTCGAGTTACAGGAACAAGGGCCAAACCAACCACCCAGGAATGGAATCGCCGAGAGAAAACACTTGACAACCTCCTAGAAGCAGCTTTTCTTGCCACCAGACCTTTCTCCATCAATTAGGAATCTGATGCCGTCACTAAACACAATCCTTAATTTGTAGCCATTTGTTGAGTGTTTTTCTTTGTGTCTAATCCGCATATATATCACCATTGCCCTTGATTTTCTTGACTGTATATCTCTTAAATATCAACATATACACTTGTGATTTAGTTTACGAAGATTTTTCAATGCCGAGAACCTCGATCAGAGAGTAAAAAACGTGTAAGGTTCACAATGGTGTAAAACTAAAATTGAATATACCGGGCTAGGATTCGAGTTACTGGAATAAGGGCCAAACCAACCTCCCAAGAATGGAATCGTCGAGCGAAAGCACTTGACAACCTCCTAGAAGCAGCTTTTCTTGCCACCAGACCTTTCTCCATCAATTAGAAATCTCATGCCTTCACTAAACACATTCCTTAAATTGTAGCCATTTGTTGAGTGTTTTTTTGGGTTCTAATCCGCATATATATCACCATTGCCCTTGATTTCCTTGACTGCATATCTCTTAAATGTCAACATATACACATGTGATTTAGTTTACGAAGATTTTTCAATGCCGAGAACCTCGATCAAATAGTAAAAAAGGCGTAAGGTTCACAATGGTGTAAAATTAAAATGGGATATACCGGGCTAGGATTCGAGTTACAGGAACAAGGGCCAAACCAACCACTCAAGAATGGAATCGTCGAGCGAAAACACTTGACAACCTCCTAGAAGTAGATTTTCTTGCCACCAGACCTTTGTCCATCAATTAGGAATCTGATGTCGTCACTAAACACATTCCTTAAATTGTAGTCATTTGTTGAGTGTTTTTTTTTGGGTGTCTAATTCGCATATATATCACCATTGCCCTTGATTTTCTTGACTGTATATCTCTTAAATGTCAACATATACACCTGTGATTTAGTTTATGAAGATTTTTCAATACCGAGAACCTCGATCAGAGAGTAAAAAAGGCGTAAGGTTCCCAATGATGTAAAATGAAAATGGGATATATCGGGCTAGAATTCGAGTTACAGGAACAAGGGCCAAACCAACCACCCAAGAACGGAATCGTCGAGCAAAAACACTTGACAACCTCCTAGAAGCAGCTTTTCTTGCCACCAGACCTTTCTCCATCAATTAGGAATCTGATGCCGTCACTAAACACATTCCTTAAATTGTAGCCATTTGTTGAGTTTTTTTTGGTGTCTAATCTGCATATATATCACCATTGCCTTTGATTTTCTTGACTGTATATCTCTTAAATGTCAACATATACACGTGTGATTTAGTTTATGAAGATTTTTCAATGCCGAGAACCTCGATCTGAGAGTAAAAAAGGCGTAAGGTTCACAATGGTGTAAAATTAAAATGGGATATACCGGGCTCGGATTCGAGTTACAGGAACAAGGGCCAAACCAACCACCCAGGAATGGAATCGCCGAGAGAAAACACTTGACAACCTCCTAGAAGCAGCTTTTCTTGCCACCAGACCTTTCTCCATCAATTAGGAATCTGATGCCGTCACTAAACACAATCCTTAATTTGTAGCCATTTGTTGAGTGTTTTTTTTTGTGTCTAATCCGCATATATATCACCATTGCCCTTGATTTTCTTGACTGTATATCTCTTAAATATCAACATATACACTTGTGATTTAGTTTACGAAGATTTTTCAATGCCGAGAACCTCGATCAGAGAGTAAAAAACGTGTAAGGTTCACAATGGTGTAAAACTAAAATTGAATATACCGGGCTAGGATTCGAGTTACTGGAATAAGGGCCAAACCAACCTCCCAAGAATGGAATCGTCGAGCGAAAGCACTTGACAACCTCCTAGAAGCAGCTTTTCTTGCCACCAGACCTTTCTCCATCAATTAGAAATCTCATGCCTTCACTAAACACATTCCTTAAATTGTAGCCATTTGTTGAGTGTTTTTTTGGGTTCTAATCCGCATATATATCACCATTGCCCTTGATTTCCTTGACTGCATATCTCTTAAATGTCAACATATACACATGTGATTTAGTTTACGAAGATTTTTCAATGCCGAGAACCTCGATCAGATAGTAAAAAAGGCGTAAGGTTCACAATGGTGTAAAATTAAAATGGGATATACCGGGCTAGGATTCGAGTTACAGGAACAAGGGCCAAACCAACCACTCAAGAATGGAATCGTCGAGCGAAAACACTTGACAACCTCCTAGAAGTAGATTTTCTTGCCACCAGACCTTTGTCCATCAATTAGGAATCTGATGTCGTCACTAAACACATTCCTTAAATTGTAGTCATTTGTTGAGTGTTTTTTTTTGGGTGTCTAATTCGCATATATATCACCATTGCCCTTGATTTTCTTGACTGTATATCTTTTAAATGTCAACATATACACCTGTGATTTAGTTTATGAAGATTTTTCAATACCGAGAACCTCGATCAGAGAGTAAAAAAGGCGTAAGGTTCCCAATGATGTAAAATGAAAATGGGATATATCGGGCTAGAATTCGAGTTACAGGAACAAGGGCCAAACCAACCACCCAAGAATGGAATCGTCGAGCAAAAACACTTGACAACCTCCTAGAAGCAGCTTTTCTTGCCACCAGACCTTTCTCCATCAATTAGGAATCTGATGCCATCACTAAACACAGTCCTTAAATTGTAGCCATTTGTTGAGTTTTTTTTGGTGTCTAATCTGCATATATATCACCATTGCCTTTGATTTTCTTGACTGTATATCTCTTAAATGTCAACATATACACGTGTGATTTAGTTTATGAAGATTTTTCAATGCCGAGAACCTCGATCTGAGAGTAAAAAAGGCGTAAGGTTCACAATGGTGTAAAATTAAAATGGGATATACCGGGCTCGGATTCGTGTTACAGGAACAAGGGCCAAACCAACCACCCAAGAATGGAATCGTCGAGCGAAAACACTTGACAACCTCCTAGAAGCAGCTTTTCTTGCCACCATACCTTTCTCCATCAATTAGGAATCTGATGCCGTTACTAAACACATTCCTTTAATTGTAGCCATTTGTTGAGTTTTTTTTGGTGTCAAATCTGCATATATATCACCATTGCCTTTGATTTTCTTGACTGTATATCTCTTAAATGTCAACATATACACGTGTGATTTAGTTTACGAAGATTTTTCAATGCCAAGAACCTCGATCTGAGAGTAAAAAAGGCGTAAGGTTCACAATGGTGTAAAATTAAAATGTGATATACCGGGCTCGGATTCGAGTTACAGGAACAAGGGCCAAACCAACCACCCAGGAATGGAATCGCCGAGAGAAAACACTTGACAACCTCCTAGAAGCAGCTTTTCTTGCCACCAGACCTTTCTCCATCAATTAGGAATCTGATGCCGTCACTAAACACAATCCTTAATTTATAGCCATTTGTTGAGTGTTTTTTTTTGTGTCTAATCCGCATATATATCACCATTGCCCTTGATTTTCTTGACTGTATATCTCTTAAATATCAACATATACACTTGTGATTTAGTTTACGAAGATTTTTCAATGCCGAGAACCTCGATCAGAGAATAAAAAAGGCGTAAGGTTCACAATGGTGTAAAATTAAAATGGGATATACCGGGCTAGGATTCGAATTACTGGAAAAAGGGCCAAACCAACCACCCAAGAATGGAATCGTCGAGCGAAAACACTTGACAACCTCCTAGAAGTAGCTTTTCTTGCCACCAGACCTTTTTCCATCAATTAGGAATCTGATGTCGTCACAAAACACATTCCTTAAATTGAGCCATTTGTTGAGTGTTTTTTTGGGTGGCTAATCCGCATATATATCACCATTGCCCTTGATTTTCTTGACTGTATATCTCTTAAATGTCAACATATACACGTGTGATTTAGTTTACGAATATTTTTCAATACCGAGAACCTCGATCAGAGAGTAAAAAAGGCGTAAGGTTCACAACGGTGTAAAATTAAAATGGGATATACCGAGCTTGGATTCGAGTTACAGGAACAAGTGCCAAACCAACCACCCAAGAATGGAATTGTCGATCGAAAACACTTGACAACCTCCTAGAAGTTTCTTTTCTTGCCACCAGACCTTTCTCCATCAACTAGGAATCTGATGCCGTCACAAAACACATTCCTTAAATTGTAGCCATTTGTTGAGTGTTTTTTTTGGGGTCTAATCCGCATATATCTCACCATTGCCCTTGACTTTCTTGACTGTATATCTCCTAAATGTCAACATATACACGTGTTTTAATTTACGAAGATTTTTCAATGCCGAGAACCTCGATCAGAGAGTAAAAAAGGCGTAAGGTTCACAATGGAGTAAAATTAAAATGGGATATACCGGGCTAGGATTCGAGTTACAGGAACAAGGGCCAAACCAACCACCCAGGAATGGTATCGTCGAGCGAAAACACTGGACGACCTCCTAGAAGCAGCTTTTCTTGCCACCAGACCTTTCTCCATCAATTAGGAATCTGATACCGTCACAAAACACATTCCTTAAATTGTAGCCATTTGTTGAGTGTTTTTTTTTTGTGTCTAATCCGCATATATATATATATATATCACCATTTCCCTTGATTTTCTTGACTATATATCTCTTAGGTGTCAACATATACACGTGTGATTTAGTTTACGAAGATTTTTCAATGCCGAGAACCTCGATCAGATAGTAAAAAAGGCGTAAGGTTCACAATGGTGTAAAATTAAAATGGGATATACCGGGCTAGGATTCGAGTTACAGGAACAAGGGCCAAACCAACCACTCAAGAATGGAATCGTCGAGCGAAAACACTTGACAACCTCCTAGAAGTAGATTTTCTTGCCACCAGACCTTTGTCCATCAATTAGGAATCTGATGTCGTCACTAAACACATTCCTTAAATTGTAGTCATTTGTTGAGTGTTTTTTTTTTGGGTGTCTAATTCGCATATATATCACCATTGCCCTTGATTTTCTTGACTGTATATCTCTTAAATGTCAACATATACACCTGTGATTTAGTTTAGGAAGATTTTTCAATACCGAGAACCTCGATCAGAGAGTAAAAAAGGCGTAAGGTTCCCAATGATGTAAAATGAAAATGGGATATATCGGGCTAGAATTCGAGTTACAGGAACAAGGGCCAAACCAACCACCCAAGAATGGAATCGTCGAGCAAAAACACTTGACAACCTCCTAGAAGCAGCTTTTCTTGCCACCAGACCTTTCTCCATCAATTAGGAATCTGATGCCATCACTAAACACAGTCCTTAAATTGTAGCCATTTGTTGAGTTTTTTTTGGTGTCTAATCTGCATATATATCACCATTGCCTTTGATTTTCTTGACTGTATATCTCTTAAATGTCAACATATACACGTGTGATTTAGTTTATGAAGATTTTTCAATGCCGAGAACCTCGATCTGAGAGTAAAAAAGGCGTAAGGTTCACAATGGTGTAAAATTAAAATGGGATATACCGGGCTCGGATTCGTGTTACAGGAACAAGGGCCAAACCAACCACCCAAGAATGGAATCGTCGAGCGAAAACACTTGACAACCTCCTAGAAGCAGCTTTTCTTGCCACCATACCTTTCTCCATCAATTAGGAATCTGATGCCGTTACTAAACACATTCCTTAAATTGTAGCCATTTGTTGAGTTTTTTTTGGTGTCAAATCTGCATATATATCACCATTGCCTTTGATTTTCTTGACTGTATATCTCTTAAATGTCAACATATACACGTGTGATTTAGTTTACGAAGATTTTTCAATGCCAAGAACCTCGATCTGAGAGTAAAAAAGGCGTAAGGTTCACAATGGTGTAAAATTAAAATGTGATATACCGGGCTCGGATTCGAGTTACAGGAACAAGGGCCAAACCAACCACCCAGGAATGGAATCGCCGAGAGAAAACACTTGACAACCTCCTAGAAGCAGCTTTTCTTGCCACCAGACCTTTCTCCTTCAATTAGGAATCTGATGCCGTCACTAAACACAATCCTTAATTTGTAGCCATTTGTTGAGTGTTTTTTTTTTGTGTCTAATCCGCATATATATCACCATTGCCCTTGATTTTCTTGACTGTATATCTCTTAAATATCAACATATACACTTGTGATTTAGTTTACGAAGATTTTTCAATGCCGAGAACCTCGATCAGAGAATAAAAAAGGCGTAAGGTTCACAATGGTGTAAAATTAAAATGGGATATACCGGGCTAGGATTCGAATTACAGGAAAAAGGGCCAAACCAACCACCCAAGAATGGAATCGTCGAGCGAAAACACTTGACAACCTCCTAGAAGTAGCTTTTCTTGCCACCAGACCTTTTTCCATCAATTAGGAATCTGATGTCGTCACAAAACACATTCCTTAAATTGAGCCATTTGTTGAGTGTTTTTTTGGGTGGCTAATCCGCATATATATCACCATTGCCCTTGATTTTCTTGACTGTATATCTCTTAAATGTCAACATATACACGTGTGATTTAGTTTACGAATATTTTTCAATACCGAGAACCTCGATCAGAGAGTAAAAAAGGCGTAAGGTTCACAACGGTGTAAAATTAAAATGGGATATACCGAGCTTGGATTCGAGTTACAGGAACAAGTGCCAAACCAACCACCCAAGAATGGAATTGTCGATCGAAAACACTTGACAACCTCCTAAAAGTTTCTTTTCTTGCCACCAGACCTTTCTCCATCAACTAGGAATCTGATGCCGTCACAAAACACATTCCTTAAATTGTAGCCATTTGTTGAGTGTTTTTTTTGGGGTCTAATCCGCATATATCTCACCATTGCCCTTGACTTTCTTGACTGTATATCTCCTAAATGTCAACATATACACGTGTTTTAATTTACGAAGATTTTTCAATGCCGAGAACCTCGATCAGAGAGTAAAAAAGGCATAAGGTTCACAATGGAGTAAAATTAAAATGGGATATACCGGGCTAGGATTCGAGTTACAGGAACAAGGGCCAAACCAACCACCCAGGAATGGTATCGTCGAGCGAAAACACTGGACGACCTCCTAGAAGCAGCTTTTCTTGCCACCAGACCTTTCTCCATCAATTAGGAATCTGATACCGTCACAAAACACATTCCTTAAATTGTAGCCATTTGTTGAGTGTTTTTTTTTTGTGTCTAATCCGCATATATATATATATATATATATATATATATATCACCATTTCCCTTGATTTTCTTGACTATATATCTCTTAAGTGTCAACATATACACGTGTGATTTAGTTTACGAAGATTTTTCAATGCCGAAAACCTCGATCAGAGAGTAAAAAAGGCGTAAGGTTCACAATGGTGTAAAATTAAAATGGGATATACCGTGCTAGGATTCGAGTTACAGGAACAAGGGCCAAACCAACCACCCAAGAATGGAATCGTCGAGCGAAAACACTTGACAACCTCCTAGAAGTAGATTTTCTTGCCACCAGACCTTTGTCCATCAATTAGGAATCTGATGTCGTCACTAAACACATTCCTTAAATTGTAGTCATTTGTTGAGTGTTTTTTTTTGGGTGTCTAATTCGCATATATATCACCATTGCCCTTGATTTTCTTGACTGTATATCTCTTAAATGTCAACATATACACCTGTGATTTAGTTTATGAAGATTTTTCAATACCGAGAACCTCGATCAGAGAGTAAAAAAGGCGTAAGGTTCCCAATGATGTAAAATGAAAATGGGATATATCGGGCTAGAATTCGAGTTACAGGAACAAGGGCCAAACCAACCACCCAAGAATGGAATCGTCGAGCAAAAACACTTGACAACCTCCTAGAAGCAGCTTTTCATGCCACCAGACCTTTCTCCTGTAGGTCCCGTAATCTGAGGATCGATAACGAACCAAATCACTTGTTTATAGCAAACACGGTTACGTGTGCGGAATCCACGTAACTATGCCAAATCAAACATGTAAAACAATAACGACACGGTATAATCAATGATACACACTCGATTGATTAAACGGGATGAGAACCGATTACAAACTGATACAAACACAGTTTAACAGAATTTTGACAGAGTTTCTTTATGTGTAAGCTCTCATCTACTTTCAACTGTGAAAGCAGATGTGTTTATATAGTCCCTGGGCCCAACAGTCGACGAAACACAAAGTGTCTCGGCGAAACAGAATATGGGCCAAACATTTGGGCTTGAAGCAGCCCAATACACGACGAATCAAGTGTGATTCGTCATGAATGTCGGCGAAACAGACATAATGGACATTGGTCTGTTTCGTCATGATGTGTTCGACGAAACAGACCTGTTTCGTCGAGGTCTGCAACTGTTGCGGTTGTTTCTTCAAACAGACAGCAACAACAGCAACATATAAAGAACTTATAAGACCATTCTACCCTTTGTATGCAACATGCATTGTTCGAATAGCATTACATATTAAACGGAACAAAACTTATCGGACCCAAGTGGATAGGAGGATATCCGACTTGGTCTTCATTCCGTTAAAAGCTCGAACCGAACGTGCCGCGTCCACACAAAAAATGTATCAACAAACTCCCCCTTGGACGCTGCTGTGATGGTTCGACTTCCATGTCTTTCATGTCGGAGGATCTTCAAAGTCTTCACGCGTCGTAAGAAGAAAGTGTATCAACAAACTCCCCTTTTCATTTAGAAAGTGTGTTAACAAACTCCCCCTTAGAATGAACTCTCCATTGAGTTATGCTCGTGAATCTTTTAACTTGTCAAATCTTCAGATCCTTGTGGTGTTGATGAAGGGTCAGCGGCAACTCGATCATTTTATCCTTTGAGTGCCTCCACTTCGTGTCTTCATTCCAAAGCTTGTCATCGAAAATGTTCTCCTCGCCTTTAGCATCTGCACAGGCAAGAAAGCTAAACGCATAATGAGAACAACCGCTTGTATTATAAACAAATTAAACAAACGACACATTTGAGATCAAATCTCAATCAAACACCGACCGACAACAGTTTGAAAGTTTAAAAATTGTTCAATTTTAGTTCTTAACTTTCAAAACTTGTTAACTTCGAAAGATTATGAAGATTTTCACACTGAACAGAATTTGATTAAAATGAACACTTTTCCATTTTGTTTGAGTTTTCAAATGCAAGAACGTTTTAGAAGAAGGTTTCAAGCTTCCGGCAGAAAACACCAAGCAACAACTTCGGCTTAAAAAAAAACGAACTTTACACAAATATACTAAAAGCAAATTTAAAACACGGTAAACTAAACGAAAAAGCGGAAAACTGTTAAAAACACTAAACAACTGTACAAGAGCAATCTTTTTGCGAATCTCAAGGACAAGGAATCATACCAGCTTACGGTCTTAGTCAACATGATTTTGATTTCTGTTTAAAGCTCTGGATAAGTATACTACCTCGATTATCAGTATTGTGGTCCACATAAGCTCAAACTGATCAGACGTAATCATAATTTAAGAGATACGATTAACGGTAAGGATTATACTTACAAGTCGATGTAAATCCACTCACGACACATTCCCGTATCAAGGTATGCACGAGAATTCATCTTACCGATGAGTATACCGATTATCATCTGTTTGACCGTATAAAAATGTGAGAAACTCACTTATTTCATTGAAAACAAGCCCTATGTGATAGAATCACTTATGGATGAGGAACTTGATTTTCAGATGCATGAGGGCACAGGAGCAAGTCCGTGAACAGGTCAGTACTTCCGTACAGCAGAGAGACGAACTTGACTCCCGCAAAGAATCTGTGATAAAATATCACTTATTTTGTTTGGACATGTGATTGTTGATCACTTATTGAGGTCGAATGCAGTATGTACACGTATGTATAGTATCATGGAAGATCTTAGACTTCGTCTCCGTTATTTTTACGGTTTGATACAACCATGATACCCAGATGATAAGCAGCATAAAGACCGAATATTTCAGATCTCGGCAATCTCTCAAACGAGATTTCGGTACTAAGACCATATGCCAATGAATGGTTCCCACCTGACTTAAAGTCTGTTAGGTTTGTATCATCCTGCACATTTTAGTCTGATTGAGAGTGTAGGTCCCCTATTCGTATGGATCTTTCACAGAATTGTCTTTCCAATCAAGAGTGCGGAATCCTCTTGATTAGAATATCACAGAAACAAGTAGAAAACTGAAACAGCAAATCACTTTCAAACCGGGTTTACTATTGATTATCCAACTTGCAGTTTACAATCAATTAAAACCCTAACCAACTCAATTTCGTCCAAACCCTAAAGCTCTCACGAATTCTCTCTCTAAAACTGTTTTGGCTGATTAGCTGATTTTCTGATCAACCTAAACCCTAAAGCCTAACCTTGTTTATATAACACAAGGTTACTACTTGGGCCAAGGTTAAACATCATGGACTGCGAATTGGACAGGCCCAATTCGCCTCCCACATCCCCATAAGTATGGGTTTAGTTAGCCCAAACATTACAACTAACTATTACAAAGCTAAACCCGCTAACCGTTTATCGTTTAACTAATTACAAGATACCCAAAGACCAAATCTAAGCTGTTGTCACAAACATGCACCAACAAACTCCCCCTTGACAATAGCTTCATAAAATAACTTTGTCTTCAGTCATCTTGCAATCTTCATGTATTCTTGCACTGTCTTTGGTCTTTGGATAGCTTCAGCTTCAATAGCTCTGTCAGCAACAGACTCCCCCTAAGCTGATGCATCCAATCACCAAATCTTCAAAAACTTTAGCGTTCGAGTAAAACTCCAGTTCAGCATATGTATAGCAATCTTCAAACTCTTCACTTTGTCTGCAATATAGAAAGGAGGTTCTACCATGCATCCAATCAAACTCTCATCTTCACAGCAACTCAGCAACACAACAACTTCTCAGCAACACACTGCTTCAATCTGTTTACTATAAAACAAACATCTCGAGAAACCATAAGAATTTTTCAACACAGTGAAATAAATTATTATTTTTCAAGAGATTTGTTAAACTGTATCACAGATTAAGCATTCTCAATTCATTACCAACACGCAAAACTTTTTAATCACACACTCTATAACCCGCATGATTTAAAATTTGGAACTCACTTTCCAACACTGTCTCCCCCTATCAGTAACAATTCCTCCAAGAATAACAGTTTTCCGTACGTTAAGAATTTTAAACAGAAAAAGACACTATTTTTGTATTTTTTATATTTTCTGAAAGCAAGTAAATAACAAAAGCAATAAACACTCTATTTTTGTGAGAATCACTGGTAAGAAGATCATATCAGCACAATCAAACTGTTTCACACTATTAGATAATCCTTTATTTAATTTTGCATGAAAAGCAGTCCAAGACGATTACCAGTATGTTTGTCCTCTTAAACAAAATGCATGAACATTTCAAGTACCATTACCGTATGATACATTAAGGTAATATTAATTACTGAAATATTAGCGTGTCCCACTTCAGGATATACCCCCACGATCAAGGTATGCACAAAGATTCATCGTAGTAGGTGAGTATACTGATGTCATCCTTAAAGATATCCTGACAATATCTAGGTCTGCATATAATCTGTTTTATCATGTTTTGATTTTTTAACAACGAACACCCAAATAAATACTAATCAAATCCTGGAAATATAAACAACACACTCTATCATGCAAGTATCTTCCCTACCACATATTTCACAAGTCCAATCCAGATTTCTGAAATCTTAACTGGGAATAGGTTGAGAAGAGAACAGAATAGATCTTTAGGAGAGATGGTATAATATACAAATCAAATGAGTTTTTCTCAATTTGATATAGGTTTCTTGGGTTTCATTTGGGCACTTGAGGGCCTCTTTCGGGTGTAATAGATCTATAGCGCGACAACGTACAGCTAGGTCAGCATGTATCTGGATGCAGCAGAAGCTGTCGTTGCCTAGCACCTCCAGGTCAGCATATATCTGGATGCAGCAGAGGAGGTACACGACTTTTTTCAGAGAAGATTTCAGAATCAGATCAAAATTGTGTGTATCGGGACACATACAGACATTCAAATAGAAATGAGCTAATTCCAAGTGACTTTCTTTCCTGAGGTCATGTACAATTTTAGATCTGAACAGAAAAACAGTCAAGATATCCCCAGATGAAATAACAGTATAAAGACCCAAAACTTCAGATTTTGGCAATCTATCAACGCAAGATTTAAGGTCATTAAACCATACACCACTGATGTGTTCCCCACTCATATACAGTTCATTTAAGTTTATATCACACTGGTAAGTTGATTATTTCATGCTTTTGCCTACTGGTACATCATATGATGAAGCTGCTATCACACTTAAGCATTTTAATTTCAATTTCAGTGTGACAGTCTAACTTGCTGATGTACTATCATTTCTTCTTTTTCACACAGTGATAACTCATTTTTGATTTTCTATTTTTTTATGTTTTTGATTTTTCAATTTTTTTTTTATTTTTGATTTTTAAGAAAAGCAGTAAACTATTTACAAAAATTCTTATGAAAAACCAGTTATTCAAGATTCCTCATCCCGTTGAGTTCAACTAAATGTTCAAAGCGAGCCCTGTCAAATGCTTTAGTATAAAGATCTGCCAGGTTATCTAGTGTGTCGACTCAGCACTTTGAACTTCAATTTAAATCAATCAATATAAATATCAACAATCTCACACCCCCCTTCATGTGCCTAGAGCAGCCATTATCAACATAAGTTGATAATCCTCCTTAGCAGCTCCTGCACACACCAACTAAAAAATTAGTTAGATTGGGGGACCCAAACCTTAATGGTCTTGGGTCGTCCAAATTCACCAACTACTGGAACATCCATCCAATATCCATTACTCCTAACAGGAGTCTTAGATCTCAGACCTGTTGATGGAATTTGATTTTGATTTCCATAAGGTCTCTGGTCCTGAGGGTTCCTATATGTATTTGGACTATTTGACCTTTGGAAATTTTGATTTGGGTATCTTGAATTTTGATTCCAAGAAGCATTATTGTTATAATTTCTAAAGCCATTGTTATAAAAATTTCGACAACCATTATTTTGGTATCGATTTTGATATTGACCTTGACTTCTGAAATTATTTAAATTTCCATTAAAATTGCTTCTAGGTCTCTCGTATCTGCCTGGTGGAGATCTAGGCTGAAATCGAGGTTGATTTCTTTGAAAACGAGGAACTTGTGGAGTTCCTTTTTCAGCCTTATCTACACCAACAGCAACATTCTTTGGTTGCTTAGGAGCAGATTTCTTTTGAGAATTTGAGCCTTTCTCCTCACTATCACCTTCCTTCACTGGTAATTTCCCTCTCTGTTTTTCACTAAGTTTTGCTTCACTCTTTTTGTTAGGACAGCAGCTTGCTACATGTCCCTTGACGTGACATTTGAAGCACGATCTCTTTCTCGAAGACTTCTTAGCTGGAGTCTCTGAGGTAGATCCCTTATCAGATGGTGATGATCCCTTAGATGAACCTTGTTCAGTTTGCTTTATTTCAAATTTTTTCTATGCTCTTATTTTTAGCAAACTCTACATTCGATTCATTTTCAATAACAGCAGTTTCGTTTTTCATATCACTACCTTGAACAAAATTAATCTTTTTAACAAAAGCTTGATTTTTATTCTTAGGCGGTGAATTTTTCTTTTTCAAATCATCACTCTCAGATCCATCACCTTGACTTGATGTGGATGCGAAACTACTTGGTGTAGATGCCATAAAGGTTGCTAGCTCATCATCACTAGGCAGGAATGAATAGTCATGACTAAGAGGAGGTGGAACTTCATTGAAACCATGGAAGCCCACACTGGTCTTGTCATTACTCTTCTTTAACCCACCCATCATGTGTTTCATTACAAAAGATGAATCTCTGAATTGACCTAATTTCTTTTCAAGTTCAACAATTTTGAGTTGTGCATCTGACAGCTCTTTGCATTTATCAGAAATCTCTTTTGTTTTCTCAGCCATCATGTCATGAGCTAAATCTATTACTTGAAGTTTTTCATTTAACTTGCATGTTAAAGCTTCAATTTCAGCTTCACAACCTTTTATCTTCTTCAAGTATGATGATTCATTTCTTTTAACAAAAAAATTTGCTTCTTTTATGTTAGACATCTCACTTACCAGACTTTGGTTTTGTGTTGTCAACCTGGCAACCTCACCCTGTAGTTCACGACATCTCAAACATACAGAATTAGATTGTACCTCTTTCTCATGAACTTCTGAGATTTCATCAGCAACAACCTGTTCAGCTTCACTCTCTTTCCCTACTTCAACATCCACTTTTGCTTCAGCATTGTTCACTTCAGATTCAGCATCACTCACACTAGTTTCAGCCTTATCAACTGGCACTATCTCTGCCATAAATGCCTGAGTGGCACTCTCATTTCTCTGATATCGCTTTTGTAATGCATCCCACATATCCTTTGAATTAGTGTACTTGTTGAAGATATGCTTGATGCTATCAGGTAAGGACATTTTAATTGCAGCCAATGCTCTCTTTTCAGCGTCATACTTCCTTTTATCATCCTCATTCATGTTCACATAGTCTGTTCTACGTTGTCTGCCCTCAAAATCGTGTGTTGGGTTTACGTACCCATCTTCAATACAGATCCACATACGTATATCCTGAGATTCAATGAAGGATTTGAAGTTGTCCTTCCATGTAAGATAATTCTCCACCTTCATCATCTTAGGTGCTTTCAACTTCATCATGTTTGACATTTTAACGTAACTGACTGTTAAAACCGTACAAAATATCTCCGAAAACAGTGGTTACCAAATTACACCTTTAGAATCGTCTCGAAAAGACAAATCCAATGATATATAATGTCAAAAATCGTCTCGAAAAGACAAATCCAATGATATATAAGCGTCGAGAAATTTTTTTTTTTTTTTTACCCTAAAAATCCAAGGTTTTTTTTTTTTTTTTTTTTACCCTAAAAATCCAAGGAATCTAACGGTCCAAACGGTTCTGTCAAACGAGCTACGGATCACTTTCTATTTGCAAAACAGTCAAATTTTCTCGACGCTTGCCAACGAAAATTCCACCCCTTAAATATCCTGCTAAATTCGCTGGTTTTGTTGTTAATTTCGCTGGCCTTTTGTACTGTTAATTTCGCTGATAATTATGCTGTGAATTTCGCTGATATGGTTCGCTGAACAGACAGATCAATTTCGCTGGCTATTTCGCTATTACGACGACCAGTAAAGTCGTCGAAAAATCGTGGTAATTTCGCTGTGGACAATTACACGGTTACCAAAGTCGCCTTTGGATTTTAATAGCCAACAACTTCGCAGATCAGTTAAAATCGCTAGCACAGTTAATTTCGCTGATCAGTCAAGTTCGCCAGATCAGACAAGTTCGCAGATCAGACAATTTCGCCAACCAGTTATTAAGGAAATTCAATCTTTTTCCAAACTTCTGAGATTTTCAAGATTCTGTCAACACTTTCCTGCAGAATCGAAACACCAAAAATATCAGAAATTTCGAAAATCAGTAAGAAACAGAACGAAGAACTTGAAGAACACGAAGAACAATCTTCGAATCTTCAAGAAATTCAAGCGAAAATCCTTCAACACAATCAACCAAAAACTATCCTGAAAACCCTAAAACCTGCAAAACAGCAATCAAACAAACCACAAGATCAAAACAGCCAAAGAATTCGAAAAATTTTATCAAACCAGTAAAAAAAAATTCGAAACCCTAATTGTCAGGTTTAACACAGAATTCGAAAATCTTCCTGTTTCTGCAGCAAACAATCCTGAACCGAGCCTCAAAGAGCCTAATGCTCTGATACCAATTGTAGGTCCCCTATTCGTATGGATCTTTCACAGAATTGTCTTTCCAATCAAGAGTGCGGAATCCTCTTGATTAGAATATCACAGAAACAAGTAGAAAACTGAAACAGCAAATCACTTTCAAACCGGGTTTTTATTGATTATCAATCTTAACGAATTACAATCAATCAAGACCACAAATTCGTCCAAACCCTAGAGCCTTCACGAATTCTCTCACACAAACTGTTTTGGCTAATTAGCTGATTTTCTGATCAACCTAAACCCTAAAGCCTAACCTTGCTTATATAACACAAGGTTACTTCTTGGGCCAAGGTTAAACATCATGGACTGCGAATTGGACAGGCCCAATTCGCCTCCCACATCCCCATAAGTATGGGTTTGGTTAGCCCAAACATTACAACTAACTATTACAAAGCTAAACCCGCTAACCGTTTATCGTTTAACTAATTACAAGATATCCAAAGACCAAATCTAAGCTGTTGTCACAAACATGCACCAACAGAGAGCCTACCGATACATCGTTAGTAGAGATACTTATAATTATTTTTTTTGTTTTTCATTTTGAGCACATTGACCGACCACACCAGTGAACATCATCATTTTCCTTTATCCAAGAAACTCATTTTTGGTTTTTCTATTGTTTTTGAATTTTTCAAACGAAACGACAGAAAGTAAAGACATCTTTTTGGATTTTGAACTTTTGCAATGTTTTTGTATTTTCTTGAAATATCTCCCCCTAAAATTCGCAAAGTTTACGAAAACTAAAATCTTTTTGAATTTTCAGATTTTATAAAGAAAATATTTACAAAAACGATCAGCCAAAGAAGTTTACTCGGGTATCACCTTAATGCCATTAACCAAAAGTAGATAATCAAAACGTGATTTATCAAATGCTTTTGTAAACAGGTCGGCACGTTGGTGATCGGTGGGGACATGAACGACATCGATTAATTTCTTGTCAAAACAATCACGTATGAAGTGATATTTAATGTCGATGTGTTTAGTCTTGGAATGCTGCACAGGATTTCTAGTGATCTGTAAGGCAGCATTATTATCAACAAAAATATGAGTAGATAGGAATTCAAAACCGTAGTCGCGCATTTGTTGTTGTATCCAAAGAACTTGGGAGCAACAACTCGAGGCAGCAATATATTCTGCTTCACATGTTGATGTAGCAACACACGTTTGCTTCTTGCACTGCCACGTGACCAGGCGATTTCCTAAGAACTGACATCCTGCTGTTGTCGATTTGCCATCGATTTTGCATCCACCAAAATCAGAATCACTGTATGCAATTAATTCAAAGCTATCATCCCTAGGGTACCAAAGACCAAGGTCCGGGCATCCCTTCAAATAGCGAAAAATCCTTTTGATAGCTGACTGATGAGAGGCCTTCGGGTTTGCTTGATATCTTGCGAGCAGGCATGTTGGATACATTATGTCAGGTCTCGAAGCAGTGAGATACATGAGAGATCCGATCATGGCACGATAGTATGAGGAGTTGATGCTTTCACCCTTCAAATCCGGAGTAATCCCGTGATTCTGCGGAAGAGGGGTACCAATGGGCGTTGCATCTGACATTTGGAATCGGTTCAAAATGTCACCAACATATTTAGTCTGATGGATGAATATCCTAGACTCTGTTTGTTGAACTTGTAGGCCCAAGAAGAAAGTCATCTCCCCCATTGCGCTCATTTCGAATTTTTCTTGCATAACTCGTTCGAATTGCCTGCACAAAGAATCATTAGTGGAACCAAATATTATATCATCAACATATACCTGCACCAGCAGAAGATCTCCATCTTGTTCCTTGATAAAGAGTGTGCAATCAATAAGACCTCGTCGAAATCCATTTTCCAGAAGATAGTTGGATAAGGTTGCGTACCAAGCCCTAGGTGCTTGATGTAAACCATAAAGAGCTTTGTTTAGCAACCAAACCCGATCGGGGTGAATAGGATCTTCAAAACCTGGAGGCTGTTCTACGTGCACCTCTTCTTGAACTATACCATGAAGAAAAGCACTTTTGACGTCCATCTGGTAAACTTTGAATCCTTTGAAAGAAGCATAAGCTAAGAAGATCCTAATAGCTTCCAGACGTGCAACAGGTGCATAAACTTCATTGTAGTCAATGCCTTCTATCTGGCGAAAACCCTGAACAACCAGTCTCGCCTTGTTGCGAATAACAATTCCACGGTCGTCCTTCTTGCATTTGTAAACCCATCGTGTGCCAATTTTCTTGTAATTATCCGGCTTTTCAACAAGCTTCCAAACACCAAGCTTTTGAAATTGTTGCAGTTCGTCCTGCATGGCTTCAACCCAAGAATTATCTTTTAAAGCTTCCTTCCAAGACTTTGGTTCTTCTTGTGAAACGTAACAAGCAAAGGACCAATCGTTTTGAAGACCAGATTCTCTAATGGCTGAATATAAACCAGCATTCTGGTTATTTCTCAGCTGATTTCGCGTCTGCACACCGCTTTGGACATCTCCTATAATGTTCTGCTGTGGATGGGTATTGTGAATCCTCAATTCAGGATTTTCAGGAACACTAGCATTAATACCCAAATTGTTAAGATTAAGATCAGCAACCAACTCCACACCAGGAATATGAGTGGAAGTGGATGCGTTTCCTTCAGCAGTATCATCATTCTGCACTTGAGGTGTTTCTAAAGAAGTGCCATGAACAGGAACAACCGGGGCAGAAGTTCCTTCAGTCGCATCAAGATGTTCATCATCTTCCGATGACTCAGTAGCATCTTCAAATACCTCATTTTGAACAGTATTGTTAACCGAATTAGAACCTTGAGGGCTAACAATAACAGGTCTTACCAATGGCGAGCCGGCAGCGTTGTCACTATCAAATAACATTTGAACAGCTGCAGATTCTTCATCAAAGGTAGGCAGATTAAAGGAGTCAAATATCCCATCGTAATCGAACATCCAAGGATCACCCGGAGCTCTAACAGGACTTGTATACCTTTGAACCCTTACTTCATTCCAAAGCTCAATCTTTTTGGTGGTCAGATTCCATACACGACAATTTGGAGTTGCATATCCAAGGAAGAAACCTTCGATAGCTTTTGCGCCAAACTTACCATCTGGGTCAATCATGGTACATGGACCGCCAAAGGGTTCAAGGAAAGAAAGATCCGGTTTCCTTTTCTGTAGAAGTTCGAAACAAGTTTTGCCAAGCCTCTTAACTGTAAGAACTCTGTTCAAAGTGTAGCATGCAGTCGACACAGCTTCTGCCCAGAATTGAACAGGAAGCTCCGACTCTACTAACATAGTTCTTGCGGTCTCAATAATCGTGCGATTCTTCCTCTCAGCGACACCGTTTTGTTGTGGAGTATAGCGAGAACTGTATTCATGAAGAATGCCTTTAGAAGTACAGAACTCATCCATCACACGGTTCTTGAATTCAGTTCCATTGTCGCTTCGGATCCTCTTCACTTTCAAAGTGTATAAATTCTCCAACATTGTGAGAAGATCCTTGAGAATTCCAGGAGTGTCACTCTTGTGTGCCATGAAAGCTACCCAAGAAAATCTAGAATAATCATCAGTAACAACAAGACAGTAAGCATCTCCGAATGTTGTCTTGTGCTTCATAGGTCCAAAAAGGTCCATATGAAGACGTTCGAGAGGCATGCTAACAGAATTGATTTTCTTCAGAGGGTGAGATTTCTTTGTTTGTTTCCCTTTCTGGCACGAAACACAGATATCTTGTAAATGAAAACTTCTCACAGGCACACCATTCACAAGATTGTTTTTCACCAAATGGTTCATTTTCCTCAAGTGAATGTGCCCCATTCTTCTGTGCCAAGAAATAGACTCCTTCTCTGTGGCTTTTGAGACAAAACATTGTACTTGCGCAGATGTCGTAATGGCTTGGCTCATGTCAAGAATATAAAGATCATTAATTCTTGGAGCCGATAAGAGAATCCATTCATCAGGAATCTTGAATCCAGGTTTAAGCACATAACAACCGGCATCATCAAAATGCACGGTGAATTTTTTATCGCAGATTTGCGACACACTGAGAAGATTATGATCAAGTTGACGAACATAATTAATGTTTTCGAAGCATACCACACCATTTGAGATCATTCCTTCTCCGGTAATATATCCGCCTTTGTCTCCTGCGAACGCGACATAGCCTCCTCTAATATTTCTCACATCGTACAGAAGCCGTAAGTCGCCCGTCATGTGCCTGGATGCCCCACTATCAACAATCCAATGACTACTGATAGTTCCTCCTGGAACATCCTGCACGCATCATCCAATGATTAGTTAAGGATGGGGACCCAAGCCACAGTGGTCTTGGGTCGTCCCTGAGAATCACGAATAGTGATCTCGATCTGGTGATGATTCTCCAACATAACAGCTCCCCCTGAACTTTCACCTTTCTTAGGTTTCCAAGTTTGTTTTTGTTTACCAGATTCAGTTTTGAAAACAGATTTTGAAACTTCTGGTTTTAAAGATGAACTTGGTTCCCTTGGAATAGATTTGACCTCAGATTTTAAGACCTTTTCTATTTTCTTCACATTTTGATGTCGTTGTTTCGTTTCCTGTTCTTTAACAGTTCTTTTATCATGTTTTGGCGAAACAGAACGACATTGAAGGTGAATCTTTTCAGGTGGTGCTTTCTCAACAAATTTCTCTTTTGGAGTGTTTGAACAATCTTTGATGATGTGTCCAAACTCTCCACATTTAAAACACGTTCTCCTCTCAACAAACTTAGGAGAAACGAATCGACGCTCATATGTCAAACCTGTAGAACCTGAGGTACTTGCCTTTTCATCACACCCGTTTGAATGTTGAGTGTAATTATTTTGACTGTTACGCTTTAAAATCTTGACTTGTTGTACAAAATCAGTGTTTGATTTGTTAGCAAAAATCTCAATTTTATCAGTACCCTCAGATGCCACAAATCTGACATCATTGTTTTTCTTTTGATAACGAGCTCCATTTGTTTCAAATTTTGATTTAGAAACATTTGGCCTTTGAGCTCGTTCAAATGGTTGTTTACCCTTAAGAGCAAAAGGTCGTTGCTTTGTTGGGGATTTTCGATTTCCAAATTGCTTTTTGATTTCAGCCTTAGGAATTGGATCACATTGAGTTACAGTAACTCCCGGAATCGACTTTCCCAAAAACTTACTTGTGTTATTTTCAAAAACGTTATCAATCAATGATGGATTAACATTTTTAATTGGAAAATCATTATCTGAGTAGATGTTAGAATCACCAACCAAAGTATACAACATTTTGTTACTCTTAACAGTAGACACCGGTTTCTTGTCATTTATGACAGGATTAATCACATTTTTGGCAACCTGTTGCACAACAGGAATATGAGGATCACAAAGAATATGATTCTCAATTGGAATTACTATTCCCTTTTTCTTATCAAGTGATTCATCCTTGTCATTTGCATCTGTTTCATCATCAGATGAATCATAGTCCTCAACTGTTGGAGGACTTTGACTCACTGGTGTTGAAGTTTCTGTTTCAACAGATGAGGTTCCCGAGGAGCTGTCCGGTTTGAACCCTAATCCAGTAGTAAGTTCCTCATAATTAAGAGGCACACTGGGTTCAAAACGAGGCATATCCTCTTCATCAGGTGGTGGAGCATAATTGTGTCTCAAAGGGGGCGGACATTTCTTATACCCAACACCACTCTTGTTTTTCTTCAGTTGTTGAACGTCAATAATGTGATCGAGCACAAATCGGGAGTTAGAATAACTCTCCAATTTTTGCTTGATCGCATCGTGCTCGCACTTGGCAATGGCTATTTCCTTTTTGGTTTCCTCAACAAGATTAATGTACTTGTTAATACTAATTTGTTTATGATAAACAACTTTGGTAGTTTCGGAAACACTTTTCTTTAAATTTTCAATTAAAGATTTAAAGTCCTTTTCATTTCTCGTTAAAGCCATGTTTGCCTCTTTACACTTTGACATATCAACAACCAAATGTTGATTGTGACTATGAATTGTGTCACATTCAAGTTTCACTCTATCAAATTCCTGTTTCAAATAAGCACAGTCATTACAAATTCTAGGAGTTTCAGATGTTACCTGACTCGAAGAGGCTGAAACATTTGCCATGAAGGCAGTTTGAAAAGAAAAAGATCCGTCTTCTGAGAAGAACTTCTCCATTTCTTTAGATGCGATCCCAGCCTTCTTAATAAGAACAGATTTCTGAGACTTCAACTCCTCTGCTTCTTTCAACAAATCATCAATAGAACTCGCTTGTTCTTTCACATCACCCACAATAGAACTTTCTTCATCAGAACTCCCAGTATAACCAGAACTATCTTCACTTTCAGAAAATTCTTCTTTATGAACATGCTTGATGTGATTGATGATCTTTGCGTAGCACGCGGCTCCTCCTCCTTCATTATCATTTCCCCCTAATTGTAAAGACCAATTACACCCTTCATCTGTTTGAACAGTCAATGCACGAGTGTTGTTAGATGGTCCAGACTGGTTCTGGTTGTTGGGGTTGTTCACAGCTACTACCCCTTTTTCACGATTGTCTTGAGTGCCTTGATTTGCATTTGAAGTACTTGTCTGATTTCTGAAAGGGTTCTGATTGCCTTGCCTGGGTGGTCGGGTGCACTCACGTTTGAAGTGACCCTTTTCGCCACAATTAAAGCATGTAACCGCCCGCGTCTTTGTCAAACCCGTACTTCGTATCCTGCTTACTTTCCAAGGAACTTCTTCCCGTTCGAGCCATGAAGTCCTTTGCCCTTCTAACTGCACTCGCAAACGCCCACTTTATATCCATCAACTCCATTTCATCACGGTCGATTTGTTGATAATCTTCGTTGGTCATACTGATGTTCCCAATTTGACCTGCAACCAAACCGCAGTAAGCACTGACCATCGTATTAATGAGTTCCGAATGCTCCTTTGCAACTTCAATGCTAACTTTTGAGAGGTTAGAAGTATCAACTTTGATAGTAGTCGTGTCTTGGGGTGGAGGATTGTTGGTATAATGTACTTGTTGTGGTGGTGGTTATGCTTTTGATTTGGATAACGATTGTGACAGATAAGCACCTAAATCAAACTCTGGTTGTGGTGGTGGTTTGAATGGAAACGGAGATGAGTTTGTGTTGGAAACAAACGCCGTTTGAAGCTTAGGCTGCTGAACAGAACTAGAACTTACAGAAGGAGCAAAACCAGGCAAATAAATTTCTGTGTTTTGAGGAGCTCCAATCCGTTTAGCTTTCCGATTTTCTTCTTCGTACTTGTGCTCCAACTTCTGAACAAAACCATAGATAGTTACAGTTTCCCCATCCAGAGCACCAGTATGCTTTAGAAGTTCAATGAATGGACTCCATATAGGAGGTAGAGCATCAGCTAAACGTGCAATCATTTCCACATGACTTACAACAACCTTATAAGAACTCATTTCACTTATCAAATGATAGAAACGAGAAGTCAAATCATTTAGATTTTCATTTTCCAAAGATTGAAATGACTCAAATTCTTTCTTTAAAAGATCATGGAGAATTTTTCTAGAAGCTTCATTTCCTTCTCCTCTTGTTTCCAATGCATCCCATAAAGCTTTTGTGCTCTTACTATAAGAAAATTGATGATAGATGTCTTTATGAAGAGCTTGTGTTAGATAAGCAAACGCCTTCTTCTCTAATTCATAGGCTTTCTTATCTTCTTCAATCATATGAGAAATGCCAGCGGCAGTTGATGCTGCTGCTTCCAGTTCCGGACTACATTCAGTAGTGAAACATGTCCAAAGTTCAACGTTTTGCCCTTGAATGTATGTATGTAAACGACCCTTCCAAGTTGGATAGTCGTTCATATGATTTAGCTTTGGCGGGCGATTGTTGCTTCCCGTCTCACTTTCACTGAGCAATAGATTCTGTATGTTTTGATTTTGATTAGAAACCATTGCCCATTGACTTGCATTTGCTGCTTGTTGTTTTTGAGGCAATTGGTTCATCAAATCGGCAAGTGAAGGCTGATTTTCACTTGGTCTTGCTTCCGAACTCCAATCCCACAGACCTTTGCTACCCATGATTTGTGTATGTATGTTAGTACCTGCACACACACTTGAAAACACAATGTTATGACAGATTTGCAAGTCCTCTGTGTAAAACAGAAGTGTTCTCGACGAAACACTTTCCACGAAACAGGTTTGTTTCGTCGAAATGAATAATGACGAAACAGACTTGTTTCGTCGAAGATATTATGACGAAACAGACTTTGTTTCGTCGAAGATATTATTGACGAAACACAAGTGATTCGTCGACTGTTTGTTTCGTCGATGCTGAGTCTCAGACAGCTGTTTTAAGATATTTAAAATATCTAAACTGACACAAGGTATGTTTTTCTGAGTTAGAGTTTCAATGTTACAAACACAAAAGTCCACTTAATGTATTTTAATGAGTAACACTTTGATTTAAATACAACAAGATCAAATGAACAATTTTATAATGAACTCTATGAAGATATGAAGAACACACACAAGAACAAAGAGTTTCCCGGTAAACTTATGAGTTTTCCGGTGACCGGACAAATTTCCGAAAACACGATAATGCACAAGACTTTCACTAAAAACCCGGTTCAAAGTATAAGCAATAAATCTAACAAGGTTTTTGATAAAACGCTTAGCAAATAACAACAAACAACAGATTTTATGAATATTTTTCCAGAAATATAATTTTTCAAGAACAAATTTTCAGAAAAATACACACAAAAACTTGATAAAAACCGAACAATGTTTGATTTTAAACAAGGATTAGAGCCAAACGCTCTGATACCAATTGTAGGTCCCGTAATCTGAGGATCGATAACGAACCAAATCACTTGTTTATAGCAAACACGGTTACGTGTGCGGAATCCACGTAACTATGCCAAATCAAACATGTAAAATAATAACGACACGGTATAATCAATGATACACACTCGATTGATTAAACAGGATGAGAACCGATTACAAACTGATACAAACACAGTTTAACAGAATTTTGACAGAGTTTCTTTATGTGTAAGCTCTCATCTACTTTCAACTGTGAAAGCAGATGTGTTTATATAGTCCCTGGGCCCAACAGTCGACGAAACACAAAGTGTCTCGACGAAACAGAATATGGGCCAAACATTTGGGCTTGAAGCAGCCCAATACACGACGAATCAAGTGTGATTCGTCATGAATGTCGGCGAAACAGACATAATGGACATTGGTCTGTTTCGTCATGATGTGTTCGACGAAACAGACCTGTTTCGTCGAGGTCTGCAACTGTTGTGGCTGTTTCTTCAAACAGACAGCAACAACAGCAACATATAAACAACTTATAAGACCATTCTACCCTTTGTATGCAACATGCATTGTTCGAATAGCATTACATATTAAACGGAACAAAACTTATCGGACCCAAGTGGATAGGAGGATATCCGACTTGGTCTTCATTCCGTTAAAAGCTCGAACCGAACGTGCCGCGTCCACACAAAAAATGTATCAACATCTCCATCAATTAGGAATCTGATGCCGTCACTGAACACATTCCTTAAATTGTAGCCATTTGTTGAGTTTTTTTTGGTGTCTAATCTGCATATATATCACCATTGCCTTTGATTTTCTTGACTGTATATCTCTTAAATATCAACATATACACGTGTGATTTAGTTTACGAAGATTTTTCAATGCCGAGAACCTCGATCTGAGAGTAAAAAAGACGTAAGGTTCACAATGGTGTAAAATTAAAATGGGATATACCGGGCTCGGATTCGAGTTACTGGAACAAGGGCCAAACCAACCACCCAAGAATGGAATCGTCGAGCGAAAACACTTGACAACCTCCTAGAAGCAGCTTTTCTTGCCACCATACCTTTCTCCATCAATTAGGAATCTGATGCCGTTACTAAACACATTCCTTAAATTGTAGCAATTTGTTGAGTTTTTTTTTGGTGTCTAATCTGCATATATATCACCATTGCCTTTGATTTTCTTGACTGTATATCTCTTAAATGTCAACATCTACACGTGTGATTTAGTTTACGAAGATTTTTCAATGCTGAGAACCTTGATCTGAGAGTAAAAAAGGCGTAAGGTTCACAATGGTGTAAAACTAAAATGTGATATACCGGGCTCGGATTCGAGTTACAGGAACAAGGGCCAAACCAACCACCCAGGAATGGAATCGCCAAGAGAAAACACTTGACAACCTCCTAGAAGCAGCTTTTCTTGCCACCAGACCTTTCTCCATCAATTAGGAATCTGATGCCGTCACTAAACACAATCCTTAATTTGTAGCCATTTGTTGAGTGTTTTTTTTTGTGTCTAATCCGCATATATATCACCATTGCCCTTGATTTTCTTGACTGTATATCTCTTAAATATCAACATATACACTTGTGATTTAGTTTACGAAGATTTTTCAATGCCGAGAACCTCGATCAGAGAGTAAAAAAGGCGTAAGGTTCACAATGGTGTAAAATTAAAATGGGAAATACCGGGCTAGGATTCGAATTACAGGAACAAGGGCCAAACCAACCACCCAAGAATGGAATCGTCGAGCGAAAACACTTGATAACCTCCTAGAAGTAGCTTTTCTTGCCACCAGACCTTTTTCCATCAATTAGGAATCTGATGTAGTCACTAAACACATTCCTTAAATTGTAGCCATTTGTTGAGTGTTTTTTTTGGGTGTCTAATTCGCATATATATCACCATTGCCCTTGATTTTCTTGACTGTATATCTCTTAAATGTCAACATATACACGTGTGATTTAGTTTACGAATATTTTTCAATACCGAGAACCTCGATCAGTGAGTAAAAAAGGCGTAAGGTTCACAATGGTGTAAAATTAAAATGGGATATACCGAGCTAGGATTCGAGTTACAGGAACAAGGGCCAAACCAACCACCCAAGAATGGAATTGTCGAGCGAAAACACTTGACAACCTCCTAGAAGTTTCTTTTCTTACCACCAGACCTTTCTCCATCAACTATGAATCTGATCCCGTCACAAAACACATTCCTTAAATTGTAGCCATTTGTTGAGTGTTTTTTTTTGGTGTCTAATCCGCATATATATATATATATATATATATATATATATATATATATATATATATATATCACCATTTCCCTTGATTTTCTTGACTATATATCTCTTAAGTGTCAACATATACACGTGTGATTTAGTTTACGAAGATTTTTCAATGCCGAAAACCTCGATCAGAGAGTAAAAAAGGCGTAAGGTTCACAATGGTGTAAAATTAAAATGGGATATACCGTGCTAGGATTCGAGTTACAGGAACAAGGGCCATACCAACCACCCAAGAATGGAATCGTCGAGCGAAAACACTTGACAACCTCCTAGAAGTAGATTTTCTTGCCACCAGACCTTTGTCCATCAATTAGGAATCTGATGTCGTCACTAAACACATTCCTTAAATTGTAGCCACTTGTTGAGTGTTTTTTTTGGGTGTCTAATTCGCATATATATCCCCATTGCCCTTGATTTTCTTGACTGTATATCTCTTAAATGTCAACATATACACGTGTGATTTAGTTTATAAAGATTTTTCAATACCGAGAACCTCGATTAGAGAGTAAAAAAGGCGTAAGTTTCACAATGATGTAAAATAAAAATGGGAAATAATGGGCTAGGATTCGATTTACAGGAACAAGGGCCAAACCAACCACCCAAGAATGGAATCGTCGAGCGAAAACACTTGAAAACCTCCGAGAAGCAGCTTTTCTTGCCACCGGATCTTTCTCCATCAATTAGGAATCTGATGCCGTCAATAAACTCATTCCTTAAATTGTAGCCATTTGTTGAGTGTTTTTTTTTTGTATCTAATCCGCATATATATCACCATTGCCCTTGATTTTCTTGACTGTATATCTCTTAAATGTCAACATATACACGTGTGATTTAGTTTACGAAGATTTTTCAATGCCGAGAACCTCGATCAGAGAGTAAAAAACGTGTAAGGTTCACAATGGTGTAAAACTAAAATTGAATATACCGGGATAGGATTCGAGTTACTGGAATAAGGGCCAAACCAACCTCCCAAGAATGGAATCGTCGAGCGAAAACACTTAACAACCTCCTAGAAGCAGCTTTTCTTGCCACCAGACCTTTCTCCATCAATTAGAAATCTCATGCCTTCACTAAACACATTCCTTAAATTGTAGCCATTTGTTGAGTGTTTTTTTGGGGTCTAATCCGCATATATATCACCATTGCCCTTGATTTTCTTGACTGCATATCTCTTAAATGTCAACATATACACATGTGATTTAGTTTACGAAGATTTTTCAATGCCGAGAACCTCGATCAGATAGTAAAAAAGGCGTAAGGTTCACAATGGTGTAAAATTAAAATGGGATATACCTGGCTAGGATTTGAGTTATAGGAACAAGGGCCAAACCAACCACACAAGAATGGAATCGTCGAGCGAAAACCCTTGACAACCTCCTAGAAGCTGCTTTTCTTGCCACCAGACCTTTCTCCATCAATTAGGAATCTGATGCCGTCACTAAACACTTTCCTTAAATTGTAGCCACTTGTTGGGTGTTTTTTTTTGGTGTCTAATTCGCATATATATCACCATTGCCCTTGATTTTCTTGACTGTATATCTCTTAAATGTCAACGAATACACGTGTGAGTAAGTTTACGAAGATTTTTCAATGCTGAGAACCAAGACCAGAGAGTAAAAAAGGCGTAAGGTTCACAATGGTGTAAAATTAAAATGTGATATACCGGGCTAGGATTCGAGTTACAGGAAAAAGGGCCAAACCAACCACCCAAGAATGGAAACGTCGAGCGAAAACACTTGACAACCTCCTAGAAGCAGCTTTTCTTGCCACCAGACCTTTCTCCATCAAATAGGAATCTGATGCCGTCACTAAACACATTCCTTTAATTGTAGCCATTTGTTGAGTGTTTTTTTTGGGGTCTAATCCGCATATATATCACCATTGCCCTTGATTTTCTTGACGGCATATCTCTTAAATGTCAACATATACACATGTGATTTAGTTTACGAAGATTTTTCAATGCCGAGAACCTCGACCAGAGAGTAAAAAAGGCGTAAGGTTCACAATGGTGTAAAATTAAAATGGGATATACCGGGTTAGGATTCGAGTTACAGGAACAAGGGCCAAACCAACCACCCAAGAATGGAATCGTCGAGCGAAAACACTTGACAACGTCCTAACAGCCGCTTTTCTTGCCACCAGACCTATGTCCATCAATTAGGAATCTGATGTCGTCACACAACACATTCCTTAAATTGTAGCCATTTGTTGAGTGTTTTTTTTTGGTGTCTAATTCGCATAGATATCACCATTGCCCGTGATTTTCTTGACTGTATATCTCTTAAATGACCACATATACACGCGTGATTTAGTTTATGAAGATTTTTCAATACCAAGAACCTCGATAAGAGAGTAAAAAGGCGTAAGGTTCACAATGATGTAAAATTAAAATGGGATATACCGGGCTAGGATTCTAGTTACAGGAACAAGGGCCAAACTAACCACCCAAGAATGGAATCGTCGAGCGAAAACACTTGACAACCTCCGAGAAGCAGCTTTTCTTGCCACCAGACCTTTCTCCATCAATTAGGAATCCGATGCCGTCACTAAACACATTCCCTAAATTATAGCCATTTGTTGAGTTTTTTTTGGTGTCTAATCCGCATATATATCACCATTGCCCTTGACTTTCTTGACTGTATATCTCTTAAATGTCAACATATACACGTGTGGTTTAGTTTACGTAGATTTTTCAATGCCGAGAACCTCAATCAGAGAGTAAAAAAGGCGTAAGGTTCACAATGGTGTAAAATTAAAATGGGATATACCGGGCTAGGTTTCGTGTTACAGGAACAAGGGCCAAACCAACCACCCAAGAATGGAATTGTCAAGCGAAAACACTTGACAACCTCCTAGAAGCAGCTTTTCTTGCCACCAGACCTTTCTCCATCAATTAGGAATCTGATGCCGTCACTAAACACATTCCTTAAATTGTAGCCATTTGTTGAGTGTTTTTTTTTTGGTCTAATCCGCATATATATCACCATTGCCCTTGATTTTCTTGACTGCATATCTCTTAAATGTCAACATATACACATGTGATTTAGTTTACGAAGATTTTTCAATGCCGAGAACCTCGATCAGATAGTAAAAAAGGCGTATGGTTCACAATGGTGTAAAATTAAAATGGGATATACCAGGCTAGGATTCTAGTTACAGGAACAAGGGACAAACCAACCACCCAAGAATGGAATCGTCGAGCGAAAACACTTGACAAACTCCAAGAAGCAGCTTTTCTTGCCACCAGACCTTTCTCCATCAATTAGGAATCTGATGTCGTCACTAAACACATTCCTTAAATTGTAGCCATTTGTTTTGTGCTTTTTTTTGGTGTCTAATCCGCATATATTTCACCATTGCCCTTGATTTTCTTGACTATATATCTCTCAAATGTCAACATATACACGTGTGATTTAGTTTACGAAGATTTTTCAATGCCGAGAACCTCGATCAGAGTGTAAAAAAGGCGTAGGGTTCAGAATGGGGTAAAATTAAAATGGGATATACCGGGCTAGGATTCGAGTTATAGGAACAAGGGACCAAACAAACTACCCAAGAATGGAATCGTCGAGCAAAAACACTTGACAACCTCCTAGAAGCAGCTTTTCTTGCCACCAGACCTTTCTCCATCAATTAGGAATCTGATGCCGTCACTATACACATTCCTTAAATTGTAGCCATTTGTTGAGTGTTCTTTTTTTGGTGTCTAATCCGCATATATATCACCATTGCCCTTGATTTTCTTGACTGTATATCTCTTAAATGTCAACATATACACATGTGATTTAGTTTACGGGGATTTTTCAATGCCGAGAACCTCGATCATAGATTAAAAAAGGCGTAAGGTTCACAATGGTGTAAAATTAAAATGGGACATACCGGGCTAGCATTCGAGTTACAGGAACAAGGACCAAACCAACCACCAAAGAATGGAATCGTCGAGCAAAAACACTTAACAACCTCCTAGAAGCAGCTTTTCTTGCCACCAGAACTTTCTTGATCAATTAGGAATTTGATGCCGTCACTAAACACATTCCTTAAATTGTAGCCATTTGTTGAGTTGTTTTTTTTTTTTGGTGTCTAATCCGCATATATATCACCATTGCCCTTGATTTTCTTGACTGTATACGTTTTAAATGTCAACATATACACGTGTGATTTAGTTTACGAAGATTTTTCAATGCCGAGAACCTCGACCAGAGAGTAAAAAAGGCGTAAGGTTCACAATGGTGTAAAATTAAAATGGGTATACCAGGCTAGGATACGAGTTACAGGAACAAGGGCCAAACCAACCACCCAAGAATGGAATCGTCGAGGGAAAACACTTGACAACCTCCTAGAAGCAGCTTTTCTTGCCACCAGACCTATCTCCATCAATTAGGAATCTGATGCCGTCACTAAACACATTCCTTGAATTATAGCCATTTGTTGAGTTGTTTTTTTTTTGTCTCTAATCCGCATATATATCACCATTGCCCTTGATTTTCTTGATTGTATATATCTTAAATGTCAACATATACATGTGTGATTTAGTTTACGAAGATTTTTCAATGCCGAGAACCTCGATAAGAGAGTAAAAAATGCATAAGGTTCTCAATGGTGTAAAATTAAAATGGGATATACCGGGCTAGGATTCGAGTAACCGGAACAAGGGCCAAACCAACCACCAAAGAATGGAATCGTCGAGCGAAGACACTTGAAAACCTCCTAGAAGCAGCTTTTTTTGCCACGAGGCATTTATCCATCAATTAGGAATCTAATGCTGTCACTAAACACAATCCTTAAATTGTAGCCATCTGTTGAGTGTTTTTTTGGTGTCTAATCCGCATATATATATCACCATTGCCCTTGGTTTTCTTGACTGTATATCACTTAAATGTCAACATATACACGTGTGATTTCGTTTACGAAGATTTTTCATTGCCGAGAAACTCGATCAGAGAGTAAAAAAGGCGTAAGGTTCAGAATGGTGTAAAATTAATATAGGATATACCGGGCTAGGATTCGACTTGCAGGAACAAGGGCCAAACCAACCACCAAAGAATGAAATCGTCGAGCGAAAACACTTGACAACCTCCTAGAATAGCTTTTCTTGCCACCAGACATTTCTCCATCAATTAGGAATCTGATGCCGTCACTAAACACATTCCTTAAATTGTAGCCATTTGTTGAGTGTTTTTTTTGGTGTCTAATCCGCATATATATCACCATTTCCCTTTATTTTCTTGACTGTATACCTCTTAAATGTCAACATATACACGTGTGATTTTGTTTACGAAGATTTTTCAATGCCGAGAACCTCGATCAGAGAGTTAAAAAGGCGTAAGGTTCACAATGGTGTAAAATTAAAATTGAATATACCGGGCTAGGATTCGAGTTAATGGAACAAGGGCCAAACCAACCTCCCAAGAATGGAATCATCGAGCGAAAACACTTGACAACCTCCTAGAAGCAGCTTTTCTTGCCATCAGACCTTTCTCCATCAATTAGGAATCTGATGCCGTCACTAAACACATTCCTTAAATTGTAGCCATTTGTTGAGTTGTTTTTTTTAGTGTCTAATCCGCATATATATATCACCATTTCCCTTGATTTTCTTGACTGTATATCTCTTAAATGTCAACATATACACGTGTGATTTAGTTTACGAAGATTTTTCAATGTCGAGAACCTCAATCAGAGAGTAAAAAAGGCGTAAGGTTCACAATGGTGTAAAATTAAAATGGGATATACCGGGCTAGGATTCGAGTTACAGGAACAAGGGCCAAACCAACCACCCAAGAATGGAATCGTCAAGCGAAAACACTTGACAACCTCCTAGAAGCAGCTTTTCTTGCCACCAGACCTTTCTCCATCAATTAGGAATCTGATGCCGTCACTAAACACATTCCTTAAATTGTAGCCATTTGTTGAGTTGTTTTTTTTGTGTCTAATCCGCATATATATCACCATTGCCCTTGATTTTCTTGACTGTATATCTCTTAAATGTCAACATATACACGTGTGATTTAGTTTACGAAGATTTTTCAATGCCGAGAACCTCGATCAGAGAGTAAAAAAGGCATAATGTTCACAATGGTGTAAAATTAAAATGGGATATACCGGGCTAGAATTCGAGTTACCGGAACAAGGGCCAAACCAACCACCAAAGAATGGAATCGTCGAGCGAAGACACTTGACAACCTCCAAGAAGCAGCTTTTCTTGCCACCAGACATTTATCCATCAATTAGGAATCTAATGCCGTCACTAAACACATTCCTTAAATTGTAGCCATCTGTTGAGTGTTTTTTGGGTGTCTAATTCGCATATATATATATCACCATTACCCTTGATTTTCTTGACTGTATATCTCTTAAATGTCAACATATACACGTGTGATTTAGTTTACGAAGATTTTTCAATGCCGAGAACCTCGATCAGATAGTAAAAAAGGCGTAAGGTTCAGAATGGTGTAAAATTAAAACAGGATATACCGGGCTAGGATTCGACTTACAGGAACAAGGGCCAAACCAACCACCAAAGAATGAAATCATCGAGCGAAAACACTTGACAACCTCCTAGAAGTAGCTTTTCTTGCCACCAGACCTTTCTCCATCAATTAGGAATCTGATGCCGTCACTAAACACATTCCTTAAATTATAGCCATTTGTTGAGTTGTTTTTTTTTGGTGTCTAATCCGCATATATATCAACATTGCCCTTGATTTTCTTGACTGTATATCTTTTAAATGTCGACATATACACGTGTGATTTAGTTTACGAAGATTTTTCAATGCCAAGAACCTCGATCAGAGAGTAAAAAAGGCGTAATGTTCACAGTGGTGTAAAATTAAAATTGAATATACCGGGCTAGGATTCGAGTTACTGGAACAAGGGCCAAACCAACCTCCCAAGAATGGAATCGTCGAGCGAAAACACTTGACAACATCCTAGAAGCAGCTTTTCTTGCCACCAGACCTTTCTCCATCAATTAGGAATCTGATGCCGTCACTAAACACGTTCCTTAAATTGTAGCCATTTGTTGAGTGTTTTTTTTGATGTCTAATCCGCATATATATCACCATTTCCCTTTATTTTCTTGACTGTATATCTCTTAAATGTCAACATATACACGTGTGATTTAGTTTACGAAGATTTTTCAATGCCGAGAACCTCAATCAGAGAGTAAAAAAGGCGTAAGGTTCACAATGGTATAAAATTAAAATTGAATATGCCGAGAACTTCGCCATTAGTGTTTTCGCCAACCTGTGTTTTTTAGCCACATACATGATTCCGTCGAATACTATAACACCTTAAACCCGTTAAGTTATTAACTCTGTTAAACTATGCATGTAACCCAGTTAGAATGTAACTTTGTTAAGTAAGTAACTCTATTAGTTGTTAACTCTGTAAGTTAGTTAACAGTGTTAGTGTATTCTTCCGGTTATGTATGTTAATCCTGTTAAGTTTGTTGACCTTGCTAAGTATGTTAACTTTGTTAAACCTGTTAATCCTGTCAAGTATGTTAATAATGAATAACCATGTTATTACAAACTGTGAAGGACATGTATATGAAGCATTAATTGCGTGATCCTGATTAGCTACTTATGTGATACGAGATGATTGCTTAGGCACACTTTGTGACATAGATTGCATGTGAATCGTTACGAACGAAAACTGATTGTAAATACCTGCGTACTATAGGTCGTGATTGATTACTTGTGAGCACATAGTTTAGCATACCGAGCAAACCAAGGTGAGTTCACACTCCTAAGGCATGGGATTCCCGGTGGGTTGGGAATGGGATTGAATAACTACTCGTACTATCATTACTAATAAACTACTTTTTACTGTCCTTGGATTGAAGGGCACGTACGTAAAACCTACGTACACTCATACTTACTACTGTCCTCGGATTGAAGGGCACGTACGTAAAACCTACGTACACTCATACTCGCTACGGTCCTTGGATCAAGAAGGGCACGTACATACACGACTAGTCTAGTAACATACAACATGGGAAGCCCCCACTATTCATCGCAAACAAGTTCGGGGAACCGCGATACGGATTAATACGATACACATGGGAAGCCCCCACAAATCATCGCAAACATGTTCGGGGAACCGCGATACAGATTAATACAATACATGGTTTACGAAATAAACATATGATTTACGAACACTATAACTAAACAACCAACTGTGAACTCGCTCAACTTTGTTGTTGACTCGTTGTTACATGCCTTGCAGGTCGTTAGGTACTTATGGAGCTTGCATTGGAGTGGGAAGAGTCGTTGTGGGACATGGACATCTGTGTGCCATGCTAAACATTTGAAACGTTGAAACTTATGACTTGATTTTAAACATTATGCTTCCGCTTGCAACTTAAACTATGTTTTGTTTAGACACCAATTGTATTGTGTTGGATTTTTCATGCTTGTTCAATATGATTGGTGGCTTGATCCTGGTCAGTCACACCTCCAAGCGGTGATACTCCGCGAGTGGATTTTGGGGGTGTGACAGATTGGTATCAGAGCCATTGGTTATAGTGAACTTGGTTTTAATAAGGGAAAAAGTTTTTTATTAAGACCAGACTATAACCTGAACAGTGCTCAACGATCCACAACGACGCTTCGCTCCACGTGCAAGACTCGACATTCTAGGTGATATGATTTATGTTTACATTGCCTACTTGCTAGATTACATAGAACTTTGCTCATGGTATGCTTAGATAAACGTAACAACTATTGTTTGAAAACACGTGTGTGCTTACTCTCTTCTGTCATTGCACTTTCGCGAACCTTTCTCACTCATGTTTCCTTTGATATGAAGATCATGAGTGGACGCGTTAACATAACTCAAGCCCAGTTGGTAGCTTTAATCACTGAACAAGTTACTGCAACACTCACAGCTGCCCAGGCAGAATGTCAGCATGCTCAGCCACCTGTGTGCACGTTCAAGACGTTCATGGATTGTCGCCCTAGTACTTTCAGTGGCACTGAAGGAGCCGTTGGACTCCTCTACTGGTTCGAGAAGCTCGAGTCGGTTTTCAAAATGTGTGAATGCCCTGAGGCTCGTAGGGTGACGTATGCCACTGGCACTCTCGAAGGCGTTGCTTTGACTTGGTGGAACGCGCAAGTTCAAATGTTAGGGCAGGCAGCTGCAAACGCCACCCCATGGAACGAATTCAAGGAACTGATTAAGCGAGAATACTGTAATCGTGATGACATCCACAAGTTGGAAGTGGAGTTCTTTAACCTGAAGATGACGGGGTCAGAGATAGCGGCGTATACGAAGCGATCTAACGGATTGGCAGTGTTATGTCCAACTATGGTGGATCCTCCCATCAAGAAAATCGAGCTGTACCTCAAAGGCTTAGTCCCAGAGATTCAAAGCCATGTGACTGCTGCTAACCTTGCCACCATCCAGGATGTTACTCGTCTTGCTCATCGTCTTACAGACCAGGCAGTGGAACAGAACAAGCTGCCTAGGCGTATCAGTGCTACTACCACTACTACTACTTCTGCTATTCCCAGTGACAACAAGAAAAAATGGGATGGAGCCCCCAGCAAGGGTTCGACTACAGTTCAATCCCAGGGCTAGCAACGAAAAATTGATGACTATCAAAGCCCTGGTCAGCAATCTTCTGGTAGTCAAGGGCAGGGTGGATATCGAGGAAACCTCCCGAAGTGCAACCAATGCAACAGACACCACAATGGTCAGTGCAACAAGGGTCGTTGTCAGAGGTGTCTCAAGGTGGGTCATGAAGCTAAGGATTGCAGGAGCTTACGACCTACGAATCGGAACCAACAACAACAACCACCAGCTCCACAGAACCAGCAGCAGCAACAGCGAGGCAACAGGGGATGCTTTCAGTGTGGTGCTGAAGGCCACTTCAAGCGGGACTGCCCCCAGTTAAATCAAAATCAGAACAATAACAACAATCAGGGAAATGGAAACAACAATGGGAGTAACAACGGGGGAAACAATGGAAACAATGGTGCCAGGGGTCGAGCGTTCGTGATCGGTCAGGGTGACGCAAGGAATGATCCTAACGTGGTGATGGGTAAGTTCCTTCTCGACGACTTTTATGTTACTGTTTTATTTGATTCGGGTGCCGATACCAGTTATGTGTCTCTAAAAGTTAGTCAAATGCTTAAACGTACCCCAACACTTTTGAACACCAAGCATGTCGTAGAGTTAGCAAATGGTAAAAGTTTAGAGACCACACACATAGTCAAGGGTTGTAATCTCGTCTTAGCTGGTCAGACCTTCTCTATTGACCTTATCCCCATCGTTCTTGGTAGTTTCGACATCGTCATTGGGATGGATTGGTTATCCCAACAGCAGGCAGAGATTCTTTGCAAGGAGAAGATCGTTCGTATTCCCCGTTCTGGTAAAGAACCTCTCGTGATTCAAGACGACAAAAATGGTGCTGTGGTAGGCATCATCTCCTTTCTCAAGGCCCAGAAGTATTTACGAAAGGGCCATACGGCTATTTTAGCACTCGTTACTGATGCATCAATGAAAGAGAAGAAGATAGAGGATATCCCAGTTGTACACGACTTTCTTCAAGTGTTTCCTGAAGACTTACCTGGGCTACCGCCTCATCGCCATGTCAAATTCCAAATCGAGCTAGCACCTGGAGCAGCGCCAATAGCTCGTGCACCGTACCGCTTAGCTCCATCAGAATTGGAAGAACTATCTACACAACTGCAAGAGCTCTTGGACAAGGGTTTCATACATCCTAGCTCTTCGCCCTGGGGAGCTCCAGTATTATTTGTGAAGAAGAAAGACGGTACCTTCCGTATGTGCATAGATTACCGTGAACTAAACAAGGTGACCGTGAAGAATCGCTATCCTCTTCCACGCATTGATGACTTATTCGACCAGTTGCAAGGGTCGAGCTTCTATTCAAAGATTGATGTGAGGTCAGGCTACCATCAACTGAGAGTCTGGGACGAGGACGTCTCCAAAACAGCATTCAGAACACGCTACGGCCACTACGAGTTTCTGGTCATGCCATTCAGGTTAACAAACGCGCCTACAGTCTTCATGGATCTTATGAACAGAGTGTGCAAGCCTTACTTGGATAAGTTTGTGATTGTATTCATCGACGACATTCTGATATACTCTAAGAGTCGGGAGGAACACGAGCAGCATTTACGACTCATTTTGGAACTCCTTCGAGCAGAACAACTGTACGCCAAGTTTTCAAAATGCGACTTCTGGCTTAGTGAAGTCCACTTTCTAGGCCACGTGGTAAACATGGATGGGATTCATGTTGATCCATCTAAGGTAGACTCAATTAAGAACTGGCCTGCACCTCGCACACCAACAGAAATTTGCCAATTCTTGGGTTTGGCAGGTTACTACAGGAGGTTCATCAAGGATTTTCCCAAGATTGCGCAACCTCTCACTTTACTAACTCCGAAAGGAGTCACTTACCGTTGGGGTGAGCCACAAGAATCTGCATTTCAGCACCTAAAGGGTAGTCTTTATAGCGCACCTATTCTCTCATTGCCTGAAGGCACAGACGATTTTGTAGTTTATTGCGACGCATCCATTCAGGGTCTTGGGTGTGTGTTGATGCAACGTGACAAGGTTATTGCGTATGCGTCACGTCAACTTAAAGTTCATGAAAGGAATTACACAACACACGACTTGGAGCTGGGAGCTGTTGTTTTCGCACTTAAGATATGGAGACATTACCTGTACGGTACCAAGTGCACCATCTACACCGATCACAGGAGTCTCGAGCATATCTTCATGCAAAAGGAACTGAATATGCGACAACGTCGATGGGTCAAGCTATTGAAGGATTACGAATGTGCCATCAAGTACCATCCGGGCAAAGCCAATGTTGTGGCCGACGCCCTCAGCCAAAAAGATGCTACACCTAGACGCGTACGTGCTTTACAACTCACCATTCAATCTAGTCTTCCTTCCCAGATACGAGATGCTCAGGCAGAAGCATTGAAACCAGAAAACGTCAGGGCTGAAGCCCTACGCGGCTCAAGGCAACGGTTAGAACAAAAGGAAGACGGTGCCTACTACGTGACAGGACGCATCTGGGTCCCACTCTTTGGCAATCTACGAGAACTTATAATGGATAAAGCACATAAGTCTCGTTACTCGGTACACCCTGGTTCGTATAAGATGTACCATGATCTCAGAATTACATATTGGTGGCCTAGCATGAAAGCCCACATAGCAACTTACGTTAGCAAATGTTTGACTTGTGCGAGAGTCAAGACTGAATATCAGAAAACCATGGGGCCTACTCCAACAACCAGAAATACCACAATGGAAATGGGAGCAAATTTCCATGGATTTTGTTACTGGTCTACCTAGATCTCAACGTGGGAATGATACCATTTGGGTGATCGTGGATCGACTCACAAAATCTGCACACTTTTTGGCTATTAAGGAAACGGATAAGTTCTCCACTCTAGCAGACGTCTACCTTAAGGAAGTTGTCCCGAGGCACGAAGTGCCAACCTCTATTATTTCCGATCATGATGCACGTTTTACTTTTGAACTGTGGCAAGCAATGCACAAGTCCTTTGGCTCACGATTAGACATGAGCACAGCTTATCACCCGCAAACGGATGGGCAGTCTGAACGCACCATCCAAACTCTAGAAGACATGCTTCTTGCATGTGTAATCGATTTCGGCAACGGCTGGGAAAAACACCTCCCTTTGGTGGAGTTTTCGTATAACAACAGTTACCACACCAGCATTCAAGCCGCTCCATTTGAGGCATTGTATGGGCGTAAATGTCGATCACCTCTTTGTTGGGCAGAGGTGGGGGATAGTCAGATCACGGGTCCATAACTTGTAGTAGACACAACGGAAAGAATTGCTCAGACACGGCAACGAATGGCGGCAGCTCGTGACCGTCAGAAAAGTTACGCTAATAAGCGCAGGAAACCACTCGAGTTCCAGGTTGGGGATCGAGTGCTACTCAAAGTCTCACCTTGGAAAGGTGTTGTTCGTTTTGGCAAACGAGGCAAACTCAATCCACGATATGTCGGACCGTTCGAAATCATTGAGAAGATAGGCAAAGTGGCCTACAAACTTAACCTACCCGCAGAACTCAGTGCAGTTCACAACGTTTTTCACGTGTCGAATCTGAAGAAGTGTCTATCAGATGAGACCCTCATAGTTCCTTTGAAGGAGCTCACTATCGACGATCAGTTGCGATTCGTCGAGGAACCAGTTGAAATCATGGACCGGGATGTTAAGGTCCTCAAGCACACCAGAATACCTCTTGTTCGAGTTCGTTGGAACTCCCGTCGTGGCCCAGAGTTTACCTGGGAACGAGAAGATCAAATGAAACTCAAGTATCCCAGTTGTTCGGAAACAGTGCAACCACTACTGAGACAGAAGCTACTGTGGAATTTCAGGAAGAAATTCCAAACCAACGGGGGGATGATGTGACACCCTAGGAAAACCAGGAAACAACACAACATAACTAGCTTCCTCAGTAACCACGTGTTAAATTTCGGGACGAAATTTCTTTCAAGTTGGGGATAATGTGACAACCCGAGTTTTCAAGGTCTCTACTCGATTTAATATGTGTTCATAAAGCGTTGTTTATATATTCTTGGTGTGTATTGCAAGTGTGTTTTATATATACTTGATGTACATTATTTGTGTATGTTTATAATGTGGTGGTGTTAATTTATGTTTTACAATTAAATAAAAGGAACCTTTGTCAAACACCCCCAAACACTCTTGGATGAAAACACATTAGGTGTTTTCGTCCACCTTCAGGCCAACAAAATCAAGTGGGCCTTTGGCCCAGTAACGAGGTGTTATATGTTTTGTTCAAACCTTTGCGTGAAAGATTTCAATCGGCGAAACCCTACTCACTTCTCCTCCCCTTATCACTGTGCGACGGCAAGACTAAGATCTCGAAGCTTTGTACGTATTCGTTGTTCATCCTGCCTGGCTGGTAATCAGCTGTGGATTAGTTATTTGTTTGGTTTCATCAAATACATGTTTGTTGATTATCATACGTTAACTGTAATTGTGGAGTGTTTGATAAGTAACTAGATCTCCGTGTGTTATGTGTTATGTTGGGATTAATCTTGATGGATATGTGATCGCATAGTACTTGATTAGTTTCCAATAATTCTGACTACATGATGCCTGAATGATAATTTTGATTGTACAGATGATTGAGTAAGTAAGCGATTATATTAGTTTTCTGATTGATTGATTGTTTGTGGAAGCGGTCGAAACTGTTAAGTGATGATTAGGGTTGTTTTTGTTATTGGTAACTGTTACTGATGAAGTTGATGCCACAGACCAAAACATAGCAACCGGACGAAAATACAAGGTGTTTTCGTCAAGCTTTATGTCCGACAAAAACCCTTGGGTTTTCGTCAAAAGTGATTTCGCCATTAGTGTTTTCGCCAACCTGTGTTTTCGCCACATACATGATTCCGTCGAATACTGTAACACCTTAAACCCGTTAAGTTATTAACTCTGTTAAACTATGCATGTAACCCTGTTAGAATGTAACTTTGTTAAGTAAGTAACTCTATTAGTTGTTAACTCTGTAAGTTAGTTAACAGTGTTAGTGTATTCTTCCGGTTATGTATGTTAATCCTGTTAAGTTTGTTGACCTTGCTAAGTATGTTAACTTTGTTAAACATGTTAACCCTGTCAAGTATGTTAATGAATAACCATGTTAGTACAAACTGTGAAGGACATGTATATGAAGCATTAATTGCGTGATCCTGATTAACTGCTTATGTGATACGAGATGATTGCTTAGGCACACTTTGTGACATAGATTGCATGTGAATCGTTACGAACGAAAACTGATTGTAAATACCCGCGTACTATAGATCGTGATTGATTACTTGTGAGCACATAGTTTAGCATACCGAGTGTAACACCTGTGTCACTCCAACCATCAAACAAATTCCAAATCAATGAAATATTGTATTTCATACTTGGGATTTGAAAAAAAAATATGTGTTTCGTTTTCACATATCAACTCTTGTTCGATAACAAGCTTTAAATCGTTTTCTGGAGGGTTATACGCGCTCTGATGCGTAGATATAACCAGTTTAATGCAACAAACACTCCGGAATAGTGAAATAGGCTTAACATACCTTAAATAACCTTTACATAACTTAGAAATAAGTTTTGAAGGCTTTGGTATGGCAAAAACAAGTTAATTCGCTTACAGGGACTAAACTTGACAAACTGCGAAAGTAAGCCAATTTGAACTGTAACGAACATTCCGGAACATAACCATAAGTTAAACACACCTCAAATATCCTTTGCATAGCTTAGAAATAGGCTTTGAGAGGTTCGGTGTGCTAAAATAAACTTTTGGGACATTCAGGGACTAAAAGTGTCAAAAAGTGCACAAGTTTGCATTTTTACGCATAACTTACGTTCTGAATACATCCGGACATCCAAAAATTTATATAAGCATGACTATATTATATTTGAGTGTTCGCCTTAAGAAAAATCCATTCGTCGCGTCATTTGGTTCGTTTTTCGCGCTTATGCGCATTCCGTCGTAATTAAGCGAACATCGCGTTCGTACGGCTAAACGAACCGACATCTGAGATATTTTTGAACACATTTTAAGTTCCCTATACTTTAAATTCATTTTAGAGCTTTGAAATGGGGTTAACGGGCCTTAAACGTGTCAAAAATGGCCTAAATACAGTTCAGGGACCAAAACTGTAAATCTGCCAAACTTAACCCCTACGATGCGCAGGGACTTTTGCCCTACGATGCGCAGGGGGTCTTCTGACCAGATGCAATGTTTTTAACAGCAGGTTGCACATGTTTAAACCACACCCACACATCCATAATTGTCTAGTCATCAGATAAGGATGGAATTCTAGTCACCATAAGGTTCCGACAAGTGTACGGGTTGGATTAAGGCACGGTTTCCTTGAAACGATCTTAACGGTGGACCGAATACTATAAATACCCCACCCCCCATTGCTTAAAACCCACTAGAATTCTGATTTTAGGAACTCTAAGTTGAAACCATTGTTTCATACCTGAGATTCTTGAATCAGGATTAGCATTCGGGGACCCTGGGTTAGTATTCTTTCGTTCTTTTCCTTATTTTACTGCTTTTCGAGTCCGAAAGTCAAACTTTGTTTGACTTTCAGCGTTGACCAGTAATGGTCAATGCGAAGTTCGTTTGAACTTCGCAACGTGAGTGTAATCACGTTGGTCATAGTCCCTTGGGACTATGCCCACTGATTACCACGTTGTCTAGAGTCGTAGGGTAGGCGATCTAATAAATCGCCTATACCTTCGAACTCGACCCAGTTTGGTCGATCATTAGGATCCGACCAAATACATTAGGTGACCATAGTAGGTAGGGAATAACCTTCCGAGGTTATACCCTATGGTCGCTTCGTTTAAGTAGTTGTATGATAGGTAGTTTATATGCCTTAGGTAAATTACCAGAATACCCTTTTCATGTATAATTGGTAATTAAGCATATGTAACCTAAACCTTTGTCACATAACAGATTATGTAACATGTTTAGGCATATAACACTTGTCATAGGACTAGTTAGGCGGTCCGAACGCGTTTTACGCGCACGACGCATTAAAGTAGCATAAGCTACCTAAACGGGTCGTAATGGGTCGAAAGCAATTAAGTTAAGTTTCATTTAGTATGTAGGCTTTGTTAAACCATATCATATGAGTTCCTACACTCATTTGGTTTACAAACCCTAATACTACCCAGTCTTCCGATTTAGGTCCGGTTATTAACATAGTTACCTATATTAGGTGCCGTTTGATTTCCGTGATCTCTAGCTTTGCTTGGTGATTATCTTTAGACATCTGAGCAATCTCAAGTGAGTACATAGACCCCTCTTTTACTGTTTTCCAAACTGTTTTGGGGTGAAACACATGTGCCTACTTGTTACTTTCATGCTTTCCTGTTTTCACATCATATACTGGTTATGTTCATTAGTACACTATTAGTACATTGATTTACATGACTTTTCTGCTTCGTATGTTAACTTAGCATACTTGGTACATCATTTTACATTACATTTCATGCTACGTGTGCCCATTGTGTGCATTACTTAGTACAGCTGATTTCATCACATGCTTACATTTTGACATTTGATCATACAAGTTATTACTTATCTTTTGACAAACTAAATGACTATCTATGGTTTTAAACACTGATTTCTCTAAGAACATAAAATAAATGGTTGAATTGTACTTATTTTATGTTCACCAGACCGATTGTTAGTATGATATAGCGCTATAGGATTTGACACCCCATTCCTGTTGGCATGGAATGTCTGAAACCAATTTGTTGCTCCATCCAAATAGGGATTGCCTTTGTGGTATCCTTATAGTCTCAAAGGTGTATTTTGATGCACCAGGTCTGAATGAATTCTTAAATCACACTATTAAAGTATATTTTGATATACTCTCATGTGTGGTATTGTACAAAACCAACATATTTATTTTGTTAATTATCCAAAGCATATTTTGATATGTTACTTACTAAACCAAAAACATAGTTTAATATGTTATTTATCACATCCAAAGCATATTTTGATATGTTACTTATGAAACCAAAACATAGTTTAATATGTTACTTACAAATCCAAAGTATACTTTTGATATGCTACTATAAGGTTATTCGTTTAACTTTACATTACTTACCATACATAAACATTTCTACAATTGTTAAACATAGACATTCTATATTGGTGGTTTGGTTTGATTAAGTGATTAAGTAACGATGCGTGTGTAATATGATACAAACATGGTGGATACGCCGCTGGTACTTCCTATATATAAGTGTTTGTATGGTATTACATGTCGTAGCGTTATTTGAATCATTTCAGTTTGATACATAGAACATTTTATACAAATAACATACTTTTCACAAGACATTGTTTTACAAACAACTTATCTTATACAAACTCATCTTAAATGGTTATTCATTTAACCGTACATTATTTCACTTATTTATACATATCATCTGAACTTATTGTTTTTCAAATGATTTCCAAGACAAAGCAAATTACAAGGTTCATGACTAAACATTTTTCTCAAACATAAGTCATGAATTCTATTTTCACAAAACCTATGTATCTCACCGGCATTTTTATGCTGACGTACCTATTTTCACATGTGTTTTCAGGAGATGAAGCATAGGACTTATCAAGATATACTTAGGCGGACCTGTGCCTTAGTGACTTAAAACGAGACAAGAGCTAGTTAATTTTTGTTATATATTCTTTATTTCTTGTTTAGAACAATGTAACTTTCATGTTTGTTTAATAAAACGAAACTTCAATTGCCATGGATTTGAAACATTAATTCTGTTACAACACTCCCCGATGTTTCCGCCGCGATTTGTTGTTTTACGCGGTCGGGGTGTGACAGAAAAGATGGTATCAGAGCCAATGGTTATAGGGAATTAGGTTATTAGTAATGCTTTGACCTAGTCTATAACTTTCTTAGGACCCTAACGCGAGTTTACTTGCGTTTAGTCATAAAACAATACCGTCACCTATCCTTAGGCGACTATCACAACAAGAACATAAATTTCAAAACCGCTTTGAAAACTAATCATCTGTTCTAGGATGATTGATTACTAGGTTTTGAACTCTCTATTATATGGTTTTGAACCCCTTTGAGTTTTCAAAATTTCGTTAAGGTTTTGGGTTTTAAATAATGTGAACACGTGCAAACTGGAAGGGTGAATGCCTGTATTCTGGGTTTTCTGTCTAGGCAAGCACTTCGTATACATCTCATCAGACGCGAGACCAGTTGTGCTTACCTGGGAATTCTTGGGATGAGTGTTCACTTATAGGCGAGCATGTCTTCACGATACATTATTTTAATCCATTTACTTTGATTAGTCTTTGTGTGTCGTATGTTGCTTTGTAGTAACAAACAAATGACCACTATCCTTGCTTTCATCGGATTTGTTTCATCTCATTCTTTTCGTCTAAATCTCTCACTCGTTTCTTTTCATGTTCCTCTTTTAGAATGCCTCCTCGACGCGACAATCAGATGGCAAATGACGAACTGGCGGCAATCATCGCACAGCAAATGGCTGTTGCCTTCCCAAATCTTTATGCTCAAATGATGCAAGCCATCAACAACAACAATGCTCCATGCAACTTCAAGAGTTTTAACTCGGCTAAACCGCTCAAGTTTAGTGGTTCTGAGGGAGCAACTGGGCTTCTTCAGTGGTTCGAAAGCATTGAGAATACCTTCCGTCATGTTCAGTGTCCTGAAAATCGCAAGGTCGAGTTTTCATCGAGTGTATTTCAGAAGAGGGCTCTTACATGGTGGAACGGGGTGATGAGAGACCGCGGTGCTGAGATTGCATTAGCACAGACTTGGGCTGAGCTTAGGGCTCTTATGATGAAGGAGTTTTGTCCTCGTCATGAACTGCGAGCTTTGGAGAGAGAGTTTGATGATTTGAAGCAAGACAGTGGTGAACATCGAGCCTATACTGACCGTTTTGAAGAATTGAGCCTGCTGTGTCCTGCTATGGTTACTCCTGTGGATAAAGCGATCGAGAAATATACAGATGGTCTTCCTGACCTAGTTCAGGATATCGTTACTGGCAGTAACCCTACTACTGTCAGACAAGCCATTGAACTGTCTGCCACCCTAACTGAATCCCACATCAGAAAGAAAAAGCTGTTTCGGAAAGGCGACCCAAGACCATCCGACAAGACTGCTCAAGTGGAACCAAAGGAAGAACATGCAGAGGTGTCCAAGAAGAAGAAGCGCAAAGCCTCTCAAAACTGCGCTGTATCTGCTCAAGACAAACAGGTTGCACTAAACCAACCAGCACAACCTCGCAAAAGGCAAAACTATGTTGGTACCGCACCTTTGTGCAACAAATGCAACCGTCATCATCTAGCGCAAGAACAGTGTCACAAATGTACCCACTGTGGGCGGTTGGGACATTTGATCAATGTTTGTCGTTTTGCAAATCAAGCTGCTGCAAACCCTGCTGCTGTTCAAGCACGGTTCCCTCCGGGGTCATGTTATAACTGTGGTGACCTTACCCACTACAGGAACAATTGCCCAAGACTTGTTAACGCACCTCCAGCGCGTGGATGAGCATTTAACATCAATAAGGCAAACGGAAACAATGATGCAGCAGTAAACAACTAGTGTTTTGTTATTTCCCTTGGTTGTAATCTTTGACGTTTAAAGACAAGTCAGTTGTTATATAAATAAAAATTCGTCGTTTTTATTTTTGCAAAAACTGATACGATTGTGTGAATGTTTGATACAACCTTATGATGTCAACCCAAATACAAACTACTCGTGTGGTTCTGTCATTTTATGATCACTTGTGATCTCCCCTAGAACCTTAAACACTTGTTTCTTTTAAGAAACAAAGCCAAACTCTTACTAAGAATCCTTCTATCTTCATAAGATAGATTCTTGAAAGATTAAAGTGCCAAATGAAATCCATGGATTGGATTCCTAGTGTGCTTTAATTATCTATACCTAAAGAGAACGAATTAAAGAATCAAGTTAACTAATTATGTGCTTATGTTTTTTTTTTTTTTTTTTTTTTCTTATATGTTTTGTGGTTGTATGTGATCCATCCAAATCCTCATAGAATCTTTCGTATCTCATACGAGAGATTTATAATAGGATATCCAAAGATACTATCTTAAATCCTTAATGGACTTCTACGTAGTAGTCAAGTCCTTTGGGTTTTAAAGTACTATTCTATAAATTGGACCTCTTGCATGGTCTGGTCAAACAGATTGATTTTGAAAATCTGATTAGAAATATCATGTGATGATATAATTTATAAGATCCCTTAGGTGGTCTATTTAAAAAGATCATACGACGATCCAGTTAAGAAGATCATGCGTTGATCTAGTTAAAAGGATCGTTCGTTGATCTAATTAAAAGGACCCTTTGGTGGTCTAGTCAGGTCGCTTCATGTTTATACAATTGATTTTTTTCTCTCTACGCATTATGAAATGAACTGTGCGGACTGGGCAAGGAATTACGTAATTATGGAGGCCTACATAATTATGGAATTCAGTGCACAGAAACCACAGGAAGCTTTGTCATGTGTTAAGACCTATAGTGACAAGAATAATGATACGGGAGAAGTCTTGGACCTCGACCAATGTCATTTATTCTCAATTCTAATCTCAATCATACACCAAGTTTCCTATGATAAGTCTTCATAAGAAACGTTCTTCAGTCCGTAGTTCAAAATTCCATGTTTTACTACTGCAAGGAATTCACTTTGATGGTTAACAAATTCGCTAAGATTCCTAATATGGCCCAGAGTTTTACTTAGGGGTTTAAAGGATCTATTAGAAGGCGAAACTATCACAGCTGTCTTCACAAGTTTCCTCTAAAATTAAATTTCGGGACGAAATTTCCTAAAGTAGGGGAGACTGTAACACCTGTGTCACTCCAACCATCAAACAAATTCCAAATCAATGAAATATTGTATTTCATACTTGGGATTTGAAAAAAAAAATATGTGTTTCGTTTTCACATATCAACTCTTGTTCGATAACAAGCTTTAAATCGTTTTCTGGAGGGTTATACGCGCTCTGATGCGTAGATATAACCAGTTTAATGCAACAAACACTCCGGAATAGTGAAATAGGCTTAACATACCTTAAATAACCTTTACATAACTTAGAAATAAGTTTTGAAGGCTTTGGTATGGCAAAAACAAGTTAATTCGCTTACAGGGACTAAACTTGACAAACTGCGAAAGTAAGCCAATTTGAACTGTAACGAACATTCCGGAACATAACCATAAGTTAAACACACCTCAAATATCCTTTGCATAGCTTAGAAATAGGCTTTGAGAGGTTCGGTGTGCTAAAATAAACTTTTGGGACATTCAGGGACTAAAAGTGTCAAAAAGTGCACAAGTTTGCATTTTTACGCATAACTTACGTTCTGAATACATCCGGACATCCAAAAATTTATATAAGCATGACTATATTATATTTGAGTGTTCGCCTTAAGAAAAATCCATTCGTCGCGTCATTTGGTTCGTTTTTCGCGCTTATGCGCATTCCGTCGTAATTAAGCGAACATCGCGTTCGTACGGCTAAACGAACCGACATCTGAGATATTTTTGAACACATTTTAAGTTCCCTATACTTTAACTTCATTTTAGAGCTTTGAAATGGGGTTAACGGGCCTTAAACGTGTCAAAAATGGCCTAAATACAGTTCAGGGACCAAAACTGTAAATCTGCCAAACTTAACCCCTACGATGCGCAGGGACTTTTGCCCTACGATGCGCAGGGGGTCTTCTGACCAGATGCAATGTTTTTAACAGCAGGTTGCACATGTTTAAACCACACCCACACATCCATAATTGTCTAGTCATCAGATAAGGATGGAATTCTAGTCACCATAAGGTTCCGACAAGTGTACGGGTTGGATTAAGGCACGGTTTCCTTGAAACGATCTTAACGGTGGACCGAATACTATAAATACCCCACCCCCCATTGCTTAAAACCCACTAGAATTCTGATTTTAGGAACTCTAAGTTGAAACCATTGTTTCATACCTGAGATTCTTGAATCGGGATTAGCATTCGGGGACCCTGGGTTAGTATTCTTTCGTTCTTTTCCTTATTTTACTGCTTTTCGAGTCCGAAAGTCAAACTTTGTTTGACTTTCAGCGTTGACCAGTAATGGTCAATGCGAAGTTCGTTTGAACTTCGCAACGTGAGTGTAATCACGTTGGTCATAGTCCCTTGGGACTATGCCCACTGATTACCACGTTGTCTAGAGTCGTAGGGTAGGCGATCTAATAAATCGCCTATACCTTCGAACTCGACCCAGTTTGGTCGATCATTAGGATCCGACCAAATACATTAGGTGACCATAGTAGGTAGGGAATAACCTTCCGAGGTTATACCCTATGGTCGCTTCGTTTAAGTAGTTGTATGATAGGTAGTTTATATGCCTTAGGTAAATTACCAGAATACCCTTTTCATGTATAATTGGTAATTAAGCATATGTAACCTAAACCTTTGTCACATAACAGATTATGTAACATGTTTAGGCATATAACACTTGTCATAGGACTAGTTAGGCGGTCCGAACGCGTTTTACGCGCACGACGCATTAAAGTAGCATAAGCTACCTAAACGGGTCGTAATGGGTCGAAAGCAATTAAGTTAAGTTTCATTTAGTATGTAGGCTTTGTTAAACCATATCATATGAGTTCCTACACTCATTTGGTTTACAAACCCTAATACTACCCAGTCTTCCGATTTAGGTCCGGTTATTAACATAGTTACCTATATTAGGTGCCGTTTGATTTCCGTGATCTCTAGCTTTGCTTGGTGATTATCTTTAGACATCTGAGCAATCTCAAGTGAGTACATAGACCCCTCTTTTACTGTTTTCCAAACTGTTTTGGGGTGAAACACATGTGCCTACTTGTTACTTTCATGCTTTCCTGTTTTCACATCATATACTGGTTATGTTCATTAGTACACTATTAGTACATTGATTTACATGACTTTTCTGCTTCGTATGTTAACTTAGCATACTTGGTACATCATTTTACATTACATTTCATGCTACGTGTGCCCATTGTGTGCATTACTTAGTACAGCTGATTTCATCACATGCTTACATTTTGACATTTGATCATACAAGTTATTACTTATCTTTTGACAAACTAAATGACTATCTATGGTTTTAAACACTGATTTCTCTAAGAACATAAAATAAATGGTTGAATTGTACTTATTTTATGTTCACCAGACCGATTGTTAGTATGATATAGCGCTATAGGATTTGACACCCCATTCCTGTTGGCATGGAATGTCTGAAACCAATTTGTTGCTCCATCCAAATAGGGATTGCCTTTGTGGTATCCTTATAGTCTCAAAGGTGTATTTTGATGCACCAGGTCTGAATGAATTCTTAAATCACACTATTAAAGTATATTTTGATATACTCTCATGTGTGGTATTGTACAAAACCAACATATTTATTTTGTTAATTATCCAAAGCATATTTTGATATGTTACTTACTAAACCAAAAACATAGTTTAATATGTTATTTATCACATCCAAAGCATATTTTGATATGTTACTTATGAAACCAAAACATAGTTTAATATGTTACTTACAAATCCAAAGTATACTTTTGATATGCTACTATAAGGTTATTCGTTTAACTTTACATTACTTACCATACATAAACATTTCTACAATTGTTAAACATAGACATTCTATATTGGTGGTTTGGTTTGATTAAGTGATTAAGTAACGATGCGTGTGTAATATGATACAAACATGGTGGATACGCCGCTGGTACTTCCTATATATAAGTGTTTGTATGGTATTACATGTCGTAGCGTTATTTGAATCATTTCAGTTTGATACATAGAACATTTTATACAAATAACATACTTTTCACAAGACATTGTTTTACAAACAACTTATCTTATACAAACTCATCTTAAATGGTTATTCATTTAACCGTACATTATTTCACTTATTTATACATATCATCTGAACTTATTGTTTTTCAAATGATTTCCAAGACAAAGCAAATTACAAGGTTCATGACTAAACATTTTTCTCAAACATAAGTCATGAATTCTATTTTCACAAAACCTATGTATCTCACCGGCATTTTTATGCTGACGTACCTATTTTCACATGTGTTTTCAGGAGATGAAGCATAGGACTTATCAAGATATACTTAGGCGGACCTGTGCCTTAGTGACTTAAAACGAGACAAGAGCTAGTTAATTTTTGTTATATATTCTTTATTTCTTGTTTAGAACAATGTAACTTTCATGTTTGTTTAATAAAACGAAACTTCAATTGCCATGGATTTGAAACATTAATTCTGTTACAACACTCCCCGATGTTTCCGCCGCGATTTGTTGTTTTACGCGGTCGGGGTGTGACACCGAGCAAACCAAGGTGAGTTCACACTCCTAAGGCATGGGATTCCCGGTGGGTTGGGAATGGGATTGAATAACTACTCATACTATCATTACTAATAAACTACTTTTTACTGTCCTCGGATTGAAGGGCACGTACGTAAAACCTATGTACACTCATACTTACTACTGTCCTCGGATTGAAGGGCACGTATGTAAAACCTACGTAAACTCATACTCGCTACGGTCCTTGGATCAAGAAGGGCACGTACATACACGACTAGTCTAGTAACATACAACATGGGAAGCCCCCACTATTCATCGTAAACATGTTCGGGGAACCGCGATACGGATTAATACGATACACATGGGAAGCCCCCACTAATCATCGCAAACATGTTCGGGGAACCACGATACAGATTAATACAGTACATGGTTTATGAAATAAACATATGATTTACGAACACTATAACTAAACAACCAACTGTGAACTCGCTCAACTTTGTTGTTGACTCGTTGTTACATGCCTTGCAGGTCGTTAGGTACTTATGGAGCTTGAATTGGAGTGGGAAGAGTCGTTGTGGGACATGGACAGCTGTGTGCCATGCTAAACATTTGAAACGTTGAAACTTATGACTTGATTTTAAGCATTATGCTTCCGGTTGCAACTTAAACTATGTTTTGTTTAACACCAATTGTATTGTGTTGGATTTTATATATTACTTACATGCTTGTTCAATGTGATTGGTGGCTTCATCCTGGTCAGTCATGCCTCTAAGCGGTGATACTCCGCGAGTGGATTTTGGGGGTGTGACATTCACATTGGTGTAAAATTAAAATGGGATATACCGGGCTAGGATTCGAGTTACAGGAACAAGGGCGAAACCAACCACCCAAGAATGGAATCGTCGAGCGAAAACACTTGACAACCTCCTAGAAGCAGCTTTTCTTGCCACCAGACCTTTCTCCATCAATTAGGAATCTGATGCCGTCACTAAACATATTCCTTAAATTGTAGCTATTTGTTGAGTGTTTTTTTTGTGTCTAATCCGCATATATATCACCATTGCACTTGATTTTCTTGACTGTATATCTCTTAAATGTCAACATATACACGTGTGATTTAGTTTACGAAGATTTTTCAATGCTGAGAACCTCGATCAGAGAGTAAAAAAGGTATAAGGTTCACAATGGTGTAAAATTAAAATGGGATATACCGGGCTAGGATTCGAGTTACAGGAACAAGGGCCAAACCAACCACCAAAGAATGGAATCGTCGAGCGAAAACACTTGACAACCTCCTAGAAGCAGCTTTTCTTGCCACCAGACCTTTCTCCATCAATCAGGAATCTGATGCCGTCACTAAACACATTCCTTAAATTGTAGCCATTTGTTGAGTGTTTTTTTTGGTGTCTAATCCGCATATATATCACCATTGCCCTTGATTTTCTTGCCTGTATATCTCTTAAATGTCAACATATACACGTGTGATTTAGTTTACGAAGATTTTTCAATGCTGAGAACCTCGATCAGAGAGTAAAAAAGGCGTAAGGTTCACAATGGTGTAAAATTAAAATGGGATATACCGGGCTAGGATTCGAGTTACAGGAACAAGGGCCAAACCAACCACCAAAGAATGTAATCGTCGAGCAAAAACACTTGACAACCTCCTAGAAGCAGCTTTTCTTGCCACCAGACCTTTCTCCATCAATTAGGAATATGATGCCATCACTAAACACATTCCTTAAATTGTAGCCATTTTTTAAGTGTTTTTTTTGTGTGTCTAATCCGCATATATATCACCATTGCCCTTCATTTTCTTGACTGTATATCTCTTAAATGTCAACATATACACGTGTGATTTAATTTACCAAGATTTATCAATGCCGAGAACCTCGATCAGAGAGTAAAAAAGGCCTCAGGTTCACAATGTTGTAAAATTAAAATGTGATATACCTGGCTAGGATTCGAGTTACAGGAACTAGGGCCAAACCAACCACCCAAGAATGGAATCCTCGAGCGAAAACACTTGACAACCTCCTAGAAACAGCTTTTCTTGCCACCAGACCTTTCTCCATCAATTAGGAATCTGATGCCGTCTCGAAACAGATTCCTTAAATTGTAGCCATTTGTTGAGTGTTTTTTTGGTGTCTAATCCGCATATATATCACCATTGCCCTTGATTTTCTTGACTGTATATCTCTTAAATGTCAACATATACATGTGTGATTTAGTTTACGAAGATTTTTCAATGCCAAGAACCTCGATCAGACAGTAAAAAAGGCGTAAGGTTCACAATGGTGCAAAATTAAAATGGGATATACAGAGCTAGGATTCGAGTTACAGGAACAAGGGCCAAACCAACCACCCAAGAATGGAATCGTCAAGCGAAAACACTTGACAACCTCCTAGAAGTAGCTTTTCATGCCACCAGACCTCTCTCCATCAATTAGGAATCTGATGCAGTCACTAAACACATTCCTTAAATTGTAGCCATTTGTTGAGTGTTTTTTTTTGTGTCTAATCCGTATATATATATAACCATAGCCCTTCATTTTCTTGACTGTATATCTCTTAAATGTCAACATATACACGTGTGATTTAGTTTACGAAGATTTTTCAATGACGAGAACCTTGATCAGAGAGTAAAAAAGGCGTAAGGTTCATAATGGTGTAAAATTTAAATGGGATATACCGGGCTAGGATTCGAGTTACAGGAACAAAGGCCAAACCCACAACCCAAGAATGGAACCGTCGAGCGAAAACACTTGACAACCTCCTAGAAACAGCTTTTCTTGCCACTAGACCTTTCTCCATCAATTAGGAATCTGATGTCGTCACTAAACACATTCCATAAATTGTAGCCATTTGTTGAGTGTTTTTTTAGTGTCTAATCCGCATATAAATCACCATTGCCCTTGATTTTCTTGAATGTATATCTCTTAAATGTCAACATATACACGTGTGATTTAGTTTACGAAGATTTTTCAATGCCGAGAACCTCGATCAGTGAGTAAAAAAGTCGCAAGGTTCACAATGGTGTAAAATTAAAATGGGATATACCGGGCTAGGATTCGAGTTACAAGAATAAGGGCCAAACCAACCACCCATAAATGGAATCGTCGAGCGTAAACACTTAACAACCTCCTAGAAGCAGCTTTTCTTGCCACCAGACCTTTCTCCATTAATTAGGAATCTGATGCTGTCACTAAACACATTCCTTAAATTGTAGCCATTTGTTGAGTGTTTTTTTTGGTGTCTAATCCGCATATATATCACCATTACCCTTGAATTTCTTGACTGTATATCTCTTAAATGTCAACATATACATGTGTGATTTAGTTTACGAAGATTTTTCAATGCCAAGAACCTCGATCAGACAGTAAAAAAGGCGTAAGGTTCACAATGGTGTAAAATTAAAATGGGATATACCGAGCTAGGATTCGAGTTACAGGAACAAGGGCCAAACCAACCACCCAAGAATGGAATTGTCAAGCGAAAACACTTGACAACCTCCTATAAGTAGTTTTTTATGCCAACAGACCTCTCTCCATCAATTAGGAATCTGATGCCGTCACTAAACACATTCCTTAAATTGTAGCCATTTGTTGAGTGTTTTTTTTTGTGTCTAATCCGTATATATATATCACCATTGTCCGTCATTTTCTTGACTGTATATCTCTTAAATGTCAACATATACATGTGTGATTTAGTTTACGAAGATTTTTCAATGCCGAGAACCTCGATCAGAGAGTAAAAAAGGCGTAAGGTTCACAATGGTGTAAAATTAAAATGGGATATACCAGGCTAGGATTCGAGTTACAGGAACAAGGGCTAAACCAACCACCCAAGAATGGAATCGTCGAGCGAAAACACTTGACAACCTCCTAGAAGTAGCTTTTCTTGCCACCAGACGTTTCTCAATCAATTAGGAATCTGTTGCCCTCACTAAACACATTCCTTAAATTGTAGCCATTTGATGAGTGTTTTTTTTTTGTGTCTAATACGCATATATATCACCATTACCCTTGATTTTCTTGACTGTATATCTCTTAAATGTCAACGTATATACGTGTGATTTAGTTTACGAATATTTTTCAATGCCGAGAACCTCGATCAGAGAGTAAAAAAGGCGTAAAGTTCAAAAATGGTGTAAAATTAAAATGGGATATACCGGGCTAGGATTCGAGTTACAGGAACATGGGCCAAACCAACCACCTAAGAATGGAATCGTCAAGCGAAAACACTTGACAACCTCCTAGAAGCAGTTTTTCTTGCCACCAAACCTTTCACCCTCAATTAGGAATCTGATGCCGTCACTAAACACATTCCTTAAATTGTAGCCATTTGTTGTGTGTTTTTTTTTTGTTCTAATCCGCATATATATCACCATTGCCCTAGATTTTCTTGACTGTATATCTCTTAAATGTCAACATATACATGTGTGATTTAGTTTACGAAGATTTTTCAATGCCGAGAACCTCGATCAGACAGTAAAAAAGGCGTAAGGTTCACAATGGTGTAAAATTAAAATGAGATATACCGAGCTAGTATTCGAGTTACAGGAACAAGGGCCAAACCAACCACCCAAGAATGGAATCGTCGAGCGAAAACACTTGAGAACCTCCTAGAAGTAGCTTTTCATGCCACCAGACCTCTCTCCATCAATTAGGAATCTGATGCCGTCACTAAACACATTCCTTAAATTGTAGCCATTTGTTGAGTGTTTTTTTTGTGTCTAATCCGTATATATATCACCATTGCCCTTGATTTTCTTGACTGTATATCTTTTAAATGTCAACATATACACGTGTGATTTAGTTTACGAAAATTTTTCAATGCTGAGAACCTCGATCAGAGAGTAAAAAAGGCGTAAGGTTCACAATGGTGTAAAATTAAAATGGGATATAACGGGCTAGAATTCGAGTTACAGGAACAAGGGCCCAACCAACAACCCAAGAATGGAATCGTCGAGCGAAAACACTTGACTATCTCCTAGAAGCAGCTTTTCTTGCCACCTGACCTCTCTCCATCAATTAGGAATCTGATGCCGTCACTAAACACATTCCTTAAATTGTAGCCATTTGTTGAGTGTTTTTTTTTGCTGTCTAATCCGCATATAAATGACCATTGCCCTTGATTTTCTTGACTGTATATCTCTTAAATGTCAACATATACACATGTGATTTAGTTTACGAAGATTTTTCAATGCCCAGAACCTCGATCAGAGAGTAAAAAAGGCGTAGGGTTCACAATGGTGTAAAATTAAAATGGGATATCCCGGGCTAGGATTCGAGTTACAGGAACAAGGGCCAAACCAACCACCCAAGAGTGGAATCGTTGAGCGAAAACACTTGACAACCTCCTAGAAGCAGCTTTTCTTGCCACCAGACCTTTCTCCATCAATTAGGAATCTGATGCCGTCACCAAACACATTCCATAAATTTTAGACATTTGTTGAGTGTTTTTTTTGGTGTCTAATCCGCATATATATCACCATTACCCTTGATTTTCTTGACTGTATATCTCTTAAATGTCAACATATACATGTGTGATTTAGTTTACGAAGATTTTTCAATGCCGAGAGCTCCGATCAGACGGTAAAAAAGGCGTAAGGTTCACAATGGTGTAAAATTAAAATGGGATATACCGGGCTAGGATTCGAGTTACAGGAACAAGGGCCAAACCAACCACCCAAGAATGGAATCGTCGATCGAAAACACATGACAACCTCCTAGATGCAGCTTTTCAAGCCACCAGACCTCTTTCCATCAATTAGGAATCTGATGCCGTCACTAAACACATTCCTTAAGTTGTAGCCATTTGTTGAGTGTTTTTTTGTGTCTAATCCGCATATATATCATCATTGCCCTTGATTTTCTTAACTGTATATCTATTAAATTTCAACATATACAAGTGTGATTTAGCTTACGAAGATTTTTCAATGCTGAGAACCTTGATCAGAGAGTAAAAAAGGAGTAAGGTTCACAATGGTGGAAAATTAAAATGGGATATACCGGGCTTGGATTCGAGTTACAGGAACATGGGCCAAACCAACCACCTAAGAATGGAATTGTCGAGCGAAAACACTTGACAACCTCCTAGAAGCAGCTTTTCTTGCCAGCAGACCTTTCTCCATTAATTAGAAATCTGAAGCTGTCACTAAACACATTCCTTAAATTGTAGCCATTTGTTGAGTGTTTTTCTTTTGGTGTCTAATCCGCATATATATCACCATTGCCCTTCATTTTCTTGACTGCATATCTCTTAAATGTCAACGTATATACGTGTGATTTAGTTTACGAATATTTTTCAATGCCGAGAACCTCGATCAGAGAGTAAAAAAGGTGTAAGGTTCACAAATGGTGTAAAATTAAAATGGGATATACCGGGCTAGGATTCGAGTTACAGGAACATGGGCCAAACCAACCACCCAAGAATGGAATCGTCGATCGAAAACACATGACAACCTCCTAGATGCAGCTTTTCAAGCCACCAGACCTCTTTCCATCAATTAGGAATCTGATGCCGTCACTAAACACATTCCTTAAGTTGTAGCCATTTGTTGAGTGTTTTTTTGTGTCTAATCCGCATATATATCATCATTGCCCTTGATTTTCTTAACTGTATATCTATTAAATTTCAACATATACAAGTGTGATTTAGCTTACGAAGATTTTTCAATGCTGAGAACCTTGATCAGAGAGTAAAAAAGGAGTAAGGTTCACAATCGTGGAAAATTAAAATGGGATATACCGGGCTTGGATTCGAGTTACAGGAACATGGGCCATGTCACACCCCGACCGCGTAAAACAACAAATCGCGGCGGAAACATCGGGGCGTGTTGCAACAGAATTAATGTTTCATAACCATGGATACCAAAGAGTGTTTCGTTTTATTAAACATTGAATAATTACATCGTCTGGAAATCTAAATACACTATTTAAACATAGTCTATCATTGTTATTGAGTCACTAAGGCCTTGTCCAGTCCTATGTGAGCATGCATCTTATCAATCGATATCTTGCAATACCTGAAACATATGTGAAAACGAGGTCAGCAAAGAAATGCTGGCGAGATACATAGGTTTTGTGAAAATAAGATTCATGACTTCTGTTTTAAGAAAATGTTTAGTCATGAACCTTTTAGTTTGCTTTGTCTTTGTAAATCATTTGAAAAATAATAAGTTCGGATGATAAGTATAAATAAGAGAATAATGCATGATTAAATGAATAACCATGTAAAATGAGTTTGTGTAAGATAAGTTGTTTGTAAATCAATGTCTTGTGAAAAGTATGTTACTTGTATAAAATGTTCTATGTCTCAAACTGAAATGATTCAAATAACGCTACAATATGTAATACCATACAAACACTTATATATAGGAAGTACCAGCGGCGTATCCACCATGCTTGTATCATATTACACCCGCATCGTTACTTAATCATTTACTCAAACCAAACCAACCAATGTAAGAAGTCTATGTTTAAATCAATTGTCAAATGTATTGGGTAATATGTCAAAGTGTTCATGTCAAGATGTAAATCATATCAAAATGTCTATGTCAAATATCCATGTCAAATGTCTATGTCAAAATGTCATGTATGGCAAGTGAAATGTCTCAACTAAACCATATGCACAAAAACAAAGTATTGAAGTAAAACTTGGTTTAAATCAAAGTTATGTTTTGTGGGAAATGCATGATCAAATGTCAATCATGTTAAAATGTTTACCCAATCGTTAACCCTTTTTGTAAATTCGTTCTAGTCGTTCTTGTTTTAATTGTGAAACTACTTTATGGTCGATTCTCTAATAACATTCAAACCTTCTTGACGCGTTCCTCGCTCCATCTCGCTCTCGCTCTCGTTCTTAACAAACCCTTACCAAAGGATAAGTTAATAATTACAGATTCAGTCGCTACCCACAACCCCCACACATAACAATGGGTGCAGTAAATAACGGGATTTGTCAGATCCGATGGTACCATAACCTAATACTGGTCGGCTTGATCATTGCTAATGAATGGCATCGGTCATGTAAACTACAACCAACAAGTTTGTTCACTTTTTGAAATTTGTTATTAGTTTTTGAAATCATTGTATTCGTTCTTGAAATCATTGTTAGCGTTCTTGAAATAATTGTAATTGTTCTTGAAACCACATTGTAATTGTTATTGAAATCATTGATAAAGCATTTAGCACATATGAGTCACCCCAAAACAGTTGAAAATAGTAAAAGAGGGGAATAATGTACTCGCCTGGGAGTGCTTAGGAGTCTTGAACAACTACCAAGTAAGCTAGAGGAGTCCCGGAAATCAAACGGTACCTAATATAGGTAACTACATAATTAACCCGGACCTAAATCGGAAGACTGGGTAGCAGGAGGGTTTGTAAGCCAAACGAGTGTAGAGACTCGTGTCATTTGGTTTAACAAAGCCTACATACTAAATGAAACTTAACCTAAGTGTCTACGACCCATTACGACCCGTTTAGGTAGCTTATGCTACTTTAACGCGTCGTGCGCGTGAAACGCGTTCGGACCGTCTAACTAGCCCTATGACAAGTGTTATATGCCTAAACATGTTACATAATCAGTTATGTGACAAAGGTTTAGGTTACATATGCTTAATTACCAATTATACATGAAAAGGGTATTCTGGTAATTTACCTAAGGCATATAAACCACCTATCATACAACTACTCAAACGATGTGACCATAGGGTATAACCTCGGAAGGTTATTCCCTACCTATTATGGTCACCTAATGTATTTGGTCGGATCCTAATGATCGACCAAACTGGGTCGGGTTCGAAGGTATAAGCGATTTATCAGATCGCTTACCCTACGACCCTAGACAACGTGGAAATCAGTAGGCATAGTCCCAAGGGACTATAACCAACGTGATTACACTCACGTTGCGAAGTTCAAACGAACTTCGCATTGACCATTACTGGTCAACGCTGAAAGTCAAACAAAGTTTGACTTTCTGACTCGAAAAGCAGTAAAATAAGGAAAAGAACGAAAGAATACTTACGAAGGGTCCCCGAATGCTAATCCCGATTCAAGAATCTCAGGTATGAAACAATGGTTTCAACTTAGAGGTTCTCAAATCAGAATTCTAGTGATTTTAGCAATGGGGGGTATGGGGTATTTATAGGAATACCCGAACCGTTAAGATCGTTTCATGGAAAACGTGCCTTAATCCCATCCGTACATGTGTTGAAATGTCATGGTGTTTAGGTGTTTAAATTCCATCCATACATGTGTTGAAATGTCATGGTGTTTAGGTGTTTAAATTCCATCCATACATGTGTTGAAATGTCATGGTGTTTAGGTGTTTAAATTCCATCCATACATGTGTTGAAATGTCATGGTGTTTAGGTGTTTAAATTCCATCCATACATGTGTTGAAATGTCATGGTGTTTAGGTGTTTAAATTCCATCCTTATCCGCTGACTAAGCAAGTTAGAATGTGTGGTTGTGAATTAAACAACGGCTAATACATCGAATCTGGTCCCGAATGCGAAAAACGATCCAAATGACGTGACGAATGGATTTTTCTTATGGCGAACACTAAAATAAAATATTTTAGTGCTAACATAATTTTTTGGATGTCCGGATGTATTCAGAACGTAAGTTATGCGCGAAAATGCAAACTTGTGCACTTTTTGACACTTTTAGTCCCTGAATGACCCAAAAGTTTATTTTAGCACACCGAACCCCTCAAAGCCTATTTCTAAGCTATGTAAAGGATATTTATGGTATGTTTAACTTATGGTCATGTTCCGGAAGGTCTGTTACAGTTCAAATTGGCATACTTTCGCAGTTTGTCAACTTTAGTCCCTGTAAGCGATTAAACTTGATTTCGGCAAACCAAACCTTCCAAAACTTATTTCTAAGTTATGTAAAGGTTATTTAAGGTATGTTAATCCTATGTCACTACTCCAGAGTGTTTGTTGCATTAAACTGGTTATATTTACGCATCAGTGCGCGTATAACCTTCCAGAAAGCGATTTAGAGTTTGAAATTGAACAAGAATTGATATGTGCAAATGATACACATATTTTTACAAATCCCAAGTATGAAATATAATATTTCATTGGTTTGGTATTTGTTTGATGGCCGTGGAGGCACAGGTGTTACAGGCCAAACCAACCACCTAAGAATGGAATTGTCGAGCGAAAACACTTGACAACCTCCTAGAAGCAGCTTTTCTTGCCAGCAGACCTTTCTCCATTAATTAGAAATCTGAAGCTGTCACTAAACACATTCCTTAAATTGTAGCCATTTGTTGAGTGTTTTTCTTTTGGTGTCTAATCCGCATATATATCACCATTGCCCTTCATTTTCTTGACTGCATATCTCTTAAATGTCAACGTATATACGTGTGATTTAGTTTACGAATAGTTTTCAATGCCGAGAACCTCGATCAGAGAGTAAAAAAGGTGTAAGGTTCACAAATGGTGTAAAATTAAAATGGGATATACCGGGCTAGGATTCGAGTTACAGGAACATGGGCCAAACCAACCACCCAAGAATGGAATCGTCGAGTGAAAACACTTGACAACCTCCTAGAAGCAGCTTTTCTTGCCACCAGACCTTTATCCATCAATTAGGATTCTGATGCCGTCACTAAACATATTCCTTAAATTGTAGTCATTTGTTGAGTGTATTTTTTTTTTGTGTCTAATCCACATATATATCACCATTACCCTTGATTTTCTTGACTGTATATCTCTTATATGTCAACGTATATACGTGTGATTTAGTTTACGAATATTTTTCAATGCCGAGAACCTCGATCAGAGTGTAAAAAAGGCGTAAGGTTCACAAATGGGGTAAAATTAAAATGGGATATATCGGGATAGGATACAAGTTACAGGAACATGGGCCAAACCAACCACCCTAGACTGGAATCGTCGAGCGAAAACACTTGACAACCTCCTAGAAGCAGCTTTTCTAGCCACCAGACCTTTGTCCATCAATTATGAATCTGATGCCGTCACTAAACACATTCCTTAAATTGTAGCCATTTGTTGTGTGTGTTTTTTTTGGTGTCTAATCAGCATATATATCACCATTGCCCTTGATTTTATTGATTGTATATCTCTTAAATGTCAACATATACATGTGTGATTTAGTTTACGAAGATTTTTCAATGCCGAGAACCTCGATCAGACAGTAAAAAAGGCGTAAGGCTCACAATGGTGTAAAATTAAAATGGGATATATCGAGCTAGGATTCGAGTTACATGAACATGGGCCAAACCAACCACCCAAGAATGGAATCGTCGAGCGAAAACACTTGACAACCTCCTAGAAGCAGCTTTTCATGCCACCAGACCTCTCTCCATCAATTAGGAATCTGATGCCATCACTAAACACATTCCTTAAATTGTAGCCATTTGTTGAGTGTTTTTTTTTTTTGTGTCTAATCCGTATATATATCACCATTGCCCTTGATTTTCTTGATTGTATATCTTTTAAATGTCATATACAGGTGTGATTTAGTTTACGAAAATTTTTCAATGCCGAGAACCTCGATCAGAGAGTAAAAAGGCGTAAGGTTCACAATGGTGCAAAATTAAAATGGGATATATCGGGCTACGATTCGAGTTACAGGAACAAGGGTCAAACCAACCACCCAAGAATGGAATCGTCGAGCGAAAACACTTGACAACCTCCTAGAAGCAGCTTTTCTTGCCACCAGACCTTTCTCTATCAATTAGGAATCTAATGCCGTCAAGAAACACATTCCTAAAATTGTAGCCATTTGTTGAGTGTTTTTTTTGGTGTCTAATCCGCATATATATCACCATTGCTCTTGATTTTCTTGACTGTATATCTCTTAAATGTCAACATATACATGTGTGATTTAGTTTACGAAGATTTTTCAATGCCAAGAACCTCAATCAGACAGTAAAAAAGGCGTAAGGTTCTCAATGGTGTAAAATTAAAATGGGATATACCGAGCTAGGATTCGAGTTACAGGAACAAGGGCCAAACCAACCACCCAAGAATGGAATCGTCGTGCGAAAACACTTGACAATCTCCTAGAAGTAGCTTTACATGCCACCAGACCTCTCTCCATCAATTAGGAATCTGATGCCGTCACTAAACACATTCCTTAAATTGTAGGCATTTGTTGAGTGTTTTTTTTGGTGTCTAATCCGCATATATATCACCATTGCCCTTGATTTTCTTGATTGTATATCTCTTAAATGTCAACATATACCCGTGTGATTTAGTTTACAAAGATTTGTCAATGCCGAGTGTCACACCCCCAAAATCCACCTGCGGAATACCACCGCTTAGAGGCGTGACTGACCAGGATCCAGCCACCAATCATATTGAACAAGCATGTAAGTGATTATAAAATCCAACCAATACAATTGGTGTCCAAACAAAACATAGTTTAAGTTGCAAGCGGAAGCATAACGTTTAAAACCAAAACATAAGTTTAATCGTTTCAAAGTTTAACATGACACACAGCTGTCCATGTCCCACAATGACTCCCTTCCATGCAAGATCCAGCTAAAAACCTATTGACCTGCAAAGCATGTAGTAACGAGTAAACAACAAGTTGAGTGAGTTCACGGTTGGGTGTTCATTTTTAAGTAGTTCCAAAAACAGTTTCCTTTAACTGGCATCCTGCCATGGGGGTTACCCCATAGTTGAAAATGTGATTTGTTTACCCATTTACTCTGGCAATACAGCCGTGGGGGCTACCCCATGTAGTTATATGGCATTTCGGCCGTGGGGGCTACTCCATGCATACACTGGACTCGTTACCATATCGACTGCTGACTGTAGTCATGTTTATGTGCCCTGAACTGTCAATGTCTATCATCATTGACGTGCCCAGATCCATTAGTTCACGCCCGTCCTCTGCGGCACGGTGTGAGGCTTGTCAGACCTAAATAGCGCTATCTAACTAATGACCCGCTCGCCATTGGCCCGGCGATTAAGTCGATATAAAAAGGAGGGACTTCGTGATATAGTTTTGGTCTAGTACGAGTTATCTGTCCATGAGGACGAGGAATTATATTCCTGAACCAATGCTGTCCTACCCAAGAAAGGACGAGGAATCCACGTTCCTTAACCCCATTCCCAACCCCTGGGAATCCCATGCTTTGTAGAGGGTGTGAACTCACCTTGGTTTGCTCGGCAGATACGCAGAAAGGACAATCAAGCTATGTTGTGGTCAACCACGTCCTAACATAGTTGTACCACACGAGTCAGGTTCGTATTCAAGTAGTGCACGTATGTTTTCTACACACATTTGCATACACGTATTGATCATGGCACACACGTATAAATACTTCAGTTAATTAACAGGGCTCAAACACATCCAATAGCCTCATTTACGTAAATAAGCAAAGTCCAAGTGTGCGGCCCAATTAGTTGGGCTCGTAATAGCATGCAAGTCCAAAACAGTGTGCACGCGTATATGGTCTCGTGTCGAGACTAGAGATCTCGAGTCGAGACTGTGCGATCTCGAGTTGTAGCCTACAAGTTCTCGAGTCGCAACTGAGGAGGTCTCGAGTTATGCATGTACTTAGTCGAGACTAGACGGTCTCGAGTCGCAACCGGACCCGCAACCGTGATCTCGAGTCATGCTGCTTGTGTGAGGGAGCTATGGCCTCGGGTTGTCATATGTATGGTCTCGAGTCGCAACAAGACTCGCAACCATGATCTTGAGTTATGCTGTTTTTGTGTCGATGCGGTGTGGTCTCGAGTCGAGACTGTGGGTCTCGACTCCCATCATCTGCTGATTCTACACAGTGTACTATCCAATAGAATTTCCATTTCATGATATGGTGTACTAGCCAATGACAATGCACAAACATGTTTCTTTGTCTAACAATTAACCGAAATGGATCAAACTACAAGTTTTTCAAATATTCAATGCACCTTCAATACATATTCATGTTGTTCATCATACATTCAAGTAGTTCATCATCTTAGGGTTTTTATCACTTTGCAAACATGATCATTTAAATCTTAGTTCTAGCATGCGTTTAACTCAAAACAAGAACATGTATTCATACGATCTATATGTCATGACAACTTTGCATATTATCATCAAAACAACCTTTGTCCTATAACTTTTAACATAAATCGGATGATCATAAGCTTTCCATACTTTCATCATTTAAATATCTTATTAACTCATTATCATACAAGGGTTCATACATGTCACTCATTATTTAATCATTCGAAGCAAGTCACATCATTACACACAAAACACCTAATGAACATCTAAAAACACTAATCGGTTGATATATACTCATAACCTATCATTTGTTTTAACCAAACAATTACAAGGTACTAACCGGCTAGGTGTTGAGGGTATAAAGAATCAATGAACCAACTTCCGAGTGGTGGTCTCGAGCTTGATCCGAGGGTTTCCTTGTTGTTGCCAATTTGAATCCGAGAATGAGAGGAGAAGGATGTTGAGACTTAGGGTTTTAGTGAGAGAGAAAGAGGGAGAGTGTGTGTGAGAGTAAGTGTGAGTTGCCCAAAGAAATGGCAAGGTTGGTTATCATCAAGGATTATATACTTGTTCTAAATTGGTGCACCCTAATGGGCTTTCGGGTAGACTAAAGGGGGTGCATGGCCCAACCGGCCCAACTGTTGCACTGTTCACTCGAGACCGCATGGTCTCGAGTCGGGTCCTTGTGTCTCGGGTTACATAAACACACGCATACATACAAGCACAACACATAATCACATACATTCACTTATATCATTCATTAAACCAACAAGTCAATTAGTCACATAACGTTCAAGCATGTTACATCAAGATCCAACGAAGGGTTCTAACTCACGAGTTGTCACATTATCCCCAAGTTGAAAGAAATTTCGTCCCGAATAGTTGGGGATACTTTTGTTTCTTCTGATCTTCGCGTTCCCAGGTGAACTCTGGGCCGCGACGTGAGTTCCAACGAACTCGAACGAGAGGTATTCTGGTGTTCTTGAGGACCTTAACATCCCGGTCTGTGATTTCAACTGGTTCCTCGACGAATCGTAACTGCTCGTCGATAGTGAGTTCCTTCAGAGGAACTATGTGGGTCTCATCTGACAGACACTTCTTCAGATTCGACACGTGGAAAACGTTGTGAACTGCACTGAGTTCTGCTGGTAAGTTCAGTTTGTAGGCCACTTTGCCTATTTTCTCAATGACTTCGAAAGGTCTGACGTATCGTGGGTTAAGTTTGCCTCGTTTGCCCAAACGAACCATACCCTTCCAGGGTGAAACTTTGAGTAGTACCCGCTCCCCAACCTGGCGCTCAAGTGGTTTCCTGCCCTTATCGGCGTAGACTTTCTGACGGTCACGAGCTGCCGCCATGCGTTGTCGTATTTGAGCAATTCGTTCAGTTGTGTCTACCACATGTTCTGGACCGGTGATCTGACTATCCCCCACCTCTGCCCAACAAAGAGGTGACCGGCATTTACGTCCGTACAATGCCTAAAACGGAGCAGCTTTAATGCTGGTGTGGTAGCTATTATTGTACGAGAATTCCACAAGTGGCAGATGCTTTTCCCAGCTGTTGCCAAAGTCGATTACACATGCACGAAGCATGTCTTCTAAGGTTTGAATAGTGCGCTCGGACTGCCCGTCCGTCTGAGGGTGATACGCTGTGCTCATGTCTAATCGTGAGCCAAAGGATTTGTGCATTGCTTGCCACAGTTCTGAAGTAAAACGTGCATCTCGATCTGAGATGATAAAGGTGGGCACCCCGTGCCTCGAGACAACTTCCTTGAGATATACTTCTGCTAGAGTGGAGAATTTATCCGTCTCCTTGATAGCCAAGAAGTGCGCAGACTTGGTCAGTCGATCCACGATCACCCAAATAGTATCATTTCCGCGTTGGGATCTAGGCAGGCCAGTAACGAAATCCATGGAAATTTGCTCCCATTTCCATTGAGGTATCTCTGGTTGTTGGAGTAGGCCTGAGGGTTTCTGGTATTCCGTCTTGACTCTCGCACAAGTCAAACACTTGCTGACGTAAGTTGCTATGTGGGCCTTCATGCTAGGCCACCAATACGTAGTTTTGATATCGTGGTACATCTTATCTGAACCAGGATGTACCGAGTAGCGAGACTTGTGTGCTTCATCCATCATAAGCTCTCGTAGGTTGCCATAGAGTGGGATCCAAATGCATCCCGTTACGTAGTAAGCACCGTCTTCCTTTTGTTCTAAGCGTTGCCTTGAGCGGCGTAGGGCTTCAGCCCTGACGTTTTCTGGTTTCAATGCTTCTATCTGAGCAGCTTGTATTTGGGAAGGAAGACTAGAATGTATAGTGAGTTATAAAGCTCGCACGCGCTTAGGCGCGGTGTCCTTTCGACTGAGGGCGTCAACCACAACATTGGCCTTGCCCGGGTGATACCTAATCGAGCATTCATAGTCATTCAGTAGTTCGACCCATCTTTGTTGTCGCATATTCAGTTCCTTCTGTTTGAAGATATGCTCGAGGCTCCTGTGGTCGGTGTAGATGGTGCACTTGGTACCGTACAGGTAATGTCGCCATATCTTAAGCACGAAAACAATAGCTCCCAGCTCTAAGTCGTGCGTAGTGTAGTTTCTTTCATGAACTTTGAGTTGGCGTGAGGCGTAGGCTATAACTTTATCTCGTTGCATCAACACACAACCAAGACCCTGGATTGATGCGTCGCAGTAAACCACAAAGTCGTCTGTGCCCTCTGGCAATGAAAGGATAGGTGCGCTGCAAAGTCTATCCTTTAAATGCTGAAATGCTAACTCCTGTGCATTTTCCCAGCGATAAACAACTCCTTTCTGCGTTAGTGAGGTGAGAGGCTGTGTAATCTTAGAGAAATCCTTTATGAATCTCCTGTAGTAACCTGCCAAACCCAAGAATTGGCGAATTTCCGTTGGTGTACGCGGTGCAGGCCAGTTCTTAATCGAGTCTACTTTGGATGGATCAACGTGAATCCCATCCTTGTTTACCACGTGGCCTAGGAAATGGACTTCACGAAGCCATAAGTCGCATTTCGATAACTTTGCGTAAAGCTGTTCCGTTCGAAGGAGTTCCAGAATAAGTCGTAGATGCTGCTCGTGTTCCTCCTGACTCTTAGAATAGATCAGGATGTCATCGATGAAGACTGATGCGTGTGAAGTGTTGTATATTTTAGGTGTATATTTTAAGCCCTTTTTAACACTTATTTTAGCCAAGTTTTAAATTTATAAAACACGATATTTCACTAACACTAAACACACATATGGGCAAGTGCACCCATCGTTGAGTGTAGTATAGCGTTGGTAAGATACCGAGGTCGTCCAAGGACACAAGAGCTTTTAATACCGGTTTATCCTCAACGTCTAATCAAAATAAAAGTTTAGAAAAATGTTTTAAACTAAGAAAAATAAAAACTAACTAAAATGCTGAAAATAAAAATAAAAATAAAACAGATAGACAAGATGAATCACTTGGTTCCGACTCGTATCTAGTATAACCTTTGATTATTTCCGCACTTTTGCACATAATTAAGAGATTATCTTAGTTATTGTAGTAGGCCCCTCTTTTGAAGGTGACGTTACCCTCACCCCAGTAGTTTGAGTCAGCAGGGATACAATCCTAAAGGGGTGGATTATTGGAAGATAATGAATTAAGTTATTAATGCAGTATCGTGGTAGGCCCCGCTTTTGGCGGTGACGTTACCCTCGACTAAGTAGTCTGAGTCAGCAGGGATACAGTCCTAAATAGCCGGGTTATAGTATTAATAGTAGTTAACTTATGAGGGGATCAAAGAGTTTGGACCCCCGCCATCCAATACCGTGAAGTATTGAAGGAGGTCCTACTAAATTTGACCCAGGTCCATTGCAGGACCTCTAAACGCTGAACAATGGCAAGACCTTTACCAAACCGTTCCCTTAACCCCCTACCAGGTAGCCAACATACCTCCATATAGACCGTGGAGATATGAATGGTGAAAATCCTTTATTTTATATAGACAGTAAAATAATGCCAAGACACCACGGACAAACGATAAGGAAAGATCACCTTCAACATAAGTAACTAGTTATTAAAGTCATTAATACAAAACCAAATAAAAAGTGCAAAAGATTAGAAATAAAAAGTATTATACTAGACACTTTGTCTTCACCAAGTGATGTAAGAGACTTAGGCAAACATGGCCTTGATTGTCAAGAACTCTTACGATCAATCTTGGATCCCGAGACGACTCACACACTCTATGATGGACAATGGATGATGGTGGTGGATGATGGTGTTGTGATGGTGGTGGGTGGTGGATGAAGTGTGAGAGAGGTGGTGTGCCAAGGGATGGTTTGAACTTGAGCCAAGCACTCCTATTTATAGCCTGTACAGAAGCCTGGACACGGCCCCGTGTCCGCTGGACACGGCCCCGTGTCCACCCTTTTCTCTTTCTTCATTAATACAGTTTGTCTTTATTAGCTCCACACGCCCCCGTGTCCGCTGGGCACGCCCCCGTGCTTGTCTGACATTCTCTCTCTTCATTAATTGTAATTCGCAATTACAATTAATGCGCCTGCTGTACTTTCGCCACGCCCCCGTGTTCACTGGACACGGCCCCGTGGTGGGCAATAGAAGCTTCTAGAGGTTTGTCTTTTGTGCCAGGGCTGACCATTCTAGACACGGCCCCGTGCTGAGCTGGGCACGCCCCGTGTCGGGCTGGGCACGCCCCGTGTCGGGCTGGGCACAGCCCCATGCTCAGCTGGGCACAGCCCCATGCTCAGCTTTCTTCTTGTTTTTGCTTTGGGAGTTGTTGTCGAGGGGTCGGGCATGCCACGTTTCTTCCTTTTCTTTGTATTTATGTTGGTTTTGGCTGTATATTTGTTCCTTTTGTTCGTTTAAGCTCATTTGATCCTGAAAATACAAAAGGAAGACAAAAGCACACTTTTTCCAACATTAGTACTAAAAAAGGGTTAGTTTTATGTCTTATTTGATGTAATTTATATGTTGCATTTTACACACATCAAATACCCCCACACTTGAATCTTTGCTTGTCCTCAAGCAAAACTCTTTATAATGTGGCTTTACACTCCCAAATGGAATGGGTAGGGAAGAAGGTTTTTGGGCTTGTCATAGAGTGTCGGGATTTCCAAGATTCTTTATTAGATTTTATTTTTATTTATTTACAATCCTATTCGTCATGATTTATTTAAAACTTTTCATAAGATAAATTACTTATTAGGGCATAACATACCATTTTAAAATTCTATTTATATACAAGTTCACATACCTCACGGGGATCACTCAACACTCGGCCGAAAATGTATTTTTGTGGATCACTCGAGAGCGGCATGGAACTTACTCCTACCATAGGCTTGCCAAGCAATCAATCCTCCTCCTTTTTAACTTATATACCTTTGTAAATATCAAGAGGACTTTTTGGGTGAAGGGTTTGGCTTGGGTTAAAGGTAGGTGGTTGGGTTAGTGGTTAGTGGTTAGTAGAAAAAGGGCGAAAAGCGTAACAAGTGTCGGTTTTCGTAAGACTTTTTTTTTTTTTTTTTTTTTTTTGTCATCATTTTTTTTTATGAAGCTATTTTTCAAACAAAGTCATTGTTGATAAACTTGTTTGTTTATTTGCTTTTGCTTCATAATCAACTTTTTCTCTCTCTTTTTTTTTTTTTTTTTTTTTTTTTTTTTTAATAGTCATACGAAAAACCGAACTTGTTACTAAAATAAAGGGTTAAAAATGAAAAAGGTTTTGGTGGGTAAAAAGGGTGTTTGGTTTGGGTTATGAAATGAAAAGGTTTAGGCTCAAAGGGGCTAACTAGGGGGATTTTGGGTAGGTGGTAAAAAAAAAAAAGAAAAATAATGGTGTAGAAATAAAAAGGGTTAGTCCTAATGCCTCCATCATTTACTTACTCGGGTTTAAGTTGGTAAGGACCGGGAATGTATTGTCATGGCAAGTTCTAGAGTCGTAAGAACCAAGCGGCTATTCACACAAGAAACGAAAGATGAGCATTTAATTTAAAGGTATATATTTGTATGCTCAATAAAGGCTCAAAACTCACTTTTGTGGGAATGGGTTTTTATGTGATCAAGTATATATAATTAAATTTTAACTAAGCTTGTCATGCCTTTTCATAATTTTCTTATGTTGGTTCTTTTTATCACGACGCTATCGGTTGTAAATTTGTAAAAATATAACCTTTTTAGAATTTTGAAATTCCCAAATTAAACCTAGACAAGTAAAAAAAATGAAAATTTTTGAAAAAATTTGGGGTGATTAGCGATTCCAATAGAGTTTTGTGTAAGGCTTGTATTTAGGACTTGCAAGATTCAAGGTTTTAGCATCCCCCCCACACTTAAATTACACATTGTCCTCAATGTGTCCCAAAAATAAGTTTTTAGGCTGATTAAATGTGTAAAAATGGGTTAAAAACAAGATTTTATGGTACTGGGTAGCTGAACACGGGGTGGTGTTGGCTGAGCACGGCCCAGTGTCCAGACTGCCAGTGCCAAAAGTAAACAGAAGGCTGGGCACGGGGGCGTGTTCAGTGAGCACGGCCCCGTGTCCAGGTACCTGAACTGGGCATTTTCTACAGAACCTTGGGCACGGGGCGTGTTGGGGTGAGCACGGCCCCGTGCTGAACTTGCTGTAATGAAGAAAAATTGTCGGGAGGCTCTGTTTTTGTGTATGGGGTGTTGGTTCAAGCTTCCCTTATCATCCTTCACCATCCCGAGTGTGTTTTATTCCTGAAAAAAAAAACTAAACTAGAAAACGTAAAAGTTAATCTAAACTAAAACTACGGATAGTTCCGCGGAATGCCTCCGTGGTGCGCCACGTTTATAAGGGTCCTTGGCTAGACCCACCTTATCGGGTGGTTCTGGCTCATCTTTAATTAGGGGGTCGTCATTGCCGAATGGATATTTCATTGATCGCTCAAGATCGACACTTCTTTTAAATGCCCCTAATTGAAGAGGTAGATTGTTGAACTTCCAGTTTTTCAAAGCTTCGTGAGTTTTTACAAATGGTCGTCCCAACACTAGAGGAGCGTCATCGAGGATGACAAAATCGGTCGGGATTACCATTTGATTTGTTTGAACCAATACATCCTCAACTATACCGATTGATTTTATTACTTTCCGATTGGATAGAAAAATGGGTATTTGAAGTGGAGAAAAATCACTAATACTTAATTTTTCGAAAATGTAGTTAGGCATTATGTTAACACAAAGATCTTTATCGATTGTAACGTTACTAATAAACGAATTTTGAAAGAAACATGGAACCGGTGTAATGTTAATTTCAAATGGGTCTTCTTTTATTAGTGAGGTTTGATCATCAGTTAACTTAACACTTACCGTTTCGTCAATTTTAGTGTTAGTGTTTAACTCTTTTAAAAACTTAGCATGAGTGGGTACTAAACAATGATTTTCAAAAGAAGGTGACAAGAGATTAATTTCTTCAAAATTAGACTCTTCTTGAATTTTAACGTTGTCGGACTCACCTTTTTCGTTGTTTAACTCATGTGTCGATTTTTCACTTATTTGTTCTTCCATTTTTACATTTTCAGTTATCTCTTCCTTTTTTAACTCTTCTCTTGCGCGGGACTCCTCTTCCCTTGCGCGAGCTTCTTTTATACATCGATCGATAACTCTAATGTGTTCTAATATCCTATCGGTCACTTCGGTTATAGAAAAAGAATCGGTGTTTTCTAAGCTTGAATCCGGTTGTTCGACCCTTTGTTCCTCATAATACCCATATGAAGTAGATGGTTCGCACCATTGTTCTTCATTGTAAGCATATGATGGATAAGGTTAGTAATTTTGTTCTTCATAATACTCATATGAGGTGGGTTGTTCACACCAAGGTTCCTCATAGTAAGCATACGAAGGTGGTGGCTCATATCTTGGTTCCTCAAAGTATGAGTATGAAGGCTCATACCTTGGTTCATCAAAATATGAGTATGAGGGAGGAGGTTCATACCTTTGGTCTTCATAGGATGTGTATGAAGTTGATGGCTCGTACCTGGGCTCCTCATAGTAGGTGTATGAATTGGATGGTTGATATGAGCGATTATTTTGAACCGATCGTGCGTTACGACAATTAGTGCAATAATTACCCCTATAATCATCCTCCTCATGGGTGTAGTTGTGACCTCCTGAGTATTGATCCATAAGAATCACTCAGCAGACCACAACTGAGTCCCGAGATCAGAAAATAAAAAGAAAAACGGAAACAGAGGCTGGACACGGCCCCGTGTTCAGTGAGCACGGCCCCGTGTTCAGAATCTGTATCTGGGCGTTTTAATTAAATTTACTGATTTCGTTGAGCACGGGGCGTGTTCAGTGAGCACGGCCCGTGTTCAACCTACTGTAAATGCAAAACTAAACTAAAATGCAGAAAAATGTGGGCCCGTTTTGAAAAGGTTTTGAAAAACTGATTAGGCCGTCGATTTTAAGCTTTCCTAAAATCCTTGTGTCCCCGGCAACGGCGCCAAAAACTTGATGCGTGTGAAGTGTTGTATATTTTAGGTGTATATTTTAAGCCCTTTTTAACACTTATTTTAGCCAAGTTTTAAATTTATAAAACACGATATTTCACTAACACTAAACACACATATGGGCAAGTGCACCCATCGTTGAGTGTAGTATAGCGTTGGTAAGATACCGAGGTCGTCCAAGGACACAAGAGCTTTTAATACCGGTTTATCCTCAACGTCTAATCAAAATAAAAGTTTAGAAAAATGTTTTAAACTAAGAAAAATAAAAACTAACTAAAATGCTGAAAATAAAAATAAAAATAAAATAGATAGACAAGATGAATCACTTGGTTCCGACTCGTATCTAGTATAACCTTTGATTATTTCCGCACTTTTGCACATAATTAAGAGATTATCTTAGTTATTGTAGTAGGCCCCTCTTTTGAAGGTGACGTTACCCTCACCCCAGTAGTTTGAGTCAGCAGGGATACAATCCTAAAGGGGTGGATTATTGGAAGATAATGAATTAAGTTATTAATGCAGTATCGTGGTAGGCCCCGCTTTTGGCGGTGACGTTACCCTCGACTAAGTAGTCTGAGTCAGCAGGGATACAGTCCTAAATAGCTGGGTTATAGTATTAATAGTAGTTAACTTATGAGGGGATCAAAGAGTTTGGACCCCCGCCATCCAATACCATGAAGTATTGAAGGAGGTCCTACTAAATTTGACCCAGGTACATTGCAGGACCTCTAAACGCTGAACAATGGCAAGACCTTTACCAAACCGTTCCCTTAACCCCCTACCAGGTAGCCAACATACCTCCATATAGACCGTGGAGATATGAATGGTGAAAATCCTTTATTTTATATAGACAGTAAAATAATGCCAAGACACCACGGACAAACGATAAGGAAAGATCACCTTCAACATAAGTAACTAGTTATTAAAGTCATTAATACAAAACCAAATAAAAAGTGCAAAAGATTAGAAATAAAAAGTATTATACTAGACACTTTGTCTTCACCAAGTGATGTAAGAGACTTAGGCAAACATGGCCTTGATTGTCAAGAACTCTTACGATCAATCTTGGATCCCGAGACGACTCACACACTCTATGATGGACAATGGATGATGGTGGTGGATGATGGTGTTGTGATGGTGGTGGGTGGTGGATGAAGTGTGAGAGAGGTGGTGTGCCAAGGGATGGTTTGAACTTGAGCCAAGCACTCCTATTTATAGCCTGTACAGAAGCCTGGACACGGCCCCGTGTCCGCTGGACACGGCCCCGTGTCCACCCTTTTCTCTTTCTTCATTAATACAGTTTGTCTTTATTAGCTCCACACGCCCCCGTGTCCGCTGGGCACGCCCCCGTGCTTGTCTGACATTCTCTCTCTTCATTAATTGTAATTCGCAATTACAATTAATGCGCCTGCTGTACTTTCGCCACGCCCCCGTGTTCACTGGACACGGCCCCGTGGTGGGCAATAGAAGCTTCTAGAGGTTTGTCTTTTGTGCCAGGGCTGACCATTCTAGACACGGCCCCGTGCTGAGCTGGGCACGCCCCGTGTCGGGCTGGGCACGCCCCGTGTCGGGCTGGGCACGCCCCGTGTCGGGCTGGGCACAGCCCCATGCTCAGCTTTCTTCTTGTTTTTGCTTTGGGAGTTGTTGTCGAGGGGTCGGGCATGCCACGTTTCTTCCTTTTCTTTGTATTTATGTTGGTTTTGGCTGTATATTTGTTCCTTTTGTTCGTTTAAGCTCATTTGATCCTGAAAATACAAAAGGAAGACAAAAGCACACTTTTTCCAACATTAGTACTAAAAAAGGGTTAGTTTTATGCCTTATTTGATGTAATTTATATGTTGCATTTTACACACATCAAAGACTATAACGAACTTGTCCAGGTAAGGTTTGCACACTCGATTCATCAAGTCCATGAAAATCGCAGGTGCGTTTGTCAGCCCAAAGGGCATGACCAAAAACTCGTAGTGTCCATAACGAGTTCTAAAAGCTGTTTTGGAGACGTCCTCTTCTCGGACTCTCAGCTAGTGATATCCTGATCTCAAATCAACCTTTGAATAGTAGCTTGACCCTTGTAGCTGGTCAAACAAGTCGTCAATACGTGGTAGAGGATAACGATTCTTCACCGTCACCTTGTTGAGTTCATGATAGTCGATACACATTCTAAAGGTACCGTCCTTCTTCTTCACAAATAGTACTGGAGCTCCCCAGGGCGATGAGCTAGGACGAATAAAACCCTTATCCAGGAGTTCTTGCAGTTGCGTGGAGAGTTCCTCCAACTCTGATGGAGCTAAACGATAAGGTGCACGAGCTATAGGCGCAGCTCCAGGAGCTAGTTCAATCTGAAACTCGACCTGGCGATGAGGCGGAAGACCAGGTAATTCCTCAGGAAATACCTCCGGATAGTCGCGTACAATTGGAAAATCTTCTATCTTCTTCTCTTTCTCCGAGGTGTCTGTAATAAGAGCCAAAATGGCAGTGTGGCCCTTTCGCAAGCACTTCTGGGCCTTAAGGAAAGAGATGACGTTCTCAACAGCACTCCTCTTGTCGCCACGAATCATGAGAGGTTCACTACCGGAACCCGGAATACGAACAACCTTCTCTTTGCAAAGAATCTCTGCTCGGTGTTGGGATAACCAATCCATCCCAATGACAACGTCGAAACTACCCAAGGCGATAGGAATAAGGTCGATAGGGAAAGTCTGGTTAGCGAGAATAAGTTTACAACCCTTGACTACGTGTGCGGCCTCTAAACTCTTACCATTTGCTAGCTCTACAGTGTGCTTGTTATTCAAGGGTGTTGGAATATGCTTAAGCATTCGACTAACTTCTAGTGACACGTAGCTAGTATCGGCACCCGAATCAAACAAAACTGTAACATAAAAGTCGTCGAGAAGGAACTTACCCGTCACAACGTTGGGGTCATTCCTTGCTTCACCTTGGCCAATCACTAACACCCGCCCCCTGGCTCCATTGTTGTTGTTGTTCCCATTGTTACCATTCCCCTGATTATTGTTGTTGTTGTTGTTCTGGTTCCTGTTCAGTTGGGGACAATCCTTCTTGAAGTGGCCTTCAGCTACACACTGAAAGCACCCTTTGTTGTTACCTTGCTGCTGCTGCTGCTATCGCTGGTTCTGAGGGGCTTGTTGTTGATGATTCTGGTTTGCGGGGTACAAGCTTCTGCAATCCTTGGCGGCGTGGCCTGGCTTGTTGCATCGATGATAGTTACCCCTGGTACATGGCCCGCTGTGGTGTAGGCTGCAGCGATTGCATTTGGGGTGATTCCCCTTGTACCCACCATGACTTTGACCACCAGATGATTGCTGACTGGGGCTCTTGTAGTCATCAGTCTTTCTCTGCTGAGACTGAGATTGCACAGAAGTTGAACCCTTGCTTGAAGCTCCATCCCATTTTCTCTTGTTGTCACTAGGAGTATCCGAAGTAGAGGTAGCACTTATACGCTTTGGTAACCTGTTCTGCTCCACCGCCTGCTCAGTAAGACGGTGAGCCAACTGAACAACCTGCTAGATAGTGGCGAGGTTTGCTGAAGTCACATGACTTTGGATCTCTGGCACCAAACCCTTGAGAAAGAGTTCAATCCGCTTAATTGGAGGGTCCACCATAGTAGGACACAGTAATGCAAGCTCATTCGATCTCTTAGTATACGCCTCAATTTCTGACCCCGTCATCTTGAGGTTGTAGAACTCGACTTCCAGCTTATGAATGTCATCACGACTGCAGTATTCCTCCTTGATCATCTCCTTAAAAGTTTCCTATGGGGTGGCGTTGGCAGCAACCAACCCCAGCATTTGAACCTGAGCGTTCCACCATGTGAGGGCTAAACCCTCGAGAGTACCGGTAGTATACTTCACCCTACGCGCCTCAGGGCATTCACACATTTCGAACACAGATTCTAGTTTCTCAAACCAGTGGAGGAGACCTACGGCTCCTTCAGTGCCGCTAAAAGTAGTGGGTCGGCAGTCCATAAAAGTTTTAAAAGTGCACACAGGTGGCTGAGCATGTTGACCTATTGTGGGTGAAAGAAAAGACAGAGTTTAACACAAAGGTTGGTTCACGAGAGTAGGATCTAAAGATCCTAGAATGAGTTTGGACTGCAGGATATACCTCCTGCGTGTGCAGCTGCAAGTGCCGCAGCAACTCGTTCGTTAATCAGAGCCGTCAACTGGGCTTGAGTCATGTTAACTCGTCTAGACATGATCTTCATATCAAGGGAAACATGAGTGAGAGAGGTTCGCGAAAGTGCGATGACAGAAGGGAGTAAGCACACACGTGTTCAAGCAGCAGTAGTTATACTAACCAAGCATACCATGAGCAATGTACTATGTAACTAACAAGTAGGCAATATATACACAGATCATATCACCTAGAATGTCGAGCCTTGCATGTGGAGTGAAGCGTCGTTGTGGATCGTAGAGCACTGTACAGGTTATAGTCTGATTTTAATAAAACTCTTTCCCCTTATTAAAACCAAGTTCACTATAACCAATGGCTCTGATACCAATCTGTCACACCCCCAAAATCCATCTGCGGAATACCACCGCTTAGAGGCGTGACTGACCAGAATCCAGCCACCAATCATATTGAACAAGCATGTAAGTGATTATAAAATCCAACCAATACAATTGGTGTCCAAACAAAACATTGTTTAAGTTGCAAGCAGAAGCATAACGTTTAAAACCAAAACATAAGTTTAATCGTTTCAAAGTTTAACATGACACACAGCTGTCCATGTCCCACAACGACTCCCTTCCATGCAAGCTCCAGCTAAAAACCTATTGACCTGCAAAGCATGTAGTAACGAGTCAACAACAAGTTGAGTGAGTTCACGGTTGGGTGTTCATTTTTAAGTAGTTCCAAAAACAGTTTCCTTTAACTGGAATCCTGCAGTGGGGGTTACCCCATAGTTGAAAATGTGATTTGTTTACCCATTTACTCTGGCAATACAGCCGTGGGGGCTACCCCATGTAGTTATCTGGCATTTCGGCCGTGGGGGCTACCCCATGCATACACTAGACTCGTTACCATATCGACTGCTGACTGTAGTCATGTTTATGTGCCCTAAACTGTCAATGTCTATCATCATTGACGTGCCTAGATCCATTAGTTCACGCCCGTCCTCTGCGGCACGGTGTGAGGCTTGTCAGACCTAAATAGCGCTATCTAACTAATGACCCGCTCGCCATTGGGCCGGCGATTAAGTCGATATAAAAAGGAGGGACTTCGTGATAGAGTTTTGGTCTAGTACGAGTTATCTGTCCATGAGGAGGAGGAATTATATTCCTGAACCAATGCTGTCCTACCCAAGAAAGGACGAGGAATCCACGTTCCTTAACCCCATTCCCAACCCCTGGGAATCCCATGCTTTGTAGAGGGTGTGAACTCACCTTGGTTTGCTCGGCAGATACGCAGAAAGGACAATCAAGCTATGTTGTGGTCAACCACGTCCTAACATAGTTGTACCACACGAGTCAGGTTCGTATTCAAGTAGTGCACGTATGTTTTCTACACACATTTGCATACACGTATTGATCATGGCACACACGTATAAATACTTCAGTTAATTAACAGGGCTCAAACACATCCAATAGCCTCATTTACGTAAATAAGCAAAGTCCAAGTGTGCGGCCCAATTAGTTGGGCTCGTAATAGCATGCAAGTCCAAAACAGTGTGCACGCGTATATGGTCTCGAGTCGAGACAAGAGATCTCGAGTCGAGACTGTGTGGTCTCGAGTTGTAGCCTACAAGTTCTCGAGTCGCAACTGAGGAGGTCTCGAGTTATGCATGTACTTAGTCGAGACTAGACGGTCTCGAGTCGCAACCGGACCCGCAACCGTGATCTCGAGTCATGCTGCTTGTGTGACGGAGCTATGGTCTCGGGTTGTCATATGTATGGTCTCGAGTCGCAACAAGACTAGCAACCATGATCTCGAGTTATGCTGTTTTTGTGTCAATGTGGTGTGGTCTCGAGTCGAGACTGTGGGTCTTGACTCCCATCATCTGCTGATTCTACACAGTGTACTATCCAATAGAATTTCCATTTTATGATATGGTGTACTAGCCAATGACAATGCACAAACATGTTTCTTTGTCTAACAATTAACCGAAATGGATCAAACTACAAGTTTTTCAAATATTCAATGCACCTTCAATACATATTCATGTTGTTCATCATACATTCAAGTAGTTCATCATCTTAGGGTTTTTATCACTTTGCAAACATGATCATTTAAATCTTAGTTCTAGCATGCGTTTAACTAAAAACAAGAACATGTATTCATACGATCTATATGTCATGACAACTTTGCATATTATCATCAAAACAACCTTTGTCCTATAACTTTTAACATAAATCGGATGATCATAAGCTTTCCATACTTTCATCATTCAAATATCTTATTAACTCATTATCATACAAGGGTTCATACATGTCACTCATTATTTAATCATTCGAAGCAAGTCACATCATTACACACAAAACACCTAATGAACATCTAAAAACACTAATCGGTTGATATATACTCATAACCTATCATTTGTTTTAACCAAACAATTACAAGGTACTAACCGGCTAGGTGTTGAGGGTATGAAGAATCAATGAACCAACTTCCGAGTGGTGGTCTCGAGCTTTATCCGAGGGTTTCCTTGTTGTTGCCGATTTGAATCCGAGAATGAGAGGAGAAGGATGTTGAGACTTAGGGTTTTAGTGAGAGAGAGAGGGAGAGTGTGTGTGAGAGTAAGTGTGAGTTGCCCAAAGAAATGGCAAGGTTGGTTATCATCAAGGATTATATACTTGTTCTAAATTGGTGCACCCTAATGGGCTTTCGGGTAGACTAAAGGGGGTGCATGGCCCAACCGGCCCAACTATTGCACTGTTCACTCGAGACCGCATGGTCTCGAGTCGGGTCCTTGTGTCTCGGGTTACATAAACACACGCATACATACAAGCACAACACATAATCACATAAATTCACTTATATCATTCATTAAACCAACAAGTTAATTAGTCACATAACGTTCAAGCATGGTACATCAAGATACAACGAAGGGTTCTAATTCACGAGTTGTCACACCGAGAACCTCGATCAGAGAGTAAAAAAGGCGTAAGGTTCACAATGGTGTAAAATTAAAATGGGATATACCGGGCGAGGATTCGAGTTACAGGAACAAGGGCCCAACCAACAACCCAAGAATGGAATCGTCGAGCGAAAACACTTGACAACCTCCTAAAAGCAGCTTTTCTTACCACCTGACCTTTCTCCATTAATTAGAAATCTGATGCTGTCACTAAACACATTCCTTAAATTATAGCCATTTGTTGAGTGTTTTTCTTTTGGTGTCTAATCCGCATATAAATGACCATTGCCCTTGATTTTCTTGACTGTATATCTCTTAAATGTCAACATATACATGTGTGATTTAGTTTACGAAGATTTTTCAATGCCGAGAACCTCGATCAGAGAGTAAAAAAGGCGTAAGGTTCACAATGGTGTAAAATTAAAATGGGATATCCCGGGCTAGGATTCGAGTTACAGGAACAAGGGCCAAACCAACCACCCAAGAGTGGAATCGTTGAGCGAAAACACTTGACATCCTCCTAGAAGCAGCTTTTCTTGCCACACGACCTTTCTCTATCAATTAGGAATCTGATGCCGTCACTAAACACATTCCTTAAATTTTAGCCATTTGTTGAGTGTTTTTTTTGGTGTCTAATCCGCATATATATCACCATTGCCCTTGATTTTCTTGACTGTATATCTCTTAAATGTCAACATATACATGAGTGATTTAGTTTACGAAGATTTTTCAATGCCGAGAACTCCGATCAGACGGTAAAAAAGGCGTAAGGTTCACAATGGTGTAAAATTAAAATGGGATATTCCGGGATAGGATTCGGGTTACAGGAACAAGGGCCAAACCAACCACCCAAGAATGGAATCGTCGAGCGAAAACACTTGACAACCTCCTAGAAGCAGCTTTTCAAGCCACCAGACCTCTCTCCATCAATTTGGAATCTGATGCCGTCACTAAACACATTCCTTAAATTGTAGCCATTTGTTGAGTGTTTTTTTTTGTGTCTAATCCGCATATATATCACCATTGCCCTTGATTTTCTTGACTGTATATCTCTTAAATGTCAACATATACAAGTGTGATTTAGCTTACGAAGATTTTTCAATGCTGAGAACCTCGATCAGAGAGTAAAAAAGGCGTAAGGTTCATAATGGTGTAAAATTAAAATGGGATATACCGGGCTTGGATTCGAGTTACAGGAACAAGGGCCAAACCAACCACCTAAGAATGGAATTGTCGAGCGAAAACACTTGACAACCTCCTAGAAGCAGCTTTTCTTACCAGCAGACCTTTCTCCATCAATTAGAAATCTGATGCTGTCACTAAACACATTCCTTAAATTGTAGCCATTTGTTGAGTGTTTTTCTTTTGGTGTCTAATCCGCATATATATCACCATTGCCCTTCATTTTCTTGACTGTATATCTCTTAAATGTCAACGTATATACGTGTGATTTAGTTTACGAATATTTTTCAATGCCGAGAACCTCGATCAGAGAGTAGAAAAGGCGTAAGGTTCACAAATGGTGTAAAATTAAAATGGGATATACAGGGCTAGGATTCGAGTTACATGAACATGGGCCAAACCAACAACCCAAGAATGGAATCGTTGAGTGAAGACACTTGACAACCTCCTAGAAGCAGCTTTTCTTGCCACCAGACCTTTCTCCATCAATTAGGAATCTGATGCCGTCACTAAACACATTCCTTAAATTGTAGCCATTTGTTGAGTGTATTTTTGTTGTGTCTAATCCGCATATATATCACCATTACCCTTGATTTTCTTGACTGTATATCTCTTAAATGTCAACGTATATACGTGTGATTTAGTTTACGAATATTTTTCAATGCCGAGAACGTCGATCAGAGAGTAAAAAAGGCGTAAGGTTCACAAATGGTGTAAAATTAAAATGGGATATACCGGGCTAGGATTCGATTTACAGGAACATGGGCCAAACCAACCACCCAAGACTAGAATCGTCAAGCGAAAACACTTGACAACCTCCTAGAAGCAGCTTTTCTTGCCACCAGACCTTTGTCCATCAATTATGAATCTGATGCCGTCACTAAACACATTCCTTAAATTGTAGCCATTTGTTGTGTGTGTTTTTTTTGGTGTCTAATCCGCATATATATCGCCATTGCCTTGATTTTATTGATTGTATATCTCTTAAATGTCAACATATACATGTGATTTAGTTTACGAAGATTTTTCAATGTCGAGAACCTCGATCACACAGTAAAAAAGGCGTAAGGCTCACAATGGTGTAAAATTAAAATGGGATATATCGAGCTAGGATTCGAGTTACATGAACAAGGGCCAAACCAACCACCCAAGAATGGAATCGTTGAGCGAAAACACTTGACAACCTCCGAGAAGCAGCTTTTCATGCCACCAAACCTCTCTCCATCAATTAGGAATCTGATGTCGTCACTAAACACATTCCTTAAATTGTAGCCATTTGTTGAGTGTTTTTTTTGTGTCTAATCCGTATATATATCACCATTGCCCTTGATTTTCTTGACTGTATATCTATTAAATGTCAACATATACACGTGTTATTTAGTTTACGAAAATTTTTCAATGCCGAGAACCTCGATCAGAGCGTAAAAAAGGCGTAAGGTTCACAAATGGTGTAAAATTAAAATGGGATATACCGGGCTAGGATTCGATTTACAGGAACATGGGCCAAACCAACCACCCAAGACTGGAATCGTCGAGCGAAAACACTTGACAACCTCCTAGAAGCAGCTTTTCTTGCCACCAGACCTTTGTCCATCAATTATGAATCTGATGCCGTCACTAAACACATTCCTTAATTTGTAGCCATTTGTTGTGTGTGTTTTTTTTTTTGGTGTCTAATCCGCATATATATCACCATTGCCCTTGATTTTATTGATTGTATATCTCTTAAATGTCAACATATACATGTGTGATTTAGTTTACGAAGATTTTTCAATGCCGGGAACCTCGATCAGACAGGAAAAAAGGCGTAAGGCTCACAATGGTGTAAAATTAAAATGGGATATATCGAGCTAGGATTCGAGTTACAAGAACAAGGGCCAAACCAACAACCCAAGAATGGAATCGTTGAGCGAAAACACTTGACAACCTCCTAGAAGCAGCTTTTCTTGCCACCAGACCTTTCTCCATCAATTAGGAATCTGATGCCGTCACTAAACACATTCCTTAAAATGTTGCCATTTGTTGTGTGTTTTTTTTGTTGTCTAATCCGCATATAAATCACCATTGCCCTTGATTTTCTTGACTGTATATCTCTTAATTGTCAACATATACATGTGTCATTTAGTTTACGAAGATTTTACAATGCCGAGAACCTCGATCAGAGAATAAAAAAGGTGTAAGGTTCACAATTGTGTAAAATTAAAATGGGACATACCGGGCTAGAATTCGAGTTACAGAAACAAGGGCCATACCAACCACGCAAGAATGGAATCGTCGTGCGAAAACACTTGACAACCTCCTAGAAGGAGCTTTTCTTACCACCAGACCTTTCTCCATCAATTAGGAATCTGATGCTGTCAGTAAACACATTCCTTAAATTGTAGCCATTTGTTGAGTTTTTTTGGTGTCTAATCAGCATATATATCACTATTGCCCTTTATTTTCTTTACATTATATTTCTTAAATGTCAACATATACACGTGTGATTTAGTTTACGAAGATTTTTCAATGCCGAGAACCTCGATTAGAGAGTAAAAAGGCGTAAGGTTCCCAATGGTGTAAAATTAAAATGGGATATACCGGGCTAGGATTCGAGTTACAGGAACAAGGGCCAAACCAACCACCCAAGAGTGGAATCGTCGAGCGAAAACACTTGACAACCTCCTACAAGCAGCTTTTCTTGCCACCATACCTTTCTCCATCAATTAGGAATCTGATGCCGTCACTAAACACATTCCTTAAATTGTAGCCATTTGTTGAGTGTTTTTTTTTTGTGTCAAATCCGCATATATATCACCATTTCCCTTGATTTTCTTGACTGCATATCTCTTAAATGTCAACATATACACGTGTGATTTAGTTTACGAAGATTTTGCAATGCCGAGAACCTCGATCAGAGAGTAAAAAAGGCGTAAGGTTCACAATGGTGTAAAATTAAAATGTGATATACCGGGCTAGGATTCGAGTTACAGGAACAAGGGCCAAACCAACCACCCAAGAATGGAATCATCGAGCGAAAACACTTGACAACCTCCTAGAAGCAGCTTTTCTTGCCACCCGACATTTCTCCATCAATTAAGAATCTGATGCCGTCACCAAACACATTCGTTAAATTGTAGCCATTTGTTGAGTGTTTTTTTAGGTGTCTAATTCGCATATATATCACCATTGCCCTTGATTTTCTTGAATGTATATCTCTTAAATGTCAACATATACACGTTTGATTTAGTTTACGAAGATTTTTCAATGCCGAGAACCTTGACCAGAGAGTAAAAAAGGCGTAAGGTTCACAATGGTGTAAAATTAAAATGGGATATACAGGGCTAGGATTCGAGTTATAGGAACAAGGGACAAACCACCCACCCAATAATGGAATCGTCAAGCGAAAACACTTGACAACCTCCTAGAAGCAACTTTTCTTGCCATTAGACCTTTCTCCATCAATTAGGAATCTGATGCCGTCACTAAACATATTCCTTAAATTGTAGCCATTTGTTGGGTGCTTTTTTGTGTCTTATCCGCATATAAATCACCATTGCCCTTGATTTTCTTGACTGTATATCTCTTAAATGTCAACATATACACGTGTGATTAAGTTTACGAAGATTTTTCAATGCCGGGAACCTCGATCAGAGAGTAAAAAGGCGTAAGGTTCCCAAAGGTGTAAAATTAAAATGGGATATACCGGGCTAGCATTCGAGTTACAGGAACAAGGGCCAAACCAACAACCCGAGAGTGGAATCGTAGAGCGAAAACACTTGTTAACTTCCTAGAAGCAGCTTTTCTTGCCACCATACATTTCTCCATCAATTAGGAATCTGATGCCGTCAATAAACACATACCTTAAATTGTAGCCATTTGTTGAGTGTTTTTCTTTTAGTGTCTAATCCGCATATATATCACCATTGCCATTGATTTTCTTGACTGTATATCTCTTAAATGTCAACATATAAACGTGTGATTTATTTTACGAAAAATTTTCAATGCCGAGAACCTCGATCAAAGAGTAAAAAAGGCGTAAGGTTCACAATGGTGTAAAACTAAAATGGGATATACCGGGCTAGGATTCGAGTTACAGGAACAAGGGCCAAACCAACCACCCAAGAATGGAATCGTCGAGCGAAAACACTTGACAACCTCCTAGAAGCAGCTTTTCTTGCCCCCAGACCTTTCTCCATCAATTAGGAATCTGATGCCGTCACTAAACACATTCCTTAAATTGTAGCCATTTGTTGAGTGTTTTTTTTGTGTCTAATCCGCATATATATATCACCATTGCCCTTGATTTTCTTGACTGTATATCTCTTAAATGTCAACATATACACATGTGATTTAGTTTAAGAAGATTTTTCAATGCCGAGAACCTCAATCAGAGAGTAAAAAAGGCGTAAGGTTCACAATGGTGTAAAATTAAAATGGGATATACCGGGCTAGGATTCGAGTTACAGGTACAAGGGCCAACCCAACCACCCAAGAATGGAATCGTCGAGCGAAAACACTTGACAAACTCTTAGAAGCAGCTTTTCTTGCCACCATACCTTTCTCCATCAATTAGGAATCTGATGGCGTCACTAAACACATTCCTTAAATTGTTGCCATTTGTTGAGTTTTTTTCTTTTGGTGTCTAATCCGCATATATATCACCATTGCCCTTGATTTTCTTGACTGTATATCTCTTAAATGTCAACATATTCACGTGTGATTTAGTTTACCAAGATTTTTCAACGCTGAGAACCTCGATCAAAGTGTAAAAAAGGCGTAAGGTTCACAATGGTGTAAAATTAAAATGTGATATACCGGGCTAGGATTCGAGTTACAAGAACAAGGGCCAAACCAACCACCCAAGAATGGAATCATCGAGCGAAAACACTTGACAACCTCCTAGAAGCTGCTTTTCTTGCCACCAGACCATTCTCCATCAATTAAGAATCTGATGCCGTCACTAAACACATTCCTTAAATTGTAGCCATTTGTTGAGTGTTTTTTTTTTGTGTCTAATCCGCATATATATCACCATTGCCCTTGATTTTCTTGACTGTATATCTCTTAAATGTCAACATATACACGTGTGATTTAGTTTACGTAGATTTTTCAATGCCGAGAACCTCGATCAGAGATTAAAAAAGGCGTAAGTTTCACAATGGTGTAAAATTAAAATGGGATATACCGGGCTAGCATTCGAGTTACAAGAACAAGGGCCAAACCAACCACCCAAGAATGGAATCGTCGAGCGAAAACACTTAACAACCTCCTAGAAGCAGCTTTTCTTGACACCAGACCTTTCTCCATCAATTAAGAATCTGATGCCGTCAATAAACACATTCCTTAAATTGTAGCAATTTGTTGAGTGTTTTTTTTTTGTGTCTAATCCGCATATATATCACCATTGCCCTTGATTTTCTTGACTGTATATCTCTTAAATGTCAACATATACACGTGTGATTAAGTTTACGAAGATTTTTCAATGCCGGGAACCTCGATCAGAGAGTAAAAAGGCGTAAGGTTCCCAAAGGTGTAAAATTAAAATGGGATATACCGGGCTAGCATTCGAGTTACAGGAACAAGGGCCAAACCAACAACCCGAGAGTGGAATAGTAGAGCGAAAACACTTGTCAACTTCCTAGAAGCAGCTTTTCTTGCCACCATACCTTTCTCCATCAATTAGGAATCTGATGCCGTCAATAAACACATACCTTAAATTGTAGCCATTTGTTGAGTGTTTTTCTTTTAGTGTCTAATCCGCATATATATCACCATTGCCATTGATTTTCTTGACTGTATATCTATTAAATGTCAACATATAAACGTGTGATTTATTTTACGAAGATTTTTCAATGCCGAGAACCTCGATCAAAGAGTAAAAAAGGCGTAAGGTTCACAATGGTGTAAAACTAAAATGGGATATACCGGGCTAGGATTCGAGTTACAGGAACAAGGGCCAAACCAACCACCCAAGAATGGAATCGTCGAGCGAAAACACTTGACAACCTCCTAGAAGCAGCTTTTCTTGCCCCCAGACCTTTCTCCATCAATTAGGAATCTGATGCCGTCACTAAACACATTCCTTAAATTGTAGCCATTTGTTGAGTGTTTTTTTGTGTCTAATCCGCATATATATATCACCATTGCCCTTGATTTTCTTGACTGTATATCTCTTAAATGTCAACATATACACATGTGATTTAGTTTAAGAAGATTTTTCAATGCCGAGAACCTCAATCAGAGAGTAAAAAAGGCGTAAGGTTCACAATGGTGTAAAATTAAAATGGGATATACCGGGCTAGGATTCGAGTTACAGGTACAAGGGCCAAACCAACCACCCAAGAATGGAATCGTCGAGCGAAAACACTTGACAACCTCTTAGAAGCAGCTTTTCTTGCCACCATACCTTTCTCCATCAATTAGGAATCTGATGCCGTCACTAAACACATTCCTTAAATTGTTGCCATTTGTTGAGTTTTTTTCTTTTGGTGTCTAATCCGCATATATATCACCATTGCCCTTGATTTTCTTGACTGTATATCTCTTAAATGTCAACATATACACGTGTGATTTAGTTTACCAAGATTTTTCAACGCTGAGAACCTCGATCAAAGTGTGAAAAAGGCGTAAGGTTCACAATGGTGTAAAATTAAAATGTGATATACCGGGCTAGGATTCGAGTTACAAGAACAAGGGCCAAACCAACCACCCAAGAATGGAATCATCGAGCGAAAACACTTGACAACCTCCTAGAAGCTGCTTTTCTTGCCACCAGACCTTTCTCCATCAATTAAGAATCTGATGCCGTCACTAAACACATGCCCTTGATTTTCTTGACTGTATATCTCTTAAATTTTAACATATACACGTGTGATTTAGTTTACGTAGATTTTTCAATGCCGAGAACCTCGATCAGAGATTAAAAAAGGCGTAAGTTTCACAATGGTGTAAAATTAAAATCGGATACACCGGGCTAGGATTCGAGTTACCGGAACAAGGGCCAAACCAACAACCCAAGAATGGAATCGTCCAGCGAAAATAGTTGACAACCTCCTAGAAGCAGCTTTTCTTGCTATTAGACCTTTCTCCATCAATTAGGAATCTGATGCCGTCACTAAACATATTCCTTAAATTGCAGCCATTTGTTGAGTGCTTTTTTGTGTCTAATCCGCATATAAATCACCATTGCCCTTTATTTTCTTGACTGTATATCTCTTAAATGTCAACATATACACGTGTGATTTAGTTTACGAAGATTTTTCAATGCCGAGAACCTCGATCAGAGAGTAAAAAAGGCGTAAGGTTCACAATGGTGTAAAATTAAAATGGGATATACCGGGCTAGGATTCGAGTTACAGGAAAAAGGGCCAAACCAACCACCCAAGAATGGAATCATCGAGCGAAAACACTTGACAACCTCCTAGAAGCAGCTTTTCTTGACACCAGACCTTTCTCCATCAATTAAGAATCTGATGCCGTCACTAAACACATTCCTTAAATTGTAGCCATTTGTTGAATGTTTTTTTTTGGTGTCTAATCCGCATATATATCACCATTGCCCTTGATTTTCTCGACTGTATATTTCTTAAATGTCAACATATACACGTTTGATTTAGTTTACGAAGATTTTTCAATGCCGAGAACCTTGACCAGAGAGTAAAAAAGGCGTAAGGTTCACAATGGTGTAAAATTAAAATGGGATATACAGGGCTAGGATTCGAGTTATAGGAACAAGGGACAAACCACCCACCCAATAATGGAATCGTCAAGCGAAAACACTTGACAACCTCCTAGAAGCAACTTTTCTTGCCATTAGACCTTTCTCCATCAATTAGGAATCTGATGCCGTCACTAAACATATTCCTTAAATTGTAGCCATTTGTTGAGTGCTTTTTTTGTGTCTAATCCGCATATAAATCACCATTACCCTTGATTTTCTTGACTGTATATCTCTTAAATGTCAACATATACACGTGTGATTTAGTTTAAGAAGATTTTTCAATGCCGGGAACCTCGTTCAGAGAGTAAAAAGGTGTAAGGTTCCCAAAGGTGTAAAATTAAAATGGGATATACCGGGCTAGCATTCGAGTTACAGGAACAAGGGCCAAAACAACAACCCGAGAGGGGAATCGTCGAGCGAAAACACTTGACAACCTCCTAGAAGCAGCTTTTCTTGCCACCATACCTTTCTCCATCAATTAGGAATCTGATGCCGTCACTAAACACATTCCTTAAATTGTAGCCATTTGTTGAGTGTTTTTCTTTTGGTGTCTAATCCGCATATATATCACCATTGCCCTAGATTTTCTTGACTGTATATCTCATAAATGTCAACATATAAACGTGTGATTTATTTTACGAAGATTTTTCAATGCCGAGAACCTCGATCAAAGAGTAAAAAAGGCGTAAGGTTCACAATGGTGTAAAACTAAAATGGGATATACCGGGCTAGGATTCGAGTTACAGGAACAAGGGCCAAACCAACCACCCAAGAATGGAATCTTCGAGCGAAAACACTTGACACCTCCTAGAAGCAGCTTTTCTTTCCACCAGACCTTTCTCCATCAATTAGAAATCTGATGCCGTCACTAAACACATTCCTTAAATTGTAGCCATTTGTTGAGTTTTTTTTTTTGTGTCTAATCCGCATATATATATCACCATTGCCCTTGATTTTCTTGACTGTATATCTCTTAAATGTCAACATACACACGTGTGATTTAGTTTACGAAGATTTTTCAATGCCGAGAACCTCAATCAGAGAGTAAAAAAGGCGTAAGGTTCACAATGGTGTAAAATTAAAATGGGATATACCGGGCTAGGATTCGAGTTACAGGAACAATTGCCAAACCAACCACCCAAGAATGGAATCGTCGAGCGAAAACACTTGACAACCTACTAGAAGCAGCTTTTCTTGCCACCGTACCTTTCTCCATTAATTAGGAATCTGATGCCGTCACTAAACACATTCCTTAAATTGTAGCCATTTGTTGAGTTTTTTTCTTTTGGTGTCTAATCCGCATATATATCACCATTGCCCTTGATTTTCTTGACTGTATATCTCTTAAATGTCAACATATACACGTGTGATTTAGTTTACAAAGATTCTTCAACGCTGAGAACCTCGATCAGAGAGTAAAAAAGGCGTAAGGTTCACAATGGTGTAAAATTAAAATGGGATATACCGGGCTAGGATTCGAGTTACAGGAACAAGGGCCAATCCAACCACCCAAGAATGGAATCGTCGAGCGAAAACACTTGACACCTCCTAGAAGCAGCTTTTCTTTCCACCAGACATTTCTCCATCAATTAGTAATCTGATGCCGTCACTAAACACATTCCTTAAATTGTAGCCATTTGTTGAGTATTTTTTTTTTTTTTGGTTTCTAATCAGCATATGTATCACCATTGCTCTTGATTTTCTTTACTGTATATCTCTTAAATGTAAACATATACACGTGTGATTTAGTTTACGAAGATTTTTCAATGCCGAGAACCTCGATCAGAGAATAAAAAAGGTGTAAGGTTCACAATGGTGTAAAATTAAAATGGGATATACCGGGGTAGGATTCGAGTTACAGAAACAAGGGCCATACCAACCACGCAAGAATGGATTCGTCTTGCGAAAACACTTGACAACCTCCTAGAAGGAGCTTTTCTTACCACCAGACCTTTCTCCATCAATTAGGAATCTGATGCTGTCAGTAAACACATTCCTTAAATTGTAGCCATTTGTTGAGTTTTTTTGGGGGTCTAATCAGCATATATATCACTATTGACCTTGATTTTCTTTACATTATACTTCTTTAATGTCAACATATACACGTGTGATTTAGTTTACGAAGATTTTTCAATGCCGAGAACCTCGATCAGAGAGTAAAACGGCGTAAGGTTCCCAATGGTGTAAAATTAAAATGGGATATACCGGGCTAGGATTCGAGTTACAGGAACAAGGGCCAAACCAACCACCCAATAGTGGAATCGTCGAGCGAAAACACTTGACAACCTCCTAGAAGCAGCTTTTCTTGCCACCATACCTTTCTCCATCAATTAGGAATCTGATGCCATCACTAAACACATTCCTTAAATTGTAGCCATTTGTTGAGTGTTTTTTTTGGTGTCAAATCCGCATATATATCACCAATGCCCTTGATTTTCTTGACTGCATATCTCTTAAATGTCAACATATACACGTGTGATTTAGTTTACGAAGATTTTTCAATGCCGAGATCCTCGATCAGAGAGTAAAAAAGGCGTAAGGTTCACAATGGTGTAAAATTAAAATGTGATATACCGCGCTAGGATTCGAGTTACAGGAACAAGGGCCAAACCAACCACCCAAGAATGGAATCATCGAGCGAAAACACTTGACAACCTCCTAGAAGCAACATTTCTTGCCACCAGACCTTTCTCCATCAATTAAGAATCTGATGCCGTCACTAAACACATTCCCTAAATTGTAGCCATTTGTTGAGTGTTTTTTTTTTGGTATCTAATCCTCATATATATCACCATTGCCCTTGATTTTCTTGACTGTATATCTCTTAAATGTCAACATATACACGTGTGATTTAGTTTACGTAGATTTTTCAATGCCGAGAACCTCGATCAGAGAGTAAAAAAGGCATAAGGTTCACAATGGTGTAAAATTAAAATGGGATATACCGGGCTAGGATTCGAGTTACCGGAACAAGCGCCAAACCAACAACCCAAGAATGGAATCGTCGAGCGAAAATAGTTGACAACCTCCTAGAAGCAGCTTTTCTTGCCATTATACCTTTCTCCATCAATTAGGAATCTGATTCCGTCACTAAACATATTCCTTAAATTGTAGCCATTTGTTGAGTGCTTTTTTTGTGTCTAATCCGCATATAAATCAACATTGCCCTTGATTTTCTTGACTGTATATCTCTTAAATGTCAACATATACAAGTGTGATTTAGTTTACGAAGATCTTTCAATGCCGAGAACCTCGATCAGAGAGTAAAAAAGGCGTAAGGTTCACAATGGTGTAAAATTAAATTGGGATATACCGGGCTAGGATTCGAGTTACAGGAACAAGTGCCAAACCAATCACCCAAGAATGGAATCGTCGAGCGAAAACACATGACAACCTCCTAGAAGCAGCTTTTCTTGACACCAGACCTTTCTCCATCAATTAAGAATCTGATGCCGTCACTAAACACATTCCTTAAATTGTAGCCATTTGTTGAGTGTTTTTTTGTGTCTAATCCGCATATATATCACCATTGCCCTTGATTTTCTTGACTGTATATCTCTTAAATGTCAACATATACACGTTTGATTTAGTTTACGAAGATTTTTCAATGCCGAGAACCTTGACCAGAGAGTAAAAAAGGCGTAAGGTTCACAATGGTGTAAAATTAAAATAGGATATACAGGGCTAGGATTCGAGTTATAGAAACAAGGGACAAACCAACCACCCAAGAATGGAATCGTCAAGCGAAAACACTTGACAACCTCCTAGAAGGAACTTTTCTTGCCATTAGACCTTTCTCCATCAATTAGAAATCTGATGCCGTCACTAAACATATTTCTTAAATTGTAGCCATTTGTTGAGTGCTTTTTTTGTGTCTATTTCGCATATAAATCATCGTTGCCCTTGATTTTCTTGACTGTATATCTCTTAAATGTCAACATATACACGTGTGATTTAGTTTACGAAGATTTTTCAATGCCGGGAACCTCGATCAGAGAGTAAAAAGGCGTAAGGTTCCCAAAGGTGTAAAATTAAAATGGGATATAATGGGCTAGCATTCGAGTTACAGGAACAAGGGCCAAACCAACAACCCAAGAGTGGAATCGTCGAACGAAAACACTTGACAACCTCCTAGAAGCAGCTTTTCTTGCCACTATACCTTTCTCCATCAATTTGGAATCTGATGCCGTCACTAAACACATTCCTTAAATTGTAGCCATTTGTTGAGTGTTTTTTTTTTTTTTGGTGTTTAATCCGCATATATATCACCATTGCCCTTGATTTTCTTGACTGTATATCTCTTAAATGTCAACATATAAACGTGTGATTTATTTTATGAAGATTTTTCAATGCCGGGAACCTCGATCAAAGAGTAAAAAAGGCGTAAGGTTCACAATGGTGTAAAACTAAAATGGGATATACCGGGCTAGGATTCGAGTTACAGGAACAAGGGCCAAACCAACCACCCAAGAATGGAATCTTCGAGCGAAAACACTTGACACCTCCTAGAAGTAGCTTTTCTTTCCACCAGACCTTTCTCTATCAATTAGGAATCTGATGCCGTCACTAAACACATTCCTTAAATTGTAGCCATTTGTTGAGTGTTTATTTTGTGTCTAATCCGCATATATATATCACCATTGCCCTTGATTTTCTTGACTGTATATCTCTTAAATGTCAACATATACACATGTGATTTAGTTTACGAAGATTTTTCAATGCCGAGAACCTTGATCAGAGAGTAAAAAAGGCGTAAGGTTCACAATGGTGTAAAATTAAAATGGGATATACCGGGCTAGGATTCGAGTTACAGGAACAAGGGCCAAACCAACCACCCAAGAATGGAACCGTCGAGGGAAAACACTTGACAACCTCCTAGAAGCAGCTTTTCTAGCCACCATACCTTTCTCCATCAATTAGGAATCTGATGCCGTTACTAAACACATTCCTTAAATTGTAGCCATTTGTTGAGTTTTTTTCTTTTGGTGTCTAATCCGCATATATATCACCATTGCCCTTGATTTTCTTGACTGTATATCTCTTAAATGTCAACATATACACGTGTGATTTAGTTTACAAAGATTTTTCAACGCTGAGAACTTCGATCAGAGAGTAAAAAAGGCGTAAGGTTCACAATGGTGTAAAATTAAAATGGGATATACCGGGCTAGGATTCGAGTTACAGGAACAAGGGCCAAACCAACCACCCAAGAATGGAATCGTCGAGCGAAAACACTTGACACCTCCTAGAAGCAGCTTTTCTTTCCACCGGACCTTTCTCTATCAATTAGGAATCTGATGCCGTCACTAAACACATTCCTTAAATTGTAGCCATTTGTTGAGTATTTTTTTTGGATTCTAATCAGCATATATATCACCATTGCCCTTGATTTTCTTTACTGTATATATCTTTTAAATGTAAACATATACACGTGTGATTTAGTTTACGAAGATTTTTCAACGCTGAGAACCTTGATCAGAGAGTAAAAAAGGCGTAAGTTTCACAATGGTGTAAAATTAAAATGAGATATAACGGGCTAGGATTCTAGTTACAGAAACAAGGGCCAAACCAACCACCCAAGAATGGAATCGTCGAGCGAAAACACTTGACAACCTCCTAGAAGCAGCTTTTCTTACCACCAGACCTTTCTCCATCAATTAGGAATCTTATTCCGTCACTAAACACATTCCTTAAATTGTAGCCATTTGTTGTGTGTGTGTTTTTTTTTGTGTTTAATCCGCATATATATCACCATTTCTCTTGATATTCTTGACTGTATACCTCTTAAATGTCAACATATACATGTGTGATTTATTTTACGAAGATTTTTCAATGCCGAGAACCTCGATCAGACGGTAAAAAGGCGTAAGGTTCACAATGGTGTAAAATTAAAATGGGACATAACGGGCTAGGATTCGAGTTACAGGAACAAGGGCCAAACCTACCACCCAAGAACGGAATCGTCGAGCGAAAACACTTGACAACCTCCTAGAAGCAACTTTTCATGCCACCAGACCTCTCTCCATCTATGTGGAATCTGTTGCCGTCACTAAACACATTCCTTAAATTGTAGCCATTTGTTGAGTGTTTTTTTTGGTGTCTAATCCGCATATATATCACCATTGACCTTGAGTTTCTTGACTGTATATCTCTTAAATGTCAACATATACAATTGTGATTTAGTTTACGAAGATTTTTCAATGCCGAGAACCTCGGTCAAAGAGTAAAAAAGGTGTAAGGTTCACAATGGTGTAAAATTAAAATGGGATATACCGGGCTAGGATTTGAGTTATAGGAACAAGGGCCAAACCAACCACCCAAGAATGGAATCGTCGAGCGAAAACACTTGACAACCTCCTAGAAACAGCTTTTCTTGCCACCAGACCTTTCTCCATCAATTAGGAATCTGATGCGGTCACTAAACACATTCCTTAAATTGTAGCCATTTGTTGAGTGTTTTTTTTTTTTTTTGTGTCTAATCCGCATATATATATCACCATTGCCCGTGATTTTCTGGAATGTATATCTCTTAAATGTCAACATATACACGTGTGATTTAGTTTACGAAGATTTTTCAATGCCGAGAACCTCGATCAGAGAGTAAAAAAGGCGTAAGGTTCACAATGGTGTAAAATTAAAATGGGATATATCGGGCTATGATTTGAGATACCTGAACAAAGGCCAAACCAACCACCTAAGAATGGAATTGTCGAGCGAAAACACTTGACAACCTCCTAGAAGCAGCTTTTCTTGCCACCAGACCTTTCTCCATCAATTAGGAATCTGATGCCGTCACTAAACACATTCCTTAATTTGTAGCCATTTGTTGAGTGTTTTTTTTTTTTGTGTGTCTAATCCGCATATATATCACCATTTCCCTTGATTTTCTTGCATGTATATCTCTTAAATGTCAACATATACACGTGTGATTTAGTTTTGAAAGATTTTTCAATGCCGAGAACCTCGATCAGAGAATAAAAAAGGCGTAAGGGTCACAATGGTGTAAAATTAAAATGAGATATACCGGGCTAGGTTTCGAGTTACATAAACAAGGGACATACAAACCACCCAAGAATGGAATTGTCGAGCGAAAACACTTGACAACCTCTTAGAAGCAGCTTTTTTTGTCACCAGACCTTTCTCCATCAATTAGGAATCTGATGCCGTCACTAAACACATTCCTTAAATTGTAGCCATTTGTTTAGTGTTTTTTTTGGTGTCTAATCCGCATATATATCACCATTGCCCTTGATTTTCTTGACTGCATATCTCTTAAATGTCTACATATACACGTGTGATTTAGTTTACGAAGATTTTTCAATGCCGAAAACCTCGATCAGAGAGTAAAAAAGGCGTAAGGTTCACAACGGTGTAAAATTAAAATGAGATATACCGGGCTAGGATTCGAGTTACAGGAACAAGGGCCAAACCAACCACACAAGAATGGAATAGTCGAGCGAAAACACTTGACAACCTCCTTGAAGCAGCTTTTCTTGCCAACAGACCTTTCTCCATCAATTAGGAATCTGATGCCGTCACTAAACACATTCCTTAAATTGTAGCCATTTGTTGAGTGTTTTTTTTTTGTGTCTAATCCGTATATATATATATATATATATATAACCATTGCCCTTGATTTTCTTGACTGTATATCTCTTAAATGTCAACATATACACGTGTGATTTAGTTTACGAATATTTTTCAATGCCGAGAAACTCGATTAGAGAGTAAAAAAGACGTAAGGTTCACAATGGTGTAAAATTAAAATGGGATATAACGGGATATGATTCGAGTTACCTGAACAAGGGCCAAACCAACCACCTAGGAATGGAATTGTCGAGCGAAAACACTTGACAACCTCCTAGAAGCAGCTTTTCTTGCCACCAGACCTTTCTCCATCAATTTGGAATCCGATGCCGTCACTAAACAAATTCCTTAATTTGTAGCCATTTGTTGAGTGTTTTTTTGTGTCTAATCTGCATATATATCACCATTACCCTTGATTTTCTTGCCTGTATATCTCTTAAATGTCAACATATACACGTGTGATTTAGTTTACAAAGATTTTTCAATGCTGAGAACCTCGATCAGAGAATAAAAAAGGTGTAAGGTTCACAATGGTGTAAAATTAAAATGGGATATACCGGGCTAGGTTTCGAGTTACAGAAAAAAGGGCCATACCAACTACCCAAGAATGGAATTGTCGAGCGAAAACACTTGACAACATCTTAGAAGGAGCTTTTGTTGCCACCAGACCTTTCTCCATCAATTAGGAATCTGATGCCGTCAGTAAACACATTCCTTAAATTGTAGCCATTTGTTGAGTTTTTTTGGTGTCTAGTCAGCATATATATCACGATTGCCCTTGATTTTATTTAATGTGTATTTCTTAAATGTCAACATATACATGTGTGATTTAGTTTACGAAGATTTTTCAATGCCGAGAACCTCGATCAGAGAGTAAAAAGGCGTAAGGTTCCCAATGGTGTAAAATTAAATTGGGATATACCGGGCAAGGATTCGAGTTACAGGAACAAGGGCCAAACCAACCAACCAACAACGAAATCGTCGAGCGAAAACACTTGACAACCTCCTAGAAGCAGCTTTTCTTGCCACCAGACCTTTCTCCATCAATTAGGAATATGATGCCATCACTAAACACATTCCTTAAATTGTAGCAATTTGTTGAGTGTTTTTTTTTTGTGTCTAATCTGCATATACATCACCATTTCCCTTGATTTTCTTGACTGTATATCTCTTAAATGTCAACATATACACGTGTGATTTAGTTTACGAAGATTTTTCAATGCCAAAAACCTCGATCAGAGAGTAAAAAAGGTGTAAGGTTCACAATGGTGTAAAATTAAAATGGGATATACTGGGTTAGGATTCGAGTTACAGGAACAAGGGCCAAACCAACCACCCAAGAATGGAATCGTCAAGCGAAAACACTTGACAACCTCCTAGAAGCGGCTTTTCTTGCCATCAGACCTTTCTCCATCAATTAAGAATCTGATGCCGTCACTAAACACATTCCTTAAATTGCAGCCATTTGTTGAGTGTTTTTTTTGGTGTCTAATCTGCATATATATCACCATTGCCCATGATTTTCTTGACTGCATATCTCTTAAATGTCAACATATACACGTGTGATTTAGTTTATGAAGATTTTTCAATGCCGAGAACCTCGACCAGAGAGTAAAAAAGGCGTAAGGTTCACAATGGTGTAAAATTAAAATGGGATAAACCGGGCTAGTATTCGAGTTACAGGAACAAGGGCCAAACCAACAACCCAAGAATGGAATCGTCGGGCGAAAACACTTAACAACCTCCTAGAAGCAGCTTTTCTTGCCACCAGACCTTTATCCATTAATTAGGAATATGATGCCGTCACTAACCACATTCCTTAAATTATAGCCATTTGTTGAGTGTTTTTTTTTGTGTCTAATCCGCATATATATAACCATTGCCCTTGATTTTCTTGACTGTATATCTCTTAAATGTCAACATATACACGTGTGATTTAGTTTACGAAGATTTTTCAATGCCGAGAACCTCGATCAGAGAGTAAAAAAGGCATAAGGCTCACAATGGTGTAAAATTAAAATGGGATATAACGGGCAACGATTCGAGTTACAGGAACAAGGGCCAAACCAACCACCCAAGAATGGAATCGTCGAGCGAAAACACCTGACAACCTCCAAGAAGCAGCTTTTCTTGCCACCAGACCTTTCTCCATAAATTTGGAATCTGATGCCGTCACTAAACACATTCCTTAAATTGTAGCCATTTGTTGAGTGTTTTTTTTTTGGTGTCTGATCCGCATATATATCACCATTGCCCTTGATTTTCTTGACTATGTATCTCTTAAATGTCAACATATACACGTGTGATTTAGTTTACGAAGATTTTTCAATGCCGAGAACCTTGATCAGAGAGTAAAAAAGGCTTAAGGTTCACAATGGTGTAAAATTAAAATGGGATATACAGGGCTAGGATTCGAGTTATAGGAACAAGGGCCAAACCAACCACCCAAGAATGGAATCGTCGAGCGAAAACACTTAACAACCTCCTAGAAGCAACTTTTCTTGCCATTAGACCTTTCTCCATCAATTTGGAATCTAATGCCGTTACTAAACATATTCCATAAATCGTAGCCATTTGTTGAGTGCTTTTTTTGTGTCTACTCGGCATATAAATCACCATTGCCCTTGATTTTCTTGACTGTATATCTCTTAAATGTCAACATATACACGTGTGATTTAGTTTACGAAGATTTTTCAATGCCGGGAACCTCGATCAGAGAGTAAAATAGTCGTAAGGTTCACAATGGTGTAAAATTAAAATGGGATATACCAGGCTAGGATTCGAGTTACAGGAACAAGGGCCAAACCAACCACCCATGAATGGATTCGTCAAGCGAAAACACTTGACAACCTCCTAGAAGCAGCTTTTCTTGCTACCAGACCTTTCTCCATTAATTAGGAATCTGTGCTGTCACTAAACACGTTCCTTAAATTGTAGCCATTTGTTAAGTGTTTTTCTTTTGGTGTCTAATCCGCATATATATCACCATTGCCCTTGATTTTCTTGACTGTATATCTCTTAAATGTCAACATATACACGGGTGATTTAGCTTACGAAGATTTTATCAATGCCGAGAACCTCGATCAGAGAGTAAAAAAGGCGTAAGATTCACAATGGTGTAAAATTAAAATGGGATATTCGGGGCTAGGATTCGAGTTACAGGAACAAGGGCTAAACCAACCACCCAAGAATGGAATCTTCGAGCGAAAACACTTGACAACCTCTTAGAAGCAGCTTTTCTTTCCAACAGACCTTTCACCATCAATTAGGAATCTGATGCCGTCACTAAACACATTCCTTAAATTATAGCCATTTGTTGAGTGTTTTTTTTGTGTCTAATCCGCATATATATATATATATATATATATATACTAGCTTTCTACCCGCGCGATGCGGCGGCGGAGACGATTTACAATAGGATACTCATTTACCGTTAGTTTATAGTCGTTTGGTGATATATTGCAAGGGTGATCACGGTTCGGTTTCAAATCGTTAAACCGCCAAAACAGGTCTTCGGTTTGGTTTCGCGGTGTCGGTTTCAAAATCTTCAAAACGTAGCGACTGGTTTGATTTTCGGTTTTATACCAAAACAGGTCGTATAAAATCAGACCATACCGTTTATATACAACAAAAGGATAATCAGCTCAAAGTTAGCCAGAATTAATGCAGCATCATTCAAACTAATTTTGATGTGGACTTCAAGATAAAAATAAGAATGAAGCTATAATGTATGTTTTTATCATAAAAGACCATATAAATTCTAAAACTCTTACAAAGCCTAAAATATCTTTATAAATACAAACTTTAGTTTAGATGTAAAACTGGTACATTCAAAACCTCACAGAAACAAACAAACACATAATCAAAAAACGCTAACGAAAGAAGTATAGTGACCAAATCCGATTTAAAAACAGAAATTATTAGATATATAAACTTTGCAGCTTAAATACCTCTTTGAATAAAACATGAGGCGCACGCCTCTCGTACAATTACCAGAGGCTCCGCGCCTCGGTTTTAGACCTCGTCGCTTTTGTGTGCCTCTCATTTTTTTAAAACAAGATCCTAAATCGTTTTAATATGCAATAACTTAATCAATAACTGGTCTTAAAACACCTTTTCCATTATTGGTTATTCAAAACGATTCCAATAACCAAAATAATGATAGATCGTATGAGAACAAAGAAATCCCATCAGAAATTAGAAGTAAAATGCCAGATAGAATACTAACATTTATTAATTAATGGGAAAAAAAGGAAGTAATGTTAGTTCAGAAGACAACAATGGCTGTGTACCCAGTGTCCTAGTGCGCTCAGATAAGAATGTTGACCCATCACTTGTTGTAGTTGTCAATTTTGACTATCCGGGAACAAAATTGCAAAAGTCGGAGACTATAACTGTAATTTCAGAAAATTAGGGACTAAAGGTGAAAAATAGGCAAACCACAGAGACTACCCATATCCAGCCACTTTTCTCTAAATAGTGTGTACAAAGTTGATGAAAAACCATATTCTGTAGTTGATACAACTCATATTTCCATTTTCACTATTTTCCCAACAAAGTTGTTAACTCTTTGTAACACAATTATTGTATTTGTATTCATCTTAAACTCATCATACATTCTGAAGAAGAAAAGTCAAAAGGTCAAAAGTCAAACAACTTATAATCAGAATCATACAAATGGATTAGCTCATTAGCCCAATACCAATACACTACATAATTTACACACCAAAAACTGGACACAAAACCACAAAAAAAAAAAACAAATAATAACAATCACAGACCATGCTAACAAAACAATCATAGAAGCCTCAACTACTACTGCTCATGTTATACGCGGTTTTAATAATAACCGACAAATGAATGTTAAGCGCATGACTCTTATCACCAAACAGTCCAATTCTTCCAAAGCTTGCAACACTGCTGTTCATCGTCGAGTTCAAGAACACATTCAGAACCTGTTTTTTGCCATTGGCAATAAAAAAGTGCGATGGGGTCACCTTCATGGAAACCCCATAAGGCGCACTCCAACCCACACTGTAGGACTCGTTCCCGCCGATGTTGGTCACGGTTCGTTGAACGGTCCGAGTCTGGTTCAGGTTCGCAATCGTGATCGAAGGTAGGTTCAGGTCCGCACCGTTAACCTTTGTGGGCCCACAATTTGTGTCTGTGTAATTTAGGACCACAGGTTCTGACCCGTTTATGCCACAAAGGAATGACATATAGTCTTCATAGCCTGCAAATACACATAATACGGTTTAGGGTTTGCAATCAAACCTGTGTGAATTTGATGAAAAGGTGAATGAATTCCTTTTTCTCGATGTCATAATTGTAGAAGTCTATAAGATGGGAGTGGCGATCAACTGGTGCAGAATCTGTTAAGAAAAAGGAATTAAACAAATCGTTCTGATAAATAAAAAAGAAAACGCGTGTTTGTAATCTGGTATTGCTAACCAGCAGAGTAGCGCCAAGGGTACTGCCAAAAACAAACAGCAAGCTTCCGAGGGCTTTCAGGGCAATAGCATCAGCAACCAAGAACTTGATCTGTATGATAACACCGTATAACAACCACAAATTAATGTCTGTTAACGGAAGTTTAAACCTTTAGATGTGAATTATTACGATTATATCAAAGCACTATGAAATACATTATACCTCAAAAGCTGGAACTTGGAAGTCTGTGTGTGTCGTCAAATGCTTTGAAAACACATTGAACTTTGGTTTAAGAGCTTTGGCTGCAGATCCACCCTCAACTCCAAATTCGTTAAACCTACAAGCGCTAAAAGCAAATTCAGTCATTAAGCATCGTAAAAAATGATGATTCAGTCATTAAGCACCATAAAAAATGGTCACACACGCATTAAAGACATCGATTTCTGTTTACGGTCACACACGCATTAAAAGAATAGTTAGTTAACGTATTTTTCCTTAAAAATAGGATTTTTCATATAATGTTTATTCGCTTGTTACGTTTCATTACTAAGCTATTGTGATAGGGCGTTTTGAAGTTTATTCCAACTGCTTATTAATCGCATATTTCAAAAAACGGCAAACATATAAACTGTTCAATGCAGTGAATGCAGTGAATTCGATGAAATATCATTACCTATGAAGTCCGCACCTCTTGTGTATACGTTGGTGATACCGTTGTAACAATTGATCCTTGAAACAATTGTAATATACAGATCGAAAGAACAACCACCTACATTGTAACAATTGATAACTAATATTAGTGCCCGACAATTGATCCTTGAAACGATTGTAATATACAGATCGAAAGAACAACCACCTACATTGAAACGATTTCATTAGGTAAATTATGTCCTATAACTTGTGCAAATCAACAGATTACAATATAAAATATAAAAGATATGAAGATTAGAACAAACCTCTTTCATCCAGACAATTACTTCCGACTTGATTTCCATAATTATCTCTTGACACCCAAAACCGGTAGCCATTACGTATCCAAATAGGAATTGCAACAGAAAGGCATGATACCATGAGTGGAAGAGTCAAAGACAACCCGAGAAGAATAGATGACTTGCTGCACAAGTAACATGCATCATTAGCAAACAAATTGATACTTGTTAAAGGTAAAACTTGGAAAAAACAAACAATTGTACCTCAAGAAGGATAGCAGAAGACCGACACAAGTGCTCAATAGCCAAATAACAAAACCGTACTGAATACATCCTAAGATCAGACGCTTGTTTTCCATCGGTACATGTATATTTTGAAATTAAGGATAAGCTCGGTGCCGTACCGGTACTGAAAATACCGATCCCAAAAGTGGGTACGGGTACCAGTACCAAATATGTTGGTTCAGTACGGAACTGACACGGTAATTGACGCTAAAAATCGATAAAATACCACAACCGTACCGAGCCGTAAATACCGATCCCGAAAAAGGAAAAAAGTGGGTATCAAAATTCAATCCATATATTACCATTCGGCACTGGTACCAGTACCAAGATGCTCATCCTTATTTCAAACATGCATAATTTAGAGATAACCTACAATAAGGATTACCAATATGTAAGATTACCTCGCCTTATCCAAAAACAAGGCCAGAAGTCCAAATCGTGTTGTCTCCGACTTCTTGCCAATCAAAGGATCTGTTTGCTTCTTCAACCAACACTGTGCCAAAAAAATCAAAAGGTCAAAATGCAACTCACCTCGCCAAATTTTGACCCACAACCCCCACTTGTGCTATTCAGGTTTCAAAACTCGGTATTTAGAACTTGTGAATCGATTGTGAGATTATTGAACATCTTCGCTCATGATTATGTTCCACAATCAAATGCCTCCCCATTCGGTTTCACAACCCCTAAAAGTGGAACGACTAATTGGTTTAAAAAACATAAAAAAAATATGTAATACCATTACTAATAAATTTCCCCTGTATCAGATGCGTCTCTAGATCCAGAAGCTGCACCCAATATGAATTTACAGAGGCAATATCTGCAAAAAAAAATGCCAACTTATTTTTGAACTTTTACATCTCAAGATAGAAGAAATAATAAAATGCCATATTCATCCTTAAGGTTTGGCCAGTTTTGCGACTTTCGTCCAAAGGTTTGTTTTTCCGCATTTGGATCCAAAAGGTTTGAAAATTTTCCATTTTCATTCGGCTCGTTAACTAAATCCATTTTTTGTCGTTAAGCCAGGGGTATTTTTGTTAACTTAAAAAACAATTCAAACCTTTTGAATCCAGATGCGGATAGACAAACCTTTGGACGAAAGTCGCAAAACTGGCCTAAGCCCATGGACGAAAATGACATTTTACTCTAAAAGAAAACTTAAATAATTTATTTTATATATCCCATATGAACAAACCTTGTGCCATGGATGAGCCTTGATCTGTGGGAACTTAAAGTGTGTATAATGTGGAATCATGCATTTAATTTCCTCACGTGTTGGTGTTCCCAAAATCTAAAAGATAAAAAAGTTATTAGCGTTAGAATCACATTTAGATTAGAAACTCTGTAAAGACAAAAGTGTTGAGATTATGCACCTTAATTATCTCCACCAGTTGATCTACACCACTTTCACCAGGGAAAAGGGGCTGCATATAGTACATATTAGAATTTATTAAAAAAATTACTACATAGAACAAATCCAAAGAGACTGTTGATCGACTAAAAATCAAATCATTTCCCTGTGTTTGTAAATGGAAACTGATCCTGAAGATCAATGATGTCAGCAAGAACACCAGCCGCTATAGTATCATTGCCTGCTCCTGCACCTTGAATCACCAACGGGTTCAATAAGTTAAATATAGACAAAAAGCACCTCTTAATATGTTCAACCTATTTGACCCATTTTCCTTTTTAGTTAAAAAAATTACTTGAGTCATTCGAGTTGATAAACAACCCAGTTCAACCCATTTATAAGTGTATGGGTCAAAAAGCCACCTCTATATAAATCATTCATCAAAATTTGTGTGCTTTATGTTCAATATAAAAAGATTGATATGCTCCTATCACAAAGACTTTCTAAAATTGTATATACCAGACATCATTTATTGCGATTGACATTGAGAAAAACATGTTGCTATCAAGTCTTGCAATTGGACCTCACTCTTGAGTTTCGTCTGCATGAAAAAAAAATTTGTCAGCTAAAAGATAAGCTAGAAATTAACCAGTAATTTTTAAAGACAAATGGATAGTGAAAAATGATCATATCAAAAACACCTCAGCGCTAAGTCTTCTCCAATTGAACCTCAGCATTAAATTCAACGATTTTTCCACGGTGACCTTCAAATGGAACTTTTTGTTATGCTATTCTATCTTGCTTGTCCTTTGTTACATATCCTCATTCGGTGCAAGATTTTGCGAGCTATGCCATCTGCAACAGTTGGGATCATACATAAAAGTTGAATATTGAACACATATATAGAGACATCACCTTCAACCACATAAACCTTGGCATTCAATAAAAATAGTCAAGGTTGTACATCGAGGATGAATATATCCTTCCAACTCTACAAGCATAATTTTTCTCTTCAGTCAGATTAGAAATAAGGGTCACCACCTGAATACAAAATGATTTAGTTATAACGAAGCACTGATATTTTTATATGAAAGCAAAACGAAAGTGTCTAATTCAGAAAATAATCTCATTCAGCAAATGATCTTGGAGAGACCCAATATTGTATGGGATTCACCGGTGATCTGATTGTAAGATATACCTCTGCAGATCAAACAAATTTAGTCATCAGTGTTATCCATATATTACACATTTTTAGCTTAAAAATCAGTAAAAATGAGACTTACAATATCTTAAAGCTTACAAAGCTACTGCAAGAAACATATATTATCAATAAGTGGACACCAATACCCTAGATCCCATTCCATGTCTTTCAAGAAATCCAGATTATCGCAAGGCTCCATACAAAAAAGAAGAGCCACACTCTCTATCTTCACCAACTGAAATAATCAACAACAATATCAATAAAAAGCCTGCAATAATTTATGTTCCGTAAATAAACAAATACTAAAACACATAATAGAAGATTCAGCAAAGCCCTAAAAAGACTCAGATCCAGATCCAGATCCAGATAAACCTGCTACCACAAAGCAGACTGTAGAAGCAGTCAGATGAAACGTGAAACTGTAGAAGCAGTCAGATCTGAACGCAAACCCATAAGATTTGAATGTAAAAGACTCAGATCTGCAAAGTAATGTCATCTTCATCTTCCTCACTCCATCTTCATCTACACCAAACAAACCGAAAATGTCAAAAAATGATCTTGAGCTGACGAAAGCAAGAACTGGAATATAAACAGGGAAGAAAAGGAGAACCAACAAAAGAAAAGTACCTGGTTTTCTGAGATTTGTGTATACAGTTTGAGTCCTCTTTCCTGTTTGCGAGAGAGAGTGAGAAGGTGAACGAAGGAAGATGAGTGTTTGAATTTTGGTCTTGCGGGGTTGGGTTTTCACCAGGTTTGTGCTTTTGGGGGGTTGAAGATGAAGAAGATTAGGGTTTGAAGAATGCAAGAGCGGCCGAATGAAATGAATAGGGTTTGGAGAGAGATACGAACATTATATTGGATCCGGAATATAAAATACGGGTCAAGAATATCCGGTTCAAGCTCCGCGTGTGTTGAATGGGTTTTTCAACACTTTGTGCTTAATAGGTTTGTACAATGGGCTTCAAAGACTTGTAAAGTGGCAAATGACCATTCTATCCTTCCTATATGCTTTATAAAGTAGTATAGATATATATATATATATATATATATATATATATCACCATTGCCCTTGATTTTCTTGATTGTATATCTCTTAAATGTCAACATATACACGTGTGATATAGTTTACGAAGATTTTTCAATGCTGAGAACCTCAATCAGAGAGTAAAAAAGGCGTAACGTTCACAATGGTGTAAAATTAAAATAGGATGTACCGGGCTAGGATTCGAGTTACAGGAACATGGGCCAAACCAGCCACCCAAGAATGGAATCGTCAAGCGAAAACACTTGACAACCTCCTAGAAGCATCTTTTCTTGCCACCAGACCTTTCTCCATCAATTAGGAATCTGATGCCGTCACTAACCACATTCCTTAAATTGTAGCCATTTGTTGAGTGTTTTTTTTGGTGTGTAATCCGCATATATATATCACCATTGCCCTTGATTTTCTTTACTGTATATCTCTTAAAAGTCAACATATACACGTGTGATTTAGTTTACGAAGATTTTTCAATGCCGAGAACCTCGATTAGAGAGTAAAAAAGGCGTAAGGTTCAAAATGGTGTAAAATTAAAATGGGATATACCGGGCTATGATTCGAGTTACCTGAACAAGGGCCAAACCAACCACCTAAGAATGGAATCGTCGAGAGAAAACACTTGACAACCTCCTAGAAGCAGCTTTTCTTGCCACCAGACCTTTCTCCATCAATTAGGAATCTGATGCCGTCACTAAACACATTCCTTAAATTGTAGCCATTTGTTGAGTGTTTTTTTTGGTGTCTAATCCGCATATATATCACCATTACCCTTGATTTTCTTGCCTGTATTTCTCTTAAATGTCAACATATACACGTGTGATTTAGTTTACAAAGATTTTTCAATGCGGAAAACCTCGATCAGAGAATAAAAAAGGTGTAAGGTTCACAATGGTGTAAAATTAAAATGGGATATACCAGGCTAGGATTCGAGTTAGAGATATAAGGGCTATACCAACCACCCAAGAATGGAATCGTCGAGCGAAAACACTTGACACCCTCCTAGAAGGAGCTTTTCTAGCCACCCGACCTTTCTCCATCAATTAGGAATCTGATGCCGTCACTAAACACATTCCTTAAATTGTAGCCATTTGTTGAGTGTTTTTTTTTGTGTCTAATCCGCATATATATCACCATTTCCCTTGATTTTCTTGGCTGGATATCTCTTAAATGTCAACATATAAACGTGTGATTTAGTTTATGAAGATTTTTCAATGCCGAGAACCTCGATCAGAGAGTAAAAAAGGCGTAAGGTTCACAATGGTGTAAAATTAAAATGGGATATACTGGGCTAGGATTCGAGTTACAGGAACAAGGGTCAAACCAACCACCCAAGAGTGGAACCGTCGAGCTAAAACACTTGACAACCTCCTAAAAGCAGCTTTTCTTGCCACCATACCTTTCTCCATCAATTAGGAATCTGATGCCGTCACTAAACACATTCCTTAAATTGTAGCCATTTGTTGAGTTTTTTTTGGTGTCTAATCAGCATATATATCACCATTGCCCTTGATTTTCTTGACTGTATATTTCTTAAATGTCAACACATACACTTGTGATTTAGTTTACGAAGATTTTTCAATGCCGAGAACCTCGATCAGAGAGTAAAAAGGAGTAAGGTTCCCAATGGTGTAAAATTTAAATGGGATATACAGGGCTAGGATTCGAGTTACAGAAACAAGGGCCAAACCAACCACCCAAGAATGGAATCGTCGAGCGAAGACACTTGACAACCTCCTAGAAGCCGCTTTTCTTGCCACCAGACCTTTCTCCATCAATTAGGAATCTGATGCCGTCACTAAACACATTCCTTAAAATGTAGCCATTTGTTGAGTGTTTTTTTTTTTTGGTGTCTAATCCGCATATATATCACCATTTCCCTTGATTTTCTTGGCTGGATATCTCTTAAATGTCAACATATACACGTGTGATTTAGTTTATGAAGATTTTTCAATGCCGAGAACCTCGATCAGAGAGTAAAAAAGGCGTAAGATTCACAATGGTGTAAAATTAAAATGGGATATACTGGGCTAGGATTCGAGTTACAGGAACAAGGGTCAAACCAACAACCCAAGAGTGGAACCGTCGAGCTAAAAACTTGACAACCTCCTAAAAGCAGCTTTTCTTACCACTAGACCTTTCTCCATCAATTAGGAATCTGATGCCGTCACTAAACACATTCCTTAAATTGTAACCATTTGTTCAGTGTTTTTTTGGTGTCTAATCCGCATATATATCACCATTTCCCTTGATTTTCTTGGCTGGATATCTCTTAAATGTCAACATATACACGTGTGATTTAGTTTATGAAGATTTTTCAATGCTGAGAACCTCGATCAGAGTGTAAAAATGGCGTAAGGTTAACAATGGTGTAAAATTTTAATGGGATATACCGGGCTAGGATTCGAGTTACAGGAAAAAGGGCCAAACCAACCACCCAAGAATGGAATCGTCGAGCAAAAACACTTGACAACCTCCGAGAAGCAGCTTTTCTTGCCACCAGACCTTTCTCCATCAATTAGGAATCTGATGCCGTCACTAAACACATTCCTTAAATTGTAGCCATTTGTTGAGTGTTTTTTTTTTGTGTCTAATCCGCATATATATCACCATTTCCCTTGATTTTCTTGGCTGGATATCTCTTAAATGTCAACATATAAACGTGTGATTTAGTTTATGAAGATTTTTCAATGCCGAGAACCTCGATCAGAGAGTAAAAAAGGCGTAAGGTTCACAATGGTGTAAAATTAAAATGGGATATACTGGGCTAGGATTCGAGTTACAGGAACAAGGGTCAAACCAACCACCCAAGAGTGGAACCGTCGAGCTAAAACACTTGACAACCTCCTAAAAGCAGCTTTTCTTGCCACCATACCTTTCTCCATCAATTAGGAATCTGATGCCGTCACTAAACACATTCCTTAAATTGTAGCCATTTGTTGAGTTTTTTTTGGTGTCTAATCAGCATATATATCACCATTGCCCTTGATTTTCTTGACTGTATATTTCTTAAATGTCAACACATACACTTGTGATTTAGTTTACGAAGATTTTTCAATGCCGAGAACCTCGATCAGAGAGTAAAAAGGAGTAAGGTTCCCAATGGTGTAAAATTTAAATGGGATATACATGGCTAGGATTCGAGTTACAGAAACAAGGGCCAAACCAACCACCCAAGAATGGAATCGTCGAGCGAAGACACTTGACAACCTCCTAGAAGCCGCTTTTCTTGCCACCAGACCTTTCTCCATCAATTAGGAATCTGATGCTGTCACTAAACACATTCCTTAAAATGTAGCCATTTGTTGAGTGGTTTTTTTTGGTGTCTAATCCGCATATATATCACCATTTCCCTTGATTTTCTTGGCTGGATATCTCTTAAATGTCAACATATACACGTGTGATTTAGTTTATGAAGATTTTTCAATGCCGAGAACCTCGATCAGAGAGTAAAAAAGGCGTAAGATTCACAATGGTGTAAAATTAAGATGGGATATACCGAGCTAGGATTCGAGTTACAGGAACAAGGGTCAAACCAACAACCCAAGAGTGGAACCGTCGAGCTAAAAACTTGACAACCTCCTAAAAGCAGCTTTTCTTGCCACCAGACCTTTATCCATCAATTAGGAATATGATGCCGTCACTAGACACATTCCTTAAATTATAGCCATTTGTTGAGTGTTTTTTTGTGTCTAATCCGCATATATATCACCATTGCCCTTGATTTTCTTGACTGTATATCTCTAAAAATGTCAACATATACACGTGTGATTTAGTTTACGAAGATTTTTCAATGCCGAGAACCTCGATCAGAGAGTAAAAAAGGCGTAAGGTTCACAATGGTGTAAAATTAAAATGGGATATACCGGGCTAGGATTCGAGTTACAGGAACAAGGGCCAAACCAACCACCCAAGAATGGAATCGTCGAGCGAAAACACTTGACAACCTCCAAGAAGCAGCTTTTCTTGCCACCAGACCTTTCCCATCAATTAGGAATCTGATGCCGTAACTAAACACATTCCTTAAATTGTAGCCATTTGTTGAGTTTTTTTTTTTTTTTTGGTGTTTAATCCGCATATATATCACCATTGCCCTTAATTTTCTTGACTGTATATCTCTTAAATGTCAACATATACACTTGTGATTTAGTTTACGAAGATTTTTCAATGCCGAGAACCTTGATCAGAGAGTAAAAAAGGCGTAAGGTTCACAATGGTGTAAAATTAAAATGGGATATATAGGGCGAGGATTCGAGTTACAGGAACAAGGGCCAAACCAACCACCCAAGAATGGAATCGTCTAGCGAAAACACTTGACAACCTCCAAGAAACAGCTTTTCTTGCTACCAGACCTTTCTCCATCAATTCGGAATCTGATGCCGTCACTAAACACATTCCTTAGATTGTAGCCATTTGTTTAGTGTTTTTTTTGGTGTCTAATCCGCATATATATCACCATTGCCCTTGATTTTCTTGGCTGTATATCTCTTAAATGTCAACATATACACGTGTGATTTAGTTTACGAAGATTTTTCAATGTCGAGAACCTCGATCAGAGAGTAAAAAAGGCTTAAGGTTCACAATGGTGTAAAATTAAAATGGGATATAACGGGCTAGGAATCGAGTTACAGGAACTAGGGCCAAACCAACCACCCAAGAATGGAATCGTCGAGCGAAAACACTTGACTACCTCCTAGAAGTAGCTTTTCTTGCCACCAGACCTTTCTCCATCAACTAGGAATCTGATTCCGTCACTAAACACATTCCTTATATTCTAGCCATTTGTTGAGTGTTTTTTTTGGTGTCTAATCCGCATATGTATCACCATTGCCCTTGATTTTCTTGACTGTATATCTCTTCAATGTTAACGTATGCACGTGTGATTTGGTTTACGAAGATTTTTCAATGCCGAGAACTTCGACCAGAGAGTAAAAAAGGCGTAAGGTTCACAATGGTGTAAAATTAAATTGTGATATACCGGGCTAGGATTCGAGTTACAGGAACAAGGGCCAAACCAACCACCCGAGAATGGAATCGGCGAGCGAAGACACTTAACAACCTCCTAGAAGCAGCTTTTCTTGCCACCAGGCCTTTCTCCATCAATTAGGAATCTGATGCCGTCACTAAACACATTCCTTAAATTGTAGCCATTTGTGGAGTTTTTTTGGTGTCTACTCAGCATATATATCACCATTGCCCTTGATTTTCTCGACTGTATATTTCTTAAATGTCAACATATACACATGTGATTTAGTTTACAAATATTTTTCAATGCCGAGAACCTCGATCAGAGAGTAAAAAGGCATAAGGTTCCCTATGGTGTAAAATTAAAATGGGATATACCGGGCAAGGATTCGAGTTACAGGAACAAGGGCCAAACCAACCACCCAAGAATGGAATCGTCGAGCGAAAACACTTGACAACCTCCTAGAAGCAGCTTTTCTTGCCACCAGACATTTCACCATCAATTAAGAATCTGATGCCGTCACTAAACACATTCCTTAAATTGTAGCCATTTGTTGAGTGTTTTTTTTTTGTATCTAATCCGCATATATATCACCATTGCCCTTGATTTTCTTGACGGTATATCTCTTAAATGTCAACATATACACGTGTGATTTAGTTTACGAAGATTTTTCAATGCCGAGAACCTCGATCAGAGAGCAAAAAAGGCGTAAGGTTTAAAATGGTGTAAAATTAAAATGGGATATACCGAGCTAGGATTCGAGTTACAGGAGCAAGGGTCAAACCAACCACCCAAGAATGGAATCGTTGAGCGAAAACACTTGACAACCTCCTAGAAGCAACTTTTCTTTCCACCAGACCTTTCTCCATCAATTAGGAATCCGATGTCGTCACTAAACACATTCCTTAAATTGTAGCCATTTGTTGAGTGTTTTTTTTTATGACTAATCCGCATATATAATACCATTGCCCTTGATTTTCTTGACTGTATATCTTTTAATGTCAAAATATACACGTGTGATTTATCTTACGAATATTTTTCAATGCCGAGAACCTCGATCAGAGAGTAAAAAAGGCGTAAGGTTCACAATGGTGTAAAATTAAAATGGGATATATCGGGCTAGGATTCGAGTTACAGGAACAAGGGCCAAACCACCCACCCAATAATAGAATCGTCGAGCGAAAACACTTTACAACCTCCTAGAAGCAGCTTTTCTTGCCACCAGACCTTTCTCCATCAATTAGGAATCTGATGCCGTCACTAAACACATTCCTTAAATTGTTGCCACTTGTTGAGTGTTTTTTTCGGTGTCTAATCTGTATATATATCACCATTGCCCTTGATTTTCTTGACTGTATATCATTTAAATGTCAACATATAAACGCGTGATTTAGTTTACGAATATTTTTCAATGTCGAGAACCTCAATCAGAGAGTAAAAAAGGTGTAAGGTTTACAATGGTGTAAAATTAAAATGGGATATACCGGGCTAGGATTCGTGTTACCGGAACAAGGGCCAAACCAACCACCCAAGAATGGAATCGTCGAGCGAAAACACTTGACAACTTCCTAGAAGCAGATTTTCTTGCACCACCAGACCTTTCTTCATCAATTAGGAATCTGATGCCGTCACTAAACAAATTCCTTATATTGTAGCCATTTGTTGACTGTTTTTTTTGGTGTCTAATCCGCATATGTATCACAATTGCCCTTGATTTTCTTGATTGTATATCTCTTAAATGTCAGCATATACACGTGTGATTTGGTTTACGAAGATTTTTCAATGCCGAGAACTTCGACCAGAGAGTAAAAAAGGCGTAAGGTTCACAATGGTGTAAAATTAAATTGGGATATACCGGGCTAGGATTCGAGTTACAGGAACAAGGGCCAAACCAACCACCCAAGAATGGAATCGTCGAGCGAAGACACTTAACAACCTCCAAGAAGCAGCTTTTCTTGCCACCAGACCTTTCTCCATCAATTAGGAATCTGATGCCGTCACTAAACACATTCCTAAAATTGTATCCATTTGTTGAGTGTTTTTTTCGGTGTCTAATATGCATATATATCACCATTGCCCTTGATTTTCTTGACTGTATATCTTTTAAATGTCAACATATAAACGCGTGATTTAGTTTACGAAGATTTTTCAATGTCGAGAACCTCGATCAGAGAGTAAAAAAGGTGTAAGGTTTACAATGGTGTAAAATTAAAATGGGATATACCGGGCTAGGATTCGAGTTACAGGAACAAGTGCCAAACCAACCACCCAAGAATGGAATCGTCGAGCGAAAACACTTGACAACTTCCTAGAAGCAGCTTTTCTTACCATCAGACCTTTCTTCATCAATTAGGAATCTGATGTCGTCACTAAACACATTCCTTAAATTGTAGCCATTTGTTGAGTGTTTTTTTTGTGTCTAATCCGCATATATATCACCATTACCCTTGATTTTCTAGACTGTATATCTCTTAAATGTCAACATATACACGTGTGATTTAGTTTACGAATATTTTTCAATGCCGAGAACCTCGATCAGAGAGTAAAAAAGGCGTAAGGTTCACAATGGTGTAAAATTAAAATGGGATATACCGGTCTAGAATTCGAGTTACCGGAACAAGGGCCAAACCAACCACCCAAGAATGGAATCGTCGAGCGAAAACACTTGACAACTTCCTAGAAGCAGCTTTTCTTGCACCACCAGACCTTTCTTCATCAATTAGGAATCTGATGCCGTCACTAAACACATTCCTTATATTGTAGCCATTTGTTGAGTGTTTTTTTTGGTGTCTAATCCGCATATATATCACCATTGCCCTTGATTTTCTTGACTGTATATCTCTTAAATGTCAACATATACCCATGTGATTTGGTTTACGAAGATTTTTCAATGCCGAGAACTTCGACCAGAGAGTAAAAAAGGCGTAAGGTTTACAATGGTGTAAAATTAAATTGGGATATACGGGGCTAGGATTCGAGTTACAGGAACAAGGGCCAAACCAACCACCCAAGAATGCAATCGTCGAGCGAAGACACTTAACAACCTCCTAGAAGCAGCTTTTCTTGCCACCAGACCTTTCTCCATCAATTAGGAATCTGATGCCGTCACTAAACACATTCCTTAAATTGTAGCCATTTGTGGAGTCTTTTTTGGTGTCTAATCAGCATATATATCACCATTGCCCTTGATTTTCTCGACTGTATATTTCTTAAATTGCAACATATACACATGTGATTAAGTTTACTAAGATTTTTCAATGCCGAGAACCTCGATCAGAGAGTAAAAAGGTGTAAGGTTCCCAATGGTGTAAAATTAAAATGGGATATACCGGGCTAGGATTCGAGTTACAGGAACAAGGGCCAAACCAACCACCCAAGAATGGAATCGTCGAGCGAAAACACTTAACAACCTCCGAGAAGCAGCTTTTCTTGCCACTAGACATTTCTCCATCAATTAGGAATCTGATGCCGTCACTAAACACATTCCTTAAATTGTAGCCATTTGTTGAGTGTTTTTTTTTGTATCTAATCCGCATATATATCACCATTGCCCTTGCTTTTCTTGACTGTATATCTCTTAAATGTCAACATATACACGTGTGATTTAGTTTACGAAGATTTTTCAATGCCGAGAACCTCGATCAGAGAGTAAAAAAGGCGTAAGGTTTAAAATGGTGTAAAATTAAAATGGGATATACCGGGGCTAGGATTCGAGTTACAGGAACAAGGGTAAAACCAACCACCCAAGAATGGAATCGTTGAGCGAAAACACTTGACAACCTCCTAGAAGCACCATTTCTTGCCACCAGACCTTTCTCCATCAATTAGGAATCTGACGCCGTCACTAAACACATTCCTTAAATTGTAGCCATTTGTTGAGTGTTTTTTTCGGTGTCTAATCTGCATATATATCAGCATTGCCTTGATTTTCTTGACTGTATATCTTTTAAATGTCAACATATAAACGTGTGATTTAGTTTACGAAGATTTTTCAATGTCGAGAACCTCGATCAGAGAGTAAAAAAGTGTAAGGTTTACAATGGTGTAATATTAAAATTGGATATACCGGGCTTGGATTCGAGTTACAGGAACAAGGGCCAAACCAACCACCCGAGAATGGAATCGTCGAGCGAAAACACTTGACAACTTCCTAGAAGCAGCTTTTCTTACCATCAGACCTTTCTTCATCAATTAGGAATCTGATGCCGTCACTAAACACATTCCTTAAATTGTAGCCATTTGTTGAGTGTTTTTTTTGTGTCTAATCCGCATATATATCACCATTACCGTTGATTTTCTTAACTGTATATCTCTTAAATGTCAACATATACACGTGTGATTTAGTTTACGAAGATTTTTCAATGCTGAGAACCTCAATCAGAGAGTAAAAAAGGCGTAACGTTCACAATGGTGTAAAATTAAAATGGGATATACCGGGCTAGGAGTCGAGTTACAGGAACAAGGGCCAAACCAACCACCCGAGAATGGAATCGTCGAGCGAAAACACTTGACAACTTCCTAGAAGCAGCTTTTCATTCCACCAGACATTTCCCCATCAATTAGGAATCTAATGCCGTCACTAAACACATTCCTTAAATTGTAGCCATTTGTTGAGTGTTTTTTTGTGTCTAATCCGCATATATATCACCATTGCCCTTGATTTTCTTGACTGTATATCTCTTAAATGTCAACATATACACGTGTGATTTGGTTTACGAAGATTTTTCAATGCCGAGAACCTCGATCAGAGAGTAAAAAAGGCGTAAGGTTCACAATGGTGTAAAATTAAAATGGGATATACCGGACTAGGATTCGAGTTACAGGAATAAGGGCGAAACCAACCACCCAAGAATGGAATCGTCGTGCGAAAACACTTGACAACCTTCAAGAAGCAGCTTTTCTTGCCACCAGACCTTTCTCCATCAATTAGGAATCTGATGCCGTCACTAAACACATTCCTTAAATTGTAGCCATTTGTTGAGTGTTTTTTTTGGTGACTAATCCGCATATATATCACCATTGCCCTTGATTTTCTTGACTGTATATCTCTTAAATGTCAACATATACACGTGTGATTTAGTTTACGAAGATTTTTCAATGCCGAGAACCTCGATCAGAGAGTAAAAAAGGCGTAAGGTTCACAATGGTGTAAAATTAAAACGGGATATACCGGGCTAGGATTCGAGTTACAGGAACAAGGACGAAACCAACCACCCAAGAATGGAATCGTCGTGCGAAAACACTTGACAACCTCATAGAAGCAGCTTTTCTTGCCACCAGACCTTTCTACATCAATTAGGAATTTTATGCCGTCACTAAACACATTCCTTAAATTGTAGCCATTTGGTAAGTGTTTTTTTCTTTGGTGTCTAATCCGCATATATATCACCATTGCCCTTGATTTTCTTGACTGTATATCTTTTAAATGTCAACATATACACGTGTGATTTAGTTTATGATGATTTTTCAATGCTGAGAACCTCGATCAAAGAGTAAAAAAGGCGTAAGGTTCACAATGGTGTAAAATTAAAATGGGATATACCAGGCTAGGATTCGAGTTACAGGAACAAGGGTTAAACCAACCACCCAAGATTGGAATCGTCGAGCGAAAACACTTGACAACCTCCTAGAAGTAGCTTTTCTTGCCACCAGACCATTCTCCATCAATTAGTAATATGATGCCGTCACTAAACACATTCCTTAAATTGTAGCCATTTGTTGAGTGTTTTTTTTTTTTTTGGTGTCTAATCCGCATATATATCACCATTGCCCTTGATTTTCTTGGTTGTATATATTTTAAATGTCAACATATACACGTGTGATTTAGTTTACGAAAATTTTTCAATATCGAGAACCTCGATCAGAGAGTAAAAAAGGCGTAAGGTTCACAATGGTGTTAAATTAAATGGGATATACCGGGCTAGGATTCGAGTTACAGGAACAAGGGCCAAACCAACCACCCAAGAATGGAATCGTCGACCGAAAACATGTGACAACCTCCTAGAAGCAACTTTTCTTGCCACCAGACCTTTCTCCATCAATTAGGAATCTGATGCCGTCACTAAACACATTCCTTAAATTGTAGCCATTTGTTGAGTGTTTTTTTTTTGGTGTCAAATCCGCATATATATCACCATTGCCCTTGATTTTCTTGACTGTATATCTTTTAAATGTCAACATATACACGTGTGATTTTGTTTACGAAGATTTTTCAATGCCGAGAACCTTAATCGGAGAGTAAAAAAGTCGTAAGGTTCAAAATGGTGTAAAATTAAAATGGGATATACCGGGCTAGGATTCGAGTTATAGGAACAAGGGCCAAACCAACCACCCAAGAATGGAATCGTCGAGCGAAAACACTTGACAACCTCCTAGAAGCAGCTTTTCTTGCCACCTGACCTTTCTCCATCAATTAGGAATCTGATGCCATCACTAAATACATTCCTTAAATTGTAGCCATTTGTTGAGTGTTTTTTTTTTTTTGTGTCTAATCCACATATATATCACCATTGCCTTTGATTTTCTTGACTGTATATCTTTTAAATGTAAACATATACACGTGTGATTTAGTTTACGAAGATTTTTCAATGTCGAGAACCTCGATCAGAGAGTAAAAAAGGCGTAAGGTTTACAATGGTGTAAAATTAAAAAGGGATACACCAGGCTTGGATTCGAGTTACAGGAACAAGGGCCAAACCAACCACCCAATAATGGAATCGTCGTGCGAAAACACTTGACAACTTCCTAGAAGCAGCTTTTCATTCCAACAGACATTTCTCCATCAATTAGGAGTCTGATGTCGTCACTAAACACATTCCTTAAATTGTTGCCATTTGTTGAGTGTTTTTTTTTGTGTCTAATCCGTATATATATCACCATTGCCCTTGATTTTCTTAACTGTATATCTCTTAAATGTCAACATATACACGTGTAATTTAGTTTACGAAGATTTTTTAATGCTGAGAACCTCGATCAGAGAGTAAAAAAGGCGTAAGGTTCACAATGGTGTAAAATTGAAATGGGATATACCGGGCTAGGATTTGAGTTACAGGAATAAGGGCTAAATCAACCACCCAAGAATGGAATCGTCGAGCGAAAACACTTGACAGCCTCATAGAAGCAGGTTTTCTTGCCACTAGACCTTTCTACATCAATTAGGAATCTGATGCCGTCACTAAACACATTCCTTAAATTGTAGCCATTTGTTAAGTGTTTTTTTTTTGTGTCTAATCCGCATATATATCACCATTGCCCTTGATTTTCTTGACTGTATATCTCTTAAATGTCAACATATACACGTGTGATTTAGTTTACGAAGATTTTTCAATGCTGAGAACCTCGATCAGAGAGTAAAAAAGGCGTATGGTTCACAATGGTGTAAAATTAAAATGGGATATATCGGGCTAGGATAAGAGTTACAGGAACAAGGGCTAAATCAACCAGCCAAGAATGGAATCGTCGAGCGAAAACACTTGACAACCTCATAGAAGCTGCTTTTCTTGCCACCAGACGTTTCTACATCAATTAGGAATCTAATGCCGTCACTAAACACATTACTTAAATTGTAGCCATTTGTTAAGTGTTTTTCTTTTGTGTCTAATCCGCATATATATCACCATTGCCCTTGATTTTCTTGACTGTATATCTCTTATATGTCAACATATACACGTGTGATTTAGTTTACGTAGATTTTTCAATGCTGAGAACCTCGATCAGAGAGTAAAAAAGGCATAAGGTTCACAATGGTGTAAAATTAAAATGGGATATACCGAGCTAAGATTCGAGTTACAGGAACAAGGGCCAAACCAACCACCCAAGATTGCAATCGTCGAGCGAAAACACTTGACATCCTCCTAGAAGCAGTTTTTCTTGCCACCAGACCATTCTCCATCAATTAGGAATATGATGCCGTCACTAAACACATTCCTTAAATTGTAGCCATTTGTTGAGTGTTTTTTTCGGTGTCTAATCCGCATATATATCACCATTTCCCTTGATTTTCTTGGCTGTATATCTTTTAAATGTCAAAATATACATGTGTGATTTAGTTTACAAATATTTTTCAATATCGAGAACCTCGATCAAAGAGTAAAAAAGGTGTAAGGTTTACAATGTTGTAAAATTAAATGGGATATACCGGGCTAGGATTCGAGTTATAGGAACAAGGGTTAAACCAACCACCCAAGATTGGAATCGTCGAGCGAAAACACTTGACAACCTCCTAGAAGCAGCTTTTCTTGCCACCAAACAATTCTCTATCAATTAGGAATATCATGCCGTCACTAAACACACTCCTTAAATTGTAGCCATTTGTTGAGTGTTTTTTTTTTGGGTGTCTAATCCGCATATATATCACCATTGCCCTTGATTTTCTTGACAGTATATATCTTAAATGTCAACATATACACCTGTGATTTAGTTTATGAATATTTTTCAATGCCGAGAACCTCGATCAGAGAGTAAAAAAGGCGTAAGGTTCACAATGGTGTAAAATTAAAACGGGATATACCAGGCAAGAATTCGAGTTACAAGAATATGGGCCAAACCAACCACCCAAGAATGGAATCGTCAAGCGAAAACACTTGACAACCTCCTAGAAGCAGCTTTTCTAGCCACCAGAACTTTCTCCATCAATTAGAAATCTGATGTCGTCACTAAACACATTCCTTAAATTGTAGCCATTTGTTGATTGTTTTTTTTGTGTCTAATCCGCATACATATATCACCATTGCCCTTGATTTTCTTGACTCGATATCTCTTAAATGTCAACATATACACGTGTGATTTAGGTTATATAGATTTTTCAATGTCGAGAACCTCGATCAGAGAGTAACAAAGGCGTAAGGTTCACAATGGTGTAAAATTAAAATGGGATATATCGGGCTAGGATTCGAGTTACAGGAAAAGAGCCAAACCAACCACCCAAGAATGGAATCGTCGACCGAAAACACTTGAAAACCTCCTAGAAGCAGCTTTTCTTGCCACCAGACCTTTCTCCATCAATTAGGAATCTGATGTCGTCACTAAACACATTCCTTAAATTGTAGCCATTTGTTGAGTGTTTTTTTTGGTGTCTAATCCGCATATATATCACCATTTCCCTTAATTTTCTTGACTGTATATCTTTTAAATGTCAACATATACACATGTGATTTAGTTTACGAAGATTTTTCAAAGCCGACAACCTCGATCAGATAGTAAAAAAGGCGTAAGGTTCACAATGGTGTAAAATTAAAATGGGATATACCGGGCTAGGATTAGAGTTACGGGAACAAGGGCCAAACCAACCACCCAAGATTGGAATCGTTGAGCGAAAACACTTGACAACCTCCTAAAAGCAGCTTTTCTTGCCACCAGACCATTCTCCATCAATTAGGAATATGATGCCATCACTAAACACATTCCTTAAATTGTAGTCATTTGTTGAGTGTTTTTTTCGGTGTCTAATCCGCATCTATATCACCATTGCCCTTGATTTTCTAGGTTGTATATCTTTTAATTGTCAAAATATACACGTGTGATTTAGTTTACAAATATTTTTCAATATCAAGAACCTCGATCAGAGAGTAAAAAAGGCGTAAGGTTTACAATGGTGTAAAATTAAATGGGATATACCGGGCTAGGATTCGAGTTACAGCAACAAGGGCTAAACCAACCACCCAAGAATGGAATCGTCGAGCGAAAACACTTGACAACTTCCTAGAAGCAGCTTTTCTTGCCACCAGACCTTTCTCCATCAATTAGGAATCTGATGCCGTCACTAAACACATTCCTTAAATTGTAGCCATTTGTTGAGTGTTTTTTTTTTTTGTGTCTAATCCGCATATATATATATCACCATTGCCCTTGATTTTCTTGACAGTATATATCTTAAATGTCAACATATACACATGTGATTTAGTTTATGAAGATTTTTCAATGCCGAGAACCTCGATCAGAGAGTAAAAAAGGCGTAAGGTTCACAATGGTATAAAATTAAAATGGGATACACCAGGCTAGAATTCGAGTTACAGGAATATGGGCCAAACCAACCAACCAAGAATGGAATCGTCAAGCGAAAACACTTGACAACCTCCTAGAAGCAGCTTTTCTTGCCACCAGAGCTTTCTCAATCAATTTGGAATCTGATGCCGTCACTAAACACATTCCTTAAATTGTAGCCATTTATTGAGTGTTTTTTTTTTGTGTCTAATCCGTATATATATATATATATCACCATTGTCCTTGATTTTCTTGACAGTATATATCTTACATGTCAACATATACACATGTGATTTAGTTTATGAAGATTTTTCAATGCCGAGAACCTCGATCAGAGAGTAAAAAGGCATAAGGTTCACAATGGTGTAAAATTAAAATGGGATATACCGGGCTAGAATTCGAGTTACCGTAACAAGGGCCAAACCAACCACCCAAGAATGGAATCGTCGAGCGAAGACACTTAACAACCTCCTAGAAGCAGCTATTCTTGCCACCAGACATTTCTCCATCAATTAGGAATCTGATGCCGTCACTAAACACATTCCTTAAATTGTCGCCATTTGTGGAGTCTTTTTTGGTGTCTAATTAGCATATATATCACCATTGCCCTTAATTTTCTTGGTTGTATATCTCTTAGATGTCAACATATACATGTGTGATATAGTTTACGAAGATTTTTCAATGCCGAGAACCTCGATCAGAGAGTAAAAAAGGCGTAACGTTCACAATGGTGTAAAATTAAAATGGGTTATACTGGGCAAGGATTCGAGTTACAGGAACAAGGGCCAAACCAACCACCCAAGAATGAAATCGTCGAGCGAAAACACTTGACAACATCCTAGAAGCAGCTTTTCTTGCCACCAGACCTTTCTCCATTAATTAGGAATCTGATTCCGTCACTAAACACATTGTTTTTTTTGGTGTCTAATCCGCATATATATCACCATTTCCCTTGATTTTCTTGACTATATATCTCTTAAATGTCAACATATACACGTGTGATATAGTTTACAAACATTTTTCAATGCCGAGAACCATGATCAGAGAGTAAAAAAGGCGTAAGGTTCACAATGGTGTAAAATTAAAATAGGATATACCGGGATAGGATTCGAGTTACAGGAACAAGGGCAAAACCAACCACCCAAGAATGGAATCGTCGAGCGAAAACACTTGACAACATCCTAGAAGCAGCTTTTCTTGCCACCAGACCTTTCTCCGTTAATTAGGAATCTGATGTCATCACTAAACCCATTCCTTAACTTTTAGCCATTTGTTGAGTGTTTTTTTGGTGTCTAATCCGCATATATATCACCATCGCCCTTGATTTTCTTGACTGTATATCTCTTAAATGTCAACATATACACGTGTGATTTAGATTACAAAGATATTTCAATGCCAAGAACCTCGATCAGAGAGAAAACAAGGCGTATGGTCCACAATGGTGTAAAATTAAAATGGGATATACCGGGCTAGGATTCGAGTTACAGGAACAAGGACTAAACCAACCACCAAAGAATGGAATCGTCGAGCGAAAACACTTGACAACCTCCTAGAAGCAACTTTTCTTGCCACCAGACCTTTCACCATCAATTAGGAATCTGACGCCGTCACTAAACACATTCCTTAAATTGTAGCCATTTGTTGAGTGTTTTTTTTTTTTTGGTGTCTAATCCGCATATATATCACCATTGCCCTTAATTTTCTTGGTTGTATATCTCTTAAATGTCAACATATACATGTGTGATATAGTTTACGAAGATTTTTCAATGCCGAGAACCTCGATCAGAGAGTAAAAAAGGCGTAACGTTCACAATGGTGTAAAATTAAAATGGGTTATACTGGGCAAGGATTCGAGTTACAGGAACAAGGGCCAAACCAACCACCCAAGAATGGAATCGTCGAGCGAAAACACTTGACAACATCCTAGAAGCAGCTTTTCTTGCCACCAGACCTTTCTCCATCAGTTAGGAATCTGATTCCGTCACTAAACACATTGTTTTTTTTTGGTGTCTAATCCGCATATATATCACCATTGCCCTTGATTTTCTTGACTGTATATCTCTTAAATGTCAACATATACACGTGTGATATAGTTTACAAAGATTTTTCAATGCCGAGAACCTCGATCAGGGAGTAAAAAGGGCGTAAGGTTCACAATGGTGTAATATTAAAATGGGATATACCGGGCTAGGATTCGAGTTACTGGAACAAGGGCCAAACCAACCACCCAAGAATGGAATCGTCGAGCGAAAACACTTGACAACCTCCTAGAAGCAGCTTTTCTTGCCACTCGACCTTTCTCCATCAATTAGGAATCTGATGCCGTCACTAATCACAATCCTAAAATTGTAGCCATTTGGTGAGTATTTTTTTTTGGTGTCTAATACGCATATATATCACCATTGCCCTTGATTTTCTTGACTGTATATCTCTTAAATGTCAACATATACATGTGTGATTTAGTTTACAAACATTTTTCAATGCCGAGAACTTCGATCAGAGAGTAAAAAAGGCGTAAGGTTCACAATGGTGTAAAATTAAAATAGGATATACCGGGATAGGATTCGAGTTACAGGAACAAAGGCCAAACCAACCACCTAAGAATGGAATCGTCGAGCGAAAACACTTGACAACCTCCGAGAAGCAGCTTTTCTTGCCGCCAGACCTTTCTCCATCAATTAGGACTTTGATGCCATTACTAAACACATTCCTTAAATTGTAGCCATTTGTTTAGTGTTTTTTTTTTTTTTGTGTCTAATCCGCATATATATCACCATTGCTCTTGATTTTCTTAACTGTATATCTTTTAAATGTCAACATATATACGTGTGATTTAGTTTACGAAGATTTTTCAATGCCAAGAACCTCGATCAGAGAGTAAAAAAGGCGTAAGGTTCACAATGGTTTAAATTAAAACGGGGTATACCGGTCTAGGATTCGAGTTACAGGAACAAGGGCCAAATCAACCACCCAAGAATGGAGTCGTCGAGCAAAAACACTTGACAACCTCCTAGAAGCAGCTTTTCTTACCACCAGACCTTTCTCCATCAATTAGGAATCTGATGCCGTCACTAAACACATTCCTTAAATTGTAGCCATTTGTTGAGTGTTTTTTTTTGTGTCTAATCCGCATATAAATCACCATTGCCCTTGATTTTTATGACTGTATATCTCTTAAATGTCAACATATACACGTGTGGTTTTGTTTACGAAGATTTTTCAATGCCGAGATCCTCGATTAGAGAGTAAAAAAGGCGTAAGGTTCACAATCGTGTAAAATTAAAATGGGATATACCGGGTTAGGATTCGCGTTACAGGAACAAGGGCCAAACCAACCACCCAAGAATGGAATCGTCAAACGAAAACATTTGACAACCTCCTAGAAGCAGCTTTTCATGCCACCAGACCTTTCTCTATCAATTAGGAATCTGATTCCGTCACTAAACACATTCCTTAAATTGAAGCCATTTGTTGAGTGTTTTTTTTTTTTGGGTGACTAATCCTCATATATATAACCATTGACCTTGATTTTCTTGACTGTATAACTCTTAAATGTCAACATATACACATGTGATTTAGTTAACGAAGATTTTTCAATGCCGAGAACCTCGATCAGAGAGTAAAAATGGCGTAAGGTTCAAAATGGTGTAAAATTAAAATGGGATACAATACGCTAGGATTCGAGTTACAGGAACAAAGTCCAAACCAACCACCCAAGAATGGAATCGTCGAGCGAAAACACTTAACAACCTCCTAGAAGCAGCTTTTCTTGCCACCAGACCTTTCTCCATCAATTAGGAATATGATGCCGTCACTAAACACATTCCTTAAATTTTAGCTATTTTTTGAGGGTTTTTTTTGTGTCTAATCCGCATATATATCACCGTTGCCCTTGATTTTCTTGACTGTATATATCTCTTAAAGGTCAACATATACACGTGTGATTTAGTTTACAAATATTTTTCAATGCCGAGAACCTCGATCAGAGAGTGAAAAAGGCGTAAGGTTCACAATGGTGTAAAATTAAAATGGCATATACCGGGCTAGGATTCGAGTTACAGGAACAAGGGCAAACCAACCACCCAAGAATGGAATAGTCGAGCGAAAACACTTGACAACCTCCTAGAAGCAGTTTTTCTTGCCACTAGACCTTTCTCCATCAATACTGAATCTGAAGCCGTCACTAATCACATTCCTTAAATTGTAGCCATTTGTTGAGTGTTTTTCTTTTGTGTCTAATCCGCATATATATCACCATTGCCCTTGATTTTCTTGACTGTATATCTCTTATATGTCAACATATACACGTGTGATTTAGTTTACGAAGATTTTTCAATGCTGAGAACCTCGATCAGAGAGTAAAAAAGGCGTAAGGTTCACAATGGTGTAAAATTAAAATGGGATATACCGGGCTAGGATTCGAGTTACAGGAACAAGGGCCAAACCAACCACCCAAGAATGGAATCGTCGAGTGAAAACACTTGACAACCTCCTAGAAGCAGTTTTTCTTGCCACTAGACCTTTCTCCATCAATACTGAATCTGAAGTCGTCACTAATCACATTCCTTAAATTGTAGCCATTTTTTGAGTGTTTTTTTTGTGTCTAATCCGCATATATATAACCATTGCCCTTGATTTTCTTGACTGTATATCTCTTAAATGTCAACATAGACACATGTGATTTAGTTTACGAAGATTTTTTCAATGTCGAGAACCTCGATCAGAGAATAAAAAAGACGTAAGGTTCATAATGGTGTAAAATTAAATTGGGATATATCGGGCTAGGATTCGAGTTACAGGAACAAGGACCAAACCAACCACCCAAGAATGGAATCGTCGAGCGAAAACACTTGAGAACCTCCTAGAAGCAGCTTTTCTTGCCACCAGACCTTTCTCCATCAATTAGGAATCTGATGCCGTCACAAAACACATTCCTTAAATTGTAGCTATTTTTTGAGGGTTTTTTTTTTGTGTCTAATCCGCATATATATCACCATTGCCCTTGATTTTCTTGACTGTATGTCTCTTAAAGGTCAACATATACACGTGTGATTTAGTTTACGAAGATTTTTCAATGCCGAGAACCTCGATCAGAGAGTAAAAAGGGCGTAAGGTTCACAATGGTGTAAAATTAAAATGCGATATATCGGGCTAGGACTCGAGTTACAGGAACAAGGGCCAAACCAACCACCCAAGAATGGAATCGTCGAGCGAAAACACTTGACAACCTCGTAGAAGCAGCTTTTCTTGCCACCAGACATTTCTCCATCAATTAGGAATCTGATGCCGTCACTAAACACATTCCTTAAATTGTAGCCATTTTTTGAGTGTTTTTTTATTGTCTAATCCGCATATATATCACCATTGCCCTTGATTTTCTTGATGGTATAACTCTTAAATGTCAACATATACGCGTGTGATTTAGTTTATAAAGATTTTTCAATGCCGAGAACCTCGATCAGAGAGTAAAAAGGGCGTAAGGTTCACACTGGTGTAAAATTAAAATGGGATATACCAGGCTAGGATTCGAGTTACAGGAACAAGGGCTAAACCAACCACCCAAGATTGGAATCGTCGCGCGAAAACACTTGACAACCTCCTAGAAGCAGCTTTTCTTGCCACCAGGCCTGTCTCTATAAATTAGGAATCTGATGCCGTCACTAAACACATTCTTAAATTGTAGCCATTTGTTGATTGTTTTTTTTTTGGTGTCTAATCCGCATATATATCAACATTGCCCTTGATTTTCTTGACTGTATATCTCTTAAATGTCAACATATACACGTGTGATTTAGTTTACGAAGATTTTACAATGCTGAGAACCTCGATCAGAGAGTAAAAAAGGCGTAAGGTTCATAATGGTGTAAAATTGAAATGGGATATACCGAGCTAGGATTCGAGTTACAGGAACAAGGGCCAAACCAACCACCCAAGATTGTAATCATCGAGTGAAAACACTTGACAACCTCCTAGAAGCAGCTTTTCTTGCCACCAGACCTTTCTCCATCAATTAGGAATCATGCCGTCACTAAACACATTCCTTAAATTGTAGCCATTTGTTGAGTGTTTTTTTCGGTGTCTAATCTGCATATATATCACCATTGCCCTTGATTTTCTTGACTATATATCTTTTAAATGTCAACATATAACCGTGTGATTTAGTTTACGAAGATTTTTCAGTGTCGAGAACCTCGATCAGAGAGTAAAAAAGGTGTAAGGTTTACAATGGTGTAAAATTAAAATGGGATATACCGGGCTAGGATTCGAGTTACAGGAACAAGTGCCAAACCAACCACCCGAGAATGGAATCGTCGAGCAAAAACACTTGACAACTTCCTAGAAGAAGCTTTTCTTACCATCAGACATTTCTTCATCAATTAGGAATCTGATGCCGTCACTAAACACATTCCTTAAAATGTAGCCATTTGTTGGCTGTTTTTTTGGAGTCTAATCCGCATATATATCACCATTACCCTTGATTTTCTTGACTGCATATCTCTTAAATGTCAACATATACACGTGTGATTTAGTCTACGAAGATTTTTCAATGCCGAGAACCTCGATCAGAGAGTAAAAAAGGCGTAAAGTTCACAATGGTGTAAAATTAAAATGGGATATACCGGGCTAGAATTCGAGTTACAGGAACAAAGGCCAAACCAACCACCCAAGAATGGAATCGTCGAGCGAAAACACTTGACAACCTCCTAGAAGCAGCTTTTCTTGCCACCAGACCTTTCTCCATCAATTAGGAATCTGATGCCGTCACTAAACACATTCCTTAAATTGTAGCCATTTGTTGAGTGTTTTTTTCGGTGTCTAATCCGCATATATATCACCATTACCCTTGATTTTCTTGACTGTATATCTCTTAAATGTCAAAATATACACGTGTGATTTAGTTTACGAATATTTTTCAATGCGGAGAACCTCGATCAGAGAGTAAAAAAGGCATAAGGTTCACAATGGTGTAAAATTAAAACGGGATATACCGGGCTAGGATTCGAGTTACAGGAACAAGGGCCAAACCAACCACCCAAGAATGGAATCGTCGAGCGAAAACACTTGGCAACCTCCTAGAAGCAGCTTTTCTTGCCACCAGACCTTTCTCCATCAATTAGGAATCTGGTGCCGTCACTAAACACATTCCTTAAATTGTAGCCATTTTTTTGAGTGTTTTTTTCTTTGGTGTCTAATCCGCATATATATCACCAATGCCCTTAATTTTCTTGACTGTATATCTCTTAAATGTCAACATATACATGTGTGATATAGGTTAAGAAGATTTTTCAATGCCGAGAACCTCGATGAGAGAGTAAAAAAGGCGTAAGGTTCACAATGGTGTAAAATTAAAATAGGATATACCAGGCTAGGATTCGAGTTACAGGAACAAGGGTTAAACCAAACACCCAAGAGTGGAATCGTCGAGCGAAAACACTTAACAAACTCCTAGAAGCAGCTTTTCTTGCCACCAGATCTTTTTCCATCAATTTTGAATCTGATGTCGTCACTAAACACATTTCTTAAATTGTAGCCATTTGTTGAGTGTTTTTTTTGGTGTCTAATTCGCATATATATCACCATTGCCCTTAATTTTCTTGACTGTATATCTTTTAAATGTCAACATATACACGTGTGATTTAGTTTACGAAGATTTTTCAATGTCGAGAACCTCGATCAGAGAGTAAAAAAGGCGGAAGGTTCACAATGGTGTAAAATTAAAATGGGTTATATCGGGCTAGGATTCGAGTTATAGGAACAAGGGCCAAACCAACCACCCAAGAATCGAATCATCGACTGAAAACACGTGACAACCTCCTAGAAGCAGCTTTTCTTGCCACCAGACCTTTCTCCATCAATTAGGAATCTGATTCCGTCACTAAAGACATTGTTTTTTTTGGTGTCTAATCCGCATATATATCACCATTGCCCTTGATTTTCTTGACTGTATATCTCTTAAATGTCAACATATACACGTGTGATTTAGTTTACGAAGATATTTCAATGCCGAGAACCTCGATCAGAGAGTAAAAAAGGCGTAAGGTTCACAATGGTGTAAAATTAAAATGGGTTATATCGGGCTAGGATTCGAGTTATAGGAACAAGGGCCAAACCAACCACCCAAGAATCGAATCGTCGACTGAAAACACGTGACAACCTCCTAGAAGCAGCTTTTCTTGCCACCAGACCTTTCTCCATCAATTAGGAATCTGATGCCGTCACTAAACACATTCCTTAAATTGTAGCCATTTGTTGAGGGTTTTTTTTTTTGTGTCAAATCCGCATATATATCACCATTGCCCTTAATTTTCTTGACTGTATATCTTTTAAATGTCAACATATACACGTGAGATTTAGTTTATGAAGATTTTTCAATGCAGAGAACCTTGATCAGAGAGTAAAAAAGTCGTAAGGTTCACAATGGTGTAAAATTAAAATGGGATATACCGGGCTAGGATTCGAGTTACAGGAACAAGGGCCAAACCAACCACCCAAGAATGGAATCGGCGAGCGAAAACACTTGACAACCTCCTAGAAGCAGCTTTTCTTGCCACCAGACCTTTCTCCATCAATTAGGAATCTGATGCCGTAACTAAATACATTCCTTAAATTGTAGCCATTTGTTGAGTGTTTTTTTTTTGTGTCTAATCCACATATATATCACCATTGCCCTTGATTTTGTTGACTGTATATCTTTTAAATGTCAACATATACACGTGTGATTTAGTTTACGAAGATTTTTCAATGTCGAGAACCTCGATCAAAGAGTAAAAAGGCGTATGGTTCACAATGGTGTAAAATTAAAATGGGATATACCGGGCTACGATTCGAGTTACAGGAACAAGGGCCAAACCAATCACCCAGGAATGGAATTGTCGTGCGAAAACACTTGACAACCTTCAAGTAGCAGCTTTTCTTGCCACCAGATCTTTCTCCTTCAATTAGGAATCTGATGCCGTCGCTAAACACATCCCTTAAATTGTAGCCATTTGTTGAGTGTTTTTTTTGGTGTCTAATCCACATATATATCACCATTGCCCTTTATTTTCTTGACTGTATATCTCTTAAATGTCAACATATACACGTGTGATTTAGTTTACGAAGATTTTTCAATGTCGAGAACCTCGATCAGAGAGTAAAAAAGGCGGAAGGTTCACAATGGTGTAAAATTAAAATAGGATATACCGGGCTACGATTCGAGTTACAGGAACAAGGGCCAAACCAATCACCCAGGAATGGAATCGTCGTGCGAAAACACTTGACAACCTTCAAGTAGCAGCTTTTCTTGCCACCAGACCTTTCTCCATCAATTAGGAATCTGGTGCCGTCACTAAACACATTCCTTAAATTGTAGCTATTTGTTGAGTGTTTTTTTCTTTGGTGTCTAATCCGCATATATATCACCATTGCCCTCGATTTTCTTGACTGTATATCTCTTAAATGTCAACATATACACGTGTGATTTAGTTTACGAAAATTTTTCAATGCCGAGAACCCCGATCAGAGAGTAAAAAAGGCGTAAGGTTCACAATGGTGTAAAATTAAAATGGGTTATATCGGGCTAGGATTCGAGTTACAGGAACAAGGGCCAAACCAACCACCCAAGGATCGAATCGTCGACCGAAAACACTTGACAACCTCCTAGAATCAGCTTTTCTTGCCACCAGACCTTTCTCCATCAATTAGGAAGCTGATGCCGTCACTAAACACATTCCTTAAATTGTAGCCATTTGTTGAGTGTTTTTTTGTGTCTAATCCGCATATATATCACCATTGCCCTTAATTTTCTTGAGTGTATATCTTTTAAATGTCAACATATACACGTGTGATTTAGTTTACGAAGATTTTTCAATGCCGAGAACCTTGATCAGAGAGTAAAAAAGTCGTAAGGTTCACAATGGTGTAATATTAAAATGGGATATACCGGGCTAGGATTCGAGTTACAGGAACAAGAGCCAAACAAACCACCCAAGAATGGAATCATCGAGCGACAACACTTGACAACCTCCTAGATGCAGCTTTTCTTGCCACCAGACCTTTCTCCATCAATTAGGAATCTAATGCCGTCACTAAATACATTCCTTAAATTGTAGCCATTTGTTGAGTGTTTTTTTTTTTTGGTGTCTAATCCTCATATATATCACCATTGCCCTTGATTTTCTTGACTGTATATCTTTTAAATGTCAACATATACACGTGTGATTTAGTTTAGGAAGATTTTTCAATGTCGAGAACCTCGATCAAAGAGTAAAAAGGCTTAAGGTTCACAATGGTGTAAAATTAAAATGGGATATACCGGGCTAGGATTCGAGTTACAGGAACAAGGGCCAAACCAACCACCCAAGAATGGAATCGTCGTGCGAAAACACTTGACAACCTTCAAGAAGCAGCTTTTCTTGCCACCAGACCTTTCTCCTTCAATTAGGTATCTGATGCCGTCACTAAACACATTCCTTAAATTGTAGCCATTTGTTGAGTTTTTTTTTTGTGTCTAATCCGCATATATATCACCATTGCCCTTGATTTTCTTGACCGTATATCTCTTAAATGTCAACATATACACGTGTGATTCAGTTTACGAAGATTTTTCAATGTCGAGAACCTCGATCAGAGAGTAAAAAAGGCGGAAGGTTCACAATGGTGTAAAATTAAAATGGGATATACCGGGCTAGGATTCGAGTTACAGGAACAAGGGCCAAACCAACCACCCAAGAATGGAATCGTCGTGCGAAAACACTTGACAACCTTCAAGAAGCAGCTTTTCTTGCCACCAGACCTTTCTACATCAATTAGGAATCTGATGCCGTCGCTAAACACATTCCTTAAATTGTAGCCATTTGTTGAGTGTTCTTTTTTTTGTGTCTAATCGCATATATATCACCATTGCCCTTGATTTTCTTGATTGTGTATCTTTTAAATGTCAACATATACACGTGTGATTTAGTTTTCAAAGATTTTTCAATGCCGAGAACCTCGATCAGAGAGTAAAAAAGGCGTAAGTTTCACACTGGTGTAAAATTAAAATGGGATATACCCGGCTAGGATTCGAGTTACAGGAACAAGGGCCATACCAACCACCCAAGAATGGAATCGTCGAGCGAAAATACTTGACAACCTCCAAGATGCAGCTTTTCTTGCCACCAGACCTTTCTCCATCAATTAGTAATCTGATGCCGTCACTAAACACATTCCTTAAATTGTAGCCATTTGTTGAGTGTTTTTTTTTTTGTGTCTAATCCGCATATATATCACCATTTCCCTTGATTTTCTTGACTATATATCTCTTAAATGTCAACATATACACGTGTGATTTAGTTTACGATGATTTTTCAATGCCGAGAACCTCGATCAGAGAGTAAAAAAGGCGTAAGGTTCACACTGGTGTAAAATTAAAATGAGATATACCGGGCTAGAATTCGAGTTACAGGAACAAGGGCCAAACCAACCACCCAATAATGGAATCATCGAGCAAAAACACTTGACAACCTCCTAGAAGCAGCTTTTCTTGCCACCAGACCTTTCTCCATCAATTAGAAATCTTATGCCGTCACTAAACACATTCCTTAAATTGTTGCCATTTGTTGAGTGTTCTTTTTTTTTTGTGTTTAATCCGCATATATATCACCATTGCCCTTGATTTTCTTGATTGTATATCTTTTAAATGTCAACATATACACGTGTGATTTAGTTTACGAAGACTTTTCAATGCCGAGAACCTCGATCAGAGTGTAAAATTAGGAATCTGATGTCGTCACTAAACACATTCCTTAACTTGTAGCCATTTGTTGAGTGTTTTTTTTGGTGTCTAATCCGCATATATATCACCATCGCCCTTGATTTTCTTGACTGTATATCTCTTAAATGTCAACATATACACGTGTGATTTAGTTTACGAAGATATTTCAATTCCGAGAACCTCGATCAGAGAGTAAACATGGCGTATGGTCCACACTGGTGTAAAATTAAAATGGGATATACCGGGCTAGGATACGAGTTACAGGAACAAGGGCCAAACCAACCACCCAAGAATGGAATCGTCGAGCGAAAACACTTGACAACATCCTAGAAGCAGCTTTTCTTGCCACCAGACCTTTCTCCATCAATTAGGAATCTGATGCCGTCACTAAACACATTCCTTAAATTGTAGCCATTTGTTGAGTGTTTTTTTTTTTTTGTGTCTAATCCGCATATATATCACCATTGCTCTTGATTTTCTTGACTGTATATCTCTTAAATGTCAACATATACACGTGTGTTTTAGTTTACGAAGATATTTCAACGCCGAGAACCTCGATCAGAGAGTAAAAAAGGCGTATGGTCCACAATGGTGTAAAATTAAAATGGGATATACCGGGCTAGGATTCGTGTTATAGGAACAAGGGCCAAACCAACCACCCAAGAATGGAATCGTCGAGTGAAAACACATGACAACCTCCTAGAAGCAGCTTTTCTTGCCACCAGACCATTCTCCATCAATTAGGAATCTGATGCTGTCACTAAACACATTGCCCTTGATTTTCTTGACTGTATATCTTTTAAAGGTCAACATATACACGTGTGATTTAGTTTACGGAGATTTTTCAATGCCGAGAACCTCGATCAGAGAGTAAAAAGGGCGTAAGGTTCACACTGTTGTAAAATTAAAACGGGATATACCAGGCTAGGATTCGAGTTACAGGAACAAGGGCCAAACCTGTGACAACTCGAGTTTCCGAGATTTCACTTTCGCATTTATTGCACGTTCACTGTTTGTTTAGTTGCTTACTTACACAATTGGTTTGCTTTGTAACTGTATACGTTGTGATTTGATAAGGTGTAATGTGATTGTTGCATGGTTATGTGTTATTTTACGAATGATTTGACAAATACATGAACTTGGTGATGAAACTGTGAATTATATTGTGATGGGTGTGTTTTATGTAAAAGATGATACCTAGGGGTGTGTAGAGTAGTTAGTGAAATCTTAATAACTCTTAACCCTAATCTCCCTCACAAATCATCTCACAAATCATCATACGTACCTTCAATATTCCTCTACAATCCTCTCCTACAATCAACTTCTTCATCATTCTTGGTGGCACAAGCTCTTCATCACTTTTGATCTCTCTTCATCTAGAATCAATCTAAGGTAAACGTTTAATGATTATTTGTTGTTAATCCTTGATTATGTGATTCATGCAAAACCCTAGTTCTACATATAATGGCTCTGTGTTTATTGATCTTCCTGATTATTGTGTAATGGTTTGTGAATAGTTGCTTAATCAAATGCTTGACAATGAGATGCATGATATATTAGAATTGTTTGATTGTTGATTTGATTACAACACTGGCAATGTTCTGGGATTAGGGTTTTGATCATGGTCTACAAATGTAACTGTTCCATTTGAAAACTGTGAATTAGTCTTGAATATTCGCATGATTTTTACTCCGGAGATTGTGTCAGGGTTTTGTGAAGTCACAAAGTCCGAGTTCTGATTGAATGCTTGATCTGAGTTTTGTGTAATGAAAACATAAGGTCCGAACTTTGAATGCTTGTATATGGTCCGAATTTTGAAGCCTTGTAATGGTCCGAATTTTGAAGCCTTGTAATGGTCCGAATTTTGTGATATTGTGTGGTGTCCGAATTTTTGTAAGGGGAAGGCATGGTCCGAGTTTTGTTAAGGGTAAACAAGGTCCGACTTTTACAAGGGGGTGTTTGGTCCGACTTTTACAAGGGGGTGTTTGGTCCGACTTTTAAGAGGGGTGTTTGGTCTGAGCTTTGTTTGATGCTATATAGTCCGAGGTTGTATGTGATACATGATCTGAGTTTTATGAATAATACATGATCCGAGTTTATTAGAAGATCCTTGGGTCTGAGTTTCAGTTATTGTTTAATGCTAAGTTCAAAACCATGTATGAAGAACACCCTGCATGTCACTGTATGTTACTGTATGATACTGTGTATTACTGTATGTTACTGGATGATACTGTATGTATGAACAATCTATGTCATGTCATTCTGTACACGATTATCACACGGAACACAGTTGTTTGGACATCAAGGAATTGTAAACCCTAATTAAATGTAGACACTTACATTGAGTTTATGTGCAATGTACCTTAGGTCGTGTATAACGGACCTAACCATTAATTAACACTAGAAGCGATAACATACCGAGCAAACCAAGGTGACTTCACACTCTTACCAAGGCATGGGATTCCCAGAGCTGGGAATGGGTTTTGAATAATGGGATTGAACAGTTACTTGAACCTTCACTTTTAATAGACTACCTACCATCGTCCTCGGATGCGAAGGACATATACGTAAAACCTACGTATACTTGTATTTACCACTGTCCTCGGGTGGCGAAGGACACTTACGTAAAACCTATGTAAACTCATACTTACTACTGCCTTGGGTTGTGGAGAGCACTTACGTAAAACCTACGTAAACCCCCGCGTACCATTGTCCTCGTGTTGAGAAGGGCACTTACGTAAAGCCTACGTAAACCTCGTACGTACTACTGTTCTCGGATTAGGAAGAACACTTATGGTACAACTCGTCTAGTAAATACAAACATGGGAAGCCCCCACTAATAGTATATGCAACATGGGAAGCCCCCACCAACTAAACATGCAAACGGTTTAGTTATTAATGCATTGTTATACAACGAACTTACTCACTGTGAACTCGCTCAACTAGTTGTTGACTTTCTGTTACATGCCTTGCAGGACCACAGGTACTTATGGAGCTTGCACGGGAGGCGCGGTCGTTGTGGGCACGGATTGTGGATGTTTTGATGAAAACTTTATGACTCTTTAAACTTAACACTTGTGTTAGATTTTCATACTATGCTTCCGCTACTTATACTATGTTTTGATGGGACATCAATCGTATTGTGATGAATTACTTTTACTTCTTACATACATGTTTAATATGATTGGTGGCTTGATCCTGGTCAGTCACGCCTCTGAGCGGTGATACTCCGCGGGTGGATTTTGGGGGTGTGACAGATTGGTATCAGAGCCATTGGTTATAGAGAACTCGGTTTTAATAAGGGGAAAACGTTTTTATTAAAACCAGACTATAACCTGTATAGTGCTCAACGATCCACAACGACGCCTCGCTCCACGTGCAAGACTCAACATTCTAGGTAATATGGTATATGTTTTATTGCCTACTTGCTAGAATTACATAGAACTTTGCTCGCGGTATGCTTAGATACACATAATCCCTATTGCTTGAGAATACTTGTGTGCTCACTCTCTTCTGTCATCGCACTATTCGCGAACCTCTCTTACTTATGTTATCTTTGCTATGAAGATCATGGCCGGACGCATTAACATGACACAAGCCCAGCTGACGGCTCTCATTAACGAACAAGTTGCTGCGGCACTTGCAGCTGCGCAGGCAGGAGGTATACCCTGAAGTTGTAACTTATACTAGGGTCTTTAGATCCTACACTTCTAAACCAACTCTTGTGTTTAATCATGTCCTGATTCTTACCCAACAGGTCAGCCACCTGTTTGCACCTTCAAGACTTTCATGGACTGTCGTCCTACTACTTTCAGTGGCACGGAAGGAGCAGTTGGACTCCTCCATTGGTTTGAAAAGCTCGAGTCCGTATTTGAGATGTGTGAATTCCCTGAGGCTCGCAGGGTGAAGTACGCCACTGGTACTCTAGAAGGCCTTGCGCTGACTTGGTGGAAGGCGCAAGTTCAGATGCTAGGGTTGGCAGTTGCTAATGCTACACCCTGGAATGATTTCAAGGAGTTGATCAAAGAGGAATACTGTAGCCGTGATGACATTCATAAGCTGGAGGTAGAGTTTTACAATTTGCAAATGACAGGATCGGAAATTGAAGCGTACACCAAAAGGTCCAACGAGTTGGCTATACTGTGTCCTACTATGGTAGACCCTCCGATCAAGCGTATTGAGTTGTATCTCAAGGGTCTAGTGCCGGAGATTCAAAGTCACGTAACCTCAGCGAACCTTGGCACCATTCAGCAGATCATCAAGTTAGCTCATCGCCTCACCGATCAAGCAGTGGAACAGAACAGGCTGCCTAAACGTATCAGCGCTACTACTACCGCTACCACTTCAGCTACTCCTGCTACTCCCAGTGACAACAAGTGGAAATGGGAAGGGGATTCCAGCAAGGGTTCAGCTACGGTTCAGTCTCAGGTTCAGCAGCGAAAGACTGACAACTACCAGAGTCCCAGTCAGCAGTCATCTGGTAGTCACGGGCATAAAAGATATCAAGGAAATCACCCAAGGTGCAACAATTATAACAGACACCACAGTGGCCAATGCAACAAGGGTCGTTGTCAGAGGTGTCTCAAGATGGGTCATGAGGCCAAGGATTGTAGGAGCCCACGGCCTGTAAATCAGAATCAGCAGCAGCAGCAAACACAGCAGAACCAACAACAGGGTAACAAGGGATGTTTTCATTGTGGTGCTGAAGGTCACTTCAAGAGACACTGCCCCCAGTTAAACCGAAACCAGAACAACAACAACAACAATAATCAGGGCAATGGGAACAACAATGGGGGAAACAACAACGACAATGGTGCTAGGGGTCGTGCATTTGTGATTGGTCGGGGTGATTCAAGGAACGATCCTAATGTGGTTATGGGTAAGTTTCTTCTCGACGACTTTTACGTTACTGTATTATTTGATTCGGGTGCGGATACCAGTTATATGTCTCTGAAAGTTAGTCAAATTCTTAAACGCGCACCAACACTTTTGAACACCAAACATGTTGTAGAGTTAGCTAACGGTAAAAGTCTAGAGGCCACACACATAGTTCAGGGTTGTAATCTTATCCTCGCTGGTCAGACTTTCTCTATCGATCTCATTCCTATAACTCTGGATAGTTTCGACATCGTCATTGGTATGGATTCGTTATCCCAACAACAAGCAGAGATCCTATGCAAGGAGAAGGTCATTCGTATTCCCCGTACTGGAAAAGAACCTCTCGAAGTTCAAGGCGACAAGAGTGGTGTCGTGAGTGGCATCATCTCCTTCTTGAAGGCTCAGAAGTGTTTGCGAAAGGGCCACACTGTTATATTAGCACTCGTTACAGATACATCGACGAAAGAGAAGAAGTTAGAGGATATTCCAGTTGTACGCGACTTTCCTCAAGTGTTTCCTGAAGAGTTACCTGGGCTACCGCCTCATCGCCAGGTCGAATTTCAGATTGAGCTAGCTCCAGGAGCAGCACCTATAGCTCGAGCACCTTATCGCTTAGCTCCAACTGAACTGGAAGAACTATCTAAGCAATTGCAAGAACTCTTGGAAAAGGGTTTCATACGTCCTAGCTCTTCGCCCTAGGGAGCTCCAGTATTGTTTGTGAAGAAGAAAGACGGTACCTTCCGCATGTGCATAGATTACCGCGAACTGAACAAGGTGACCGTGAAGAATCGCTATCCTCTTCCACGCATCGATGACTTATTCGACCAGTTGCAAGGGTCGAGTTATTATTCGAAGATTGATCTGAGATCAGGATATCACCAACTGAGAGTCCGGGACGAGGACGTCTCCAAAACAGCATTTAGAACTCGCTACGGCCATTACGAGTTTTTGGTCATGCCATTCGGGCTAACAAACGCGCCTGCGGTTTTCATGGATCTTATGAACAGGGTGTGTAAACTTTATCTTGACAAGTTTGTTATTGTTTTCATCGACGACATCCTGATCTATTCAAAGAGTCAGGAGGAACACGAGCATCATTTACGACTTATTTTGGAACTCCTTCGAACGGAACAGCTGTACACCAAGTTTTCAAAATGCGACTTCTGGCTTCATGAAGTCCACTTCCTAGGCCACGTGGTAAACAAGGATGGGATTCATGTTGATCCATCCAAGGTAGATTCGATCAAGAACTGGCCTGCACCTCGCACACCAACAGAAATACGCCAATTCTTGGGTTTGGCGGGTTATTACAGACGGTTCATCAAAGACTTCTCTAAGATTGCACAGCCGCTTACCTTACTGACACAGAAAGGTATTGCTTATCGTTGGGGTAATACACAGGAAACAGCGTTTCAACACTTAAAGGATAGACTTTGTAGCGCACCTATCCTCTCATTGCCTGAAGGCACGGAAGATTTTGTAGTCTACTGCGACGCATCTATCCAAGGTCTTGGATGTGTGTTGATGCAACGGGATAAAGTCATTGCTTATGCTTCGCGCCAACTTAAGATTTATGAACAGAACTATACGACGCACGATTTAGAGCTGGGAGCTGTTGTTTTCTCGCTTAAGATATGGCGACACTACCTGTACGGTACCAAGTGCACTATCTACACCGATCACAGGAGTCTCGAGCATATTTTCAAGCAGAAGGAATTGAACATGCGGCAACGTCGATGGGTCGAGCTACTTAATGATTATGAATGCGCTATCAAGTACCATCCAAGAAAAGCCAATGTTGTGGTTGATGCCCTTAGTCGAAAAGATACTACACCTAGGCGTGTACGAGCCTTGCAGCTCACTATTCAATCCAGTCTTCCTGCTCAGATACGAGATGCTCAGGTAGAAGCATTGAAACCAGAAAACGTCAAGGCTGAAGCCCTACGCGGTTCGAGGCAACGATTGGAACAAAAGGAAGACGGCGCCTATTATGTAACGGGGCGTATCTGGGTCCCACTATATGGCAGTTTACGAGAACTTGTGATGGATGAAGCACACAAGTCTCGCTACTCGGTACATCCAGGTTCGGATAAGATGTACCACGATCTTAAAACTACGTATTGGTGGCCAAGCATGAAAGCCCTCATCGCAACGTACGTCGGCAAATGTTTGACTTGTGCGAGAATCAAGGTGGAATATCAGAAACCATCAGGCCTACTTCAGCAACCCAAGATACCTCAATGGAAATGGGAGGAAATTTCCATGGATTTTGTTACTGGCCTACCTAGATCTCAGCGTGGGAACGATACCATTTGGGTGATCGTGGATCGACTCACAAATTCTGCACACTTCCTGGCTATTAAGGAAACGGATAAGTTCTCCACTTTAGCAGACATATATCTCAAGGAAGTTGTCTCAAGGCACGGAGTGCCAACCTCTATTATTTCGGATCGTGATGCATGATTTACCTCAGAACTGTGGCAAGCGATGCACAAATCTTTTGGCTCACGACTAGACATGAGCACAGCATATCACCCTCAGACGGATGGGCAGTCTGAGCGCACGATTCAAACCCTAGAAGACATGCTTCGGGCATGTGTTATTGATTTCGGCAACAGCTGGGAAAAACATCTCCCGTTAGTGGAGTTTTCGTACAACAACAGTTACCACACCAGCATACAAGCCGCTCCATTCGAGGCATTATACGGACGTAAATGCCGATCACCTCTTTGTTGGGCAGAGGTGGGTGATAGTCAGATCACAGGTCCAGAAATGGTAGTTGATGCTACTGAACGAATTGCACAGATACGGCAACGCATGGCGGCGGCTCGTGACCGTTAGAAAGCTTACGCAAACAAGCGCCGGAAACCACTCGAGTTCCAAGTTGGGGATCGAGTGCTACTCAAAGTTTCACCCTGGAAGGGTGTGGTTCGTTTTGGCAAACGGGGCAAACTCAATCCGCGGTATGTCGGACCGTTCGAAATCACAGAGAAAATAGGCAAAGTGGCTTACAGACTGAACCTACCAGCTGAACTCGGTGCAGTTCACAACGTTTTCCACGTGTCGAATCTGAAGAAGTGTCTGTCAGATGAGACCCTCATAGTTCCTTTGAAGGAGCTCACTATCGACGAGCAGTTGCGATTCATCGAGGAACCAGTAGAAATCACGGAACGGGATGTTAAGGTCCTCAAGCACACTAGAATACCTCTTGTACGAGTTCGTTGGAACTCCTGTCATGGCCCAGAGTTCACCTGGGAATGAGAAGACCAAATGAAACTCAAGTATCCCCAGTTATTCGAAAACCGTGCAACCACTACTGAGGCTGAAGCTACTATAGAATTTCGGGACGAAATTCCAAATCAACGGGGGGATGATGTGACACCCCAGGGAAACCAGTAAACGATACAACTTAACTAGCTTCCTCAGTAACCGCATGCTAAATTTCGGGACGAAATTTCTTTCAAGTTGGGGATAATGTGACAACTCGAGTTTCCGAGATTCCACTTTCGCATTTATTGCACGTTCACTGTTTGTTTAGTTGCTTACTTACACAATTGGTTTGCTTTGTAACTGTATACGTTGTGATTTGATAAGGTGTATTGTGATTGTTGCATGGTTATGTGTTATTTTACGAATGATTTGACAAATACATGAACTTGGTGATGAAACTGTAAATTATATTGTGATGGGTGTGTTTTATGTAAAAGATGATACCTAGGGGTGTGTAGAGTAGTTAGTGAAATCTTAATAACTCTTAACCCTAATCTCCCTCACAAATCATCTCACAAATCATCATACGTACCTTCAATATTCCTCTACAATCCTCTCCTACAATCATCTTCTTCATCATTCTTGGTGGCACAAGCTCTTCATCACTTTTGATCTCTCTTCATCTAGAATCAATCTAAGGTAAAGGTTTAATGATTATTTGTTGTTAATCCTTGATTATGTGATTCATGCAAAACCCTAGTTCTACATATAATGGCTCTGTGTTTATTGATCTTCCTGATTATTGTGTAATGGTTTGTGAATAGTTGCTTAATCAAATGCTTGAAAATGAGATGCACGATATGTTAGAATTGTTTGATTGTTGATTTGATTACAACACTGGCAATGTTCTGGGATTAGGGTTTTGATCGTGGTCTGCAAATGTAATTGTTCCATTTGAAAACTGTGAATTAGTCTTGAATATTCGCATGATTTTTAGTCCGGAGATTGTGTCAGGGTTTTGTGAAGTCACAAAGTCCGAGTTCTGATTGAATGCTTGATCTGAGTTTTGTGTAATGAAAACATAAGGTCCGAACTTTGAATGCTTGTATATGGTCCGAATTTTGAAGCCTTGTAATGGTCCGAATTTTGTAGCCTTGTAATGGTCCGAATTTTGTGATATTGTGTGGTGTCCGAATTTTTGTAAGGGGAAGGCATGGTCCGAGTTTTGTTAAGGGTAAACAAGGTCCGAATTTTACAAGGGGGTGTTTGGTCCGACTTTTACAAGGGGGTGTTTGGTCCGACTTTTAAGAGGGGTGTTTGGTCTGAGCTTTGTTTGATGCTATATAGTCCGAGGTTATATGTGATACATGATCTGAGTTTTATGAATAATACATGATCCGAGTTTATTAGAAGATCCTTGGGTCTGAGTTTCAGTTATTGTTTAATGCTAAGTTCAAAACCATGTATGAAGAACACCCTGCATGTCACTGTATGTTACTGTATGATACTGTGTATTACTGTATGTTACTAGATGATACTGTATGTATGAACAATCTATGTCATGTCATTCTGTACACGATTATCACACGGAACACAGTTGTTTGGACATCAAGGAATTGTAAACCCTAATTAAATGTAGACACTTACATTGAGTTTATGTGCAATGTACCTTAGGTCGTGTATAACGGACCTAACCATTAATTAACACTAGAAGCGATAACATACCGAGCAAACCAAGGTGAGTTCACACTCTTACCAAGGCATCGGATTCCCAGGGCTGGGAATGGGTTTTGAATAATGGGATTGAACAGTTACTTGAACCTTCACTTTTACTAGACTACCTACCATCGTCCTCGGATGCGAAGGACACATACGTAAAACCTACGTATACTTGTATTTACCACTGTCCTCGGGTGGCGAAGGACACTTACGTAAAACCTATGTAAACTCATACTTACTACTGCCTCGGGTTGTGGAGAGCACTTACGTAAAACCTACGTAAACCCCCGCGTACCATTGTCCTCGTGTTGAGAAGGGCACTTACGTAAAGCCTACGTAAACCTCGTACGTACTACTGTTCTCGGATTAGGAAGAACACTTATGGTACAACTCGTCTAGTAAATACAAACATGGGAAGCCCTCACTAATAGTATATGCAACATGGGAAGCCCCCACCAACTGAACATGCAAACGGTTTAGTTATTAATGCATTGTTATACAACGAACTTACTCACTGTGAACTCGCTCAACTAGTTGTTGACTTTCTGTTACATGCTTGCAGGACCATAGGTACTTATGGAGGTTGCACGGGAGGCGCGGTCGTTGTGGGCACGGATTGTGGATGTTTTGATGAAAACTTTATGACTCTTTAAACTTAACACTTGTGTTGGATTTTCATACTATGCTTCCGCTACTTATACTATGTTTTGATGGGACATCAATCATATTGTGATGAATTACTTTTACTTATTACTTACATGTTCAATATGATTGGTGGCTTGATCCTGGTCAGTCACGCCTCCGAGCGGTGATACTCCACGGGTGGATTTTGTGGGTATGACAAAACCAACCACCCAAGAATGGAATCGTCGAGCAAAAACACTTGACAACCTCCTAGAAGCAGCTTTTCTAGCCACTAGACCTTTCTCCATCAATTAGGAATCCGATGCCGTCACTAAACACATTCCTTAAATTGTAGCCATTTGTTGAGTGTTTTTTTTGGGTGTCTAATCCGCATATATATCACCGTTGCCCATGATTTTCTTGACTGTATATCTCTTAAATGTCACCATATACACATGTGATTTAGTTTACGAAGATTTTTTAATGCAAAGAACCTCGATCAGAGAGTAAAAAAGGCGTAAGGTTCACAATGGTGTAAAATTAAAATGGGATATACCGGGATAGGATTTGAGTTACAGGAACAAGGGCCAAACCAACTAGCCAAGAATGGAATCGTCGAGCGAAAACACTTGACAACCTCCAAGAAGCAGCTTTTCTTACCACCAGACCTTTCTCCATCAATTATGAATCTGATCCCGTCACTAAACACATTCCTTATATTGTAGCCAATTGTTGAGTTTTTTTTTTTTGTGTCTAATCTGCATATATATCACAATTGCCCTTTATTTTCTTGACTGTATTTCATTTAAATGTCAACATATACACGTGTGATTTAGTTTACGAAGATTTTTCAATGCCGAGAACCTCGATCAGAGAGTAAAAATTGCGTAAGGTTCACAATGGTGTAAAATTAAAATGGGATATACCGTGTTAGGATTCGAGTTACAGGAACAAGGGCCAAACCAACCACCCAAGAATTGAATTGCCGAGCGAAAACACTTGACAACCTCCTAGAAGCAACTTTTCTTGCCACCAGACCTTTCTCCATCACTTAGGAATCTGATGCCGTCACTAAACACATCCCTTAAATTGTAGCCATTGGTTGAGTGTTTTTTTTCGGTGTCTAATCCGCATATATATCACCATTGTCCCTAATTTTCTTGACTATATATCTTTTAAATGTCAACATATACACGTGTGATTTAGTTTACGAAGATTTTTCAATGCCGAGAACCTCGATCAGAGAGTAAAAAAGGCGTAAGGTTCACATTGGTGTAAAATTAAAATTGGATATACCGGGCTAAGATTTGAGTTACAGGAACAAGGGCCAAACCAACCACCCAAGAATGGAATCGTCGAGCAAAACCACTTGACAACCTCCTAGAAGCAGCTTTTCTTGCCACCAGACCTTTCTCCATCAATTAGGAATCTGATGCCGTCACAGAACACATTCCTTAAATTGTAGCCATTTGTTTAGTGTTTTTTTTGTGTCTAATCCACATATATATCACCATTGCCCTTGATTTTCTTGACTGTATATCTTTTAAATGTCAACATATACACGTGTGATTTAGTTTACGAAGATTTTTCAATGCCGAGAACCTCGATCAGAGAGTAAAAAAGGCGTAAGGTTCACACTGGTGTAAAATTAAAATGGGATATACCGGGCTAAGATTCGAGTTACATGAACAAGGGCCAGACCAACCAACCAAGAATGGAATTGTCGAGCGAAAGCACTTGACAACCTCCAAGAAGCAGCTTTTCTTGCCACCAGACCTTTCTCCATCAATTAGGAATCTGATGCCGTCACTAAACACGTTCCTTAAATTGTAGCCATTTGTTGATTGTTTTTTTGGTGTCTAATCCGCATATATATCACCATTGCCCTTGATTTTCTTGACAGTATATCTCTTAAATGTCAACATATACACGTGTGATTTAGTTTACGAAGATATTTCAACGCCGAGAACCTCGATCAGAGAGTAAAAAAGGCGTATGGTCCACAATGGTGTAAAATTAAAATGGGATATACCGGGCTAGGATTCGAGTTACAGGAACAAGGGCTAAACCAACCACCCAAGAATGGAATCGTCGAGATAAAACACTTGACAACCTCCTAGAAGCAGCTTTTCTTGCCACCAGACCTTTCTCCATCAATTAGGAATCTGATGCCGTCGCTAAACACATTCCTTAAATTGTAGCCATTTGTTGTGTGTTTTTTTTGGTGTCTAATCCGCATATATATCACCATTGCCCTTGATTTTCTTGACTGTATAAATCTTAAATGTCAACATATACACGTGTGATTTAGTTTACGAAGATTTTTCAATGCTAAGAACCTCGATCAGAGAGTAAAAAAGGCGTAAGGTTCACAATGGTGTAAAATTAAAATGGGATATACCTGGCTAGGATTCGAGTTACAGGAACAAGGGCCAAACCAACCAGCCAAGAACGGAATCGTCGAGCGAAAACACTTGACAACCTCCTAGAAGCAGCTTTTCTTGCCACCAGACCTTTCTCCATCAATTAGGAATCTGATGCCGTCACTAAACACATTCCTTAAATTGTAGCCATTTGTTGAGTGTTTTTTTTTGTGTCTAATCCACATATATATCACCATTGCCCTTGATTTTCTTGACTGTATATCTTTTAAATGTCAACATATACACGTGGGATTTAGTTTACGAAGATTTTTCAATGCCGAGAACCTCGATCAGAGAGTAAAAAAGGCGTAAGGTTCACACAGGTGTAAAATTAAAATGGGATATACCGGGCTAGGATTCGAGTTACAGCAACAAGGGCCAAACCAACCACCTAAGAATGGAATCGTCGAGCGAAAGCACTTGACAACCTCCAAGAATCAGCTTTTCTTGCCACCAGACCTTTCTCCATCAATTAGGAATCTGATGCCGTCGCTAAACACATTCCTTAAATTGTAGCCATTTGTTGAGTGTTTTTTTTTGGTGTCTAATCCACATATATATCACCATTGCCCTTGATTTTCTTGACTGCATATCTCTTAAATGTCAACATATACACGTGTGATTTAGTTTACAAAGATTTTTCAATGCTAAGAACCTCGATCAGAGAGTAAAAAAGGCGTAAGGTTCATAATGGCGTAAAATTAAAATGGGATATACCGGGCTAGGAATCGAGTTACAGGAACAAGGGCCAAACCAACCAGCCAAGAATGGAATCGTCGAGCGAAGACACTTAACAACCTCCTAGAAGCAGCTTTTCTTGCCACCAGACCTTTCTCCATCAACTAGGAATCTGATGCCGTCACTAAACACATTCCTTAAATTGTAGCCAATTGTTGAGTGTTTTTTTTTTGTCTAATCCGCATATATATTACCATTGCCCTTGATTTTCTTGACTGTATTTCTCTTAAATGTCAACATATACACGTGTGATTTAGTTTACGAAGATTTTTTCAATGCCGAGAACCTGGATCAGAGAGTAAAAAAGGCGTAAGGTTCACAATGGTGTAAAATTAAAATGGGATATACCGGGCTAGGATTCAAGTTACAGGAACAAGGTCCTAACCAACCACCCAAGAATGGAATCGTCGAGCGAAAACACTTGACAACCTCCTAGAAACAGCTTTTCTTGCCACCACACCTTTCTCCATCAATTAGAATTTGATGTCGTCACTAAACACATTCCTTAAATTGTAGCCAATTGTTGAGTGTTTTTTTTTTTTTGTGTCTAATCCGCATACATATCACCATTGCCCTTGATTTTCATGACTGTGTTTCTCTTAAATGTCAACATTTACACGTGTGATTTAGTTTACTAAGATTTTCTCAATGCCGAGAACCTCCATCAGAGAGTAAAAAAGGCGTAAGGTTCACAATGGTGTAAAACTAAAATGGGATATACCGGTGTTGGTGCACTACATCTGTCGACTTCGTCTTGTATCGAGTCTTACATTAGTTAGAAAAGATTAGGGCATGTAAAACAAGAAAATGTGATAGTTTTAGTGAGATTTCGCTTGAACAATAGTTTAAGTTGAAGGTTTCGCTTGAAGCATCTCAAGCGAAATCATTCCATCAGATTTCGCTTGAGACATGCTGATGTCCATCCCAAGCGAAACCTTGAAGTCTATATATAGGAGGTTAGTGTCAAGCGAAATCATAAGTTGTTAGGTGTGTGTTTTCCATACCGAGGTGCTGCCGGTGTGAGAACTGATTGTAATTGCTTTCATATCAATACAAATCAGTGTTAAAGTGAAGATTCAGCTGTTTATAGGTCAAATACTTGTTTTCCGCACCTGTATTTGATGGAATTCCTCTGAACCGACTCGTTTAGGTCGCGAACACGGTCCTTTCAATTGGTATCAGAGCCAGTTGAGGAGTTCTCCAGGATTTCAGCTGAAATTGACATCGTTCTCTTACTTCTACATCTTCTTTTAACAGTTCAGAAAATTTTCACGGTCAAAATCAATTTAATTTCTCACGGATTGTTTAAAAGTACAAGATAACAAACCCTTGAAAGTTTCACAGCCAAATTCGACCTAAAAGTGATCAAAATCGACCTTCGAATGGATTTCGCTTGAAGAACACAGCTTCATTGGACGATTTCGCTTGAAACTTCAAGCAACACATAACATTTCGCTTCAAACAGATTTTGTTTTCGCTTCAAGGATCTCGCTTCAGGGTTTTTATTTCAGAACGTTTTCGCTTCAGTGTTTCGCTTCAAGGATTTCGCTTCAGAAAGTGTTAAATTGAAAATTTCGCTTGAATCTTTTCGCTTCAAGGATTTCGCTTCAATCAGCTTGACCATTTCGCTTCAAAGGTTGTTCAGTTGATCATTTCGCTTGAAGGATACAAAGTGACTATTTCGCTTGAAAGAATATGTTATTGAAACATGGACAACGATTTCCACAATGCGTTTGCAACACCATCTAGTTCATCTTCCATTGCTCAAAACATGAATTCAGAAAACGAAATGGGAACGACTCAGAAACCCCCGAAGCTAATGGGAATTGAAGAATACTACAGATGGAAAGATAGATTCGAAAACTGGGTGCAAGCAAATCATCTAAGATCATGGGAATGTATTCTGACAAAGTATGCTCTACCACGAACTGAAATGCAGACTGAAAAACAGCTTTCAGATCTTAGTAAGGAAGAACGGGAAATATACCGAGCTGAAAAGATGATGATCAGTTTGCTTCAACAGGCCATCAAAGAAGACATCTTCATACTACTTCAACATGATAAAACATCACAATCAATATGGGATGCTTTAAAAATCAAGGTTGAAGGCAGTACAAGTATGATTAAAAGCAAGAAGGCATTGATTAAAAAAGAGTTTGATTTGTTCACAAGTTTGCCCGGAGAAGATACGAAGAAACTTATTGAACGATACTGTCACTTAGTACGAACAATGTCGATGATGAACATCACAAAAGAAAATGAGGAATGGGTGGATAAACTTGCTGATGCGTTACCTCAAAAAGAGTGGGGAACTTATTTGATGATATTGAAGAATACTGGAGTTTATGATAGGTTGTCAATCTCTCAGTTCATTGAAAAGATTGAAAGTCAGGATTTGGAACAGCAGAAGATTGCAAGGATGAATAATCCAAGTGGTCAACAAGATGTAAAGATGTATTACAAGGGTAGTGTTCCGATTTCAGAAGCTGAGAAAAGTCCGAAAATCCAAACTGCATACAGTGTTGGAGATACTACAGTAAAGATTGATCAAAGCTCAAACAAAAGCAGCAGTGGATTCTCATCATATCCAAGTGTCAATCCAAAGACTTCATCAGAAAGCTTTCAGTCTCAAAGCACAAAGATGGGAAATGGTTGTGTGATTCAATGCAACATAGCTTTAAATCTTCCAGAAGGTCAAAGTTTTTCTGAAGACATTGCAAAAGATCATATGGCATTACTTGGTTCCGTGCTTATCTCATATGAAGGTTTAGTTGCTGGTCGAATTGGAAATCCTATGCTTACTAAAGAGGATTACGATCAAATAGATGCCGAAGAGATGGAACTAATGGATATCAAATGGTGTCTTGCAAGTGTTCTTAGACGTGCTGAAAAGTTCAAGACAATTACCGGGAGAAATGATTTTCTTGATGCTTGTGTTTCTACTTTAGGTTTTGATAAATCTAAAGTTACTTGTTTCAGGTGCAGGGAAAAAGGTCATTTTAAGCGGGAATGCAAGAACAGAGAAGTTAGTGGTGCTCAAAATCCATTTGGAAAAGATGATTACTACCGGAAAGCCATTTATCAGCAAGTTGGTCAGACACAAGACTCACAGACGGCTCATGGTAGAAAGATTGAAGATTCAAAGAAAGGATGTTTGGTAGATTTCAACTGGAGCAACTACATTTCTTCTAATAGCACAGCATGTTTAGTGGACCAAAATGATGAACAATTACCTGAAGGTTTCAGTTGGGATATGTTTGTTGATGAAAAGGGTGATTTCAAAGCTTTCATTGCAAAGATTGTTAGAGAACCAAATTTGTTTGCTACTTGGATGAGATCAATTGGTGAAACAGTGAAAGATCAATCAATTACATCTGAAGAAAGTTCAGAAAGTGCTGATACTGAATCATTAAGTACAAACGAGAGTGTGCATAATGAGGATACTTCAGAAAAGGAAGTTGTATTTGATCAAACACCATCTGATTCTGGTATTTCAGATGCTGATTCTAAAAAATCTGTAGAGTTTGAACAAACACCGATTGAAAATAGCAGTGATGATGAGGAAGAGAAACATATTAATATTGCTAAAAATCATCTTTCTCCTGAAAGTTTTCATTTCTATTTTACAGATCGCATGGAGAAACTGAAGGAGAAACAAGCTGCAAAAGAACAACAACAAGAAGAGAAGGTTGAAACTGTTGTTCAAACTGAAGAAGTTAAAATTGTGGATGAAGAAAAGGTGATTAAAACTGAGAAAGTAACTGGAGTAGAAAAAGTTATTGAAGTGGTAAAAACAATCGAGGTTGAGAAGATTGTTGAAGTTGAAAAACCTTGCAAGAAGTGTTTGGAAGCTTGCAAAAATTGCGAAGAAAAAGATGTGACTCTGTTTGATAGAGAAAAACTGATAGAAAAGTTACTATCTGATATCAGCTATGTGAAAGAATCGTATAGCGTGTTGAACAGAACAGTGACAGGTCTTCAAACAACGAATTCTGAAAGAGAAAAGGCTTTAACGATGACGAATTCTACGTTGATGGCAAAGCAAAAGGCAATTAATCATTACATCGAAGAAAATGCTAATCTAAAGCAAGAGTTGGAGAAAGAAAAGATTGAGAATGAAAGGATCAGACGGTTATTACTGAGTTATTCTTGTTCTGATTATGTTATTGATCGAGTTTATCCTACTGTTGCAGGTTTTGAAGCATTTCAGGATGAAAAGACAAAGAATGAGACTGGTAAGAAATCGACTGTTAAATACAACAAGTGTCCGCCTCCTATCTAGGAAGGATATTCTCCTAGAAAACCAAATGAGGAGCAAGTCGAAAAAGCAGTCAATATAAAGTTAAAATCAGAGACAACTGACGTTTTACCAGATAACATTGATATCACGTTTACCGCGTCTGATACTGATTATGAGTCTGAGTTAATCAAAAGGGTGGTTGATCAGGTGTTGGATACTGAGGAGGTGTCTGAGTCAAAATTTGAGTCTGGGTGTTCAAGTTCGTCAGTCAACAGTTCAAAGTCGTCGGAAAAACGGTCTTACAGTAAAGAATTTTTGTTATCAAAAGCAAATTTGGATGATGAAACATTTAAAGTTGCATATACTTTAAATGATTCTGACAAATTATACTCTGATGAAGAGTTTCCGATAGATAGTGTTAGATTTGACAAGATCAAAAAGGTTTTCAAAATGACGGAAATCAATTTTTCTGAAATTAAGGATCTAAAATCTACTGAAAAACCTAAAAAATACACTTCTAGAGTTCAACAATGGTTAAACAAGAAAAAAGGAAAAAAGGATTACAATTCTGGTTCTATTTTTCAAAAGAAAACAAACCAAAAGTGTAGTTACAAAAAGAAAGGTCTTGGTTTTACTCAAACTGCAAATTATCAAAATGAAAAACATGTTAGAGATTTTAAATCAAAAATGACATATGTTGCAGGAAAAAGCTATGAAGAAGAGTCAAATAGCTTATTTTGGAGAAAATCAAATCAAGAGTTCCTTGCTGAAAGAAAAAGAACAGGAACTGGAGTTTTTCATCCAATTGGAGTTTTTCAACCAAAAGACACAAGAACTTGTTTTCAATGTCAAGTTGTTGGACACATTGCTCACAATTGTCCAAACAAAGTCAACCAAAAACAGGGAGTATATGAAAAACTTAAAGAAAAGGTGGTTGAAAAGAATGAATCACCAACTACAAACTTCAAAAATTTTGAAAATTCAAAGAATGAAGTTGGTGAAAATTCTAAAAGATTGTACAAAAAAAGTGCAAAAGACAATCAAAAATGGATTGTTAAAAGATCAGATGTACAATCTGGCGATGAATCTGATTCCACAAAATCAGAGGAGTCACAAGATGAGATCAAAGATTTGATGAATGATGTTGACATTAAATCACTAAGTGTGGAAGAGATTAAACAAATGGTTGGTAAAGTAGAAATCTCAGATTTTGATATTGAAAAAACATTTAATGAAAATGTTAAGAAAATTTTTAAGAAAATGCTTGATGGGAAAGTAAAGGGGGTTAAAGATTTTTATGCAACTAAAAAAGCAACTTACAACCCTACTGCTCAGGAATTGGAAGCCACCAAGTCAAATAAGACTTGGGTGGAAGTTTGTTTCCCATGATAGTCTTAGGACTATGCCGGAGATCCCAAGTTTATATCGTGGATCAGGAATCGGCATTTTTCTAATGTTTGAAGTTTTTAGTTGAAAGTTTTTGATAGTGTTTGGATGTTTACAGGTTGTATGACTACGCCGGAGCTTCCAGGTTGGTAAGTGCGAAGCAGGAATCGGCATTTTGATTGGTAAAATGGTGATGTAGACGTAACATTCCTACAAGTGGTATTGTGTTCTACATGTGGTAATTTTTACAATTGGTATAGAAAATGCATACATGAAAAAGGTTAATCAAGGTCATTAAGTTGAACTTGATTGGACCATACTTACAATTGGTATTTTGAAAGACAATGTGATGAACCACACCCCAAACCTACAAATGATTATATCATCAAAACTTATTTTCCGAAAAAAAATCATTTTGGTTAAAACAAACTTAAGTGTTTTGAAATCATTATGAGAAAATAGTTTTGTGATAGGGGGAGTTCTGATTGTTTACGCCGAGTGAATGGCGATTTGATGTGATTCGATATCAGTTGTCAAGTTTTTGTACAGTTTGTTGTTTAAATTGTGTCAATAGTTTTAGTTTTCAAATTTCCTAAAATGTGTTTGCATTTTAGGGGGAGTAAGAAATTTCTGAAAATCCAAAAACATTTGAAAATTTGAAAAAAGGCAAAAATATGATAAAATCAAAAATGAATTTTGGTGTCAAAGAAGAGGAAATGATAGTACATCAGTAGATAGTCACAGTATGCTAAAGAAATGTAATGTTTGAATAGCGTTAAACAGTCTCACTGATGATATGCCGATAGGTTTTTACACATTTAGTAAACTTTTTCGGGATATAAACTAAATTTGAAACTTGCTTATTTCGTGGGGAACATTACTTGGATATATAGGTAACCCCTGAAATCTCGTTTGAAAGGTCCCTTATTCTGAGATACTAGGTCTTTATGCTCAGTGATATCTGGGGTATTATCCCGGGACTTCTGCTGAAAGAAATTTCTGACCTAGTCCCCGGAGAATACTTTCCGCATGCTTGAAATATAGCGCAGCCCTCAGCAAATTGATGAAACAATAAAATTGATAGTCATTGCTGTTGTAATGCAAAAGATCCTCTAAAGGGGACCCACCAAAAGTCGAAGCCGTCATCTCTCTGCGTATCGAAAGATCGACCTGAGCTCTCACGGCCCTCGTACTATAATTTATTCCCCTGACAGATATCATCTGTGGTATACTCACCTGTAAGATTGAATATTGGGATCTGGATACGGGAGTATATTCAACAGGTGGGACACATGAATGAGTTTAAGTTCTTAAAACATCTAACTCATATCCTGAATTAGTGGAAATTTGTGTGAGAATTTAAGTGGATCTGTATATCGGCAATCTAAGTGAATTGTTTAATTCTTAATGTGTAACTAAGCTCAACGGTACTTGTGACTTGTCAAAAACTGATATGATCCTCTTACACAAAACTCACAAAAATATTGTCTGTATATATTTCTTTACTGCATTTCATTCTATTAAAAAATACAAAAAGATTTTCGGTGTGTTTTAGCATAAATTTTGAAAAATCAAAAAGATTTTCAACAACTGATATTGGAAATCTGATTATCAAAATTTCAAGTGCTAAACATGATGACTTGGTTGTGAAGGGAAGTGAATCTTAAAATGTTAAAAGGTTTGTTAAAATCCTACAATTGGTATTTTTAAAAACCTACATTTGGTTCATTATTGGTTTGTGATATGAGAGAGAGTTATCTGATTATATCAGATTGTTGGTGCATTTAAATTGTTAAATTTAGAAAATTTATTTCTGGGTTAAGATTGTTACAGGTGAGCCAGATTAATTCATTCAAAACTTATGAAAATCAGAATCTAATCATGAATCTAAAGTTTGCTAGCTGCTGATGCTGATGAACTTAAGGAATCAAGAGATCTGATCAAGAGAATTAGATAAGATCCAGGCAATGATCTTGTAAACAACATTTGAGTCAGGCATCGATCCTAAAGCAGATATTGCTGAAGAACAAATGAATGCCAGCAAATCGTGAGGGGGAGTCTGATAGAGCCAGGTGATTCTAGAGAAGAAGATAGAGAGAGAAAAGCCCAGAGACTGATCAAGAATGAAGATGTGAAAATACAGTGTTGTTGTGACTCGATAGTCGACTCGTCAACATCTGAGGGGGAGTCTGTTGGTGCACTACATCTGTCGACTTCGTCTTGTATCGAGTCTTACATTAGTTAGAAAAGATTAGGGCATGTAAAACAAGAAAATGTGATAGTTTTAGTGAGATTTCGCTTGAACAATAGTTTAAGTTGAAGGTTTCGCTTGAAGCATCTCAAGCGAAATCATTCCATCAGATTTCGCTTGAGACATGCTGATGTCCATCCCAAGCGAAACCTTGAAGTCTATATATAGGAGGTTAGTGTCAAGCGAAATCATAAGTTGTTGGGTGTGTGATTTCCATACCGAGGTGCTGCCGGTGTGAGAACTGATTGTAATTGCTTTCATATCAATACAAATCAGTGTTAAAGTGAAGATTCAGCTGTTTATAGGTCAAATACTTGTTTTCCGCACCTGTATTTGATGGAATTCCTCTGAACCGACTCGTTTAGGTCGCGAACACGGTCCTTTCAACCGGGCTAGGATTCGAGTTACAGGAACAAGCGTCAAACCAACCACCCAAGAATGGAATCGTCGAGCGAAAACACTTGACAACATCCTAGAAGCAGCTTTTCTTGCCACCAAAACTTTCTCCATCAATTAGGAACCTGATGCCGTCACTAAACACATTCCTTAAATTGTAGCCATTTGTTGAGTGCTTTTTTTTGGTGTCTAATCCGCATATATATCACCATTGCCCTTGATTTTCTTGACTGTATATCTCTTAAATGTCAACATATACACGTGTGATTTAGTTTACGAAGATTTTTCAATGCTAAGAACCTTGATAAGAGAATAAAAAAGGCGTAAGGTTCACAATGGTGTAAAATTAAAATGGGATACACCGGGCTAGGATTCGAATTACAGGAACAAGGGCCAAACCAACCACCCAAGAATGGAATCGTCGAGTGAAAACACTTGACAACCTCCTAGAAGCAGCTTTTCTTGCCACCAGACCTTTCTCCATCAGTTAGGAATCTGATGCCGTCACTAAACACAATCCTTAAATTGTAGCCATTTGTTGAGTGTTTTTTTTTGTGTCTAATCCGCATATATATCACCATTGCCCTTGATTTTCTTGACTGTATTTCTCTTAAATGTCAACATATACACGTGTGATTTAGTTTACGAAGATTTTTCAATGCTGAGAACCTCGATCAGAGAGTAAAAAAGGCGTAAGGTTCACAAAGGTGTAAAATTAAAATGGGATATACCAGGCTAGGATTCGAGTTACAGGAACAAGGGCCAAACCAACCACCCAAGAATGGAATCGTCGAGCGAAAACACTTGACAACCTCCTAGAAGCAGCTTTTCTTGCCACCAGACCTTTCTCCAACAATTAGGAATCTGATGCCGTCACTAAACGCATTCCTTAAATTGTAGCCATTTGTTGAGTGTTTTTTTTGTTGTCTAATCCGCATATATATCACCATTGCCCTTGATTGTCTTCGCTGTATATCTCTTAAATTTCAACATATACACGTGTAATTTCGTTTACGAAGATTTTTCAATGCCGAGAACCTCGATCAGAGAGTAAAAAAGACGTAAGGTTCACAATGGTGTTAAATTAAAATATGACATACCGGGCTAGCATTCGAGTTACAGGAACAAGGGCCAAACCAACCACCCAAGAATTGAATCGTCGAGCGAAAACACTTAACATCCTCCTAGAAGCAGCTTTTCTTGCCACCAGACCTTTCTCCATCAATTAGGAATCTGATGCCGTCACTAAACACATTCCTTAAATTGTAGCATTTGTTGAGTGTTTTTTTTGGTGTCTAATCCGCATATATATCACCATTGCCCATGATTTTCTTGACTGTATATATCTTAAATGTCAACATACACACGTGTGATTTAGTTTACAAAGATTTTTCAATGCCGAGATCCTCGATCAGAGAGTGAAAAAGGCGTAAGGTTCACAATGGTGTAAAATTAAAATGGGATATACCAGGCTAGGATTCGAGTTACAGGAACAAGGGCCAAACCAACCACCCAAGAATGGAATCGTCGAGCGAAAACACTTGACAACCTCCTAGAAGCAGCTTTTCTTGCCACCAGACCTTTCTCCATCAATTAGGAATCTGATGCCGTCACTAAAGACATTCCTTAAATTGTAGCCATTTGTTGAGTGTCTTTTTTTGGTGTCTAATCCGCATATATATCACCATTGCCCTTGATTTTCTTTACTGTATATCTCTTAAATGTCAACATATACACGTGTGATATAGTTTACGAAGATTTTTCAATGCCGAGAACCTCGATCAGTGAGTAAAAAAGGCGTAAGGTTAACAATGATGTAAAATTAAAATGGGATATACTGGGCAAGGATTCGAGTTACAGGAACAATGTCCACACCAACCACCCTAGAATGGAATCGTCGAGCGAAAACACTTGACAAACTCCGAGAAGCAGCTTTTCTTACCACCAGACCTTTCTCCATCAATTAGGAATCTGATGCCGTCACTAAACACATTGTTTTTTTTGGTGTCTAATCCACATATATATTTCCAATGCCCTTGATTTTCTTGACTGTATATCTCTTAAATGTCAACATATACACATGTGATATAGTTTACGAAGATTTTTCAATGCCGTGAACCTCGATCAGAGAGTAAAAAAGGTGTAAGGTTCACAATGGTGTAAAATTAAAATGGGATATACCGGGCTAGGATTTGAGTTAAAGGAATAAGGGCCTAACCAACCACCCAAGAATGGAATCGTCGAGCGAAAACATTTGCCTACCTCCTAGAAGCAGCTTTTCTTGCCACTAGACCTTTCTCCATCAATAAGGAATCTGATGCCGTCACTAATCACATTCCTTAAATTGTAGCCATTTGTTGAGTGTTTTTTTTTGTCTAATCCGCATATATATCACCATTGCCCTTGATTTTCTTGACTGTATATCTCTTAAATGTCAACATATACACTTGTGATTTAGTTTACGAAGATTTTTCAATGCCGAGAACCTCGATTAGAGAGTAAAAAAGGCGTAAGGTTCACAATGGTGTAAAATTAAAATTGGATATACCGGGCTAGGATTCGAGTTACAGGAACAAGGGCCAAACCAACTACCCAAGAATGGAATCGTCGAGCGAAAACACTTGACAACCTCCTAGAAGCAGCTTTTCTTGCCACCAGACCTTTCTCCATCAATTAGGAATCTGATGCCGTTACTAAACACATTCCGTAAATTGTAGCCATTTGTTGAGTGTTTTTTTTGTGTCTAATCCGCATATATATCACCATTGCCCTTGATTTTCTTGACTGTATATCTCTTAAATGTCAACATATACACGTGTAATTTAGTTTACGAAGATTTTTCAATGCCGAGAACCTCGATCAGAGAGTAAAAAAGGCGTAAGTTTCACAATGGTGTAAAATTAAAATGGGATATACCGGGCTAGGATTCGAGTTACAGGAACAAGGGCCAAACCAACCACCCAAGAATGGAATCGTCAAGCGAAAACACTTGACAACCTCCTAGAAGCAGCTTTTCTTGCCACCAGACCTTTCTCCATCAATTAGGAATCTAATGCCGTTACTAAACACATTCCTTAAATTGTAGCCATTTGTTGAGTGTTTTTTTTGGTGTCTAATCCGCATATATATCCCCATTTCTCTTGATTTTCTCGACTGTATATCTCTTAAATGTCAACATATAAACGTGTGATTTAGTTTATGAAGATTTTTCAATGCCAAGAACCTCGATCAGAGAGTAAAAAAGGAGTAAGGTTCACAATGGTGTAAAATTAAATTGGGATATACCGGGCTAGGGTTTGACTTATAGGAACAAGGGCCAAACCAACCGCCCAAGAATGGAATCGTCGAGCGAAAACACTTGACAACCTCCTAGAAGCAGCTTTTCTTGACACCAGACCTTTCTCTATCAATTAGGAATCTGATGCCGTCACTAAACATATTCCTTAAATTGTAGCCATTTGTTGAGTGTTTTTTTTTTGTGTCTAATCCGCATATATATCACCATTGCCCTTGATTTTCTTTGCCGAGAACCTCGATCAGAGAGTAAAAAAGGCGTAAGGCTCACAATGGTGTAACATTAAAACGGGATATATCGGGCTAGGATTCGAGTTACAGGAACAAGGGCCAAATCAACCACCCAAGAATGGAATCGTCGAGCAAAAACACTTGACAACCTCCTGGAAGCAGCTTTTCTTGCCACCAGACATTTCTCCATCAATTAGGAATCTGATGCCGTCACTAAACACATTCCTTAAATTGTAGCCATTTGTTGAGTGTTTTTTTTGTGTCTAATCCGCACATATATCACCATTGCCCTTGATTTTCATGACTGTATATCTCTTAAATATCAACATATACACGTGTGATTTAGTTTACGAAGATTTTTCAATACCGAGATCCTCAATCAGAGAGTAAAAAAGGCGTAAGGTTCACAATGGTGTAAAATTAAAATGGGATATACCGGGATAGGATTCGAGTTACAGGAACAAGGGCCAACCCAACCACCCAAGAATGGAATCGTCGAACGAAAACACTTGACATCTCCTAGAAGCAGCTTTCCTTGCCACCAGACCTTTCTCCATCATTTCGGAATCTGATGCCGTCACTAAACACATTCCTTAAATTGTAGCTATTTTTTGATTGTTTTTTTTTTTGTGTCTAATTCGCATATATATCACCATTGCCCTTGATTTTCTTGACTGTATATATCTCTTAAAGGTCAACATATACACGTGTGATTTAGTTTTCAAAGATTTTTCAATGCCGAGAACCTCGATCAGAGAGTAAAAAAGGCTTAAGGTTCACAATGGTGTAAAATTAAAATGGGATATACCGGGCTAGGATTCGAGTTACAGGAATAGGGGCCAAACCAACCACCCAAGAATGGAATCGTCGAACGAAAACACTTGACAACCTCCTAGAAGCAGCTTTCCTTGCCACCAGACCTTTCTCCATCAATTCGGAATCTAATGCCGTCACTAAACACATTCCTTAAATTGTAGCCATTTGTTGATTATCTTTTTGGTGTCTAATCCGCATATATATCACCATCGCCCTTGATTTTCTTGACAGTATATCTCTTAAATGTCAACATATACACGTGTGATTTAGTTTACGAAGATTTTTTCAATGTCGAGAACCTCGATCAGAGAGTAAAAAAGACGTAAAGTTCATAATGGTGTAAAATTAAATTGGGATATATCGGGCTCGGATTCGAGTTACAGGAACAAGGACCAAACGAACCACCCAAGAATGGAATCGTCGAGCGAAAACACTTGACAACCTCCTAGAAGCAGCTTTTCTTGCCACCGGACCTTTCTCCATCAATTAGCAATCTAATGTCGTCACTAAACACATTCCTTAAATTGTAGCCATTTGTTGAGTGTTTTTTTTTTGTGTCTAATCCGCATATATATCACCATTGCACTAGATTTTCTTGACTGTATATCTCTTAAATGTCAACATATACATGTGTAATTTAGTTTACGAAGATTTTTCATTGCCGGGAACCTCGATCAGAGAGTAAAAAAGGCATAAGGTTCACAATGGTGTAAAATTTATATGGGATATACGGGGCTAGGATTCGAGTTACAGTAACAAGGACCAAACCAACCACACAAGAATGGAATCGTCGAGCGAAAGTACTTGACAACCTCCTAGAAACAGTTTTTCTTGCCACCAGACCTTTTTCCATCAATTAGGAATCGGATGCCGTCACTAAACACATTCTTTAAATTGTAGCCATTTGTTTAGTGTTTTTTTTGTGTCTAATCCGCATATATATCACCATTGCCCTTGATTTTTTTGACTGTATATCTCTTAAATGTCAACATATACACGTCTGATTTAGTTTACGAAGATTTTTTAATGCCGAGAACCTCGATCAGAGAGTAAAATAGGCGTAAGGTTCACAATGGTGTAAAATTAAAATGGAATTTACCGGGCTAGGATTTGAGATACAGGAACAAGGGCCAAACCAACCACCCAAGAATGGAATTGTCGAGCGAAAACACTTGAGAACCTCCTAGAAGCAGCTTTTCTTGCCACCAGACCTTTCTCCATAAATTAGGAATCTGATGCCATCACTAAACACATTCCTTAAATTGTAGCTATTTTTTGAGTGTTCTTTTTTTGTGTCTAATCCGCATATATATCACCATTGCCCTTGATTTTCTTGACTGTATATATCTCTTAAAGGTCAACATATACATGTGTAATTTAGTTTTCAAAGATTTTTCAATGCCGAGAACCTCGATCAAAGAGTAAAAAAGGCGTAAGGTTCACAATGGTGTAAAATTAAAATGGGATATACCGGGCTAGGATTCGAGTTACAGGAACAAGGGCCAAACCAACCACCCAAGAATGGAATCGTCGAGTGAAAACACTTGACAACCTCCTAGAAGTAGCTTTTCTTGCCACTAGACCTTTCTCCATCAAAACTGAATCTGATGCCGTCACTAATCACATTTCTTAAATTGTAGCCATTTGTTGAGTGTTTTTTTTTGTGTCTAATCCGCATATATATCACCATTGCCCTTGATTTTCTTGACTGTATATCTCTTAAATATCAACATAGACATATGTGATTTAGTTTACGAAGATTTTTTCAATGTCAAGAACCTCGATCAGAGAGTAAAAAAGACGTAAGGTTCATAATGGTGTAAAATTAAATTGGGATATATCGGGCTAGGATTCGAGTTACAGGGACAAGGACCAAACCAACCACCCAAGAATGAAATCGTCGAGCGAAAACACTTGACAACCTCCTAGAAGCAGCTTTTCTTGCCACCAGACCTTTCTCCATCAATTAGGAATCTAATGTCGTCACTAAACACATTCCTTAAATTGCAGCCATTTGTTGAGTGTTTTTTTTTTGGTGTCTAATCCGCATATATATCACCATTGCCCTTGATTTTCTTGACTGTATATCTCTTAAATGTCAACATATACATGTGTAATTTAGTTTACGAAAATTTTTCGTTGCTGAGAACCTCGATCAGAGAGTAAAAAAGGCTTAAGGTTCACAATGGTGTAAAATTAAAATGGGATATACCGGGCTAGTATTCAAGTTACAGGAACAGGGGCCAAACCAACCACCCAAGAATGGAATCGTCGAGCGAAAACACTTGACAACCTCCTAGAAGCAGCTTTTCTTGCCACCAGACCTTTCTCCATCAATTAGAATTTGATGTAGTCACTAAACACATTCCTTAAATTATAGCCAATTGTTGAGTTTTTTTTTTTTTGTGTCTAATCCGCATATATATCACCATTGCCCTTGATTTTTTCGACTGAATATCTCTTAATTGTCAACATATACACGTGTGATTTAGTTTACGAAGATTTTTCCATGCCGAGAACCTCGATCAGAGACTAAAAAAGGTGTAAGGTTCACAATGGTGTAAAATTTAATTGGGATTTACCGGGCTTGGATTCGAGTTACAGGAACAAGGGCCAAACCAACCACCCAAGAATGGAATCGCCGAGCGAAAACACTTGAGAACCTCCTAGAAGCAGCTTTTCTTGCCACCAGACCTTTCTCCATCAATTAGGAATCTGATGCCGTCACTAAACACATTTCTTAAATTGTAGCTATTTTTTGAGTGTTTTTTTTTTGTGTCTAATCCGCATATATATCCCCATTTCCCTTGATTTTCTTGACTGTATATCTCTTAAAGGTCAACATATACAAGTGTGATTTAGTTTACGAAGATTTTTCAATGCCGAGAACCTCGATCAGAGAGTAAAAAAGGCGTAAGGTTCACAATGGTGTAAAATTAAAATGGGATATACTGGGCTAGGATTCGAGTTACAAGAACAAGGTCCAAACCAACCACCCAAGAATGGAATCGTCGAGCGAAAACACTTGACAACCTCCTAGAAGCAGCTTTTCTTGCCACCAGACCATTCTCCATCAATTAGGAATCTAATACCGTCACTAAACACATTCCTTAAATTGTAGCTATTTTTTGAGTGTTTTTTTTTTGTGTCTAATCCGTATATATATCAACGTTGCTCTTGATTTTCTTGACTATATATCTCTAAAAGGTCAACATATACACGTGTGATTTTGTTTGCGAAGATTTTTCAATGCCGAGAACCTCGATTAGTGAGAAAAAAGGCGTAAGGTTCACAATGGTGTAAAATTAAAATGGGATATACCGGGCTAGGATTCGAGTTACAGGAACAAGGGCCAAACCAACCACCCAAGAATTGAATCGTCGAGCGAAAACACTTGACAACATCCTAGAAGAATCTTTTCTTGTCACTAGACCTTTCTCCATCAATTAGGAATCTGATGCCGTCACTAATCACATTCCTTAAATTGTAGCCATTTGTTGAGTTTTTTTTTTTTTTTTGGTGTCTAATTCTCATATATATCACCATTGCCCTTGATTTTCTTGACTATATATCTCTTAAATGTCAACATATACATGTGTGATTTAGTTTACGAAGATTTTTCAATGCCGAGAACCTTGATCAGAGAGTAAAAAAGGCGTAAGGTTCACAATGGTGTAAAATTAATATGGGATATACCGGGCTAGGATTCGAGTTACAGGAACAAGGGCCAAACCAACTGTAGGATCGTTTTCTGACCAAAACGAGTCGATCAGAAGAGTTTTTCTCAATACGAAAGGCGGAAACAGACGTATCGAGTTCAATTCACCTAGAATATCACTTTAAACTATCTATAGATTGATTTGACAAAGAATTACAGCGAGTAGACACTTTGGCAGCACTTCGACTCAGTGACCGGAAAGTTCAAGACTGACTTCAAACGGAATCAGGCAACACATATATATAGGCAAGCTAATTCCGCTTGAACCAGTCTCAAACGGAATCACATCTCAAGCGATATCAGTGATTTCGTTTGAAACTGACTTTGACACTTTCAAGCGAAATTACCCATTCTAATTCCGTATGAACTTACCTCTGAACCTAGATTTGACATTTTTCTCGTATAACGTGCCCTAATCCATTTACAACCACACAAGACTCGATACAAGACGAAGTCGACAGACGAATGCACCAACAGACTCCCCCTCGAATGTTGACAAGTCTTCAGTGTCGAGTCTCCACATCTTCAGTCTTTATCAGTCTTCTCGAACACTCTCGAAGTATCTAACAATGTAAAGCATCCTCAAATCTCTCTCTTCTCTTTCCTTCAGAATCTCAACCTGGCTCTAATCTCTCTATCATCCCAAGATCTGTAGCTGGCTCTTACAATCTCTTGATCAGATCTCTTGATTCCTTAAGTTCATCAGCATCATCAGCTTGCATGAACATTAGGTCCAAGATCAGAATCTGGCTTTATTCAACTACGGACTCCCTATTAAATTGTGCTTAGTCTGGCTTTCATCTTGCTCAGGATCGAAACCTGGCTTACATGCACAATCTCTACCTCACAATAAATTTTACAAATTTGAAATTTGACAAATTTATATACCACTTACAGAAACGGAATGATTTAACAGTTATAAGATTCCGATGACCACTTGTATGAAACCATTTTTTTAATCAATTTTCATTTCAAACAGACTCCCCCTTACATATTGCTCATCATGTTTAGCACTTGGAATTTTGAAAATCAGCTCTCCAACAACAGTTGTCGAAAATCTTTTTTCATTTTTCAAAAAAATTATGCTAAAACACACTAAAATCTTTTTAGATTTTTGAACTAAACAAAATTCAGAAAAGAAATATTTACGTACAATATTTTTGTGAGTTTGTGTAAGAGGATCATATCAGTTTTTGAGACAAATCACCAACACCGTTAAGCTTTAGACATTTTAAGTTCTAAACGATTCACTTAGATTGTCAGTATACTGATCCACTTAAATTTTCACACAAAGTTCAACTTTTTCGAGATACGAGATTAATGTTTTAAGCACTTAAACTTATTCGCGTGTCCCACCTCAGAATATACTCTCGTATCCAGATCCCAATATTCAGTCTTACAGGTGAGTATACCACAGATGATATCTGTACAGGGTTAAATGCGAGGGCCATGAGAGCTTAGGTCAGAACTTCCGTTCAGCAGAGAGATGGCGGCTTCGACTTTTGGTGGGTTCCCTTTAGAGAATCTTTTCTTCAACAGCACATGATTAGCATTTTGCAATGTTTCATCATTTTTTATGCTGAGGATGGGCTATATTTCAAGCAAGCGTAAAGTATTATACGGGGACTAGGCCATTGCTTCCGCAAAATCAGAAGTCCCGGGATAATACCCCAGATATCACTGAGTATAAAGACCTAGTATCTCAGAAAGAGGGGCCTTTCAAACAAGATTTCGGGGGTTACCCATATATCCGAGAGATGTTCCCCACGATATAAGTAAGTTTGAAATTTAGGTTTATATCTCGTCACAATCTACTAAATGTGTAAAAACCTACTGGCACATCATCAGTGAGACCGTTTATCACATTTTGACTTTCCAGTTCTTTAGCATGCTGTGATAGTCTACCGATATACTATCATTTCCTCTTTTTCACAACAAAACTCATTTTGATTTTTTCAATGTTTTTGGCCTTTTATATTTTCAAATGTTTTTGGATTTTCTGAAATTCTTACTCCCTCTAAAATTCAAAAACATTTAAAGAAAATTTGAAAACAAACTGTACAAGGTAAAGTGACAACTGATATCAAATTGCTTCAATTCACCATCCACTTGGCATAAACAATCAGAACTCCCCCTTACAACAAACTATTTTCCCATTTGATTTCAAAACACTTAAGTTTGTTTTAATCAAAAATGGTTTTTCCGGAAAATAAGTTTTGTTGATTTTATAAAACCACTTGTAGGTTAGGGGATTCATCACCTTGTTCTTTCAACCACTTGAAAAATTTAACAGTTTTAAGTTCAAACACCAAATACTACTTGTAGAAAATCAAGTACAACTTAATGTCCCTGATTTACCACTTGTAAGTCGAAATATCACCGAAGTGAATTTCTCAAGAAAGATGTCGATACCTGCTCCTCACTTACCAACCTGGAAGCTCCGGCAAGTCATACTTTTCACTCATCATAATATGTTCCATCCCAGTCACAAAACTGAGATGTCACAGTTTTACATGGTTTCTTCAATTTCTTCTCATAAAATTCCTTCACCCCTTTGACTTTACCATCAACCATTTTTCCAAAAATATGTTTCACTATGGGGTTAAAAGCTTTTTCAACATCAAATTCTTTCTTTTCAGAGAAAAATTGATTTGAAATCTCAACTTTGCCAACCTTTTGTTTAAAATTCTCAGCCCTCAATGGAGGAAAATTGACATCATCCATTGGAGGTACTGATGTTTCAATTTTTATCTCAACATATGGCTCCTCTGACTTTGTGGAATCAGATTCATTGCCAGAAAATAGCTCCTCTGATTTTGATGAATCAGTATCATTGCTAGAACTTTCATCAGATTTCTTAACAACCCATTTTTGATTGTCAAGATTTGCTTTTCTCTTGTAAAATCTTTTTGAACATTCACCAACCTCAAACTTCCAATTTTTTAAAACTTTGAATTGTTCGATTAGTGGTTCATTCTCAACAATCTTTTCTTTTAGTTTAAGAGAAACTCCCTGTTTTGTTTTGAATTGCCTTTGGACAATTCCTGGCAATATGACCAACCACTTTGCATTGAAAACAGGTTCTCGTTTCCTTTCTTTGATCAAATCCATTCTTCATTTCTTCTTGCTTCTTTGCAAGGAATTCTTTGTTTGATTGTTTCCAAAATGAGCTCTTTTGTTCTTCCTCGGCACTTGTCCCTGAAACAAATACAGTTTTTGTTTTATAAATTTTCTCATTTTTATGATTTTTCGGTGGAATAAAACCAAGTCCTTTTCTTTTGAAATTACTGTTATGGTTTGGTTTCTTTTGAAAACCAGAACCAGAACTGTAACCCTTTTTCTTGTTTTCTCTTTGTTGAACTCTTGAGGTGTAAAGTTTAGGTTTTTCAGAAAGATTTACATCTTTTATTTCAGAAATATTAATTTCTGTTAATTTGAAAATCTTTTTTATCTTGTCAGGTTTAACACCTCTTATTGGAAATTCTTCATCAGAATATAATTTGTCAGAATCATTCAAAGTATATGCCACTTTGATTGGTTCGTCATTCAAATTAGATTTTGACATCAAAAACTCTTTATTGTAAACCCGTTTCTCCTTTTTGACTGTCGGACTAGACGTTTCAGACTTTGACTCTGAATTTGACTTCAACTTTGACTCCTCGGTTTCATCGTTATCCAACACCTGATCTGTTAGTGCATACATCTGTCGTCTTCGTCTTATATCGAGTCTCGGGTTCGTTGCAGTTCGAAACAAGGATTATGTCATCATCATTGATGATGACATCATACATATTGCATCATTATTACATCATCACAACAAAACAAAAGTCAGATTTCATGAAAACAAGAGTTTGAAGCTTGACCGTTTGAAGAGGTCACATTTGAAGCATGACCATTTGAAAGTGTAACCGTTTGAAGAGTGCCATGACACCTTCAAACGGACAAGGTCTTATCCTATAAATACCCTTCAAACTTTCATCATTTGTAATTTTCCGGCCAGAGCAACGAAGTGGTGCCGAAGTGTTGTCAGGTTGTAAAACGTTATAGAATCAATAATACAACAGTTTTAAGCGTGAATCTTGCTGAATTAAACTCTACACGTCTGTTTCCACCTTTCGTGTTGAGATAAACTCTTCTAATCGACTCATTCGGGTTAGAACCCCTAACCTACAAGTGGTATCAGAGCTCAGGAGGAAGAGTTCTATACGATTCAGCTTGAAAATTTCTGTTTTTCTACATCTTCTTTCAAAATTTCAAGTTTTCACGGTTAAAATTGGATAAATTTTTCACAGAATGTGTAAAAGTGCATTTTAACAAACCCTTGAAAGTTTCAGCTTAAAATTCAAAGTAAAAGTGGTAGAAATGGCTTGAAAACTGGTGTCCGTTTGAACGAGCTCAGCACCTGTCCGTTTGAAATTGACCTTGTCCGTTTGAAAGTTACACCTTACCAGTTTGAAACTGGACATGACCGTTTGAAACTGGTCTGACCGTTTGAAAGTTACACCTTACCGTTTGAAACTGGACATGACCGTTTGAAACATAACTTCCGTTTGAAAATGGTTCAGCATTTCATGTGATACGTGTCTTAATCTGATCAAATGTCATCATTGGGTTTGAATTAAAATCGGTTGCATGTGATTGATGATAAGCTCAAAGTATCGGTTCTATCAAAGTATTCGATCAAGGTTGTTGTCAGATTGCATGTGATATATATTAAATGATCATGTGAATTGAACTTTGTGTTTTTAAAGATTGTCGGCTTAGTGGAGTGTATTGGTCAAATCAAATTTTGTTTGGTTTTAGAAATTGTCGGTCATCTATTATGGGCATGTGATCATTTAGTATATTGATAAAGGTCAGCGAAAGTGTTATCAGAAAGGCTCAATCAGAGTATTTTAGCATTTGTGTTTGTCGGTTTAGTGGATTTAGCGGCCCAATCACTGATTTTGGCATTGAAGTTGTTGGCAAATAGTTTTTGATAATATCAATGTTGCATGTGACTTAAAGGGAATGGTTCAAGAGAATTTATGATAAATTGAAGTGTTGTCGGATTACATGTTTCTGGTAAAGCATTTGTCAGTCATGTGATCGAAGTCAGAAATCTCGGTTAAATCATATCGAATTGCATATTGGTGTTAGGCTCAATTATATTTCAAAGGCCCAAATTGATTACTTATCTTGAAATTTTCGGCCCATCTAAAGTTGGAGTTTAAAGTTCAAACCATTTGTTCATATTTCATGGCACATTTGATCTAGTTCATTCATTCAATTTGCGAAAGTCATTAAACGAGTCCACAAATTTTCACCACGAGTTCTAGTTCGATTCAACCGTTACACGCGTTCACATTTTCTCAGGTCGTTTGAATTTGATCCGGGTCATAGCAGTTCGCACAGTGTGTCAACTTTCAGTCCGCACAGAATATTCACCAGTTCGAGTACCAGTCTTATTCTGTTAATTGATAAGTGTTTAAACTGATTGTGTTTTGTTTGTTTGTTTGTCAGGTGTTTCACGAGATGAACCAGTTCGTTTGAAAGCTAGTTTGAGAAATTCTTCGATATCGAATCATGAGTGAAGATTTTTACAACGCATTCGCAACATCTCCGACTACTCCGGGTGACATTGCTAAGAACATGAACATGGAGAATGAAACCGGAACAATGCAAAAACCCACGAAACTTATGGGAATTGAAGATTATCATGGATGGAAGAAACGTTTCGAGAATTGGGTTCAGGCAAATCATTTAAAAGCTTGGGAAAGCATTGAAACTGAATATGAGAGGCCACAAAACTCAGTGGGAGTTGGTAAAATCATTTCAGAATTCACAGAGCAAGAAAGAGAAAGTTATAAAAGGAGAGAAAATGATGATCAATCTATTACAACAAGCTGTTAAAGAGAATATATTTGTGTTACTTCAACATGATGACAATGCTTATTCTATCTGGGAAGCTCTTAAAAAGAAATTTGAAGGAAGTACAGAAATGCTACAAAGTAAAGCAGCTTTGTTGAAAAAAGAGTTTGAATTGTTTACTTGTATGCCTGGTGAGACAACAAAGACTCTCATTGAGAGATATTGTCATCTTGTACGCACCATGTCACAATTGAAGATTACAAAAACCCAAGCAGAATGGGTAGAAAAGCTTGCTGATGCATTACCACAAAAGGAATGGAGTACATATCTGATGATTCTGAAAAATTCTGGACAGTTTAGTAGATTATCAATTGCTCAGTTTATTGAAAACTTGGAGGCACAGGATCTTGAACAGAAGAAAATTGCTAGAATGAACAGTTCAAGCAATCAGCAAGACATCAAACTGTATTATAAAGGAAATGTACAGACAGTTGAAGCGAGTCCAAAAATCCAAACAGCATTTAGTGCAGGAAATTCATCTGGAACAAGTAGTCAAAGCTCAATTAATACTAGTGGATTTTCAAATGTGAATCCTCCAAGTGTTCAAAGTGCATCTGTTGGAAATGGGCATCTGATTCAGTGCAATGTGGCTTTACATCTTCAAAATGGACAAAATTATTCTGAAGAAGTTGTGAAAAGTCATATGGGATTACTGGTCACTGCATTAGAATCTTATGAAGGGTTGATTGCTGGAAAAATTGGTAATCCGATGCTCACAAAAGAAGATTATGACCAGATCGATGCAGAGGAGTTGGAACTGATGGACATTAAATGGGCATTAGCTAGTGTTTTAAGGAGAGCAGAAAAATTTAGAATGATTACAGGAAGAAGTGATTTCTTGGATGCAAATCTTTCTAATTTAGGTTTTGATAAATCTAAAGTTGTATGTTTTCGTTGCAGGGAGAAAGGCCATTTTAAAAGAGAGTGCAAGAATCAGGAGCCAAGAGGAGCAAAGGATCCTTTTGGAAAAGATGATTATTATAAGAAGTCTATATATCAAAAAATTACTCATCAACCGCATCAACAAAAAGATTCAACAACTGCTCATGGGAAAATGATTGAAGACGCAAACAAGAAAGCTTATTATGGTATCATTGATCAAGATGATGAGAAAATGGCTCCAGGATTCAGCTGGGATCAGTTTGTGGATGAGAATGGAGAGTTTAAAGCTTTCATTGCTCATATTGTTCAAAAGCCAGAATTGATGAAAGAATGGATAGCAGTGTTATCTGATAATGAGAAAAGTGAAGATGAAGAATCTGTTTCTTCTAAAAAAAGTTCAACAGATACTAGTGATGATGATGAAGAAGTTAAACAGATAAACATTGGAAAATCTCATTTACTTCTGACAGTTTTGAATTTTATTTTGCAGATAAATTGAAGAAACTCAAAGAGAGAAAAGCTGCAAAAGAATTGAAGGAAGTCAAAGTGATTGAGAAGATAGTGGAAGTGGAAAAGATAGTTGAAGTTGAAAAGATTGTGGAGGTCGAGAAGTTTGTTGAAGTTATGAAACCATGTCTCACATGTTTGGAATCTTGCAAACAGTGTGAAGTAAAAGACGAGAGGTTTAGTGAATCAGAAAAGATGAAAGAAAAGTTGTTGTTTGATGTGAAGAATTTGAAAGAATCATACGATGTTTTGAACAGAACAGTGAATAGTTTGCAAACAACAAACACTGAAAGAGAAAAAGTGTTGAAAATGTTGAATGCAACAATGATGTCAAAGCAGAAAGAGATAAATTTCTACATTGAAGAATGTACGAAATGGAAGCAAGAGCTGGATATTGAAAAGACTGAAAATGAAAGAATCAGACGTTTGCTAAAAAGTTATACATGTTCTGATTACTTAATTGACAGAATTTATCCTACTGTTGCAGGTTTTGAGGCATTTAAAGATGAACAACCAAAGAAGAAGAAGGATACTGGTAAGAAACCGTGTGTTAGCTATAACAAGTGTCCGCCGCCAATTTGGGAAGGATATTCGCCTAGAAAACCGAATGAGGAACAAGTCCACAAGGCAGTTAATGTAAAGTTAGAGTCTGAGTTAACCGATGTATTACCAGACAACATTGACGTCACGTTCACAGCGTCCGACACAGATCATGAGTCCGATTTAATAAAAAGAATGGTCGATCAGGTGTTAGATAAGGATGAGGAGTCTAAGTCAATGTCTGAGTCCAGGAGTTCGAGTTCGTCTGTCAAGAGTTCAAAGTCGTCGGGAAAACGGGTGTATAGTAAAGAATTTTTGTTGTCAAAATCTAATTTGAATGACGAAACATTTGAAGTTGCATATACTTTGAATGATTCTGACAAATTATATTTTGATAAAGAATTTCCAATAAGAAGTGTTCGATTTGAAATGATCAAAAAGGTTTTCAAAATGACATAAATTAATATTTCTGAAATAAAAGATTTAAATCTTACTGAAAAACCTAAAAAATACACTTCAAGATTTCAACAACGGTTAAACAAGAAAATGGGTTACAATTATGGTTCGGAATTTCGAAAGAAACCAAACCATAATAGTAAGTTCAAAAAGAAAGGTCTTGGTTTTATTCCACCTGAAAACTATAAAAATGAAAAATATGTTCGAGATTTTAAATCAAAAATGACATATGTTGCAGGAACCAGCCATGAAGAAGAAGCAAAGAGCTCATTCTGGAAACAGTCAAACCAGGAGTTTCTTGCTGAAAAGATGAAGTATGGAGCTTTTCAAAGGAAAGAGACAAGAACTTGTTTTAGATGTAATGAAGTTGGTCACATTGCATGGAACTGTCCAAAAGCGACCAATACAAAACAGGGAGTTTCTGGAAAATTGAAAGAAGTTGTTGTTGATAAAACCAAACCACCAACAGAAAAATTTAAAGTGTTTAAAAACTCTACATATGAAGTTGGTGAGTGTTCGAAAAGGTTTTACAAGAAAAGGGGAAATCTTGACAACCAAACTTGGGTTGTTAAGAAATCAGAGGTAAAATCTGGCGATGAATCTGATTCCACAAAGTCAGAGGAGCCACAAGTTGTTAAAAAGGGTGAACACTCAGTGCCTCTAATGGATGATGTTCATTTTCCACCATTGAGAGCTGAGAATTTTAAATCAAAGGTTGGAAAGGTTGAAATTTCGAATCAATTCTATTCTGAGAAGAAAGAATTTGATATCGAGAAAGCTTTTAATGGAAATATTAAAAACATTTTTGGGAAAATGGTTGAGGGAAAAGTGAAAGGGGTAAAAGATTTTTATGCTACAAAGAAAGCAACTTACAGCCCAACCCCTAGTGAAGTTGAGAAGGTTACACCCAAAGCTGGTCAAGCTTGGCTGTCTGTGTTCTTTACTTGAAAAATCTGACTTGCCGGAGATCCCAAGTTTGTAATCGTGGATCAGGAATCAGCATCCTTCTTGTTATTTTAGATTTTGTGAAAGATTTTTAAATGTATTTAATTTTTACAGGTTAAGTGTGACTTGCCGGAGCTTCCAGGTTAGTAAGTGTGAAGCAGGAATCGGCATCTTGATTGGTAAAATGGTTTGTGTAGACGTTTTATTCCTACATGTGGTTATATGTTTTAGATATTGTTACAAGTGGTAAGAGGTTGATTCTGACAAAATGATTACTCAAGGTCATTAGTTTGAACTTGATGTAATCCTGATACAAGAGATTGAATGGACAATATGATGAACCAAACCCCTAATTTACAAGTGGAAAAATCGACAAAAATTTTTTTCCGGACAAATCATTTTGGTTAAAACAAACTTAAGTGTTTTGAAATCATAATGAGAAAATAGTTTTGTGTAAGGGGGAGTTCTGATTGTTTATGCCTAATGGATGGCGATTTGAAGTGATTCGATATCAGTTGTCAATTTTCTGTATAGTTTGTTTTCAAATTTTCTTTAATGTGTTTGCATTTTAGGGGGAGTAAGTATTTCTGAAAATCCAAAAACATTAGAAAATTTGAAAAGCCAAAAACATGATAAAATCAAAAATGAGTTTTTTTGTCAAAGAAGAGGAAATGATAGTACATCAGTAGACAGTTACAGTATGCTAAAGAAATGTATTGTTTAAATAGTGTTAAACAGTCTCACTGATGATATGCCGATAGGTTTTTACAAATTTAGTAAACTGTTTCGCGATATAAATATAAATTCAAACTTGCTTATTTCGTGGGGAACACTACTTGGATATATAGGTAACCCCTGAAATCTCGTTTGAAAGGTCCCTCTTTCTGAGATACTAGGTCTTTATACTTAGTGATATCTGGGGTATTATCCCGGGACTTCTGCTGCAAGAAATTTCTGACCTAGTCCCCGTATAATACTTTCTGCAATGCTTGAAATATAGCGCCGCCCTCAGCAAATTGATGAAACAATAAAATTGATAATCATTGATGTTGAAGAAAAGATCCTCTAAAGGGGACACACCAAAAGTCGAAGCCGTCATCTCTCTGCGTATACGGAAGTATCGACCTGAGCTCTCACGGCCCTCGCAATTTAACCCCTTACAGATATCATCTAGGTATACTCACCTGTAAGACTGAATATTGGGATCTGGATACGGGAGTATATTCAAGAGGTGGGACACATGAATGAGTTTAAGTCCTTAAAACATCTAACTCATATCCTGAATCAGTTGAAATTTGTGTGAGAATTTAAGTGGATCAGTATATTGGCAATCTAAGTGAATTGTTTAATTCTTAATCTGTAACTAAGCTCAACGGTACTTGTGACTTGTCAAAAACTGATATGATCCTCTTACACAAACTCATAAAAATATTGTATGTAAATATTTCTTTACTGCATTTCATTCTACTCAAAAATCCAAAAATATTTTTAGTGTATTTTAGCATAAATTTTGAAAAATACAAAAAGATTTTCGACAACTGGTGTTGGAGAGCTAATTTTCAAAATTCCGAGTGCTAAACATGATGAACAGATGGTTTGGGAGAGTTTGTTGGTTTTAAAATTAAAAATGATATATCTTCAAGTGGTTCATCAATGATTAACATTGTAAATTCATTCTTTGATAGTATAATTCATGCAAGTGGTTCATTAGATAGTGAGATTGTTTTTACAGGTTGTCATCAGAAAATTTATTTTTGGGTAGAGAATGTGCAGGTTATTTGAGTAATAGAGAGACAGGTTCCGATACCTGAAGATTGTGTGATTTTAACATGTCAGACTGTGATCCCAGCATATCGAAAGGGGAAGTCTGAAGACATCCGAGTAGAGATTGTTCGTGGAGAGTCTGTTGGTGATGAAAAGAGAAGAGATAAAGTTTGAGAATTCTTACAACGTCAGACACTTCAAAGAGTTCGAGAGGACTGATAAAGACTGAAGATGCGAAGACTCGACGCTTAAGACTCGTCAACATCTGAGGGGGAGTCTGTTAGTGCATACACCTGTCGTCTTCATCTTATATCGAGTCTCGGGTTCGTTGCAGTTCGGAACAAGGATTATGTCATCATCATTGATGATGACATCATACATATTGCATCATTATTACATCATCACAACAAAACAAAAGTCAGATTTCATGAAAACAAGAGTTTGAAGCTTGACCGTTTGAAGAGGTGACATTTGAAGCATGACCATTTGAAAGTGTAACCGTTTGAAGAGTGCCATGACACCTTCAAACAGACAGGGTCTTGTCCTATAAATACCCTTCAAACTTTCATCATTTGTAATTTTCTGGCCAGAGCAACGAAGTGCTATCGAAGTTTTGTCAGGTTGTAAAACGTTATAGAATCAATAATACAACAGTTTTAAGCGTGAATCTTGCTGAATTGAACTCTACACGTCTGTTTCCGCCTTTCGTGTTGAGATAAACTCTTCTAATCGACTCATTCGGGTCAGGAAATGATCCTACATGATCGACCACTTTCTTTATTAATTCGGACTCATGATCAGTGTCAGACGATGTAAAAATGACATCGATGTTGTCTGGCAAATTTTCTGAAGACTCAGACTCCCACTGTAAATTGGTTGCCTTTTTTACTCTTTCTGAATTTGGATTTCGAGGAGAATATCCATTTTCAAGCGGGGGTGGACACTTTGTATAAATGGCACTTTGTTTCTTACCAGAAACATTCACTTTAGTATCCTTCTTCTTTTCAGAAATCTTTTCATCAGATTCTTCATCTTCAAATGCCTTCATGCCTTCCACAGTTGGATAAATCTTGTCAATAACATAAGAAGTACATGAGTAACTTTTTAACAAACGGTTTACTCTTTCTGTTTCAATTCTCTGGGTTTCCAGTTTCTGTTCAAGCACAGCACATTTTTCAATGTAATTGTTGACAACTTTCTGCTTTGTCATGAAAGCTCCTTGAAGTGTCTTCATAGCCGTTGCTTGTTCACTGCTTGACAGATTGTACTGATTCATTTCTTTGTTCAAGACATCGTAAGATTCCTTCAACCTGTTCATGTTGTTAATCAGTTCACTGTTTTTCTTCTTCATAATTCTCACAGGTTTCACAATTCACTGGAATCTTTCGTGCATCAACTTCTTCACCAACTTTGAACTTTGGAACTTCCTTTACCTTTCTTTTTACCACTGGAACTTCTTCATCATCACTGTTGACAGGTGTTTTAATTTTCTTCTTTTTCTTTTTAGCTTTTTCATCTTCACTGTCACTCTCTTCCATCATTTTCAAGTGCTTCTGCATTCTTTTTGCATAATAATCATTATCATCATCACTATATTCTTTAATTCGAGCAACAAAAGCTTTTGCTTTTAGCATCTCTTTATCCGAATAATAATCATCCCAACTGAAATTTTCCCAACTAAAACCTTTAGGTAATTTTTCATCGTCTTGATTTATCAGACATGCTTTACCATCAGTTGAAATATATTTGTCCCAACTGAAACTATTAGACGACTTTTTATCATTTTAATTCACCAAACATGCTCTCTTTGAAGACTCCTCTATTGGTTTTCTACCTTGTGCCACTTGTGGTTCTTGTTGTTGTTGAGCAACTTGATGATAGATGGCCTTCCGGTAGTAATCATTGTTGTTGAACGGATTTTGAGCTCCACTTGCTTCGTGATTAGTGCACTCCCTCTTGAAGTGTCCTTTTTCCCTGCAACGAAAACAAGTAACTTTAGATTTATCAAAATCCAAATTAGATACACATGCATCACGGAAATCATCTCTTCCTGTGATTTGTTTGAATTTCTCAGCTCTTCTTAACACACTCGCCAAACACCATTTTATATCCATCAATTCCATCTCTTCAGCGTCAATCTGATCATAATCCTCTTTTGTAAGCATAGGATTCCCGATCCGCCCTGCAACTAAACTTCCATACGACTCCAACACAGTTCCCAACAAAGGCATGTGACTTTTTGCAACTTCTTCAGAATAATCCTGATCATTCTCAAGATTCAATACAACGTTGCATTGTAACTTCCTGCCATTCTTTGTTGCTGACAAGTTTGGATCAAAAGAAGGATATGATGAAAAACTTGTTTTGCTGTTTGACCCTTTAGAAGAACCTCCCGATAAACTCTTAGCGTTGAATGCAGTTTCAACATTTGGTGACATGTTGGTCTTGTCGTTAATACCCGCTTTGTAATAAAGACCGATATCTTGTTCACCATCGAAGTCTTTCATTCTTGAAATCTTTCTTTGTTCCATTTCCTGAGCTTCCAATTTCTCAATAAACTTGCTCAAAGTTAGATTATTAAACCCTTTTTTTATTTCTCAACATCATCAAGTATGTACCCCAAGTTTCATGTGGCAATGCATCAGCCAGTTTCTCAATCAACTCTTCATTATCTTTATTGATGCTCACTCTCTTCATGTTTACTAGCAAATTGCAGTATCTTTCAATGATCTGCTTTGTACTCTCGTTTTTCAAACCACCAAATAGATCAAACTCTTTCTTCAAAAGCGATTTTTTGTTCTTTATCATTTCTTGACTTCCAACAAACTTAGATCTTAATGCCTTCCATATTGAATATGCACTTCCAGTGTGTTGCAATAAGACCAAAATATCTTCTTTAACTTCCTGTTGCAGTAAACTGATCATCATCTTTTCATTTTTATATTTCTTTTTCTCATCCGCACTTAAATCTTTGATAGCAATCTCCTCTTCGTCATCATTTGTCGGTTTAACATATTTCGTCTCAATGCATTCCCAAGCATCCAAATAATTAGCTTGCACCCAATTTTCAAAACGCTCCTCCCATCCTTTGTACTCCTCGATATTCATGAGCTTAGGCTGTTTTTGCATAGTGCTCGTTTCATTTTCCATGTTCTAGTTCTGAGTAACAGATGCCGGAGTAGTCGGGGTAGTAGCAAATGCGTTATAAAATTCCTCTTCCATGTTTCGGTTTTAGAAAGATTCACAATTCAGACACTTTCAAACTGAATTAACCCTTTCAAATGAAATCCCACTTCACACGGAATTACCCTGTTCAAGCAAAATAACTCCTTTCAAGCGAAATCAACACTATCAAACGAGATCCCTTTGAAGCGGAATACCCTTTCAAACGAAATACCTAATTCCGTGTCAAATGTTCAAACAGAATACCAACTTGAAACGGAATAACTAATTCCGTATGAAACAACTCAAACGGAATCAACACTCTGGAGCGGAATTAGCCAATTTCAAATGGAATCAGGATGTTATTTCAAGCGGAATACTGATGATATCATCATACTCGAACTGTTTTTCAAGAGAAATTACAAATTTTACCATATTTAGATCGAATTAAGGTCCAATTTTTTCAAGGATTGGTTAAAACACTATTGCGCACAAGATGTGTGAATATTAGCCGATTTTAACCGTGAAATCAAGTTCAATTTAGAAAAGAAGGTGTAGAAATCAGAAATTGCAGCTGGATTGTTATGAACTCTTCCTCCTAAGCTCTGATACCACTTGTAGGATCGTTTTCTGACCCCAAACGAGTTGATCAGAAGAGTTTTTCTCAATACGAAAGGCAGAAACATACGTATCGAGTTCAATTCAGCTAGAATATCACTTTAAACTATCTATAGATTGATTTGACAAAGAATTACAGCGAGTAGACACTTCGGCAGCACTTCGACACAGTGACCGGAAGGTTCAGGACTGACTTCAAACGGAATCAGGCAACACATATATATAGGCAAGCTAATTCCGCTTGAACCAGTCTCAAACGGAATCACATCTCAAGCGAAATTACCCATTCTAATTCCGTATGAACTTACCTCCTAACCTAGATTTGACATTTTTCTCGTATAACGTGCCCTAATCCATTCACAACCATAAAAGACTCGATACAAGACGAAGTCGACAGACGCATGCACCAACACCAACCACCCAAGAATGGAATCGTCAAACGAAAACACTTGACAAGCTCCTAGAAGCAGCTTTTCTTGCCACCAGACCTTTCTCCAACAATTAGGAATCTGATGCCGTCACTAAACACATTCCTTAAATTGTAGCCATTTGTTGAGTGTTTTTTTTTTTTGGTGTCTAATCCGCATATATATCACCATTGCCCCTTGATTGTCTTGGCTGTATATCTCTTAAATTTCAACATATACACGTGTAATTTCGTTTACGAAGATTTTTCAATGCCGAGAACCTTGATCAGAGAGTAAAAAAGGCGTAAGGTTCACAATGGTGTAAAATTAAAATGGGATACACCGGGCTAGGATTCGAATTACAGGAACAAGGACCAAACCAACCACCCAAGAATGGAATAGTCGAGCGAAAACACTTGACAACCTCCTAGAAGCAGCTTTTCTTGCCACCAGACCTTTCTCCATCAATTAGGAATCTGATGCCATCACTAAACACATTCCTTAAATTGTAGGCATTTGTAGAGTGTTTCTTTGTGTCTAATCCGCATATATATCACCATTGCCCATGATTTTCTTGACTACATATATCTTAAATGTCAACATATACACGTGTGATTTAGTTTACGAAGATTTTTCAATGCCAAGAACCTCGATCAGAGAGTAAAAAATGCGTAAGGTTCACAATGGTATTAAATTAAAATGGGATATACCGGGCTAGGATTCGAGTTACAGGAACAATGGCCAAACCAACCACCCAAGAATGGAATCGTCGAGCGAAAACACTTGACAACCTCCTAGAAGCAGCTTTTCTTGCCACCAGACCTTTCTCCATCAGTTAGGAATCTGATGCCGTCACTAAACTCATTCCTTAGATTGTAGCCATTTGTTGAGTGTTTTTTTTGTGTCTAATCCGCATATATATCACCATTTCCCTTGATTTTCTTGACTGTATATATCTCTTAACTGTCAACATATACACGTGTGATTTAGTTTACGAAGATTTTTCAATGCCGAGAACCTCGATCAGAGAGTAAAAAAGGCGTAAGGTTCACAATGGTGTAAAATTAAAATGGGATACACCGGGCTAGGATTCGAGTTACAGGAACAAGGGCCAAACCAACCACCCAAGAATAGAATCGTCGAGTGAAAACACTTGACAACCTCCTAGAAGCAGCTTTTCTTGCCACCAGGCCTTTCTCCATCAGTTAGGAATCTGATGCCGTCACTAAACACAATCCTTAAATTGTAGCCATTTGTTGAGTGTTTTTTTTTTGTGTCTAATCCGCATATATATCACCATTGCCCTTGATTTTCTATACTGTGTATCTCTTAAATGTCAACATATACACGTGTGATTTAGTTTACGAAGATTTTTCAATGCTGAGAACCTCGATCAGAGAGTAAAAAAGGCGTAAGGTTCACAAAGGTGTAAAATTAAAATGGAGTAAAATGCACGGATAGTCCCTGTGGTTTTGTAAAATAACACCTATAGTCCCCAACTTTTGGAAATTACACCGGTGCTCCCTGTGGTTTGACAGTTTGTTACTCGGATAGTCCCTGGAGTGGATGTCCGTTAGTTTTCTCCGTTAAACCTATGTAAAATGACAAAATTACCCCTTACTTATTAAAACAAAGTTTAAAACATTAAAAAATCCATTAATAGTGGGACCCACCAAAAAAAAGTCATCCGCTTTATTTGCTATCATCTCCGGCAAGTTCGCCGGATTCCGGTCAACCAAAACTCAATAATCCAATCCTTTTTAATCCATTCCTTTTCCAATAATACTTATCTCCATCGTTTCTCAACGGAATCTTCAAGATTTGTCTCGTAACTCACGCATTATGTTTATCCAGTAACCCAACTGACTCCGAAAATCCTATTACGACTCTGATCTGTTAACCGACTCGAAGCAGTATAAATACATACTCATAAAATCCTATTACGACTCTGATTCGTTACGACTCTGTTCCAAACTGGCACCACTTCAAATTCACATCAAATTATCCTCTGTTTCTCCGTTTTTGCTACTCGCCGGAGTTTATATTCCGGCCAAGCTTCAAGTTCGATCTATCCGAGCTCTGTAGGTACAGATATCTATATGCATTTTTCTCGTAGTTGTTTGCGGAACATATGCCTTCTGTTAGTTTTAACTAACAGAGATAAAATCATCTTTAATTTTGTGGATTAATAGGGTAGGGTTTATTTGGGATGATTTTGGGGAAGATGATGGAACTTCAGTTACTTTTTTAACAATTCAGAACTATTTATTAATGGATTTGTTTTAATAAGCAAGGGGTAATTTGGTCATTTTATATAGATTTAACGGAGAAAACTAACGGACATCCACTCCAGGGACTAACCGAGTAACAAACTGTAAAACCACAGGGAGCACCAGTGTAATTTTCAAAAGTTGGGGACTATAGGTGTTATTTTAAAAAACCACAGGGACAATCCGTGCATTTTACTCAATTAAAATGGGATATACCAGGCTAGGATTCGAGTTACAGGAACAACGGCCAAACCAACCACCCAAGAATGGAATCGTCGAGCGAAAACACTTGACAACCTCCTAGAAGCAGCTTTTCTTGCCACCAGACCTTTCTCCAACAATTAGGAATCTGATGCCGTCACTAAACGCATTCCTTAAATTGTAGCCATTTGTTGAGTGTTTTTTTTGGTGTCTAATCCGCATATATATCACCATTGCCCTTGATTGTCTTGGCTGTATATCTCTTAAATTTCAACATATACACGTGTAATTTCGTTTACGAAGATTTTTCAATGCCGAGAACCTCGATCAGAGAGTAAAAAAGATGTAAGGTTCACAATGGTGTTAAATTAAAATGTGATATACCGGGCTAGGATTCGAGTTACAGGAACAAGGGCCAAACCAACCACCCAAGAATGGAATCGTCGAGCGAAAACACTTGACAACCTCCTAAATGCAGCTTTTCTTGCCACCAGACCTTTCTCCATCAGTTAGGAATCTGATGCCATCACTAAACACAATCCTTAAATTGTAGCCATTTGTTGAGTGTTTTTTTTTTTGTGTCTAATCCGCATATATATATCACCATTGCCCTGGATTTTCTTGACTGTATATCTCTTAAATGTCAGCATATACACGTGTGATTTAGTTTACGAAGATTTTTCAATAGCGAGAACCTCGATTAGAGAGTAAAAAAGGCGTAAGTGATCGGTGCATTTTGGGCACACGTTATTGAATATTATTTTTCTTATAAATGCATCGATGTTAGTTAGAAATATTATACCTTTATTATTTTTTTTCTGTTAGACTGGTAATTTGGAAAATGAGTTTGATTGAAGTATTTAAAATAAACAAATAAATAAAAGATGAGATGCAAAGTTTACTAAACATGGCATAACTATCATTGCAATGAATATATTAAAATTGATTCATTTGTTTCCTTTGAATTTCGTACAGAAGGAAAACATAGGTATGCATTACAAGCTTACAACATTTAAATGGACTTTGGAGTGGGAGCTGAGCGTAATAGATAGGCTGGCTTACGGAAATTACAAAAGTACCGGATGTGGTTTTATGCAAAGAATTAAATGGGTTTTCAACCCTAATATATAAAAAGTCACGTGAACACACATGGAGGGATTATGACTATTATTAAATCATCATTGTTATTTTTTTATTCGAAAAGAAAAACCCAAAAGTAAAGAGAAAGTGGGCCGAAATTATGATAGGCATTCATGTGGACTTCTATTTTGGGCTGACTTGAGGGACAATTGAGGAGCAATTACACACGCATGGAGTGTGACAATAATTAACATCATCATCAACAGCCGTCGCAGACAGAGGGGGACCGATTTTAATATTCTCACATCTTTCAAGCTACTCTATGGTGTCCAACAATTCGGGATGACAACCGATGCAGTGAAGACAACTATGAGCGGCTAGGCTCTTCGTGGCTTTCTCCAGGCGGACGGTTCAGTTAGGTTTTTACTTTATTCAGTTTACACTCAGGTTTGGATGTATTTTTGACCTTGACAAAGTTATATGAATACATTGATGTGTTGGTTTATTTGAACTATTTACATGTGTTTTGAGTTCTTGCTTTACAACTTGTTCGGTTGATGACAAAACCTAGTAACTTGTTGAGTGACATAGAGTAGGTTGACTTACGCTAGTAAATAGGGTTAATCGAATTATAAAAGATCTGATGACAAAGACCTATTTTTTATTACCATGTTAAATTAACCAACTTTCCAACATCATGTCTATGTGATGGCCAATTAACTGAGTAAACTGAGTTTTGTGAAGCCTAGAACCTGAAGTTTGGAGGAAGTTACGTTTTACAGATCTGATATCTTTTCTTGTAATTAGTTTTTTTTTTTTTGTCTCTTTCAAATTAATCAAAACCCCCAATTCTAGATTAGTTGTAGTTAATTAAATAATTTAGCTAAACACTAACCACATATTCCCCGTGGATACGATACCCTACTTACGCTATCTACTTAGTTTAATTAGGTTTTTGCATGACCCTTACGACAGTCATCAAAATGGCGCCATTGACGGGGAATTAGTGCGCTTAGTGTTTTTTTTAGTTAGTTAGTAGTTAGTTGTTCTTGCTTTTTAATTAAAAAAATCTAAAAACCCAAAAAAAAAATTTTCTTATTATTTTTGTTAGCTCGATATTACGCTCGGTTGTTTTGTTTGTGCTTGTGTAGGTCTTTGAATCATGGATCGAACTTATCAGCCTGAGTTCAATGAATATGAAGGTGTTGATTTCTCACAACATAACCGACCAATGCATCAGCAAATGAATTTTCAAAACAAACAATTACCGGCTCAAAACCAATATGCTAGATATGATGTAGATGAAGTGAATGGGTATTACGACCAGTTTGGATGTGAAGAATATAATGATTTTGTGCCTCCACAACAGCAGTTTATTCAAAGAGGTCAGAATCGGGTCAATTTGAGTCAGCAAAGGTTTAATAATGTTCAACAGAATAGTTATGGAAGATCAAGTGGTCCAACTGAAAGTTCGAATAATGAGATGATGGAACTGTTGAAACAGATAAAGCAAGGATTCTGCAGTTATTCGAGCTATCAAGGAGATCAAGATAACTATGAAAGCAATTCGCAGACTCAAGAGAATGAGCAAGCGGGTCAGCATGAGTCGGATGATAACTCCATCAATAAAAAATTTGACACGATCATGGAGTTATTGAAGGATATTCAGAAAAGTAATGAGGTCAGAGATAGGGAAGTTAAGACATTGTCACAGCAAGTTGGACAATTAGCTGAAGAAGTTGCTATCATCAGAAGAAATCAAGATCAACTTCTTAGTGATTTTCAGGAAAATACATCTCACAATTCTTCTCACACAAGTGTCCACATAGATGAGGTAACTACTCCTTCTTTTTCTGAAATTTCTATTGTTAAAACTCACTCACCCCAGGGTGTTGAGGGTGTGGCAGATGAGATAAATGGGTCTGAGTGTAAGAATGAACATGATCAGGAAATTAAAAGTTTTACAAAATCTATAAATGGTTCAAATGGCAAGTTTTTTGAAATTGGTAATTTTAATGTAAAAGTTCCATTTCCAGAAGCTTTAATCGCAAACGAAAATTTAAGTAAACGGGCACCACCTAGGGGTGAAAGGTGGGAAAGTTTTGAAAAAATAAAAATAAATAAACTGTTTCTTAAAGGAATTAAAGAGAGTCCTGATCATGTTGAGTGTTTAGAAGAGTTAAGTAACCATAAACGATGTCACAAATTTCCTAAACAACTTAATCTAACTGCTAGTGTGAACGCCGTTTTGATGGGTACCTCTTCCCCGAAAACTCAAGATCCAGGAACACCTGTTATTTCAATACAAATTGGTGATGTTAAATTAGACATGGCTTTGTTGGATCTTGGGTCTTGTGTGAGTATTTTAACGGGGAGTTTATATGATCAGTATGATTTTGGGCCACTACAAAAAGTTAAAACCACAGTGGTGTTGGCTAATCAAACTCCTATAGGTCTTAGGGGGATTATAAAGAATGTGATTGTAAAAGTTGGTGAATTCTATTATCCCGTGGATTTCCTAGTGCTCGATTGTGCTAAGAATACACAACCAACTGTTATTCTAGGCAGACCGTTCTTAGCTACAACAAAGGCTATTATCAATTGTGCTGAGGGAACGGTAAGAATGAGGTTTGGGGATACTAAAATGAGTTTAAAGTTGTTTTCTAGTTCACCTAATCACAAACCTGATAAATGTGGATCTCCTGAAAAGGAGAATCAAGCAGAGAAGAAAGAATGTTTTATGACTGATAGGGTACATGAAGATAGAACAAAGAAGAAGTCAAAGAAAAGGAAAAGGAAAAATACTAAGGAAGTTTTTGAGTTCGATTGTTACAGAGAAGCCTGTAAATGGTAAGATCAGGTATGGGAAGAAACTGATGGTTGGAATAGAACAAACTCAGGAGCTGAAGGAAGGAAACACCCTACGAGACCACCATAACCGACAACCCGGGTACGGTCCGGCTGAAGACCTTAACAAAAACTTAGCGCTGACCGGGAGGCAACCCAGGTTTTATTTTTATTTCATTTGTTTTTGTGTTTTTTGTGTATGAACCGGACAAGTGTGGGGAAGTCTGAGGAGGTTTGGTTGCTCGTCGAACCTGTTTTCACTCGTTTCTCTTTGTGTAGTAACCTGTTTAACCTATTTGGGAGCTTGTGAGATTTATTTTGCAGGTGTCGATCGCTTTTGTCCATACTCAATCTCCATTTGGACGAAAGTGATTCGAATTATTTCAAGACAAGTGTCCAATGTCAAATGCAGCCGCAAATGAAATGTTATACGACTACTGTGGAACAAGGCTCAAAGGATTCAACCGCGCCAAATCAGGGGAATCTGTTCCATTTATCTTTGTATATTTATTTATATTGGTAGTTGTGTCGTAGATAGTTTCTTGTTCCATTGAGGACAATGTCATATTCAAGTGTGGGGAGGGGAAACTATCATTCTAGTCTGTGTTGTAAATAGTTTTTAGTAAAATATTAAAAAAATTATAAAAATTGAAAAAATAAAAAAATCCAAAAAAAAAATAAAAAAAAAATAGAAAATGTTTCGAGAAATTTTTTGCGATGAATGGAAATTGATAGATATAATTGGATCGTTGGCTTTTAGTTACTATATATATGAGATAACGAACGGTCAGTCACGCGTCTAATTTAGGATATGTGGGTAGGCCCAGCCAGTTGAAGGGTTTCTTAGAAATGATACAAAATACCTTAAATTAGGAATCTTGTGGGTTCTCACCTTAGGAGCTGTGGCAAAACTAAAACTGTTGAGAGTATAAGAGGTACGTTATAAATAAAAAACTTATAAGTTTTTCCGGTTAAATTGGCACACCTGTTTCTTTTTGTGAAAACAAATCCGAAACAGTGTGGCGCCCAAAAAAATCTTCCATCCATTCATTTGAGCTCATGTTGAAAAAAAAATGAGAAAAACGAAGCCTATGGTATTGCCGCGGGGATAGCGACTCATGCGGTATATACCCTCGAGGTGGAGTTATAAAAAATATGTGAAGTTTATGGCATAAACCATGGGGATGGTGACTCGTGTGGCGTATGTCCGCTAAACTGATCATAAGCAAAGGCATGTAAAGCTCGTAATATCATCCATCTTTCCATCATAAATTTAATCGGAATAGCATAAGGGTTTTTTTATATAAGACGGTAGATTTAATATCTTTTAACCTTATAAACTTGAAACGGGGTAGGTGGAGCTGTAGTCTTTTGAGTGTGAGATCCATAGATAACTATAAATTACTTGAACTTAAATAAATCGTGAATAAGGGCTTAGAAGCTGGCGGTTGGGTTTAAATTGACCGTATACCTGCAATCTTAGTTAACATGTGATTTAATTTGTTAATAAATTAATTGAATATATTGAATGGCAATTTATCTGATTGTGATTCCATTGCATATAATTTTTTCGGGACGAAAAAAAATAAGTGTGGGGATTTGATCGGTGCATTTTGGGCACACGTTATTGAATATTATTTTTGTTATAAATGCATCGATGTTAGTTAGAAATATTATATCTTTATTAGTTTTTTTCTGTTAGATTGGTAATTTGGAAAATGAGTTTGATTGAAGTATTTAAAATAAACAAATAAATAAAAGATTAGATGCAAAGTTTACTAAACATGGCATAACTATCATTGCAATGAATATATTAAAATTGATTCATTTGTTTCCTTTGAATTTCGTACAGAAGGAAAACATGGGTATGCATTACAAGCTTACAACATTTAAATGGACTTTGGACTGGGAGCTGAGCGTAATAGATGGGCTGGCTTACGGAAATTACAAAAGCACCGGATGTAGTTTTATGTAAAGAATTAAATGGGTTTTCAACCATAATATATAAAAAGTCACGTGAACAACAGCAACTCACATGGAGGGATTATGACTATTATTAAATCATCATTGTTATTTTTTTATTGGAAAAGAAAAACCCAACAGTAAAGAGAAAGTGGGCCGAAATTATGATAGGCATTCATGTGGACTTCTATTTTGGGCTGACTTGAGGGACAATTGAGGAGCAAATACACACGCATGGAGATGGGGGAATAAAAATTGTGACAACAATTAACATCATCATCAACAGCCGTCGCAGACAGAGGGGGACCGATTTTAATATTCTCACATCTTTCAAGCTACTCTATGGTGTCCAACAATTCGGGATGACAACCGATGCAGTGAAGACAACAATGAGCGGCTAGGCTCTTCGTGGCTTTCTCTAGGCGGACGGTTCAGTTAGGTTTTTAATTTATTCAGTTTACACTCAGGTTTGGATGTATTTTTGACCTTGACAAAGTTATATGAATACATTGATGTGTTGGTTTATTTGAACTATTTACATGTGTTTTGAGTTCTTGCTTTACAACTTGTTCGGTTGATGACAAAACCTAGTAACTTGTTGAGTGACATAGAGTAGGTTGACTCACGCTAGTAAATAGGGTTAATCGAATTATAAAAGATCTGATGACAAAGACCTATTTTTTATTACCATATTAAATTAACCAACTTTCCAACATCATGTCTATGTGATGGCCAATTAACTGAGTAAACTGAGTTTTGTGAAGCCTAGAACCTGAAGTTTGGAGGAAGTTACGTTTTACAGATCTGATATCTTTTCTTGTAATTAGTTTTTTTTGTCTCTTTCAAATTAATCAAAACCCCCAATTCTAGATTAGTTGTAGTTAATTAAATAATTTAGCTAAACACTAACCACATATTCCCCGTGGATACGATACCCTACTTATGCTATCTACTTAGTTTAATTAGGTTTTTGCATGACCCTTACGACAGTCATCAGTAAGGTTAACAATGGTGTAAAATTAAAATGGGATATACCGGGATAGGATTCGAGTTACAGGAACAAGGGCCAAACCAACCACCCAAGAATGGAATCGTCGAGCGAAAACACTTGACAACCTCCTAGAAGCAGCTTTTTTTGCCACCAGACCTTTCTCCATCAATTAAGAATCTGATTCCGTCACTAAACACATTCCTTAAATTGTAGCCATTTGTTGAGTGTTTTTTTTTTTTTTGTGTCTAATCCGCATATATATCACCATTCCCCTTGATTTTCTTGAATTTATATCTCTTAAATGTCAACATATTCACATGTGATTTAGTTTGCGAAGATTTTTCAATGCCGAGAACATCGATCAGAGAGTAAAAAAGGCGTAAGGTTCACAATGGTGTAAATTTAAAATGGGATATACTGGGCTAGGATTCGAGTTACAGGAACAAGGGCCAAACCAACCACCCAAGAATGGAATCGTCGAGCGAAAACACTTGACAACTTCCTAGAAGCAACTTTTCTTGCCACCAGACATTTCTCCATCAATTAGGAATCTGATGCCGTCACTAAACACATTCCTTAAATTGTAGCGATTTGTTGAGTGTTTTTCTTTTGTGTCTAATCCGCAAATATATCACCATTGCCCTTGATTTTCTTGACTGTATATGTCTTAAATGTCAACATATACACGTGTGATTTATTTTACGAATATTTTTCAATGCCGAGAACCTCGATCAGAGAGTAAAAAAGGCGTAAGGTTCAAAATGGTGTAAAATTAAAATGGGATATACCGAGCTAGGATTCGAGTTACAGGAACAAGGGCCAAACCAACCACCCAAGAATGGAATCGTCGAGCGAAAACACTTGACAACCTCTTAGAAGCAGCTTTTCTTGCCACCAGACCTTTCTCCATCAATTAGGAATCTGATGCCGTCACTAAACACATTCCTTAAATTGTAGCCATTTGTTGAGTGTTTTTTTTTTGTGTCTAATCCTTATATATATCACCATTGCCCTTGATTTTCTTGATTGTATATCTCTTAAATGTCAACATATACACGTGTGATTTAGTCTACGAAGATTTTTCAATGTCGAGAACCTCGATCAGAGAGTAAAAAAGGCGTAAGGTTCACAATGGTGTAAAATTAAAATGGGATATACCGGGCTAGGATTCGAGTTACAGGAACAAGGGCCAAACCAACCACCCAAGAATGGAATCGTCGAGCAAAAACACTTGACAACCTCCTAAAAGCAGCTTTTCTTGTCACCAGACCTTTCTCCATTAATTAGGAATCTGATAATGTCACTAAACACATTCCTTAAATTGTAGCCATTTGTTGAGTGTTTTTTTTTTGGTGTCCAATCCGCATATATATCACCATTGCCCTTCATTTTCTTGACTGTATATCTCTTAAATGTCAACATATACACGTGTGATTTAGTTTACGAAGATTTTTCAATGCCAAGAACCTCGATCTGAGAGTAAAAAAGGCGTAAGGTTTACAATGGTGTAAATTAAAATGGGATATACCGGGACTAGGATTCGAGTTACAGGAACAAGGGCCAAACCAACCACCCAAGAATGGAATCGTCGAGCGAAAACACTTAACAACCTCCTAGAAGCAGCTTTTCTTACCACCGGACCTTTTTCCATCAATTAGGAATCTGATGTCATCACTAAACACATTCCTTAAATTGTAGCCATTTGTTGAGTGTTTTTTTTGGTGTCTAATCCGCATATATATATCACCATTGCCCCAGATTTTCTTGACTGTATATCTCTTAAATATCAACATATACACGTGTGATTTAGTTTACGAAGATTTTTCAATACCGAGAACCTCGATCAGAGAGTAAAAAAGGCGTAAGGTTCACAATGGTGTAAAATTAAAATGGGATATACCGTGCTAGGATTCAAGTTACAGGAACAAGGGCCAAACTGTAACACCCGTTCTTATAAATCAAGTTTAACGTATATTTTGCGAAAATAATCATGTAATTAATGATTACATATGCATCAAAAATACGGGTTTGTTAAAACTTTTACAATATAAATGATATACGTGATGTGATTTAATTCGCCGTTTAGAATAACGACAAAACAACGTTGCGGAAGCTTCATTTAACGTGTGTTCGGTTCTTGCTCGACGCTTGATCTTCATCCGGGAACACTTGGTATTTTCCTGCGATCAAAACCATCCCAATAGTTAGTTTTGATGCTTAAACAATAGGTTAAACAACAAACCATAAATTAAACATTGATTCGGATGAATTCTGCACATTTGGTTGAGTTTGCCGCTGTCGCATGGTCGTGCGTCCCAATCGCACGACCGTGCGGTTCCTTCGACGTCGAGAGTGCTGGCAATGCACCAGCCCGTGCATTGATTTACTCGGAAACGCACGACCGTGCGACCAAGAGCACGACCGTGCGCCACCAAATTCTTACGGTGACAATCTACTGGTTTACGGTGGAAGAAAGATTCAGCACCCACCGTAACTTACGGTGGCACCGTAAATTACGGTGGCACCTGCATCCAACCTTTCCAATTTGCCGTTATTTGACATGAAAACTTTCGTATCTTTCAATCCGCTTATCCGTTTGACCTACCGTTTCTTCCTACGTGTTTGTAATTTGATTCTCCATCAAATGGAGTTAAAATCCGACATTCGGCTTAACAAAATTTAAGACTTTTAAGTCTTCGGCTTATTACCCTTTATACCAAATTTTGACCCGTTCGATTCTTATCAAACAAGCTTGTTTATTTGATCCTTAAATTCATGAAATTAATAATTTCCATATCTCCTATCATATTAGTTTCCAATCACGGGATTTTTACATAATAAAAACCCGTTTACACTCAGGTTCTTATTTTGACCCGTTTAGAGCGAATTATGTACATTAAGCATCAAACTCTCTCTCTTTTTCTACACTTCATATTCTCACTTTTAAATAGCCTCTTATGTTCCACCACAACTATTTTTGTGGTGGATTTAACAAAATAAACCACATTCCAAATCTTTACCCTTAGGATAGTCATTATACTTGATTAACCCGTTCATAGGCATTTGACCCCAAAAGTTGATGCCTACAACTATTACATGTGTTTAAGAGTTACATGATGATGATACTAATATCTAAACGACCTCTAAGGGTCGTTTGCCCAATTTACCTACCAAAGACATTTTCGTCAACTTATTTCCCCTTTTTACAACATTGGTCCCTTTGCTAATGTATTGACCAATATTGCATTTTTAACCATAAATCGATATATATGCGTACCTGGCTCGAGTCAACAAATAGACCCAATTTATACCTCGCTTTTATTATCACATTTTCTATGGTGACGGGAGTATCCGAATCGTTAATCGCTCCTGTTATCACAAGACTTGAAAATCACATTAGTCGATATTGTCAAATGGTGTTATCACGCCAATTGACCCGTTGGCCTATATGACCAAGCATCTTCATAAATAGAAAAACATGGTTATTAATTACCAATTTGTCCATCCGACCCGTTTCGGGTTTTTACCACTAGACTCCTCTTAACTACAATTTACTTTAGTCGGTACTTGACTAAATTTCCATCTCTACTTATTTTCTCGTTATTAGTTGCACTTTTAAATTGATCTTAACGAAAACTCATGATTCGAACCTAATCCTTCTTGTATTCATTGCTTATAAAATAAACACATATACTACAAGTGGGTGTAAGTTTTACTTACCTCGCATCCGAACTACGCTTTTCTTTTCCTTCTTGATTTGTTTGACCCGCTCCCTCATCAAGCTTCCACCTAGCTTGTTACGCGTCAAACTATCATCATTCGTTTCCAAGGTGGTTAGTTTAATCATAATTTAGTACGATTATTCCACCTTACAAATTTTATATCTAAAACTACCATTTATCGGATTATGGGTCAGTTTGACTTTCAATAGTCAACTAACTTCAATCATATTATACACACAATAAGCTCAATCAACATCACGTTTAGAACCCATATTATTCCGTATTACACGTAGTTAGTCGAGTTAGCCAATTACGCGTTTCTTTCATACTTTCATTATGTCAACATTCATTCGGGCATTTTAACAAACACCTAATGTGCATAATATTACTTATTTACTAACTAGTTCATAACTAGTTATCTTTACCAAGATTTACATCAACACATTCAAACCTCTAAGTCTAGTGTTCATGAACTACATCAAGAACTTATATCATCATCTCAATATTCATCAATCTTACATTCTAACATGAGTGTTCATCATATCAACATAAAACCCACTTAGCTTATCAATGGATCATCATGAATCTTATAGATTATCCAACAATCTAACATGTTATTTGACTAGGGTTTACTCCTAGACATCATATTACTTCAAGATTCACTCATGCATGACACAATCAAGCTCAATTTCAGTTTTTCACAATTAATCTAGAACTTGAGATGAATCAAAATACTAGAATTTTGCATACCTTATGATCCCTTCAGTGAGGTGATCATTAATTCGTGTTTAGAACTTGATTTGGGACTGAATTGGACCTCCAATTTCTGAGATTTGTGAAGTTTTTGGGTTTGAAGAACCCTGGTCGCCCTTCTCTTCTCCTGATCGAACCAGACACCAAAATGGTGTGTTTGGTTTTTGTTTTAATTATTTCTAGTTTCACTTTTTACAAGATTAACCCCTCATCTTTTGTATAACTTATAGTTTGGCATGTTTTTAACCTTATTATAAGTTATTTCTAGACTATTAGCTAACTAGGTTATAATTTTTCCTAGTTGATTAGTTCTTGTTCAAAAGAACCCGTTTTATTTTAAGTCCCGTTAAATCTCGGGCCTTTTTATATACTTTGCTTTCTCAAAGTATTTCCCATCTATTTAATAAATATTAGATTTATTTATTTAAATCATAATATTCACCGGGTAAATTTTACCACTAACAGTACTTTACCCGTTTTTACTATTAACGAGGTTTGATTACCAAACCCGTTTTCGGGGTGTTACAAGTCTACCCCCTTAAAGAGGTTTCGTCCTCGAAACCTTTTCTTACATAATTCATTGAGTTTAAACTCAATGTATTCGATCCGAGAAATGTTTTAAACATTACTTATACTTTCTAACCAATCGTTGGTATTACTCGAAAAGTATGGTAACATCTTTTTGGTTACCAATTGTCTACATATCTCCTACGACATAGTGTAATTTCGAAATAACGTACTCTCGTTATTTCCACTAGTTTAGTTAACTTAGCAATATCCGTCGCTTTCATATACTATCGAATCCCTTATGAATCCGTTACTTTGAACCGTTTAAAGGTCTTTAGTGAAATCTTTCACTTTTAGGAACAATTTCTTTTGTTTTCTAATTCATTTATTCGGTTCAGTTATACCGAATCCACCGCTTACAAGCAACCGAATTACTTAAATGACCTTAACTGGTCTCGCTTACTAGACTTATTAGTCCAGTTACTTTTTACCACTCGTTTGGTTATAATGTGATTTTACTTCACATTACATTCCCTAACCGTGATTGTGTCACATCATGTTTAATTTATATCCAAATTTCCTTTTCTTTTCGCGACCCAAGGGTCATTCTGGTCCCGTAGACCTTAACACTGTGTTTAATTCCGTAGGTTATGATGATCCCGTAAATAATCTTTTATTTGTATCTACATTCAAATGTATATATAGCTTCAAAGCATGTCTTGCTATGTTTTTAATCGTATATTTTCGCTTATGAGCTTTAGTTGACCTTGACCGTAGTCTAAGGCTTCATTTGTTTATTTCCGGGCGAAATTTTCTGACTTTATTATTTCTCACGTCATTTATGCGTCGGTTTATCTTATACTTACCATTATCCAGTTTACATACATACGTATTTGATTATGTCCCATTATCGGGCTCATTATTCTTTTTGCTTTTAACGCTACTATTATCCCGCTTGTGTTTACTCATGCCGTCCATCATGACATTATTTTCGACCCATTCAACTTTAAAATAGTTGAACATAATTTATTTACAATCCCCCTTTACATTATCTTGTCATCTTTTAGTTCTGACTCAAAACCCGAGTCTTTTAACCTTCCATCCGAGTTCTCGTTTCTCGGTTTATGCGTGTGTTAAGTTCTTACCCATCAACCGGGTGTTTTACCGAAGTCGTTATTGTTGCAACCCTCCCGGTATGCATTAAGACCTCGCTTCATTTTTATATTCCGACTTTGTCCATAAGTTTGACGTTTTACTAAAACGACCCATTAAGGGACATATTTGCATTTTCCGGGTTCGAGTGTAAGTACACTCCCTCCCAATACATGTCTAAATCATTTTACATGCTTGCATTTTCTAGGTTCGAGTGTAAGTACACTCCCTCCCAATACTTGTCTAAATCATTTTACATGCTTGCGTTTTCTGGGTTCGAGTGTAAATACACTCCCTCCCAATACTTGTCTAAATCATTTTACATGCTTGCGTTTTCTGGGTTCGAGTGTAAGTACACTCCCTCCCAATACTTGTCTAAATCATTTTACATGCTTCTTTGTCCCTTCACTCGGGCTCATTATCCTAATGTAATACGCTTCCGTCACTCGGCTGTGCGTTTACATTATTATCGATTACTTTGCTCATTTGATTTATTTGGGTACTTTTTAAGTTAGTCCCGTTCGCCCTGCCCTTACTACATCGGACATAAATGTGTCCATCATAAGAAGTTCATGGTACCACGTGTTCACTACTTACTTGGCCAGAGTAAGCGATCAACACCTGATATACATGACCTTTTTATAATTTTCACATTACACCCCATGTAAGTAATGCCTCTATTTGTTTTTCTTGGAAACAAAATCCCGGATAGGTTTTTCTATTCAGGTTTTTTTTTTTTTTTTTCCAAATTTTCAATCTACATATGCAACTTTCAATCTCTACATATTTGTTGCATATTACTATTTATGCAATAATTTAAAACATGCACCTGATGATGCTTGCTCTAACAGGCTCCCCTTGCCATTAACTTATTCGCAATCGTTGCGCGACTTAGGTCCTTGGTGAGCATGCTCTTCTTGTTATACTTCGGACCGTTCCTCTATCATATCCATAATTTGTTCAATCCTCGTCATCTTCAAATGCGAGTTTCCTCCAAATTAAACATTCATAAAAGTTAGTAATGTCAACTTTACTAAATGCCCGTATCATAATACAAGGCTTTCCTATTGTACGCGTCAACGCGCGCAATTTCGTCAACTATTTTCATCATTTAATTTAGGTAACGTGTATCACACGATAGCCTTATGTGTTGTTTACAACACTTTAGTGTGCTTAAACTTATTAACATACCTGTACTTACCGGATTCGCGATCAAGCCTCGAACCGAACACCAATCTTTTTCAAGAGCATAAGGTTTAAGTCCAAGCATAGTTCTCCCACCATACTTGAATCTCTTAAACCAAGGCTCTGATACCAACTTGTAACACCCGTTCTTATAAATCAAGTTTAACGTATATTTTGCGAAAATAATCATGTAATTAATGATTACATATGCATCAAAAATACGGGTTTGTTAAAAACTTTTACAATATAAATGATATACGTGATGTGATTTAATTCGCCGTTTAGAATAACGACAAAACAACGTTGCGGAAGCTTCATTTAACGTGTGTTCGGTTCTTGCTCGACGCTTGATCTTCATCCGGGAACACTTGGTATTTTCCTGCGATCAAAACCATCCCAATAGTTAGTTTTGATGCTTAAACAATAGGTTAAACAACAAACCATAAATTAAACATTGATTCGGATGAATTCTGCACATTTGGTTGAGTTTGCCGCTGTCGCATGGTCGTGCGTCCCAATCGCACGACCGTGCGGTTCCTTCGACGTCGAGAGTGCTGGCAATGCACCAGCCCGTGCATTGATTTACTCGGAAACGCACGACCGTGCGACCAAGAGCACGACCGTGCGACCAAGAGCACGACCGTGCGCCACCAAATTCTTACGGTGACAATCTACTGGTTTACGGTGGAAGAAAGATTCAGCACCCACCGTAACTTACGGTGGCACCGTAAATTACGGTGGCACCTGCATCCAACCTTTCCAATTTTCCGTTATTTGACACGAAAACTTTCGTATCTTTCAATCCGCTTATCCGTTTGACCTACCGTTTCTTCCTACATGTTTGTAATTTGATTCTCCATCAAATGGAGTTAAAATCCGACATTCGGCTTAACAAAATTTAAGACTTTTAAGTCTTCGGCTTATTACCCTTTATACCAAATTTTGACCCGTTCGATTCTTATCAAACAAGCTTGTTTATTTGATCCTTAAATTCATGAAATTAATAATTTCCATATCTCCTATCATATTAGTTTCCAATCACGGGATTTTTACATAATAAAAACCCGTTTACACTCAGGTTCTTATTTTGACCCGTTTAGAGCGAATTATGTACATTAAGCATCAAACTCTCTCTCTTTTTCTACACTTCATATTCTCACTTTTAAATAGCCTCTTATGTTCCACCACAACTATTTTTGTGGTGGATTTAACAAAATAAACCACATTCCAAATCTTTACCCTTAGGATAGTCATTATACTTGATTAACCCGTTCATAGGCATTTGACCCCAAAAGTTGATGCCTACAACTATTACATGTGTTTAAGAGTTACATGATGATGATACTAATATCTAAACGACCTCTAAGGGTCGTTTGCCCAATTTACCTACCAAAGACATTTTCGTCAACTTATTTCCCCTTTTTACAACATTGGTCCCTTTGCTAATGTATTGACCAATATTGCATTTTTAACCATAAATCGATATATATGCGTACCTGGCTCGAGTCAACAAATAGACCCAATTTATACCTCGCTTTTATTATCACATTTTCTATGGTGACGGGAGTATCCGAATCGTTAATCGCTCCTGTTATCACAAGACTTGAAAATCACATTAGTCGATATTGTCAAATGGTGTTATCACGCCAATTGACCCGTTGGCCTATATGACCAAGCATCTTCATAAATAGAAAAACATGGTTATTAATTACCAATTTGTCCATCCGACCCGTTTCGGGTTTTTACCACTAGACTCCTCTTAACTACAATTTACTTTAGTCGGTACTTGACTAAATTTCCATCTCTACTTATTTTCTCGTTATTAGTTGCACTTTTAAAGTGATCTTAACGAAAACTCATGATTCGAACCTAATCCTTCTTGTATTCATTGCTTATAAAATAAACACATATACTACAAGTGGGTGTAAGTTTTACTTACCTCGCATCCGAACTACGCTTTTCTTTTCCTTCTTGATTTGTTTGACCCGCTCCCTCATCAAGCTTCCACCTAGCTTGTTACGCGTCAAACTATCATCATTCGTTTCCAAGGTGGTTAGTTTAATCATAATTTAGTACGATTATTCCACCTTACAAATTTTATATCTAAAACTACCATTTATCGGATTATGGGTCAGTTTGACTTTCAATAGTCAACTAACTTCAATCATATTATACACACAATAAGCTCAATCAACATCACGTTTAGAACCCATATTATTCCGTATTACACGTAGTTAGTCGAGTTAGCCAATTACGCGTTTCTTTCATACTTTCATTATGTCAACATTCATTCGGGCATTTTAACAAACACCTAATGTGCATAATATTACTTATTTACTAACTAGTTCATAACTAGTTATCTTTACCAAGATTTACATCAACACATTCAAACCTCTAAGTCTAGTGTTCATGAACTACATCAAGAACTTATATCATCATCTCAATATTCATCAATCTTACATTCTAACATGAGTGTTCATCATATCAACATAAAACCCACTTAGCTTATCAATGGATCATCATGAATCTTATAGATTATCCAACAATCTAACATGTTATTTGACTAGGGTTTACTCCTAGACATCATATTACTTCAAGATTCACTCATGCATGACACAATCAAGCTCAATTTCAGTTTTTCACAATTAATCTAGAACTTGAGATGAATCAAAATACTAGAATTTTGCATACCTTATGATCCCTTCAGTGAGGTGATCATTAATTCGTGTTTAGAACTTGATTTGGGACTGAATTGGACCTCCAATTTCTGAGATTTGTGAAGTTTTTGGGTTTGAAGAACCCTGGTCGCCCTTCTCTTCTCCTGATCGAACCAGACACCAAAATGGTGTGTTTGGTTTTTGTTTTAATTATTTCTAGTTTCACTTTTTACAAGATTAACCCCTCATCTTTTGTATAACTTATAGTTTGGCATGTTTTTAACCTTATTATAAGTTATTTCTAGACTATTAGCTAACTAGGTTATAATTTTTCCTAGTTGATTAGTTCTTGTTCAAAAGAACCCGTTTTATTTTAAGTCCCGTTAAATCTCGGGCCTTTTTATATACTTTTCTTTCTCAAAGTATTTCCCATCTATTTAATAAATATTAGATTTATTTATTTAAATCATAATATTCACCGGGTAAATTTTACCACTAACAGTACTTTACCCGTTTTTACTATTAATGAGGTTTGATTACCAAACCCGTTTTCGGGGTGTTACACAAACCAACCACCCAAGAATGGAATCGTCGAGCGAAAACACTTGACAACCTCCAAAAAGCAGCTTTTCTTGCCACCAGACCTTTCTCCATCAATTAGGAATCTGATGCCGTCACTAAACACATTCCTTAAATTGTAGCCATTTGTTGAGTGTTTTTTTTTTGTGTCTAATCCGCATATATATTACCATTGCCCTTAATTTTCTTGAATGCATATCTCTTAAATGTCAACATATTCACATGTGATTTAGTTTGCGAAGATTTTTCAATGCCGAGAACCTCGATCAGAGAGTAAAAAAGGCGTAAGGTTCACAACGGTGTAAAATTAAAATGGGATATATCGGGCTAGGATTCGAGTTACAGGAACAAGGGACAAACCAACCACCCAAGAATGGAATGTCGAGCGAAAACACTTGACAACCTCCTAGAAGCAACTTTTCTTGCTACCAGACCTTTCTCCATCAGTTTGGAATCTGATGCCGTCACTAAACACATTCCTTAAATTGTAGCCATTTGTTGAGTGTTTTTTTTTTTGGTGTCTAATCTGCATATATATCACCATTGCCCTTGATTTTCTTGACTGTATATATCTCTTAAATGTCAACATATACATGTGTGATTTAGTTTACGAAGATTTTTCAATATCGAGAACCTCGATCAAAGAGTAAAAAAGGCGTAAGGTTCACAATGGTGTAAAATTAAAATGGGATATACCGGTCTAGGATTCGAGTTACAGGAATAAAGGCCAAACCAACCACCCAAGAATGGAATCGTCAAGCGAAAACACTTGACAACCTCCTAGAATCAGCTTTTCTTTCCACCAGACCTTTCTCCATCAATTAGGATTTTGATGCCGTCACTAAACACATTCCTTAAATTGTAGCCATGTGTTGAGTGTTTTTTTTTGTGTCTAATCCGCATATATATCACCATTGCCCTTGATTTTCTTGAATGTATATCTCTTAAATGTCAACATATACACCTGTGATTTAGTTTGCGAAGATTTTTCAATGCCGAGAACCTCGAACAGAGAGTAAAAAAGGCGTAAGGTTCACAATGGTGTAAAATTAAAATGGGATATACGGGGATAGGATTCGAATTACAGGAACAAGGGCTAAACCACCACCCAAAATGGAATCGTCAAGCGAAAACACTTGACAACCTCTTAGAAGCAGCTTTTCTTGCCACCAGACCTTTCTCCATCAATTACGAATCTGATGCCATCACTAAACACATTCCTTAAATTGTAGCCATTTGTTGTGTGTTTTTTTTTGTGTCTAATCCGCATATAATCACAATCGCTATTGATTTTCTTGACTGTACATCTCTTAAATGTCAACATATACACATGTGCTTTAGTTTACGAAGATCTTTCAATGCCGAGAACCTCGATCAGAGAGTAAAAAAGGCGTAAGGTTCACAATGGTGTAAAATTAAAATGGGATATACCGGGCTAGGATTCGAGTTACAGGAACAAGGGCCAAACCAACCACCCAAGAATGGAATCGTTGAGCGAAAACACTTGACAACCTCCTAGAAGCAGCTTTTCTTGCCACCAGACCTTTCTCCATCAATTAGGAATCTGATGCCGTCACTAAACACATTCCTTAAATTGTAGCTATTTGTTGAGTGTTTTTTTTTGTGTCTAATTACCCATTCTTGTTATGGGGATTAATCATTATCCTACATTTTTACCGCCACTTGAACTATTTACAGCTTTATGTCTAACCTTATATTTAATCTTCCGCATCACTTCATTATACTAACCCGGTATGTCGTGCAAGAGCATCCTCCTCTTAATAATACACATACTTTCTTATGCTGATCGTTACAAGTCAATTATTTCATACCATCCCATAGGTATTCTACCATTCATTTTGTTTACACGTACTGATAAATTTTACAGATTCTTACTTAATAATCAAGAATTGAACATTTTACTAACCTTGCCTTCATTGCATAGAGTAATGATCCGTAAGCCGGATTTATCTGCTTCCTTATAGGTACCTTTTTTACCAGAATTGCACTCATTCATCCGCGTAATGAGCTTCCGCCTAAGAGCATCTTTCGACGACCTCGATAGGTTTATCACATCGTGATTTCTGCCATTCTCATTATAATATTAGGGGTTTACGCATTTCAATAAGTTTCATTCCGACGTGTCCTTTACTACATCACCTTGTTTACATATTAATCCTTTCTTAATTCTTTTTAAAACATTAGTGCGTTTGATCCGTTCATAACGGGTCAATACATGGCCATTTCCTAATATATCACTTTTGTTATATGACCCGTTCATAACGGGTCAATACATAACCATTCTTTCGCAGATCTTTAACTCATTTGTCAACTTTTGCAGTGTAACAACCCTCAAATAAACCGACACCCTCATAATAATTTCTAACACCCTATTATATTTTAAAATACCCTTATATGTCTTTAAATACACCCCATATGTGAAAACCAAGCCCGAAATATAATGTCGTATTAAAAATAAATAAAAAACAAGAAATATTAGGTTGAGGCAGGCCGCGTAGAACCCACCCCAACCTTACGCGGGCGGTATGAAGGTTGAAACCAGATTCCTTTGATTTGCTTAATTTCAAGCGGGCCGCGTAAGCCATCAGTTAAGTTCACGCGGGCCGCGAGAGATCAAGAAATGCAGCAAGACCCCAGGCCGACACGTGTCATCATCGTGGCGGACCTACCTGATGAGCCGGACAAGCTAGTCCGTTGACTAGCTTTGACGCGGGCCGCGTAAGCCCTGGGCTTATGTTACGCGGGTTGCGAGAGACCCAGGTTCAGCAACTATATAAGATGGCCATCGGGTTTCATTCAGAATTGTTCATTTCTTTCTTTCTAAGCGAATTTCTGAAGTTATAGGCATAATATTCGAGTATAATACCCCCTAATTAGCGAGGTTCTGCTCCGTTGTAAGTATTATAACCCCAGTTTCGTATTAGATACGCTGCCCGATTGATTTAGGGTTCCGTAACAACTATCGTGGTTCTGCCCGACGTAGTTGTTGGAATACCGTCTCGGGGAGGGTATCATTAATATTATCAAAGGGTTATTATACTAACCTGTGTACATTTGTGAAAATTGTAGATTAATCTCAGGAAACCCTTACGCGAAGTCTAAGATAACAATGTGAGTTTATCCAATTTTTGTTAAACTTTTTGTAATATTTTACAAAACCTTAATGCTTTACAATGTGATTAAGCGGTGATTGAGTCTTTGTAGTTCTTCAATTACTGCCGGTATGTTGGGGTTTTGTATACAAAATGTGGAACACATTACCATTGGACGACAAGTTAGCCAATGTGTAATATTGTGACAACCTGCACTAAACCAGGTATCCGTACAACTTAATTAATGATTAATTACTGCTAAATTACTGTGCTTAACTGAAATTGCTAATAAACTGCTACCTGCATACTGATACATGCACTTACTTGCATCATACTTTATTTGCTGTCACTACATTATTTACATGCTGAACCTTGGTGACAAACATGATGCACAAAAAGCACAGTAGCACTAAACGGATACACAGTGAACATGCTGATATAACCAGCATCAGGCAGACACTGCCTCTAAGGCCTGTTAAGAGCCTCAAATATCTGACTACACTGGTAGTGAGTGTAGGGTTATAAGGGTTGTGGAACTGCGTCTCTAGGAATAAGATACACTGATCGGATGTGCCTAAAACGTACGTTAAGTACAAAACACAGCACTTTAATAAATAATCCAGCTTTTAGCTGACTAGTAAAGTGCCAAAATATGGGGAAAATACTACTAGACACTTTCTAAAGTGTTGGAAACAAGATGTGTCACTAAAAATAACAATAACGACACCTTAAAGCTTTTGTAACGCTTTAACGGATTACTATCCAACCGAACAACCGGACTTTACCCGGAACATGAAAATATTATTATTTTCACTATTTATATTTTTCTGTGCTAGTTAGGGTCCCTGATTACCCTAACACCCGTCATAACACGCTATATATTACTAACGAGGTTAAACCCTTAACTTAACTTAGTTAACACAACTAACCTCCTAATTACTTAGTTACAATCGAACTAACCCCCCCCCCTTCCTTATAACCGTCCCCATGTATGGGGGACATGATTGTACAATCAAGATTATTTTAATTAGCTTTGCTTAAAATCTAAAGAACACATCTTCCATTGGACAAAACCCTTACATTTGTCTATAAGAACAAGTGATTACATAACATAATCTTTCACTCCACAACACCAACCAACTAAACTCTCTCCCTCCCTATTCACTCTCGGCCGAACACCCCACACCCCACCACCATACTTTCGGCTCTTGATCACCACATTCCACCATCATTCAAGTGTTAAAGGTGACGTATTAGGAGCTTTGGTGCACTCGGAGCGCGAAGGACCACTTCCGTTAGCTTTTATCCACCTCTTTTTCGTCAAGATTCTTCCCTAGCCCCGAGCTAGAGGTATAACACTTAAAACTCTTATTTGATCATATCTAAGGTGGTTAAAAGGAATTTTGTCGGTGAAATATCGATAACATACGTTTTGAAGCATTAAAGTCTAGTAAAAACTATAAAAATGGTGGTTAATAGCTTACAACTTGTGTAAAAGTTGTAGTACTTGAAAGATGTGTTTATCTAGACCCGATCTATGATTGTGGTAGCTCGGATCACCATTTAACCCGGTTTGGTAAGATCGTTGATCTTAACATAAGCTTGTTTTGGTTAACACAAGGGTTAAAAGGTGAAACTCTACCACACAAGAGACATGAACTTGTGTAAAATGTTTTACTTGTGTAAAAGTGATTTAACTTGTACAATAGTGTTTAAAACTAGCGGATCTACGTATCTGCAAGTGGTATTTTCAAAGAACCACACATTTAAGAAACCATGTATTTTAAAGAAAGGATCTTACACTAACAAATATGATATTTTTATAAACCACAAGTGTGTAAACACTTGTGAAACAAAAAGATCCGACAAAGGACTAGATTTGTCACTTGTTACTAGAAGTTGTAAAGACGGATTTCTCTAAACGCGAGGTTTTTACAAGGTTGAAGTTACTTTATATAAAGATCTACAAAATATAATGGGAGTTACATTATAGATACGGAAAAGCTACAAGTTCATGCGATTATACAATTTACATACTCATCGACTAGTTTGATGTGTCGGAAATTGTTTGTTTGGATAAAGAAGTTGTTGAATTGATTTGTTAAAAGAAAATGATACGCTTGAAAGCGTGGCCACCTCCAGTTACAGAGGAAACTCTGGCGAAATTTTCTAAAAACCTAACACTTAGAATTATTTACACAACAAGTGTTAGAACTATTTTTGACATATTTTCGAAACATAAATTTCGCCAGAACTATATTTTACTAAATATTCGGAGGTGGGATTTTCACTAAGTTAACGTGATAAATATGTTTTGTCACAACACTGTTTATGATTATTTTGTGAAATTACATAAATATTATTTCAGAGTAAAAATAATATTTACAAGCGTTAATGATCCCAAAACTTTGCGAACGCTCTCACCATGAATATATAAGTTACACCGGTAATTACATTACCACACGATTGATAAAACGTAACTTACGCACATGTATTGTATCCCCCATCCTTGGGAATGATTATAACTACCAAGTATATACAAAACGTAAACACGAAATAGTTGTCTAACTATTTCCCAAAAACCTAAACTATAAAGCTAAGGCACGGCCGTCCGTCTAATAGAATTAGCACTTGTAGGTCGTCGCACAGCTTTCAGATTTGGAGACACTTGGTAGAGACGCACCGACTGTGAGTTCATGTCCCCCTTTTCTCTAACTGTTTTCAGTTTTCTTAACTGCGGGGGTGAAATACATGCTACTTTGATTACAAGTACTTTATACATGGTATGATTAACGTAAGGAGGTTTTAGATCATGTGAATGGGTAGTTAGAACACCGAGGGACTTAAGCGGTAGATCTATCTGGGTGTAGCGAGCCCAGCTCTAGGCCCAACAGAACGGACCTCTCTGAGGACCAACAGAACGGACCTGGAGTGACTTGGTTGCCCAACGCAAAAATCGGCTAGGGTTGTGTCTTCCTACTTGCATTTCACAACATGCTAATGGCCTTGCAAACCATTGGTGATCACAAGTCCTCTTACACTGCTACATACCACGATAACTTTTATACTACAAGTGTTTTACTTACTCACTTGCACATGAACTCGCTCAACATTATTGTTGATTTTTCAACTTACATGTATTTCAGGAAATTAACGAGATCTGGCACGGTATGGCATGTTTTCCTCTGCACTAGTTTCCGAGGTCATCTGGGGTTTAGGGGATGTGTCTCTTTCCTGGACAAGACACAATCCTTAAACCATGTCTATGTTATGTTTCAGTTTGTAAAGTTTGTTGAACAAGATTATGTTTGTCAGGGTATGTTAAAACAATGGTATTGTGTTTGATTTTCAAAACTTAATGGATGATCTTGCATGTTTTTAACTCATATAGCTTTGGTATGATTAAGCTATGGTATTAAGAAGTCACACCACAATATACCACGCTTCCGCAAAGCCAGGGTGTGACAGCTTGGTATCAGAGCTCTGATCATAGCGAACTAGGATTCTTTCTCGAGTCTAGACTATGATCACTAGGGCTCTCACGAAAACATTTTTCTGCATACCACTTAAGTCCAGATCCAAAACTTTTTACAAACAAATGTTGAGCACATTTTATTAATTATAGGCTCAGCTTGGAGGGCTGAGGATCGATCTGGAGGATCGAGGTGATCGAAGTAGTTGAGCACGTTGGTTTGTTATAGGATCGATCTGGAGGATCGAGGCTCGGTCTAGGTGACCGAGGTAGTGGGCTAGCAAGGCTAGGAAGAGTAGGCTCAGTCATGACGACTGAGGAGCGACCTAAGTGGTCAAGGTGGAGGATAGAGCTGTCTTGTAGACTGGATGATATTGGCTAGTAAGACAAGGAGAATTCCGTGATACCTTACGTGGTGACTTATGTGATTACTTGATTTATGATTGACTATTTGTGCATGTTTGTGTATATGTTACAGACACATGGATTATGCAGACACTAGTGGTTCAGGCACCACAGGCCCGAGGCCTATCGTTTCAGACGACATTGAGTCATCGGAGCACGAGGTTTATACGTCCGACTTCACCAGCATAGATGAGGACGATTTCCAGCCCTTTGCACTACCTGACGGTGCTGGCGAGCTCGCAGATGGTCCTATCGCCGGGGATCTACCACTGGCATTGATCCCTGCTCCTATACCGCTTGCTGCATACCCAGCTTACGATTTAACCATCGACGATGAGGAGGATGATGTCGATATGTTTGATGAGGAACCTTTCGAGGAGGATGCTCAGGGCGAGGCCCTTCCTGCCGCCGATCCCTTGTTGATCGCAGACGCTCCCGCCGCGGAGTCACCGGCTCACTCCCCAGTCGCAGACTCCTTTGAGTCTGTGGCCTCTGTACCCTCACACACCCAGAGTGCGCAGCACTTCTCTCACGGATCAGATTCTGATCAGGCATCTTCTGTCGCCCCTATCCCCAGTTTCACTTTCGACCACGATGATGTGGAGGATTCCGATCCTATGTTTCCCCCAGGGTTCGACCCAGATCGTGACATAGAGTTTGTTCCCATGGATCAGTTTATGGAGGATCCAGTAGACCCTGTTGACCCAGTGGATCCTATTGATCCAGATTTTGAGTTTGAGATGGCTTTTGATGACTTCGAGCCTGCCGTTGCTCCTGAGCAGGCAGCCGCTCTAGACCCTATACCCGAGCATGACCCAGTACATGCTGATATCCCTTTTGAGCCTGTTGTTGCTGATCTCCCTGTAGATGTTCCTGTGATTGAGGGCGATCATGTTGCTGTTGATCCCGTTGTTCCTTTACCCGTTGGTGATATACCTGCTGACCATCCTATAGAGCACCTTGCACCCGTTCACCCTGATGTTGCTCCCTTACTTGATCCCGTTCCACTAGAGCCCGAGCATGCACTGTTCGCGGCACGTATGGATCCACCTGACGAGTCTGCACAGCACGGTTGGATACCGGCTGATGAGGATGTTCCACCTTTTCCTCCACAGATTCCTGTTGCACCACATATTGACTTTTCATTTCAGGTTCCTATGTTTGTACCTCCAGCAGGGCCTGGAGAGGGTTCTTCAGCCCACCCTGATGGGCATGTACCGATGCCTATCCCTTTCATGCCTCAGGCGTCATCCGTTCCACCCGCTGTTGCTCCATTTCGCGTGGCACCTTTCGACCCCACTAGCGAGCCATTTCTTTGGGCACCTGACTCTGGCATGCCACCTACTGACCCCTATCATGCTTTTCACAGGGGATACACTATCGAGGACGTCTTGATGTCCTTTGTCGCACAGCACGAGTCCCACACACAGCGTATCCAGGAGCTCGAGAGAGCTCGGTTGTTACCATGTCAGTGCCATGGTCAGGCACCCTCCCCTCTACAGCCGTTTCGACCATTACCTCCAGGTATTGCTGCCCGTCTCTTTACATTAGAGCAGCAGGTTGCCTCTATTATTCGTACTCAGCGAGCCCAGGAGGAGGACTGGCTCCAGCTACGCCGTTTGTTTTACACCCACTTTCCCCCTCCTCCACCACCATCTGCATAGAGCTCACCAGTTACTGATTAGGTAGACGAGGATGAGAAGACGGCGATTGTTGGATTGCACAGCATTTTGGAGACCACTTTATGACTTTGACTTTTGTTGACATGTACTTGATGTTGTATTTGACACTGATTTGTTATGATTTTTGGACGAGGGTGATGTAGTCCCTAGTTGATGGATGATTGTATGACACTATGATGTACTGATACACTTACTCTGTGGTCTTGATGTATGACAATCGCAGTATTCTCATCATATCTGTTTCGCTTGATTACTTATTTGCATTGTTATGGTATGAGATGTGGATGATTGATATATGTGATGTATTGATGACATGAGATATTATGTGTTATTACTATTACTATTATAGTAAAACGTACGTACTATAACATGGGATTTTTACTATGGCCTGACCAATGTGAACACATCTTTTAGAAGATGCCGCCGAAACGCCCAACGCCAATGCCTACTAATGAGGCAGAGCTACAACAAGTCATTGCAGCTGCCATAGCACAGTACGCAGCATCTCAGCCAGGAGCGAGCGAAAGTGTTAACCAGGGCAACAACAATCCACCTCACGGTAATACCAAGCCATTTGGACCTACCATGAACTAGTTGGGGATTTTAGCGATGATGCTAATGCCAATCACATGTTTTAACATACGTGCAGGATGCACCTACAAGCAGTTTTTAGACTGCAAACCGGTCAACTTCGATGGCACAGGAGGTGCAGTTGCCTTTACCCGCTGGGCTGAGAAAACCGATTCTGTTTTACGCATGAGCAAATGCGCAGAGGATCAGCAAGTCACATACATCTCAGGGCTATTCTTGGATGGAGCCCTCTCTTGGTGGAATCTGCAAGTACAGACTCTGGGCGAAGCTGCCGCCTACGCGCTGACTTGGGCCGAATTGAAAGAACTTATGCGCAGAAAGTACTGTTCTCGCGCGGAAATTCAGAAGTTGGAGACTGAATTTTGGCATTTAAAGATGGATGGACCAAAGGTTGCAGAATACGTCCAAAGATTCCACGACTTATCTCAAGTGGTTCCTTACATGGTTACACCTGAATACAAGCGAATCGAGCGCTTCATTTGGGGTTTGGCTCCCCAAATCATAAGTATGGTGACCTCTTCAAAGCCTGCGACAATTACCGAGGCGATTGATTTAAGCGTGGCTCTCACAGAAGAGGCCATTCGTCTGAACAAGTTTGGTGATGTCAAGAAAAAGGAGAAAGAGACTCATGTTGAGTCATCAGGAAGTAACAAAAGAAAGTTCTCGAACTTCAAGCAAGGCATTAGCGGTGATGGTAAGAGAGGAGCACCCAACGCGCCAGCTCAGGTTACAGCTGGCAGTGGCAGGAAAGGAAGGGGATATATGGGCACCCAGCCCAAGTGTAATGCCTGCCAGCGTCACCATTCTGGTCAATGTGGGCAAAAAGTATGTGAAGTATGTGGGAAACGTGGTCACTCGAAGGACACTTGTTGGGCCCCTGCCGGTCGGGGAGGCCAGGGAGGATATGGAAATAGGAATGATGATCGTGGTGGAAATGGGAATCGCCCACAAGGAAATTTTGGAGGAAACAGAAATCGAGGCAACAATGTGAATCAGGCAGGCAATGCCAACCAGAACAACACCCCAGCTGGAAATGGGGGTGGAAACGGGCAGAGACTCGGATGCTATAACTGCGGTGAAATCGGGCATTTTAAGAAGAATTGCCCAACGTTGAACCAAGCCCGTGGTAGAGTGTTCCAACTCGAAGCTAGGGAAGCACGCCAGGATCCCAATGTTGTTACTGGTACGTTCCCTATCAATCAACGCTATGCATCCGTTTTATTTGATACTGGTGCCGATTATAGCTTCGTATCGTTAGAATTTAAGAATATGCTTGGGTTAGCCGCCAATAAGTTAGATATTCCCTACTCGATCGAATTAGCTAATGGAAAGTTAGTTGAAGCCAACGAAGTAATCAGAGGCTGTGTGATAGAATTGGGAGAACGTGAGTTTACTTTGGATCTACTACCAGTCCAATTGGGAAGCTTCGACGTGGTGGTAGGAATGGATTGGTTATCAAGCAACAAGGCCGAGATAGTATGTCACGAGAAAGTTGTTCGTATCCCAACCAATGACGATGAGACAATTGTGGTTCACGGAGAGAAGCGTGACACACCGCTAAGATTTATCAGCTGCTTGAAAGCAAGGAAGTGTTTACAGAAAGGATGTGTTGCTTTTCTGGCACACATTGTGGATAAGAAGGCTGCTGAGCCGAGAATCGAAGACATCCCTGTCGTGAGGGAATATCCAGAAGTCTTCCCAGAAGACTTACCTGGACTGCCACCTCAGAGGCAAGTAGAGTTCCACATTGACTTAGTTCCAGGCGCCGCGCCTGTAGCTAAGGCACCTTACAGACTTGCTCCATCTGAGATGCAGGAATTGTCGACACAACTTCAAGAGTTGTTAGACAAGGGTTTTATCCGACCAAGCTTCTCGCCTTGGGGAGCTCCGCTCCTGTTTGTCAAGAAAAAGGACGGTAGCTTCCGCATGTGTATCGACTACCGAGAATTGAACAAGCTGACAATCAAGAATAGGTACCCTCTGCCAAGAATCGACGATCTGTTTGATCAACTGCAAGGCTCTAGCTTTTACTCTAAGATCGATCTTCGATCTGGATATCATCAGTTAAGGATTCAAGAGGAAAGTATCCCGAAAACAGCCTTCCGAACTCGTTATGGACACTACGAGTTCCTTGTTATGCCGTTTGGCCTGACAAACGCACCTGCAGTCTTTATGGACTTGATGAATAGGGTTTGCAAGCCATACTTGGACAAGTTCGTAATTGTATTCATCGACGACATCTTGATTTACTCAAAGACGAAGGCTGAACACGAGCAGCATCTTAGAACCATATTGGAGCTGCTAAAGAAGGAACAGTTGTACGCCAAATTCTCCAAGTGCGAGTTTTGGCTACGCGAAGTCCAATTCCTTGGGCACGTGGTGAATGGAGATGGAATCCACGTGGACCCAACAAAGATCGAGGCGATCAAGGATTGGGAAACGCCAAAGACGCCAACCGAGATTCGGCAATTCTTGGGTTTGGCTGGCTACTATCGAAGGTTCATTGAGGACTTTTCAAAGATCGCTCAACCTTTGACGCTCCTCACCCAGAAGGATAAGACGTTTGATTGGGGAATCAAACAGGATGAAGCATTCCAGATACTAAAGGATAAGCTTTGTAACGCGCCAATCTTAGCTCTACCAGAAGGTACCGACGATTTTGTGGTTTACTGCGACGCATCGCGGCAAGGTTTGGGTTGTGTGTTGATGCAACGCCAAAAGGTTATTGCTTACGCATCACGTCAACTGAAAGTGCACGAAAAGAACTATACCATACACGATTTGGAGCTCGGCGCAGTGGTTTTTGCCTTAAAGATCTGGAGACACTACCTGTATGGTACGAAATGTACAATCTTCACAGATCACAAGAGCCTACAACATATATTCAACCAGAAGGAGTTGAATATGAGACAAAGACGATGGGTTGAGTTGCTAAACGACTACGACTACGAGATAAAGTATCACCCAGGGAAGGCGAATGTAGTCGCCGATGCCCTAAGTCGTAAAGAAAGAATCAAGCCCATAAGGGTTAGGGCTCTGGAAATGATCATACGAACCGATCTTTCCTTGCGCATTCGCGCCGCACAAAAGGAAGCTCTCAAGGAGGGAAACCTTGAGGAAGAATATCTCCGTGGAATGGAGAAGCTTTTGGTACCAAACGAGGAAGGAACGTTATGTTTCGAGAAAAGGGTTTGGGTTCCTCTGTTTGGTGGATTAAGGGAAGTTATTTTCGACGAAGCGCACAAGTCACGGTACTCTATCCACCCTGGATCGGATAAGATGTACCAGGATCTCAAGGAATATTATTGGTGGCCTAGGATGAAAGGCGACGTTGCTGTTTATGTGAGCAAATGTTTAACATGCGCTAAAGTTAAAGCGGAATACCAGAAGCCTTCAGGGCTGCTGCAACAACCTGAGATTCCCAAGTGGAAATGGGAACAAATCTCCATGGACTTTATTACAAAATTGCCAAGAACGCCAAGAGGCCATGATATGATTTGGGTGATAGTTGACCGCCTAACAAAGTCCGCACACTTTCTGCCAATCAAAGAGAAAGATAGCACGAGCAAATTGGCTGAAATTTACATGAGAGAGATCGTCGCACGTCATGGAGTGCCTCTCTCAATCATCTCTGATAGAGACAGAAGGTTTGTGTCAAGGATATGGCAATCCTTCCAAGAAGCCTTTGGCTCACAGTTGAATCTGAGCACTGCGTTCCATCCGCAAACTGACAGCCAGAGCGAGCGAATGATACAAACTTTGGAAGACATGCTGCGGGCATGTGTTATGGATTTGGGCGGTAGCTGGGATAAACATTTACCTTTGGTAGAATTTTCATACAACAACAGCTACCACACCAGTATTGGTGTCGCGCCATTTGAAGCCCTATACGGACGCAAGTGCCGATCACCCCTATGTTGGTCTGACGCAGGTGATAGGCAACTTGCTGGTCCCGAGATCGTCCAAGAGACGACAGACAAGATTGCGCAAATACTTAAACGCATCGAAGCAGCTCGCCACAGACAAAAGGCCTATGCGGATCCAAACCGGAAGCATGTGGATTTCCAAGTTGGAGAAATGGTGTTATTGAAAGTTTCACCCTGGAAGGGGGTGGCACGCTTTGGAAAGCGTGGGAAGTTAAATCCGCGCTACATTGGTCCTTTCAGAATTCTGGAAAGAATTGGAACAGTAGCATACAAGTTGGACCTACCTGCTGAACTGAATGGCGTTCACGATACATTTCATGTATCCAATCTAAAGAAAAGTCCAACTCAAGTCGACGTTGCCATTCCCATCGACGAGATTCATATTGACGACACGCTCCACTTCGTTGAAGAACCTGTTGAGGTCACGGATTGGAAAGTTAACAAGACCCGCCGGAGCAGTGTCAAACTCGTCAAAGTTCGTTGGAATGCCAGACATGGTCCTGAATTCACCTGGGAACGTGAGGACCGGATGAAAGAGAAATACCCCCACTTATTTCCTAAGAACTCTGCATCTACAAGCAGAACTTAAATTTCGGGACGAAATTTAATTAACGGGGGGAGAATGTGACAACCCGCACTAAACCAGGTATCCGTACAACTTAATTAATGATTAATTACTGCTAAATTACTGTGCTTAACTGAAATTGCTGATAAACTGCTACCTGCATACTGATACATGCACTTACTTGCATCATACTTTATTTGCTGTCACTACATTATTTACATGCTGAACCTTGGTGACAAACATGATGCACAAAAAGCACAGTAGCACTAAACGGATACACAGTGAACATGCTGATATAACCAGCATCAGGCAGACACTGCCTCTAAGGCCTGTTAAGAGCCTCAAATATCTGACTACACTGGTAGTGAGTGTAGGGTTATAAGGGTTGTGGAACTGCGTCTCTAGGAATAAGATACACTGATCGGATGTGCCTAAAACGTACGTTAAGTACAAAACACAGCACTTTAATAAATAATCCAGCTTTTAGCTGACTAGTAAAGTGCCAAAATATGGGGAAAATACTACTAGACACTTTCTAAAGTGTTGGAAACAAGATGTGTCACTAAAAATAACAATAACGACACCTTAAAGCTTTTGTAACGCTTTAACGGATTACTATCCAACCGAACAACCGGACTTTACCCGGAACATGAAAATATTATTATTTTCACTATTTATATTTTTCTGTGCTAGTTAGGGTCCCTGATTACCCTAACACCCGTCATAACACGCTATATATTACTAACGAGGTTAAACCCTTAACTTAACTTAGTTAACACAACTAACCTCCTAATTACTTAGTTACAATCGAACTAACCCCCCCCCCCCTTCCTTATAACCGTCCCCATGTATGGGGGACATGATTGTACAATCAAGATTATTTTAATTAGCTTTGCTTAAAATCTAAAGAACACATCTTCCATTGGACAAAACCCTTACATTTGTCTATAAGAACAAGTGATTACATAACATAATCTTTCACTCCACAACACCAACCAACTAAACTCTCTCCCTCCCTATTCACTCTCGGCCGAACACCCCACACCCCACCACCATACTTTCGGCTCTTGATCACCACATTCCACCATCATTCAAGTGTTAAAGGTGACGTATTAGGAGCTTTGGTGCACTCGGAGCGCGAAGGACCACTTCCGTTAGCTTTTATCCACCTCTTTTTCGTCAAGATTCTTCCCTAGCCCCGAGCTAGAGGTATAACACTTAAAACTCTTATTTGATCATATCTAAGGTGGTTAAAAGGAATTTTGTCGGTGAAATATCGATAACATACGTTTTGAAGCATTAAAGTCTAGTAAAAACTATAAAAATGGTGGTTAATAGCTTACAACTTGTGTAAAAGTTGTAGTACTTGAAAGATGTGTTTATCTAGACCCGATCTATGATTGTGGTAGCTCGGATCACCATTTAACCCGGTTTGGTAAGATCGTTGATCTTAACATAAGCTTGTTTTGGTTAACACAAGGGTTAAAAGGTGAAACTCTACCACACAAGAGACATGAACTTGTGTAAAATGTTTTACTTGTGTAAAAGTGATTTAACTTGTACAATAGTGTTTAAAACTAGCGGATCTACGTATCTGCAAGTGGTATTTTCAAAGAACCACACATTTAAGAAACCATGTATTTTAAAGAAAGGATCTTACACTAACAAATATGATATTTTTATAAACCACAAGTGTGTAAACACTTGTGAAACAAAAAGATCCGACAAAGGACTAGATTTGTCACTTGTTACTAGAAGTTGTAAAGACGGATTTCTCTAAACGCGAGGTTTTTACAAGCTTGAAGTTACTTTATATAAAGATCTACAAAATATAATGGGAGTTACATTATAGATACGGAAAAGCTACAAGTTCATGCGATTATACAATTTACATACTCATCGACTAGTTTGATGTGTCGGAAATTGTTTGTTTGGATAAAGAAGTTGTTGAATTGATTTGTTAAAAGAAAATGATACGCTTGAAAGCGTGGCCACCTCCAGTTACAGAGGAAACTCTGGCGAAATTTTCTAAAAACCTAACACTTAGAATTATTTACACAACAAGTGTTAGAACTATTTTTGACATATTTTCGAAACATAAATTTCGCCAGAACTATATTTTACTAAATATTCGGAGGTGGGATTTTCACTAAGTTAACGTGATAAATATGTTTTGTCACAACACTGTTTATGATTATTTTGTGAAATTACATAAATATTATTTCAGAGTAAAAATAATATTTACAAGCGTTAATGATCCCAAAACTTTGCGAACGCTCTCACCATGAATATATAAGTTACACCGGTAATTACATTACCACACGATTGATAAAACGTAACTTACGCACATGTATTGTATCCCCCATCCTTGGGAATGATTATAACTACCAAGTATATACAAAACGTAAACACGAAATAGTTGTCTAACTATTTCCCAAAAACCTAAACTATAAAGCTAAGGCACGGCCGTCCGTCTAATAGAATTAGCACTTGTAGGTCGTCGCACAGCTTTCAGATTTGGAGACACTTGGTAGAGACGCACCGACTGTGAGTTCATGTCCCCCTTTTCTCTAACTGTTTTCAGTTTTCTTAACTGCGGGGGTGAAATACATGCTACTTTGATTACAAGTACTTTATACATGGTATGATTAACGTAAGGAGGTTTTAGATCATGTGAATGGGTAGTTAGAACACCGAGGGACTTAAGCGGTAGATCTATCTGGGTGTAGCGAGCCCAGCTCTAGGCCCAATAGAACGGACCTCTCTGAGGACCAACAGAACGGACCTGGAGTGACTTGGTTGCCCAACGCAAAAATCGGCTAGGGTTGTGTCTTCCTACTTGCATTTCACAACATGCTAATGGCCTTGCAAACCATTGGTGATCACAAGTCCTCTTACACTGCTACATACCACGACAACTTTTATACTACAAGTGTTTTACTTACTCACTTGCACATGAACTCGCTCAACATTATTGTTGATTTTTCAACTTACATGTATTTCAGGAAATTAACGAGATCTGGCACGGTATGGCATGTTTTCCGCTGCACTAGTTTCCGAGGTCATCCGGGGTTTAGGGGATGTGTCTCTTTCCTGGACAAGACACAATCCTTAAACCATGTCTATGTTATGTTTCAGTTTGTATAGTTTGTTGAACAAGATTATGTTTGTCAGGGTATGTTAAAACAATGGTATTGTGTTTGATTTTCAAAACTTAATGGATGATCTTGCATGTTTTTAACTCATATAGCTTTGGTATGATTAAGCTATGGTATTAAGAAGTCACACCACAATTTACCACGCTTCCGCAAAGCCAGGGTGTGACAAATATGACCCACCAGTCAGGATTGACAGTATTGAATGAGTAATTGTGTAGAAATAAACAATGTGATCGCTCTCAATACAGTGTTAATTGATAAAATATTTCTTGATTAAACTGGGATTCACTCACCAGTATTTCCCACTGACAAATGTTTTTAAAATGCGTTTCAGGTAACACAATGTGACAGCCAATTAGTAAAAAGCCAGCTGGAGAGCACTGAAGGCTTGGGAAAAATGTGGCTATAAAAGTTACCTAAAAGACGATGTTTTAAATTCAATAAAATAGGGTTGATCCCTACAAACATTTTGTAATAAGAAACTTTGGTTTTTCCCACGTGATTATTAATATCAAATATGGTGGTTTTACTCTGATAAACATTTCCTAACTACGGTCCTGATGTAATCTCCGCTACCTAATTAACAAACTGATACCACCAAAATTCTGAGTTCGCGTCCGCCCGTTCCCGGGACAGATAAGGGATCGGGGGTTATGACAGAAGGTGGTATCAGAGCCTAGCCACTGGTCTAAGCCAAAGAAGTGTTCTGCTGACACTTAAAGTTTAATTTTTTTTTGTTAGGAAATAAATTATGTGATTATGTTTTGTGTTATTTGACTATTTGTTAGTTTACAGTATGAGTGATCAAGGACCCTCAGACATGTGTCGTCAGTTGTCTGATTCACCTAGGAGTGAAGGTACCTCTTCACAGCCTGCCCTTTCTGGGTATTCTGCTGATCAGGAAGAAAGGATGTTTGCCTTTAAAGCTCAGTCGGAGGAGCCATTCCCTCATAAAAAGAGAGGATGGTTCAGTAAGGAAGCTTTTGCGCGTAGGAAAAGAAAGTGAAAGTTGCAACAGCAAAGAGTTGTAGCAACTGATAAGCGAGAGTCAGATGCCCATACACAGGATATGCTTAATAGAAGCCTAGCTAATTTCCATATCTTAGCTACAACTGCTGCTGACCCAAGTCTGGAACAACTAGTAGCCCCACAACCCTTACCTTTAATTCCCACTCAACCAATGGAGGTAGAAATGCATGATTTTAACCCTGAGGAGATACCTAGGATACCAGCCCCTAATCCTTTAGATCCAAATTATGATCCCTTGTTTGATGATCTTAGGGACTATGTGCCACGATATCACTTAAACGAAGAAACCTTGCCGAACATAGCAGCGTATCTAGGTATGGACCCTCTAGATCCTTATTTTGACAATGATGAATAGATTAGGGAGATTTTGGAGGATCCATACCCTCAGGAGAATCCAGTACCTCAGTACCCAGAGACAATACTGGTACCTGCACCCCCAATGAGTGCAGAGAATTTGCAAGAACTCCGAAATTTTGGAGAAGAAATCATAGAAAGTAGCGAGAGGATGAGATATGTAGGAGAGCAACTCGTATGGAAATACGATGAGCGTCAAATGGATTTCAAGGGAAATCCATATCCATGAAGGCAATAGTAAAGTTGGTAATAAATAAAATATGTGTGTAATAATAATAAATCTATCGTAGTATAGACCACTCTGTGGTTAACGAGGCATAATACTATTGTATTTCTAATTTTTGTTTTAATGTGTATTTGAAGCATACTATAGCAAAAAGAGTAAAGTCGCAATGCACGACGTTTTTGACCAATATGTGTGTTATGTGGTTGTTACTTAAACTATTTAATTATTCTATTAATGATTGGTAAATGTTTAAAATTCAGATGGCCGATGAAGGAAATCAAGGAAATCTGAATAATGATAACCAGAGTAACATTAACTTGGTTAATGAGAATCCAAGCATCAATAACAATGAAAATCAAGTGGATAATAGTGCTATCCAACACATAGTCGCACAAGGAATAATAGATGCAATGCCATATATTATTCAAATGATTAAGGAAGCCAATAACAAGAGTAAACATGATAGCAAGCGACCCTCTGAACCTGAAAACGGCGTAAACAATGGACCTGTACTTCAAATGCCCATTCCCAAAAGGAGAAGAACCGTGTCTTACGGTTGTTCTTATAAAGAATTCTGGTCTTGTAAACCAATGGAATTCTCGGGCAACGAAGGGGCCATTGCAACCCTACGCTGGATTGAGAAGACTGAGGCAGACTTAAGAATAAGCAAGTGTGCTGAAGAAGATAGGATAATGTTTGCTTCTAATCTGTTTAAGAATTCAGCACTAGAATGGTGGAACACTATCCTCCAATCAAGAGGAAGTGATAGAACATACAATATGGAATGGGAGGAATTTAAGGACAAGGTAGAAAGGAAATTCGGCCCACCCAATGAGAAGGAACAGATAGCAAACAAATTCCTAAACCTTAGGATGACTGGTGTGGATAGTAAGGGATACACTAAATTATTCTTTGAATATGGTAGAATAGTGCCAACTCTTGCTTCACCTGAACCAGTGTTAATCTCCTGTTATATTTGGGGATTAATTGGAGAAATAAGACACGTAGTCAAGGCAGCTAGACCTCAAACCATAGAAGAAGCAGTAGAACTAGCAAATACCTTGACAGATGAATTAGTCCGTACCCGAGAAGAGGATCAAAGGAGGAACCTAACCCAGAAGCTCACACAATAATTTCATTCTGGTAATCGTGGAAAAAATATAGGTTCTACCTCTACACCTTACTGTAAGAATTGCAAAAGGAAGCATTCAGGAAGATGCTCCATATATTGTAACTTTTGCAAAATATCGGGACATAAGGAAGAAGACTGCAGGAAGAAAGCTAACAACAGGATATGTTACAACTGCGTAGAACAAGGTCATATCAAGCCTAATTGCCCGAAATTAGCTCCAGCTACAAACAACAAGAATACCAAAAATGCTAGAGCATTTGTTCTAACGGCAGAAGAAGCAAAGATGATCCCGGATGTGATCACTGGTACGTTTTTAGTTAATGATATTTTTTCTAAAGTATTATTTGACTCTGGTGCAAACCAAAGTTTTATTAATACTTCATTTTGCAAATTACTTAAGCAGTCATTAACTAAACTACCACAAGAGTGTCTAGTAGAGACAGCTAATGGGGAAACCATTAGGATTTCTGAAATCTTACAGGGAGCAAGAATAGAAATTTTAAATCAGAAATTTATTGCAAATCTTTACCCCATGAATCTGGCAGGATTCGATGTTGTTCTAGGAATGAATTGGTTAATAACCAATAATGCCAGTATTTTATGTGATCAAAAGTCAATACAAGTAAATTCACCAAAAGGTGAAAAGATCACGATTAAAGGATATAAATCTTCCAAATCTACTAAATTCATCTCTGTGATGAAAACGGCAAATTACATAAGAAAAGGATCATTAGTGTATTTGATTTCTATAATCACTAACAATAAAGGAAAAGATTTAAAGGATATTCCAGTAGTATCTCAGTTTTCATATGTATTCCCAGAAGAATTGCCAGGGCAACCTCCAGATAGAGAAGTTGAATACAGAATCCACTTAATACCAGGAACAACACCGATTGCCAAAGCACCCTACCGTTTGGCACCTGCAGAAATGCAAGAATTAAAGAAACAATTAGATGAATTGTTGGAAAAAGGATTTATACAGCCAAGTTCGTCGCCATGGGGAGCGCCGATACTATTTGTCAAAAAGAAGGACAGATCAATGCGTATGTGCATTGACTACCGTGAATTAAACAAGGTCACGATTAAGAATCGGTACCCATTACCAAGAATCGATGATCTGTTCGATCAACTACAAGGAGCTTGATTTTTCTCTAAAATCGATTTAAGGTCGGGATATCATCAATTAAAAGTACAGGAAGAGGACATTCCTAAAACCGCATTTAGAACAAGGTATGGCCATTATGAATTTACTGTCATGCCATTTGGTTTAACCAATGCCCCAGCCACATTTATGGACATGATGAACCGAATATGTAAGCCATATTTGGATAAATTCATAATTGTTTTTATAGATGATATTCTAATTTACTCTAAGAGTAAAGAGAAACATGCAAGGCATTTGCACGCACTTTTAAGTTTATTAAGAAAGGAAAAGCTTTATGCTAAATTTTCAAAGTGCGAGTTTTGGCTAGAACAGGTATAATTTCTCGGACACCTGGTCAACCATGAAGGAATTCATGTGGATCCAACAAAAATCGAGGCGATCACTAAATGGAAAACCCCTGAATCACCAACCGAGGTTAGAAGTTTCTTAGGATTGGCCGGTTATTATAGAAGATTTATTCAAGATTTTTCTAGAATAGCCATTCCCTTAACTAAGCTAACCTGTAAATCTATTAAGTTTGGATGGGGATTAAAACAAGAAGAAGCCTTTAAAATCTTTAACCAAAGATTAACCCATACACCCATATTAGCGTTACCAGAAGGAACTGAAGATTTTGTAGTCTATTGTGACGCTCCCAAATTAGGTTATGGATGTGTATTAATGCAACGACAAAAAGTTATAGCCTATGCATCCAGACAACTTAAGAATCATGAAGAGAATTATTCAACCCATGATTTAGAGTTAGGAGCTATAATTTTTGCTCTTAAAATTTGGAGACATTAGCTGTACGGTGGTAAGTTTACTATATTCACTGATTATAAGAGTTTAAGGTATGTCTTTGAACAAAAGGAATTGAATATGAGACAAAGACGCTGGATGGAATTTCTTAGTGATTATGACTGTGATATTCAGTATCACGTAGGAAAGGCAAATGTAGTTGCAGATGCTTTAAGTCGAAAGTATCATGAAAAGCCAAAAAGGGTACGTTCTCTTAAATTAAATCTTCAAGTAGATTTAAATGATCAGATAAGAGAAGTACAAGAATCAGTAATCAAGGATGATACTGAAAAATTAAAAGGTATGCTGAAAGCATTAGAACAAGGAACAGATGGAATTTGGAGATTCCATAAGAATAGAATATGGATACCTAAATTTGGAAACCTACGTCATCGTATACTAGAAGAAGCCCATAAGTCTAAATATACGATGCATCCAGGAAGTGATAAAATGTACCAGGATTTAAGGAAAAATTTCTGGTGGATAGGAATGAAGAAGGACATAGCAGCCTATGTTTCTAAATGTTTAACTTGTTCACAAGTTAAAGCTGAACACTAGAAACCCTCAGGTTTGTTACAGCAGTTAGAAATGCCAGTGTGGAAATAGGAATTTATAACAATGGATTTTGTTACCAAATTACCCAAAACAAAGAAAGGTAATGATACAATCTGGGTGATAGTAGATAGGCTAACCAAATCAGCTTATTTCCTACCAATGAAAGAAACTTTCAGTATGGAACAGTTAGCTAAATTGTATGTAAATGAAATTGTTTCTTTACATGGAATACCTTTATCAATTGTTTCTGATAGAGATAGCCGCTTTACCTCTCATTTTTGGTCAAGTTTCCAAAAAGCAATGGGAACCAAGTTAAAACTAAGCACATCTTATCATCCTCAAATGGACGGACAAAGCGAAAGGACAATTCAGACAATGGAAGACATGCTTAGAGCTTGTGTAATTGATTTCGGAGGTAATTGGGATGATCACTTACCTTTAATAGAATTTTCCTACAATAATAGTTATCACACAAGTATCAATGCTGCACCATTCGAAGCACTTTAAGGACGAAAGTGCCGAACCCCAGTCTGTTGGGCAGAAATTGGGGGAAAACAACTATCTGGACCTGAGATAGTGCAGGAAACAACTGACAAGATTATTCAAGTCAAGGAACGACTGAAAGCAGCACGTGATCGACAAAAGAGCTATGCTGACAATCGACGCAAGCCATTAGAATTTCATGTAGGAGATAAAGTAGTGTTGAAGGTCTCTCCTTGGAAAGAAGTGGTAAGATTCATAAAAAGGGGAAAGCTAAGTCCCAGGTATGTTGGACCTTTTGATATTATTAGAAGAATAGGACATGTAGCCTATCAGCTACAACTGCCAGAGGAAATGGTAAGAATACATGATGTGTTTCATGTATCTAATCTCAAGAAATGCTTAGCTGATAAATCACTAATGGTACCTCTTAAGGATATAGAGGTAAATGAACAACTCAAATTTGTGGAAAGGCCTCTACAGATTGAAGACAGGAAAGTCAAAAATCTCAAACACAAGAGACTAGTTCTGGTCAAAGTGAAGTGGGACTCCAAAAGAGGACCTGAGTACACATGGGAGCTTGAATCAGAAATGCAAAGGAAATATCCGCAATTGTTCCAATTGATCTCGAGGATGAGCTCTAAAACAAGGAGAGGAGAATGTAACAACCCTCAAATAAACCGACACCCTCATAATAATTTCTGACACCCTATTATATTTTAAAATACCCTTATATGTCTTTAAATACACCCCGTATGTGAAAACCGAGCCCGAAATATAATGTAGTATTAAAAATAAATAAAAAACAAGAAATATTAGGTTGAGGCGGGCCGCGTAGAACCCACCCCAACCTTACGCGGGTGGTATGAAGGTTGAAACCGGATTCCTTTGATTTGCTTAAGTTCAAGCGGGCCGCGTAAGCCATCTGTTAAGTTCACGCGGGCCGCGAGAGATCAAGAAACGCAGAAACACCCCAGGCCGACACGTGTCATCATCGTGGCGGACCTACCTGATGAGCCGGACAAGCTAGTCCATTGACTAGCCTTGACGCGCGTAAGCCCTGGGCTTATGTTACGCGGGCCGCGAGAGACCTAGGTTCAGCAACTATATAAGAAGGCCATCGGGTTTCATTCAGAATCGTTCATTTCTTTCTTTCTAAGCGAATTTCTGAAGTTATAGGCATAATATTCGAGTATAATACCCCCTAATTAGCGAGGTTCTGCTCCGTTGTAAGTATTATAACCCCAGTTTCGTATTGGATACGCTGCCCGATTGATTTAGGATTCCGTAACAACTGTCGTGGTTCTGCCCGACGTAGTTGTTGGAATACCGTCTCGAGGAGGGTATCATTAATATTATCAAAGGGTTATTATACTAACCTATGTACATTTGTGAAAATTATAGATTAATCTCAGGAAACCCTTACGCGAAGTCTAAGATAGCAATGTGAGTTTATCCAATTTTTGTTAAACTTTTTGTAATATTTTACAAAACCTTAATGCTTTACAATGTGATTAAGCGGTGATTGAGTCTTTGTAGTTCTTCAATTACTGCCGGTATGTTGGGGTTTTGTATACAAAATGTGGAACACGTTACCATTGGACGACGAGTTAGCCAATGTGTAATATGACCCACCAGTCAGGATTGACAGTACTGAATGAGTAATTGTGTAGAAATAAACAATGTGATCGCTCTCAATACTATGTTAATTGATAAAATATTTCTTGATTAAACTTGGATTCATTCACCAGTATTTCCCACTGACAAATGTTTTTAAAACGCGTTTCAGGTAACACAATGTGACAGCCAATTAGTAAAAAGCCAGCTGGAGAGCATTGAAGGCTTGGGAAAATGTGGATATAAAAGTTACCTAAAAGACGATGTTTTAAATTCAATAAAATAGGGTTGATCTCTACAAACATGTTGTAATAAGAAACTTGGGTTTTTTCCCATGTGATTATTAATATCAAATATGGTGGTTTTACTCTGATAAACATTTCCTAACTACAGTCCTGATGTAATTTCCGCTGCCTAATTAACAAACTGATACCACCAAAATTCTGAGTTCGCGTCCGCCCGTTCCCGGGACAGATAAGGGATCGGGGGTTGCAACATGCAGTTTGACTTGTTAAAGTCAAATCGGTACTTCTTACTTATCATAACGTATCAAAGTACAGGTTTGTAATTCCTTTCCAATCTTACATACTTGCAAAGACTTTATTTTATCATTTTAATATTAATTGCAAGATTTTACCCATTCCCATCCCTACTTAATTCATTTGTCTAGGTCGTAGCCATCATTCATTTCGACTCCCAAGAGTTAATTAATGTTATGTCTAACACGTAACTTATTTCAAAGCTTATTTCTTTCGACTAAGGTTTCTTGCTACTACAATAGTTCTCATCGGTCTTACCTACTTAGTGAATCAAATACTTCATACTGTTTTACAATTACTTGCTTAATAATCATCAACTTACTTTGTTTGACTTTTGGGAAGTCCATTATAGATAAATTCTGATCCATGTTTACCAATTACCTAATTCTGACACACCCTCTCTAGTCGAGCTACAAGCTCCTTTTAAAAGCATAACCTTTATACATACCTAACGTGAGTCAAGTCCATTGACTCGTTATCCATTGACTCCTTTTAAAAGCATAACCTTTATACATACCCAAATTGGCGGCATCGTATGATCATACCTTATGCTCACCTACAAGTGTAAGATTTGACAGTTTCAAGCATTAAATACAGGTTTCAAATGTCAATCGCCATTTGATCCGTATGACTTATTTGTCCCTCTCAAAAATCTTGCGTACAACGCATTCACGTAATTATATTTATATAGATAAAAGTTTAAAATAGATCTTGGATAATACTTACTTTAAGAATATTTACTTCTTCGGTCCGTGCTTATTTACGAATTCAGACCTTTCATTCTACTTTTCATTCTCTTCTATGTTTTGAATCCGTCTCGCAGATTCTAGCATATCATTCGTATCTTTCATTCCTTATATGTTTCGAAGCCGTCTCGCGGATTCTAACATATCATTCATATCCTACATTCCTTCTATGTTCGAATCCGTCTCGCGGATTCTAACATATCATTCATATCCTTAATTCCTTCTATGTTTCGAATCCGTCTCGCGGATTCGAACATATCATTCACACTTTCCATTACTTCTATGCTTTGAATCCATCTCACGGATTCAAACATATCATTCATACTTCTCTTTTGTATTTGGTACTTTTAATTCCTTGAGAGTCTTACATTTTCCTTCATTCTCACGTCCACCTACTACCTAATTCTAACGAACATACCTGTAACAATTATCACGGTCTCACGTACGTCATATGTTTCTTGTGTACTGGCCAGGTACACAATCCACATACTAGTTTCGTGTCTTCGTGTAATTGCCACCTTATGTCCCAAGAATTAGGTTTCAGCACGTGTAACATTTTTTTTTCTAAATTTCATTACTATTCCATTATTATCTTTTATTTAACATTTTCCTTCACTTGATAGGTTTTACCATCACATGCCCTACATATTAAATTTTATGTACCTGGGGTCAATTTGTCTTATTACATGTCTTGGTGTTGGTCCTAGACCGCATTCGCGGATCATCCTGTCCAAACAATTATGCTTACCTTACACATAACATACTATTAGTTTTCTTTGTATACATACTTAAATACATACTTACATTCACTTCTACCTTTAGATCTTGACCGAGTCCTGGATTGTACCGGTTCCATGTCACAAGAGCACACCGGTTTGAGTTCAAGTATTTACCTCCTTCTACTTGATTTCTCTCAAACCAGGGCTCTTATACCAACTTGAAACACCCTAACAAGTAATAACTTAAAAACGACACAGTGGAATTCGAGCCTAAAAAGAAATTTTCTTTCTTTACTAAATACATTGCTTACGTAAAGACTCAGTTACAAAATGTTTAACATTTACTAAAAGAATTAACAACATTCATGATAAAATAATACTACAAGTATTACATAATCCAAGCTAGGTGACTGTTCTTCCCGTACAATCCTTGCTCTTTGACTCGATCTATGCCAGCTTATCCCCGTTAGTAATAGAGACAATTCGTGTAGTTCCTGTGGACATCATTTACAACTTAACCATTAGTCATCGACAACATCATACAACACTATTATCATATAATTAAAAACCGTATAACATTCAACAATATAAACTTAATCCATTTGATCATCCTCTTTAATTCTCTTGTTCCGAGTTCGACTTTAATTCCTCATGAACCCGATGTTCTCATACCTGCATTACATTCCAACCTCAAGACAAATCATTAGTATTTGTCAATACTCAAACGCATTGAAACCGTTCTCACTTACATTCATAGCAACTTACAACGTACATACATGCATCCCTACATTCATATATATACTTACGAGCTCTTGATTAGCACTTTTATTTTTATTAAACTTATTCTAAAAGTTGGTTTTGACAACACATAAACTAGTATAACCTCGTTCTAATATCAAACTAATGAGAACAAAAATAAATTTCCGGAACTAGGTCTCTCGCGCCACGCGAGAGACTCATTCAAAGCGTTCACGGGTCGCGAGCGGCCCCGCGTGTCGCGCCAGATCGACAACACCCCATTGCGTGGCGCGGGGGAGACGTATTTCCAGCAGGTCCACTCTCTGGACCTGCATATTCGCCCAGCTCCAATTTTTCCAATAATCAAACTTTAATTGGCCATAACTTTTTACCTACAAGTCCGTTTTTCGTGATTCTTTTTCCTACGCGATCGTAAATTTAATTTCTATCATATGAGCTTGTAATATAACATCCGGACTAAGAACAAGGCTTTACATACTTGTTTTCAACTATTTGACCCATTCATATTTTTATTACTAAAACTCGCATATTTAGGACATACCACAACCAATTTGCTCAAAACTTATTTGTATTTGTCCATAAAACATGGTTTTACATTATTAACTAGAAATATTTACCCCGGGTCCTTAATCTTTACGTGCTTCATTATTATTACAAAGCTTATGCACATTTATTTGACCCGTTCGTATTATTATCAAAGAACTCTTTTGTTTAAAGTCAAAAGCTAAATCTTTTGACCATTAACCCAAGTCCCCATTTCTGGGTTAGCGCACTTATATGCAATTCTAAGCATTACCCGGTTACGATACCGTAGCCATTACTTAGACATCATTCTGTCATATAAATACAACCTTATTTTGACCCCTTCGGTCTACTTAGCTAAAATCACCGATATCATACATTCAAAACTATATTTAACTTCAATCGTCATCCTGCTTAATTAACTAGACGCTATCTTACTTAAACAAACTAAGAAGTGATTCCGGAAATCACTTACATCGTGCGTCCGAGTTCGTGCATAGCTTCCGTATTTACCTTTGACCCATTGCCCTTCCATGCTCGTGTCCATGTTGACATGGCTCCTACGCTTTCAGGTTATCATCAACACATTCTTGTTAGCATACATCATTGTACTTGATAACGAGCATACATTTGCATAATTTCATATTCAACTTGCATTAATCATTCCTAACAAACATACGACATGTACCCGATTTCACATCCTTTCAAACCCATATAATCCATCATGTCATTCCATTTATCACATATTTATATACCATGTACCATACGATTCTATAATCTTATAATCACAACAACAAGTCTAGCCATGTTCCTTATGCGTAGTTGACTTTCAGAGTCAACAATTTATCATTTTAACTTTCGACTTAATCTCATATACTCATGACATCATAATAGGCTGTTTTGGGGCGTCCGTTTACTATACTTATGAGCTTGAAAAAATTACAATCTTTTTATGTGACATGACCCTCAGAGGGGTTATCCTTGTGTTAAAATTTTAGAGTCTAACTCTCTACCAAAAATTTATAAAAATTCATTTACAAAGCTGCAATCAAATTCGTCACTTCTGAATATAGCTTACGGAAAAATTCATTTAAAATTCTTGTTTATCCGATTGATGAAATTCCAGTTGAAGATTTTTGTAATCACCTGAAGCTACCTACAGTAAAAATTTAAGATCATAACTCAATTCCTAAATTGAGTTATGACATTCGTAATGGGCTGCAAATTATGCTAGAAAACACAGCATGAACCTTCGATACGGAAAAAATCATAAAACGTTCATTTTTTCGTCGAAAAAATGCAATTCCAGTTGGGTTTGAAAGGTTTTTCCTGGAGGTTTATCACAAACTCAATAAAAATCATTTTTTTTTGACAAGATTTGATCCATTTACAGCCGATTACATTCGGCTGTAACTTTCTGGACAGATTTAGTTTTCATCAAATCTTTTCTAAATATCTCTCATTCTAACTTCACCTAGACATTTCATCATACACCTTGTGTGCATACCACCAATAAAGCACATGATACAAGTACCTTATGCATACCACCTTATGTAGTGATCACATAACTTTCATTCTAATTAGGTTCATTCAACATCATCCTACAACATCTAACTTCATCCATCAAAATTCTATAAAACATAACACATGTAATCATCATCATCATCATCATCATCCTATATAAGAGTCACTACAAGTGGGTTTTTCATAAATATACATAATAATCAGAAATCTAAGCATAATTCAAGTTTCATAAGGTAATTCTATCACATATCCATCCTAACTCACTTTGATTCACGGATTCATCGAAACCCACTTCACCCAAAATAACCAAATCATGAAATTTAACTTACTTGATTGTGAAGAACACTTAGGAGATCGAAAATCTTGATTCGTGCATTCGTTTAGCCCTTAAATTCCCTTCCGATTTGATGGATTTTGTGATCTAGGGTTTGACCCCCTTCTCCATCCTCTCCTGGTCGTAACATCGACACCCACACACACACCCAGTGTGTGTTTTGGGTTTAAATTTTAATTAAACATAAACTTTCCCCTTTTTGACAACCTTGGCCCCTCTAATTGTTACTTGATCACAATTTTAGAAAATTCCTTCCCTTGATTGTTTTGTTAGACATTTAACCAAGTTTAATAACTTAGTTATTGTATTTTATTTAATTAAACGTGGTATCATTCTAACGAATTTTAAAATTCGCGTTTTGGGATGTTACAAATCCACATATATATCACCGTTGCCCTTGATTTTCTGTACTGTATATCTCTTAAATGTCAACATCTACACGTGTGAAAACACTTGACAACCTCCTAGAAGCAGCTTTTCTTGCCACAAGACCTTTCTCCATCAATTAGGAATCTGATGTCGTCACTAAACACATTCCTTAAATTGTAGCCATTTGTTGAGAGTTTTTTTTTTTGGTGTCTAATCCGCATATATATCACCATTGCACTTGATTTTCTTGACTGTATATCTCTTAAATGTCAACATATACACATGTGATTTAGTTTACGAAGATTTTTCAATGCCGAGAACCTCGATCAGAGAGTAAAAAAGGCGTAAGGTTCACAATGGTGAAAAATTAAAATGGGATATACCGGGCTAGGATTCGAGTTACAGGAACAAGGCCAAACCAATCACCCAAGAATCGAATCGTCGAGCGAAAACACTTGACATCCTCTTAGAAGCAGCTTTTCTTGCCACCAGACCTTTCTCTATCAATTAGGAATCTGATCCAATCACTAAACACATTCCTTAAATTGTAGCCGTTTGTAGAGTGTTTTTTTTGTGTCTAATCCGCATATATATCACCATTGCCCTTGATTTTCTTTACTGTATATCTCTTAAATGTCAACATCTACACGTGTGATTTTGTTTACGAAGATTTTTCATTGTCGAGAACCTCGATCAGAGAGTAAAAAAGGCGTAAGGTTGACAATGGTGTAAAATTAAAATGGGATATACCGGGCTAGGATTCGAGTTACAGGAACAAGGGCCAAACAAATCACCCAAGAATGGAATCGTCGAGCGAAAACACTTGACAACCTCCTAGAAGCAGCTTTTCTTGCCACCAGACCTTTCTCTATCAATTAGGAATATGATGCCGTCACTAAACACATTCCTTAAATTGTAGCCATTTGTTGAGTGTTTTTTTTTGTGTCTAATCCGCATATATAACACCATTCCCCTTGATTTTCTTGACTGTATATCTCTTAAATGTCAACATGTACACGTGTGATTTAGTTTAGGAAGATTTTTAAAGCCGAGAACCTCGATCAGAGAGTAAAAATGGCGTAAGGTTCACAATGGTGTAAAATTAAAATGGGATATACCGGGCAAGGATTCGAGTTACAGGAACAAGGGCCAAACCAACCACCCAAGAATGGAATTGTCGAGCGAAAACACTTGACAACCTCCTAGAAGCAGCTTTTCTTGCCACCAGACCTTTCTCCATCAATTAGGAATCTGATGCCGTCACTAAACACATTCCTTAAATTGAAGCCATTTGTTGAGTGTTTTTTTTGTGTGTCTAATCCGCATATATATCACCATTTCCCTTGATTTTCTTGACTGTATATCTCTTAAATGTCAACATATACACGTGTGATTTAGTTTACGAAGATTTTTCTGTGCCGAGAACCTCGATCAGAGAGTAAAAAGGCGTAAGGTTGACAATGGTGTAAAATTAAAATGGGATATACCGGTCTAGGATTCGAGTTACAGGAACAAGGGCCAAACAAATCACCCAAGAATGGAATCGTCGAGCGAAAACACTTGACAACCTCCTAGAAGCAGCTTTTCTTGCCACCAGACCTTTCTCCATCAATTAGGAATATGATGCCGTCACTAAACACATTCCTTAAATTGTAGCCATTTGTTGAGTGTTTTTTTTTGTGTCTAATCCGCATATATATCACCATTCCCCTTGATTTTCTTGACTGTATATCTCTTAAATGTCAACATGTATACGTGTGATTTAGTTTAGGAAGATTTTTAAAGCCGAGAACCTCGATCAGAGTGTAAAAAAGGCGTAAGGTTGACAATGGTGTAAAATTAAAATGGGATATACCGGGCTAGGATTCGAGTTACAGGAACAAGGGCCAAACAAATCACCCAAGAATGGAATCGTCGAGCGAAAACACTTGACAACCTCCTAGAAGCAGCTTTTCTTGCCACCAGACCTTTCTCCATCAATTAGGAATATGATGCCGTCACTAAACACATTCCTTAAATTGTAGCCATTTGTTGAGTGTTTTTTTTGGTGTCTAATCCGCATATATATCACCATTCCCCTTGATTTTCTTGACTGTATATCTCTTAAATGTCAACATGTATACGTGTGATTTATTTTAGGAAGATTTTTAAAGCCGAGAACCTCGATCAGAGAGTAAAAATGGCGTAAGGTTGACAATGGTGTAAAATTAAAATGGAATATACCGGACTAGGATTCGAGTTTCAGGAACAAGGGCCAAACCAACCACCCAAGAATGGAATTGTCGAGCAAAAACACTTGACAACCTCCTAGAAGCAGCTTTTCTTGCCACCAGACCTTACTCCATCAATTAGGAATCTGATGCCGTCACTAAACACATTCCTTAAATTGTAGCCATTTGTTGAGTGTTTTTTTTTGTGTCTAATCCGCATATATATCACCATTGCCCTTGATTTTCTTGACTGTATATCTCTTAAATGTCAACATATACACGTGTGATTTAGATTACGAAGATTTTTCAATGCCGAGAACCTCGATCAGATAGTAAATAAGGCGTAAGGTTCACAATGGTGTAAAATTAAAATGTGATATACCGGGCTAGGATTCGAGTTAAAGGAACAAGGGCCAAACCAACCACCCAAGAATGGAATCGTCGAGCGAAAACACTTGACAACCTCCTAGAAGCAGCTTTTCTTGCCACCAGACCTTTCTCCATCAATTAGGAATCTGATTCCATCACTAAACACATTCCTTAAATTGTAGCCATTAGTTGAGTGTTTTTTTTTTTGGTGTCTAATCCGCATATATATATAACCCGTTGCCCTAGATTTTCTTGACTATATATCTCTTAAATGTCAACATATACACGTGTGATTTAGTTTACGAAGATTTTTCAATACCGAGAACCTCGATCAGAGAGTAAAAATGGCCTAAGGTTCACAATGGTGTAAAATTAAATGGGATATACCGGGCTAGGATTCGAGTTACAGCAACAAGGGCCAAACCATCCACCCAAGAATGGAATCGTCGAGCGAAAACACTTGACAACCTCCTAGACGCAGCTTTGCTTGCCACCAGACCTTTCTCCATCAATTAGGAATCTGATGCCATCACTAAACACATTCCTTAAATTGTAGCCATTTGTTGAGTGTTTTTTTTGGTTTCTAATCCGCATATATATCACCATTGCCCTTGATTTTCTTGACTGTATATCTCTTAAATGTTAACATATACATGTGTGATTTAGTTTGCAAAGATTTTTCAATGCCGAGAACCTCGATCAGAGAGTAAAAAAGGCGTAAGGTTCACAATAGTGTAAAATTAAAATAGGATATACCAGGCTAGGATTCGAGTTACAGGAACAAGGGCCAAACTAACCACCCAAGAATGGAATCGTCGAGCGAAAACACTTGACAACCTCCTAGAAGCAACTTTTCTTGCCACCAGACCTTTCTCCATCAATTAGGAATCTGATGCCATCACTAAACACATTCCATAAATTGTAGTCATTTGTTGAGTGTTTTTTTTGGTGTCTAATCCGAATATATATCACCATTTCCCTTGATTATCTTGACTGTATATCTCTTAAATGTCAACATATACACGTGTGATTTAGTTTACGAAGATTTTTCAATGCCGAGACTTGATCAGAGAGTAAAAAAGGCGTAAGGTTCATAATGGTGTAAAATTAAAATGGGATATATCGGGCTAGGAATCGAGTTACAGGAATAAGGGCCAAACCAACCACCCAAGAGTGGAGTCGTCGAGCGAAAACACTTGACAACCTCCTAGAAGCAGCATTTCTTACCACCAGACCTTTCTCCGTCAATTAGGAATCTGACGCCGTCACTAAACACATTCCTTAGATTGTAGCCATTTTTTGAGTGTTTTTTTTTTGTGTCTAATCCGCATATATATCACCATTGCCCTTGCTTTTATTGACTATATATCTCTTAAATATCAACCTATACACGTGTGATTTAGTTTACGAAGATTTTTCAATGCCGAGAACCTCGATCAGAGAGTAAAAAAGGCGTAAGGTTCACAAGGGTGTAAAATTAAAATGGGATATACCGGGCTAGGATTCGAGTTACAGGAATAAGGGCCAAACCAACCACCCTAGAATGGAGTCGTCGAGCGAAAACACTTGACAACCTCCTAGAAGCAACATTTCTTGCCACCAGACCTTTGTCCGTCAATTAGGAATCTGACGCCGTCACTAAACACATTCCTAAAATTGAAGCCATTTGTTTATTGTTTTTTTTTGGTGTCTAATCCGCATATATATCACCATTTCCCTTAATTTTCTTAAATGTATATCTATTAAATGTCAACATATACACGTGTGATTTAGTTTACGAAGATTTTTCAATGCCGAGAACCTTGATCAGAGAGTAAAAAAGGCGTAAGGTTCACAGTGGTGTAAAATTAAAATGGGATATTCCGGGCTAGGATTCGAGTTACAGGAACATGGCCCAAACCAACCACCCAAGAATGGAATCGTCGAGCGAAAACACTTGATAACCACCTAGAAGCAGTTTTTCTTGCAACCAGACTTTTCTCCGTCAATTAGAAATCTGATGCCGTCACTAAACACATTCCTTAAATTGTAGCCATTTGTTGAGTGATTTTTTTTGATGTCCAATCCGCATATATATCACCATTTCCCTTTATTTTCTTAACTGTATATCCCTTAAATGTCAACATATACACGTGTGATTTAGTTTACGAAGATTTTTCAATGCCGAGACTTGATCAGAGAGTAAAAAAGGCGTAAGGTTCACAATGGTGTAAAATTAAAATGGGATATATCGGGCTAGTAATCGAGTTACAGGAATAAGGGCCAAACCAACCACCCAAGAGTGGAGTCGTCGAGCGAAAACACTTGACAACCTCCTAGAAGCAGCATTTCTTGCCACCAGACCTTTCTCCGTCATTTAGGAATCTGACGCCGTCACTAAACACATTCCTTAGATTGTAGCCATTTTTTGAGTGTTTTTTTTGGTGTCTAATCTGCATATATATCACCATTGCCCTTGCTTTTGTTGACTGTATATCTCCTAAATGTCAACCTATACACGTGTGATTTAGTTTACGAAGATTTTTCAATGCCTAGAACCTCGATCAGAGTGTAAAAAAGGCGTAAGGTTCACAATGGTGTAAAATTAAAATGGAATATAGCGGACTAGGATTCGAGTTACTGAAACAAGGGCCAAACCAACCACCCAAGAATGGAATCGTCGTGCGAAAACACTTGACAACCTCATAGAAGTAGCTTTTCTTGCCACCAGACCTTTCTCCATCAAATAGGAATCTGATGCCATCACTAAACACATTCCTTAAATTGTAGCCATTTGTTGAGTGTTTTTTTTTGTCTAATCCGCATATATATCACCATTGCCCTTGATTTTCTTGACTTTATATCTCTTAAATGTCAACATATACATGTGTGATTTAGTTTACAAAGATATTTCAATGCCGAGAACCTCGATCAGAGAGTAAAAAAAGGCGTAAGGTTCACAATAGTGTAAAATTAAAATAGGATATACCAGGCTAGGATTCGATTTACAGGAACAAGGGCCAAACCAACCACCCTAGAATGGAATCATCGAGCGAAAACACTTGACAACCTCCTAGAAGCAGCTTTTCTTGCCACCAGACCTTTCTCCATCAATTAGGAATCTGATGCCGTCACTAAACACATTCCTTAAATTGTAGCCATTTGTTAAGTGTTTTTTTTTGGTGTCTAATCCGAATATATATCACCATTGCCCTTGATTATCTTGACTGTATATCTCTTAAATGTCAACATATACACGTGTGATTTAGTTTACGAAGATTTTTCAATGCCGAGAACCTCGATCAGAGAGTAAAAAAGGCGTAAGGTTCACAATGGTGCAAAATTAAAATGGGATATACCGGGCTAGGATTCGAGTTACAGGAACAAGGGCCAAACCAACCACCCAAGAATGGAATCGTCGAGCGAAAACACTTGACACCCTCCTACAAGCAGCTTTACTTGCCACCAGACCTTTCTCCATCAATTAGAAATCTGATGCCGTCACTAAACACATTCCTTAAATTGTAGCCATTTGTTGAGTGTGTTTTTTTTGTGTGAAATCTGCATATATATCACCATTGCCCTTGATTTTCTTGACTGTATATCTCTTAAATATCAACAAATACACGTTTGATTTAGTTTACGAAGATTTTTCAATGCCGAGAACCTCGATCAGGGAATAAAAAAGGCGTAAGGTTCACAACGGTGTAAAATTAAAATGGGATATACCGGGCTTGGATTCGAGTTACAGGAACAAGGGCCCAACCAAGCACACAAGAATGGAATCGTCGAGCGAAAACACTTTACAACCTCCTAGAAGCAGCTTTTCTTGCCACCAGACCTTTCTCCATCAATTAGGAATCTAATGCCGTCACTAAACACATTACTTAAATTGTAGCCATTTGTTGAGTGTTGTTTTGTGTGTCTAATCCGCATATATATCACCATTGCCCTTGATTTTCTTGACTGTATATCACTTTAATGTCAACATATACACGTGTGATTTAGTTTACGAAGATTATTTAATGCCGAGAACATCGATCAGAGAGTAAAAAAGGGGTAAGGTTCACAATGGTGTAAACTTAAAATGGGATATACTACGCTAGGATTCGAGTTACAGGAACAAGGGCCAAACCAACCACCCAAGAATGGAATCGTCGAGCGAAAACACTTGACAACCTCCTCGAAGCAACTTTTATTGCCACCAGACCTTTCTCCATCAATTAGGAATCTGATGCCGTCACTAAACACATTCCTTAAATTATAGCCAATTGTTGAGTGTTTTTTTTTTGTGTCTAATCCGCATATATATCACCATTGCCCTTGATTTTCTTGACTGTATATCTCTTAAATGTCAATATATATACGTGTGATTTAGTTTACGGAGATTTTCAATGCCGAGAACCTCGATCAGAGAGTAAAAAAGGCGTATGGTTCACAATGGTGTAAAATTAAAATGGGATATACCGGGCTAGGATTCGATTTACAGGAACAAGGGCCAAACCAACCCCCCAAGAATGGAATCGTCGAGCGAAAACACTTGACAACCTCCTAGAAGCAGCTTTTCTTGTCACCAGACCTTTCTCCATCAATTAGAAATCTGATGCCGTTACTAAACACAATCTTTAATTGTAGCCATTTGTTGAGTGTTTTTTTGGTGTCTAATCCGCATATATATCACCGTTGCCCTTGATTTTCTTGACTGTATATCTCTTAAATGTCAACATATACACGTGTGATTTAGTTTACGAAGATTTTTCAATGCCTAGAACCTCGATCAGGGAGAAAAAAAGGCGTAAGGTTCACAATGGTGTAAAATTAAAATTAGATATATCGGGCTAGGATTCGAGTTACAGGAACAAGGGCCAAAGTAACCACCCAAGAATGGAGTCGTAGAGCGAAAACACTTGACAACCTCCTAGAAGCTGCATTTCTTGCCACCAGACCTTTCTCCATCAAATAGGAATCTGATGCCGTCACAAAACACATTCCTTAAATTGTAGCCATTTGTTGAGTTTTTTTTTGTGTCTAATCTGCATATATATCACCATTGCCCTTGATTTTCTAGACTGTATATCTCTTAAATGTCAACATATACACGTGTGATTTAGTTTACGAAGATTTTTCAATGCTGAGAACCTCGATCAGAGAGTAAAAAAGGCGTAAGGTTCACAATGGTGTAAAATTAAAATGGGATATACCGGGATAGGATTCGAGTTACAGAAACAAGGGCCAAACAAACCACCCAAGAATGGAATCGTCGAGCGAAAACTCCTGACAACCTCCTAGTAACAGCTTTTCTTTCCACCAGACCTTTCTCCTTCAATTAGTAATCTGATGCCGTCACTAAACACATTCCTTAAATTGTAGCCATTTGTTGAATGTTTTTTTTGGTGTCCAATCCGCATATCTATCACCATTGCCCTTGATTTTTTTGACTGTATATCTATTAAATGTCAACATATACACGTGTGATTTTGTTTACGAAGATTTTTCAATGCCGAGAACCTTGATCAGAGAGTAAAAAAGGAGTAAGGTTCACAATGGTGTAAAATTAAAATGGGATATACCAGGATAGGATTCGAGTTACAGTAACAAGGGCCAAACCAACCAACCAAGAATGGAATCGTCGAGCGAAGACACTTGACAACCTCCTAGAAGCAGCTTTTCTTGCCACCAGAGTTTTCTCCGTCAATTAGGAATCTGATGCCGTCATTAAACACATTCCTTAAATTGTAGCCATTTGTTGAGTGTTTTTTTTTGGTGTCTAATCTGCATATATATATCACCATTGCCCTTGATTTTCTTGACCATATATCTCTTAAATGTCAACATATACACGTGTGATTTAGTTTACGAAGATTTTTCAATGCCAAGAACCTCGATCAGAGAGTAAAAAAGGCGTAAGGTTCACAACGGTGTAAAATTAAAATGGGATATACCGGGCTAGGATTCGAGTTACAGGAACAAGGGCCAAACCAACCACCCAAGAATGGAATCGTCGAGCGAAAACACTTGACAACCTCCTAGAAGCAGCTTTTCTTGCCACCAGACCTTTCTCCATCAATTTGGAATCTGATGTCGTCACTAAGCACATTCCTTAAATTGTAGCCATTTGTTAAGTGTTTTTTTTTTTTTTTTTTTTTTGTGTCTAATCAGCTTTATATCACCATTGCCCTTGATTTTCTTGACTGTATATCTCTTAAATGTCAACATATACACGTATGATTTAGTTTACGAAGATTTTTCAATGCCGAGAACCTCGAACAGAGAGTAAAAAAGGCGTGAGGTTCACAATGGTGTAAAATTAAAATGGGATATACCGGGCTAGGATTCGAGTTACAGGAACAAGGACCAAACCAACCACCCAAGAATGGAATCGTCGAGCGAAAACACTTGACAACCTCTTAGAAGTAGCTTTTCTTGCCACCAGACCTTTCTCCATCAATTAGGAATCTGATGCCGTCACTAAACACATTCCTTAAATTGTAGCCATTTGTTGAGTGTTTTTTTTGTGTCTAATCCGCATATATATCACAATTTCCCTTGATTTTCTTGACTGTATATCTCTTAAATGTCAACATATACACGTGTGATTTAGTTTACGAAGATTTTTCAATGCCGAGAACCTCGATCAGAGAGTAAAAAAGGCGTAAGGTTCACAATGGTGTAAAATTAAAACGGGATATACCGGGCTAGGATTCGAGTTACAGGAACAAGGGCCAAACCAACTACCCAAGAATGGAATCGTCGAGCGAAAACACTTGACAACTTCCTAGAAGTAGCTTTTCTTGCCACCAGACCTTTCTCCATCAATTAGAAATCTGATGCCGTCACTAAACACATTCCTTAAATTGTAGCCATTTGTTGAGTGTTTTTTTTGGTGTCCAATCCGCATATATATCACCATTACCCTTGATTTTCTTGACTGTATCTCTCTTAAATGTCAACATATACACGTGTGATTTAGTTTATGAAGATTTTTCAATGCCGAGAACCATGATCAGAGAGCAAAAAAGGTGTAAGGTTCACAATGGTGTAAAATTAAAATGGGATATACTGGGATAGGATTTGAGTTACAGAAACAAGGGCAAAACCAACCACCAAAGAATGGAATCGTCGAGCGAAAACACTTGACAACCGCCTAGAAGCAGCTTTTCTTGCCACCAGACCTTTCTCCATCAATTAGGAATCTGTTGCCGTCACTAAACATATTCCTTAAATTGTAGCCATTTATTGAGTGTTTTTTTTGGGTGTCTAATCCGCATATATATCACCATTGCCCTTGTTTTTCTTGACTGTATATCTCTTAAATGTCAACATATACACGTGTGATTTAGTTTACGAAGATTTTTCAATGCCGAGAACCTCGATCAGAGAGTAAAAAAGGCGTAAGGTTCACAATGGTGTAAAATTTAAATGGGATATACCGTGCTAGGATTCGAGTTACAGGAACAAGGGCCAAACCAAGCACCCAAGAATGGAATCGTCGAGCGAAAACACTTGACAACCTCCTAGAAGCAGCTTTTCTTGCCACCAGACCTTTCTCCATCAATTAGAAATCTGATGCCGTCACTAAACACATTCCTTAAATAGTAGCCATTTGTTGAGTGTTTTTTTTGTGTCTAATCTGCATATATTTCACCATTGCCCTTGATTTTCTTGACCGTATATCTCTTAAATGTCAACATATACACGTGTGATTTAGTTTACGAAGATTTTTCAAAGCCGAGAACCTCGATCAGAGAGTAAAAAAGGCGTAAGGTTCACAATGGTGTAAAATTAAAATGGGATATACCGTGCTAGGATTCGAGTTACAGGAATAAGGGCTAAACCAACCACCCAAGAATTGAATCGTCGAGCGAAAACACTTGACAACCACCTAGAAGCAGCTTTTCTTGCCACCAGACCTTTCTCCATCAATTAGGAATCTGATGCCGTCACTAAACACATTCCTTAAATTGTAGCCATTTGTTGAGTGTTTTTTTTTGGTGTCCAATCCGCATATATATCACCATTACCCTTGATTTTCTTGACTGTATATCTCTTAAATGTCAACATATACACGTGTGATTTAGTTTACGAATATTTTTCAATGCCCAGAACCTCGATCAGAGAATAAAAATGGCGTAAGGTTCACAATGGTGTAAAATTAAAATGGGATATACCGGGCTAGGATTCGAGTTAGAGGAACAAGGGCCAAACCAAGCACCCAAGAATGGAATCGTCGAGCGAAAACACTTGACAACCTCCTAGAAGCAGCTTTTCTTGCCACTAGACCTTTCTCCATCAATTAGAAATCTGATGCCGTCGCTAAACACATTCCTTAAATTATAGCCATTTGTTGAGTGTTCTTTTTTTGGTGTCTAATCCGCATATATATCACCATTGCCCTTTATTTTCTTGACTGTATATCTCTTAATTGTCAACATATACACGTGTGATTTAGTTTACGAAGATTTTTCAATGCCGAGAACCTCGATCTAAGAGTAAAAAAGGCGTAAGGTTCACAATGGTGTAAAATTAAAAAGAGATATACCGGGCTAAGATTCGAGTTACAGGAACAAGGGCCAAACCAACCACCCAAGAATGGAATCGTCGAGCGAAAACACTTGACAACCTCCTAGAAGCAGCTTTTCTTGCCACCAGACATTTCTCCATCAATTAGGAATCTAATTCCGTCACTAAACACATTCCTTAAATTGTAGCCATTTGTTGAGTGTTTTTTTTTTGTGTCTAATCCGCATATATATCACCATTTCCCTTTATTTTCTTGACCGTATATCTCTTAAATGTCAACATATACACGTGTGATTTAGTTTACGAAGATTTTTCAAAGTCGAGAACCTCGATCAGAGAGTAAAAAAGGCGTAAGGTTCACAATGGTGTAAAATTAAAATGGGATATACCGTGCTAGGATTCGAGTTACAGGAACAAGGGCTAAACCAACCACCCAAGAATTGAATCGTCGAGCGAAAACACTTGACAACCACCTAGAAGCAGCTTTTCTTGCCACCAGACCTTTCTCCATCAATTAGGAATCTGATGCCGTCACTAAACACATTCCTTAAATTGTAGCCATTTGTTGAGTGTTTTTTTTGTGTTTAATCAGCGTATATATCACCATTTCCCTTGATTTTCTTGACTGTATATCTCTTAAATGTCAACATATACCCATGTGATTTAGTTTACGATGATTTTTCAATGCCGAGAACCTCGATCAGAGAGTAAAAAAGGCGTAAGGTTCACAATGGTGTAAAATTAAAATAGGATATACCGGGCTAGCATTCGAGTTACAGGAACAAGGACCAAACCAACCACCCAAGAATGGAATCGTCGAGCGAAAACACTTGACAACCACCTAGAAGCACCTTTTCTTGCCACCAGACCTTTCTCCATCAATTAGGAATCTGATGCCGTCACTAAACACATTCCTTAAATTGTAGCCATTTGTTGAGTGTTTTTTTTGTGTCTAATCAGCGTATATATCACCATTTCCCTTGATTTTCTTGACTGTATATCTCTTAAATGTCAACATATACACATGTGATTTAGTTTACGATGATTTTTCAATGCCGAGAACCTCGATCAGAGAGTAAAAAAGGCGTAAGGTTCACAATGGTGTAAAATTAAAATAGGATATACCGGGCTAGGATTCGAGTTACAGGAACAAGGACCAAACCAACCACCCAAGAATGGAATCGTCGAGCGAAAACACTTGACAACATCTTAGAAGTTGCTTTTCTTGCCACCAGACCTTTGTCCATCAATTAGGAAACTGACGCCGTCATTAAACACATTCCTTAAATTGTAGCCATTTGTTGAGTGTTTTTTTTGTGTCTAATCCGCATATATATCACCATTTCCCTTGATTTTCTTGACTGTATATCTCGTAAATGTCAACATATACACGTGTGATTTAGTATACGAATATTTTTCAATGCCGAGAACCTCGATCAGAGAGTAAAAAGGGCGTAAGGTTCACAATGGTGTAAAATTAAAATGGGATATACCGGGCTAGGATTCGAGTTACAGGAACAACGGCCAAACCAACCACCCAAGAATGGAATCGTCGAGCGAAAACACTTGACAACCTCCTAGAAGCAGCTTTTCTTGCCACTAGACCTTTGTCCAACAATTAGATATCTGATGCCGTCACTAAACACATTCCTTAAATTTTAGCCATTTGTTGAGTGTTTTTTTTGGTGTCTAATCCGCATATATATCACCATTACCCTTGATTTTCTTGACTGTATATCTCTTAAATGTCAACATATACACGTGTGATTTAGTTTACGAATATTTTTCAATGCCCAGAACCTCGATCAGAGAATAAAAAAGGCGTAAGGTTCACAATGGTGTAAAATTAAAATGGGATATACCGGGCTAGGATTCGAGTTAGAGGAACAAGGGCCAAACCAAGCACCCAAGAATGGAATCGTCGAGCGAAAACACTTGACAACCTCCTAGAAGCAGCTTTTCTTGCCACTATACCTTTCTCCATCAATTTGAAATCTGATGCCGTCACTAAACACATTCCTTAAATTATAGCCATTTGTTGAGTGTTCTTTTTTTGGTGTCTAATCTGCATATATATCACCATTGCCCTTTATTTTCTTGACTGTATATCTCTTAGTTGTCAACATATACACGTGTGATTTAGTTTACGAAGATTTTTCAATGCCGAGAACCTCGATCTAAGAGTAAAAAAGGCGTAAGGTTCACAATGGTGTAAAATTAAAAAGAGATATACCGGGTTAAGATTCGAGTTACAGGAACAAGGGCCAAACCAACCACCCAAGAATGGAATCGTCGAGCGAAAACATTTGACAACCTCCTAGAAGCAGCTTTTCTTGCCACCAGACCTTTCTCCATCAATTAGGAATCTAATTCCGTCACAAAACACATTCCTTAAATTGTAGCCATTTGTTGAGTGTTTTTTTTTGTGTCTAATCCGCATATATATCACCATTTCCCTTTATTTTCTTGACCGTATATCTCTTAAATGTCAACATATACACGTGTGATTTAGTTTACGAAGATTTTTCAAAGCCGAGAACCTCGATCAGAGAGTAAAAAAGGCGTAAGGTTCACAATGGTGTAAAATTAAAATGGGATATACCGTGCTAGGATTCGAGTTACAGGAACAAGGGCTAAACCAACCACCCAAGAATTGAATCGTCAAGCGAAAACACTTGACAACCACCTAGAAGCAGCTTTTCTTGCCACCAGACCTTTCTCCATCAATTAGGAATCTGATGCCGTCACTAAACACATTCCTGAAATTGTAGCCATTTGTTGAGTGTTTTTTTTTGTGTCTAATCAGCGTATATATCACCATTTCCCTTGATTTTCTTGACTGTATATCTCTTAAATGTCAACATATACCCATGTGATTTAGTTTACGATGATTTTTCAATGCCGAGAACCTCGATCAGAGAGTAAAAAAGGCGTAAGGTTCACAATGGTGTAAAATTAAAATTGGATATACCGGGCTAGCATTCGAGTTACAGGAACAAGAAGCAAACCAACCACCCAAGAATGGAATCGTCGAGCGAAAACACTTGACAACCTCCTAGAAGTAGCTTTTCTTGCCACCAGACCTTTGTCCATCAATTAGGAAACTGACGCCGTCATTAAACACATTCCTTAAATTGTAGCCATTTGTTGAGTGTTTTTTTTTGTGTCTAATCCGCATATATATCACCATTTCCCTTGATTTTCTTGAGTGTGTATCTCGTAAATGTCAACATATACTCGTGTGATTTAGTATACGAATATTTTTCAATGCTGAGAACCTCGATCAGAGAGTAAAAAAGGCGTAAGGTTCACAATGGTGTAAAATTAAAATGGGATATACCGGGCTAGGATTCGAGTTACAGGAACAACGGCCAAACCAACCACCCAAGAATGGAATCGTCGAGCGAAAACACTTGACAACCTCCTAGAAGCAGCTTTTCTTGCACTAGACCTTTCTCCAACAATTAGAAATCTGATGCCGTCACTAAACACATTCCTTAAATTTTAGCCATTTGTTGAGTGTTTTTTTTGGTGTCCAATCCGCATATATATCACCATTACCCTTGATTTTCTTGACTGTATATCTCTTAAATGTCAACATATACACGTGTGATTTAGTTTACGAATATTTTTCAATGCCCAGAACCTCGATCAGAGAATAAAAAAGGCGTAAGGTTCACAATGGTGTAAAATTAAAATGGGATATACCGGGCTAGGATTCGAGTTAGAGGAACAAGGGCCAAACCAAGCACCCAAGAATGGAATCGTCGAGCGAAAACACTTGACAACCTCCTAGAAGCAGCTTTTCTTGCCACTAGACCTTTCTCCATCAATTAGAAATCTGATGCCGTCACTAAACACATTCCTTAAATTATAGCCATTTGTTGAGTGTTCTTTTTTTGGTGTCTAATCTGCATATATATCACCATTGCCCTTTATTTTCTTGACTGTATATCTCTTAATTGTCAACATATACACGTGTGATTTAGTTTACGAAGATTTTTCAATACCGAGAACCTCGATCTGAGAGTAAAAAAGGCGTAAGGTTCACAATGGTGTAAAATTAAAATGGGATATACCGGGCTAAGATTCGAGTTACAGGAACAAGGGCCAAACCAACCACCCAAGAAAGGAATCGTCGAGCGAAAACACTTGACAACCTCCTAGAAGCAGCTTTTCTTGCCACCAGACCTTTCTCCATCAATTAGGAATCTAATTCCGTCACTAAACACATTCCTTAAATTGTAGCCATTTGTTGAGTGTTTTTTTTTTGTGTCTAATACGCATATATATCACCATTTCCCTTTATTTACTTGACTGTATATCTCTTAAATGTCAACATATACACGTGTGATTTAGTTTACGAAGATTTTTCAATGCCGAGAACCTCGATCAGAGAGTAAAAAAGGCGTAAGGTTCACAATGGTGTAAAATAAAAATGGGATATACCGGGCTAGGATTCGAGTTATAGGAACAAGGGCCAAACCAACCACCCAAGAATGGAATCGTCGAGCGAAAACACTTGACATCCTCCTAGAAGCAACTTTTCTTGCCACCAGACCTTTCTCCATCAATTAGAAATCTGATGTCGTCACTAAACACATTCCTTAAATTGTAGCCATTTGTTGACTGTTTTTTTTGGTGTCCAATCCGTATATATATCACCATTACCCTTGATTTTTTTGACTGTATATCTCTTTAATGTCAACATATACACGTGTGATTTAGTTTATGAAGATTTTTCAACGCCGAGAACCTTGATCAGAGAGTAAAAAAGGCATAAGGTTCACAATGGTGTAAAATTAAAATGGGATATACCGGGATAGGATTCGAGTTACAGGAACAAGGGCCAAACCAACCACACAAGAATGGAATCGTCGAGCGAGAACACTTGACAACCTCCTAGAAGCAGCTTTTCTTGCCCCTAGACCTTTCTCCGTCAATTAGGAATCTGATGCCGTCACTAAACACATTCCTTAAATTGTAGCCATTTGTTAAGTGTTTTTTTTGGTGTCTAATCTGCATATATATCACCATTTCCCATGATTTTCTTGACAGTAAATCTCTTAAATGTCAACATATACACGTGTGATTTAGTTTACGAAGATTTTTCAATGCTGAGAACCTCGATCAGAGAGTAAAAAAGGCGTAAGGTTCACAATGGTGTAAAATTAAAATGGGATATACCGGGCTAGGATTCGAGTTACAGGAACAAGGGCCAAACCAACCACCCAAGAATGGAATCGTCGAGCGAAAACACCTGACAACCTCCTAGAAGCAGCTTTTCTTGCCACCAGACCTTTCTCCATCAATTAGGAATCTGATGCCGTCACTAAACACATTCCTTAAATTATAGCAATTTTTTGAGTGTTTTTTTTTTTGTGTATAATCTGCGTATATATCACCATTGCCCTTGAATTTCTTGACTGTATATCTCTTAAATGTCAACATATACACATGTGATTTAGTTTACGAAGATTTTTCAATGCCGAGAACCTCGATCAGAGAGTAAAAAAGGCGTAAGGTTCACAATGGTGTAAAATTAAAATGTGATATACCGGGCTAGGATTCGAGTTACAGGAAAAAGGACCAAACCAACCACCCAAGAATGGAATCGTCGAGCGAAAACACTTGACAACCTCCTAAAAGTAGCTTTTCTTGCCACCAGACCTTTCTCCATCAATTAGGAAACTGAGGCCGTCACTAAACACATTCCTTAAATTGTAGCCATTTGTTGAGTGTTTTTTTTGTGTCTAATCCGCATATATATCACCATTTCCCTTGATTTTCTTGACTGTATATCTCTTAAATGTCAACATATACACGTGTGATTTAGTTTACGAATATTTTTCAATGCCGAGAACCTCGATCAAAGAGTAAAAAAGGCGTAAGGTTCACAATGGTGTAAAATTAAAATGGGATATACCGGGCTAGGATTCGAGTTAGAGGAACAAGGGCCAATCCAACCACCCAAGAATGGAATCGTCGAGCGAAAACACTTGACAACCTCCTAGAAGCAGCTTTTCTTGCACTAGACCTTTCTCCAACAATTAGAAATCTGATGCCGTCACTAAACACATTCCTTAAATTTTAGCCATTTGTTGAGTGTTTTTTTTGGTGTCCAATCCGCATATATATCACCATTACCCTTGATTTTCTTGACTGTATATCTCTTAAATGTCAACATATACACGTGTGATTTAGTTTACGAAGATTTTTCAATGCCGAGAACCTCGATCAGAGAGTAAAAAAGGCGTAAGGTTCACAATGGTGTAAAATTAAAATGGGATATACCGGGCTAAGATTCGAGTTACAGGAACAAGGGCCAAACCAACCACCCAAGAAAGGAATCGTCGAGCGAAAACACTTGACAACCTCCTAGAAGCAGCTTTTCTTGCCACCAGACCTTTCTCCATCAATTAGGAATCTAATTCCGTCACTAAACACATTCCATAAATTGTAGCCATTTGTTGAGTGTTTTTTTTTTTGTGTCTAATACGCATATATATCACCATTTCCCTTTATTTACTTGACTGTATATCTCTTAAATGTCAACATATACACGTGTGATTTAGTTTACGAAGATTTTTCAATGCCGAGAACCTCGATCAGAGAGTAAAAAAGGCGTAAGGTTCACAATGGTGTAAAATAAAAATGGGATATACCGGGCTAGGATTCGAGTTATAGGAACAAGGGCCAAACCAACCACCCAAGAATGGAATCGTCGAGCGAAAACACTTGACATCCTCCTAGAAGCAACTTTTCTTGCCACCAGACCTTTCTCCATCAATTAGAAATCTGATGTCGTCACTAAACACATTCCTTAAATTGTAGCCATTTGTTGACTGTTTTTTTTGGTGTCCAATCCGCATATATATCACCATTACCCTTGATTTTTTTGACTGTATATCTCTTTAATGTCAACATATACACGTGTGATTTAGTTTATGAAGATTTTTCAACGCCGAGAACCTTGATCAGAGAGTAAAAAAGGCATAAGGTTCACAATGGTGTAAAATTAAAATGGGATATACCGGGATAGGATTCGAGTTACAGGAACAAGGGCCAAACCAACCACACAAGAATGGAATCGTCGAGCGAGAACACTTGACAACCTCCTAGAAGCAGCTTTTCTTGCCCCTAGACCTTTCTCCGTCAATTAGGAATCTGATGCCGTCACTAAACACATTCCTTAAATTGTAGCCATTTGTTAAGTGTTTTTTTTGGTGTCTAATCTGCATATATATCACCATTGCCCTTGATTTTCTTGACAGTAAATCTCTTAAATGTCAACATATACACGTGTGATTTAGTTTACGAAGATTTTTCAATGCTGAGAACCTCGATCAGAGAGTAAAAAAGGCGTAAGGTTCACAATGGTGTAAAATTAAAATGGGATATACCGGGCTAGGATTCGAGTTACAGGAACAAGGGCCAAACCAACCACCCAAGAATGGAATCGTCGAGCGAAAACACTTGACAACCTCCTAGAAGCAGCTTTTCTTGCCACCAGACCTTTCTCCATCAATTAGGAATCTGATGCCGTCACTAAACACATTCCTTAAATTATAGCCATTTTTTGAGTGTTTTTTTTTGTGTATAATCTGCGTATATATCACCATTGCCCTTGATTTTCTTGACTGTATATCTCTTAAATGTCAACATATACACATGTGATTTAGTTTACGAAGATTTTTCAATGCCGAGAACCTCGATCAGAGAGTAAAAAAGGCGTAAGGTTCACAATGGTGTAAAATTAAAATGTGATATACCGGGCTAGGATTCGAGTTACAGGAAAAAGGACCAAACCAACCACCCAAGAATGGAATCGTCGAGCGAAAACACTTGACAACCTCCTAAAAGTAGCTTTTCTTGCCACCAGACCTTTCTCCATCAATTAGGAAACTGAGGCCGTCACTAAACACATTCCTTAAATTGTAGCCATTTGTTGAGTGTTTTTTTTGTGTCTAATCCGCATATATATCACCATTTCCCTTGATTTTCTTGACTGTATATCTCTTAAATGTCAACATATACACGTGTGATTTAGTTTACGAATATTTTTCAATGCCGAGAACCTCGATCAAAGAGTAAAAAAGGCGTAAGGTTCACAATGGTGTAAAATTAAAATGGGATATACCGGGCTAGGATTCGAGTTAGAGGAACAAGGGCCAATCCAACCACCCAAGAATGGAATCGTCGAGCGAAAACACTTGACAACCTCCTAGAAGCAGCTTTTCTTGCACTAGACCTTTCTCCAACAATTAGAAATCTGATGCCGTCACTAAACACATTCCTTAAATTTTAGCCATTTGTTGAGTGTTTTTTTTGGTGTCCAATCCGCATATATATCACCATTACCCTTGATTTTCTTGACTGTATATCTCTTAAATGTCAACATATACACGTGTGATTTAGTTTACGAAGATTTTTCAATGCCGAGAACCTCGATCAGAGAGTAAAAAAGGCGTAAGGTTCACAATGGTGTAAAATTAAAATGGGATATACCGGGCTAGGATTCGAGTTAGAGGAACAAGGGCCAAACCAAGCACCCAAGAATGGAATCGTCGAGCGAAAACACTTGACAACCTCCTAGAAGCAGCTTTTCTTGCCACTAGACCTTTCTCCATCAATTAGAAATCTGATGCCGTCACTAAACACATTCCTTAAATTATAGCCATTTGTTGAGTGTTCTTTTTTTGGTGTCTAATCCGCATATATATCACCATTGCCCTTTATTTTCTTGACTGTATATCTCTTAATTGTCAACATATACACGTGTGATTTAGTTTACGAAGATTTTTCAATACCGAGAACCTCGATCTGAGAGTAAAAAAGGCGTAAGGTTCACAATGGTGTAAAATTAAAATGGGATATACCGGGCTAAGATTCGAGTTACAGGAACAAGGGCCAAACCAACCACCCAAGAAAGGAATCGTCGAGCGAAAACACTTGACAACCTCCTAGAAGCAGCTTTTCTTGCCACCAGACCTTTCTCCATCAATTAGGAATCTAATTCCGTCACTAAACACATTCCTTAAATTGTAGCCATTTGTTGAGTGTTTTTTTTTTGTGTCTAATACGCATATATATCACCATTTCCCTTTATTTACTTGACTGTATATCTCTTAAACGTCAACATATACACGTGTGATTTAGTTTACGAAGATTTTTCAATGCCGAGAACCTCGATCAGAGAGTAAAAAAGGCGTAAGGTTCACAATGGTGTAAAATTAAAATGGGATATACCGGGCTAGGATTCGAGTTATAGGAACAAGGGCCAAACCAACCACCCAAGAATGGAATCGTCGAGCGAAAACACTTGACATCCTCCTAGAAGCAACTTTTCTTGCCACCAGACCTTTCTCCATCAATTAGAAATCTGATGTCGTCACTAAACACATTCCTTAAATTGTAGCCATTTGTTGACTGTTTTTTTTGGTGTCCAATCCGCATATATATCACCATTACCCTTGATTTTTTTGACTGTATATCTCTTTAATGTCAACATATACACGTGTGATTTAGTTTATGAAGATTTTTCAACGCCGAGAACCTTGATTAGAGAGTAAAAAAGGCATAAGGTTCACAATGGTGTAAAATTAAAATGGGATATACCGGGATAGGATTCGAGTTACAGGAACAAGGGCCAAACCAACCACACAAGAATGGAATCGTCGAGCGAGAACACTTGACAACCTCCTAGAAGCAGCTTTTCTTGCCCCTAGACCTTTCTCCGTCAATTAGGAATCTGATGCCGTCACTAAACACATTCCTTAAATTGTAGCCATTTGTTAAGTGTTTTTTTTGGTGTCTAATCTGCATATATATCACCATTGCCCTTGATTTTCTTGACAGTAAATCTCTTAAATGTCAACATATACACGTGTGATTTAGTTTACGAAGATTTTTTCAATGCTGAGAACCTCGATCAGAGAGTAAAAAAGGCGTAAGGTTCACAATGGTGTAAAATTAAAATGGGATATACCGGGCTAGGATTCGAGTTACAGGAACAAGGGCCAAACCAACCACCCAAGAATGGAATCGTCGAGCGAAAACACTTGACAACCTCCTAGAAGCAGCTTTTCTTGCCACCAGACCTTTCTCCATCAATTAGGAATCTGATGCCGTCACTAAACACATTCCTTAAATTATAGCCATTTTTTGAGTGTTTTTTTTTGTGTATAATCTGCGTATATATCACCATTGCCCTTGATTTTCTTGACTGTATATCTCTTAAATGTCAACATATACACATGTGATTTAGTTTACGAAGATTTTTCAATGCCGAGAACCTCGATCAGAGAGTAAAAAAGGCGTAAGGTTCACAATGGTGTAAAATTAAAATGTGATATACCGGGCTAGGATTCGAGTTACAGGAAAAAGGACCAAACCAACCACCCAAGAATGGAATCGTCGAGCGAAAACACTTGACAACCTCCTAAAAGTAGCTTTTCTTGCCACCAGACCTTTCTCCATCAATTAGGAAACTGAGGCCGTCACTAAACACATTCCTTAAATTGTAGCCATTTGTTGAGTGTTTTTTTTGTGTCTAATCCGCATATATATCACCATTTCCCTTGATTTTCTTGACTGTATATCTCTTAAATGTCAACATATACACGTGTGATTTAGTTTACGAATATTTTTCAATGCCGAGAACCTCGATCAAAGAGTAAAAAAGGCGTAAGGTTCACAATGGTGTAAAATTAAAATGGGATATACCGGGCTAGGATTCGAGTTAGAGGAACAAGGGCCAATCCAACCACCCAAGAATGGAATCGTCGAGCGAAAACACTTGACAACCTCCTAGAAGCAGCTTTTCTTGCACTAGACCTTTCTCCAACAATTAGAAATCTGATGCCGTCACTAAACACATTCCTTAAATTTTAGCCATTTGTTGAGTGTTTTTTTTGGTGTCCAATCCGCATATATATCACCATTACCCTTGATTTTCTTGACTGTATATCTCTTAAATGTCAACATATACACGTGTGATTTAGTTTACGAAGATTTTTCAATGCCGAGAACCTCGATCAGAGAGTAAAAAAGGCGTAAGGTTCACAATGGTGTAAAATTAAAATGGGATATACCGGGCTAGGATTCGAGTTAGAGGAACAAGGGCCAAACCAAGCACCCAAGAATGGAATCGTCGAGCGAAAACACTTGACAACCTCCTAGAAGCAGCTTTTCTTGCCACTAGACCTTTCTCCATCAATTAGAAATCTGATGCCGTCACTAAACACATTCCTTAAATTATAGCCATTTGTTGAGTGTTCTTTTTTTGGTGTCTAATCCGCATATATATCACCATTGCCCTTTATTTTCTTGACTGTATATCTCTTAATTGTCAACATATACACGTGTGATTTAGTTTACGAAGATTTTTCAATACCGAGAACCTCGATCTGAGAGTAAAAAAGGCGTAAGGTTCACAATGGTGTAAAATTAAAATGGGATATACCGGGCTAAGATTCGAGTTACAGGAACAAGGGCCAAACCAACCACCCAAGAAAGGAATCGTCGAGCGAAAACACTTGACAACCTCCTAGAAGCAGCTTTTCTTGCCACCAGACCTTTCTCCATCAATTAGGAATCTAATTCCGTCACTAAACACATTCCTTAAATTGTAGCCATTTGTTGAGTGTTTTTTTTTGTGTCTAATACGCATATATATCACCATTTCCCTTTATTTACTTGACTGTATATCTCTTAAACGTCAACATATACACGTGTGATTTAGTTTACGAAGATTTTTCAATGCCGAGAACCTCGATCAGAGAGTAAAAAAGGCGTAAGGTTCACAATGGTGTAAAATTAAAATGGGATATACCGGGCTAGGATTCGAGTTATAGGAACAAGGGCCAAACCAACCACCCAAGAATGGAATCGTCGAGCGAAAACACTTGACATCATCCTAGAAGCAACTTTTCTTGCCACCAGACCTTTCTCCATCAATTAGAAATCTGATGTCGTCACTAAACACATTCCTTAAATTGTAGCCATTTGTTGACTGTTTTTTTTGGTGTCCAATCCGCATATATATCACCATTACCCTTGATTTTTTTGACTGTATATCTCTTTAATGTCAACATATACACGTGTGATTTAGTTTATGAAGATTTTTCAACGCCGAGAACCTTGATCAGAGAGTAAAAAAGGCATAAGGTTCACAATGGTGTAAAATTAAAATGGGATTATACCGGGATAGGATTCGAGTTACAGGAACAAGGGCCAAACCAACCACACAAGAATGGAATCGTCGAGCGAGAACACTTGACAACCTCCTAGAAGCAGCTTTTCTTGCCCCTAGACCTTTCTCCGTCAATTAGGAATCTGATGCCGTCACTAAACACATTCCTTAAATTGTAGCCATTTGTTAAGTGTTTTTTTTTGGTGTCTAATCTGCATATATATCACCATTGCCCTTGATTTTCTTGACAGTAAATCTCTTAAATGTCAACATATACACGTGTGATTTAGTTTACGAAGATTTTTCAATGCTGAGAACCTCGATCAGAGAGTAAAAAAGGCGTAAGGTTCACAATGGTGTAAAATTAAAATGGGATATACCGGGCTAGGATTCGAGTTACAGGAACAAGGGCCAAACCAACCACCCAAGAATGGAATCGTCGAGCGAAAACACTTGACAACCTCCTAGAAGCAGCTTTTCTTGCCACTAGACCTTTCTCCATCAATTAGAAATCTGATGCCGTCACTAAACACATTCCTTAAATTATAGCCATTTGTTGAGTGTTCTTTTTTTGGTGTCTAATCCGCATATATATCACCATTGCCCTTTATTTTCTTGACTGTATATCTCTTAATTGTCAACATATACACGTGTGATTTAGTTTACGAAGATTTTTCAATACCGAGAACCTCGATCTGAGAGTAAAAAAGGCGTAAGGTTCACAATGGTGTAAAATTAAAATGGGATATACCGGGCTAAGATTCGAGTTACAGGAACAAGGGCCAAACCAACCACCCAAGAAAGGAATCGTCGAGCGAAAACACTTGACAACCTCCTAGAAGCAGCTTTTCTTGCCACCAGACCTTTCTCCATCAATTAGGAATCTAATTCCGTCACTAAACACATTCCTTAAATTGTAGCCATTTGTTGAGTGTTTTTTTTTTGTGTCTAATACGCATATATATCACCATTTCCCTTTATTTACTTGACTGTATATCTCTTAAATGTCAACATATACACGTGTGATTTAGTTTACGAAGATTTTTCAATGCCGAGAACCTCGATCAGAGAGTAAAAAAGGCGTAAGGTTCACAATGGTGTAAAATAAAAATGGGATATACCGGGCTAGGATTCGAGTTATAGGAACAAGGGCCAAACCAACCACCCAAGAATGGAATCGTCGAGCGAAAACACTTGACATCCTCCTAGAAGCAACTTTTCTTGCCACCAGACCTTTCTCCATCAATTAGAAATCTGATGTCGTCACTAAACACATTCCTTAAATTGTAGCCATTTGTTGACTGTTTTTTTTGGTGTCCAATCCGCATATATATCACCATTACCCTTGATTTTTTTGACTGTATATCTCTTTAATGTCAACATATACACGTGTGATTTAGTTTATGAAGATTTTTCAACGCCGAGAACCTTGATCAGAGAGTAAAAAAGGCATAAGGTTCACAATGGTGTAAAATTAAAATGGGATATACCGGGATAGGATTCGAGTTACAGGAACAAGGGCCAAACCAACCACACAAGAATGGAATCGTCGAGCGAGAACACTTGACAACCTCCTAGAAGCAGCTTTTCTTGCCCCTAGACCTTTCTCCGTCAATTAGGAATCTGATGCCGTCACTAAACACATTCCTTAAATTGTAGCCATTTGTTAAGTGTTTTTTTTGGTGTCTAATCTGCATATATATCACCATTGCCCTTGATTTTCTTGACAGTAAATCTCTTAAATGTCAACATATACACGTGTGATTTAGTTTACGAAGATTTTTCAATGCTGAGAACCTCGATCAGAGAGTAAAAAAGGCGTAAGGTTCACAATGGTGTAAAATTAAAATGGGATATACCGGGCTAGGATTCGAGTTACAGGAACAAGGGCCAAACCAACCACCCAAGAATGGAATCGTCGAGCGAAAACACTTGACAACCTCCTAGAAGCAGCTTTTCTTGCCACCAGACCTTTCTCCATCAATTAGGAATCTGATGCCGTCACTAAACACATTCCTTAAATTATAGCCATTTTTTGAGTGTTTTTTTTTGTGTATAATCTGCGTATATATCACCATTGCCCTTGATTTTTCTTGACTGTATATCTCTTAAATGTCAACATATACACATGTGATTTAGTTTACGAAGATTTTTCAATGCCGAGAACCTCGATCAGAGAGTAAAAAAGGCGTAAGGTTCACAATGGTGTAAAATTAAAATGTGATATACCGGGCTAGGATTCGAGTTACAGGAACAAGGACCAAACCAACCACCCAAGAATGGAATCGTCGAGCGAAAACACTTGACAACCTCCTAAAAGTAGCTTTTCTTGCCACCAGACCTTTCTCCATCAATTAGGAAACTGAGGCCGTCACTAAACACATTCCTTAAATTGTAGCCATTTGTTGAGTGTTTTTTTTGTGTCTAATCCGCATATATATCACCATTTCCCTTGATTTTCTTGACTGTATATCTCTTAAATGTCAACATATACACGTGTGATTTAGTTTACGAATATTTTTCAATGCCGAGAACCTCGATCAAAGAGTAAAAAAGGCGTAAGGTTCACAATGGTGTAAAATTAAAATGGGATATACCGGGCTAGGATTCGAGTTAGAGGAACAAGGGCCAATCCAACCACCCAAGAATGGAATCGTCGAGCGAAAACACTTGACAACCTCCTAGAAGCAGCTTTTCTTGCACTAGACCTTTCTCCAACAATTAGAAATCTGATGCCGTCACTAAACACATTCCTTAAATTTTAGCCATTTGTTGAGTGTTTTTTTTGGTGTCCAATCCGCATATATATCACCATTACCCTTGATTTTCTTGACTGTATATCTCTTAAATGTCAACATATTCACGTGTGATTTAGTTTACGAAGATTTTTCAATGCTGAGAACCTCGATCAGAGAGTAAAAAAGGCGTAAGGTTCACAATGGTGTAAAATTAAAATGGGATATACCGGGCTAGGATTCGAGTTAGAGGAACAAGGGCCAAACCAAGCACCCAAGAATGGAATCGTCGAGCGAAAACACTTGACAACCTCCTAGAAGCAGCTTTTCTTGCCACTAGACCTTTCTCCATCAATTAGAAATCTGATGCCGTCACTTAACACATTCCTTAAATTATAGCCATTTGTTGAGTGTTCTTTTTTTGGTGTCTAATCCGCATATATATCACCATTGCCCTTTATTTTCTTGACTGTATATCTCTTAATTGTCAACATATACACGTGTGATTTAGTTTACGAAGATTTTTCAATACCGAGAACCTCGATCTGAGAGTAAAAAAGGCGTAAGGTTCACAATGGTGTAAAATTAAAATGGGATATACCGGGCTAAGATTCGAGTTACAGGAACAAGGGCCAAACCAACCACCCAAGAAAGGAATCGTCGAGCGAAAACACTTGACAACCTCCTAGAAGCAGCTTTTCTTGCCACCAGACCTTCCTCCATCAATTAGGAATCTAATTCCGTCACTAAACACATTCCTTAAATTGTAGCCATTTGTTCAGTGTTTTTTTTTTTTGTGTCTAATACGCATATATATCACCATTTCCCTTTATTTACTTGACTGTATATCTCTTAAACGTCAACATATACACGTGTGATTTAGTTTACGAAGATTTTTCAATGCCGAGAACCTCGATCAGAGAGTAAAAAAGGCGTAAGGTTCACAATGGTGTAAAATTAAAATGGGATATACCGGGCTAGGATTCGAGTTATAGGAACAAGGGCCAAACCAACCACCCAAGAATGGAATCGTCGAGCGAAAACACTTGACATCCTCCTAGAAGCAACTTTTCTTGCCACCAGACCTTTCTCCATCAATTAGAAATCTGATGTCGTCACTAAACACATTCCTTAAATTGTAGCCATTTGTTGACTGTTTTTTTTGGTGTCCAATCCGCATATATATCACCATTACCCTTGATTTTTTTGACTGTATATCTCTTTAATGTCAACATATACACGTGTGATTTAGTTTATGAAGATTTTTCAACGCCGAGAACCTTGATCAGAGAGTAAAAAAGGCATAAGGTTCACAATGGTGTAAAATTAAAATGGGATATACCGGGATAGGATTCGAGTTACAGGAACAAGGGCCAAACCAACCACACAAGAATGGAATCGTCGAGCGAGAACACTTGACAACCTCCTAGAAGCAGCTTTTCTTGCCCCTAGACCTTTCTCCGTCAATTAGGAATCTGATGCCGTCACTAAACACATTCCTTAAATTGTAGCCATTTGTTAAGTGTTTTTTTTTTGGTGTCTAATCTGCATATATATCACCATTGCCCTTGATTTTCTTGACAGTAAATCTCTTAAATGTCAACATATACACGTGTGATTTAGTTTACGAAGATTTTTCAATGCTGAGAACCTCGATCAGAGAGTAAAAAAGGCGTAAGGTTCACAATGGTGTAAAATTAAAATGGGATATACCGGGCTAGGATTCGAGTTACAGGAACAAGGGCCAAACCAACCACCCAAGAATGGGATCGTCGAGCGAAAACACTTGACAACCTCCTAGAAGCAGCTTTTCTTGCCACCAGACCTTTCTCCATCAATTAGGAATCTGATGCCGTCACTAAACACATTCCTTAAATTATAGCCATTTTTTGAGTGTTTTTTTTTTGTGTATAATCTGCGTATATATCACCATTGCCCTTAATTTTCTTGACTGTATATCTCTTAAATGTCAACATATACACATGTGATTTAGTTTACGAAGATTTTTCAATGCCGAGAACCTCGATCAGAGAGTAAAAAAGGCGTAAGGTTCACAATGGTGTAAAATTAAAATGTGATATACCGGGCTAGGATTCGAGTTACAGGAACAAGGACCAAACCAACCACCCAAGAATGGAATCGTCGAGCGAAAACACTTGACAACCTCCTAAAAGTAGCTTTTCTTGCCACCAGACCTTTCTCCATCAATTAGGAAACTGAGGCCGTCACTAAACACATTCCTTAAATTGTAGCCATTTGTTGAGTGTTTTTTTTGTGTCTAATCCGCATATATATCACCATTTCCCTTGATTTTCTTGACTGTATATCTCTTAAATGTCAACATATACACGTGTGATTTAGTTTACGAATATTTTTCAATGCCGAGAACCTCGATCAAAGAGTAAAAAAGGCGTAAGGTTCACAATGGTGTAAAATTAAAAGGGGATATACCGGGCTAGGATTCGAGTTACAGGAACAAGGGCCAAACCAACCACCCAAGAATGGAATCGTCAAGCAAAAACACTTGACAACCTCCTAGAAGCAGCTTTTCTTGCCACAAGACCTTTCTCCATCAATTATGAATCTAATGCCGTCACTATACACATTCCTTAAATTGTAGCCATTTGTTGAGTGTTTTTTTTGGTGTCCAATCCGCATATATATCACCATTACCCTTGATTTTCTTGACTGTATAACTCTTAAATGTCAACATATACACGTGTGATTTAGTTTACGAAAATTTTTCCATGCCGAGAACCTCGATCAGAGAGTAAAAAAGGCGTAAGCTTCACAATGGTGTAAAATTAAAATGGGATATACCGGGCTAGTATTCGAGTTATATGAACAAGGGCCAAACCAACCAACCAAGAATGGAATCGTCGAGCGAAAACACTTGATAACCTCCTAGAAGCAACTTTTCTTGCCACCAGACCTTTCTCTATCAATAAGAAATCTGATGCCGTCACTAAACACATTCCTTAAATTGTAGCCATTTGTTGAGTGTTTTTTTTTGGTGGCCAATCCGCATATATATCACCATTACCCTTGATTTTCTTGACTGTATATCTCTTAAATGTCAACATATACACGTGTGATTTAGTTTACGAAGATTTTCAATGCCGAGAACCTTGATCAGAGAGTAAAAAAGGCGTAAGGTTCACAATGGTGTAAAATTAAAATGGTATATACCGGGATAGGATTCGAGTTACAGGAACAAGGGCAAAACCAACCACCCAAGAATGGAGTCGTCGAGCGAAAACACTAGACAACCTCCTAGAAGAAGCTTTTCTTGCCACCAGAACTTTCTCCATCAATTAGGAATATGATGCCGTCACTAAACACATTCCTTAAATTGTAGCCATTTGTTGAGTGTTTTTTTTTGTGCCTAATCCGCATATATATCACCATTGCCCTTTATTTTCATGACTGTATATCTCTTAAATGTCAACATATACACGTGTGATTTAGTTTACGAAGATTTTTCAATGCCGAGAACCTCGATCTGAGAGTAAAAAAGGTGTAAGGTTCACAATGGTGTAAAATTAAAATGGGATATACCGGGCTAGGATTCGAGTTACAGGAACAAGGGCCAAACCAACCACCCAAGAATGGAATCGTCAAGCAAAAACACTTGACAACCTCCTACAAGCAGCTTTTCTTGCCACCAGACCTTTCTCCATCAATTATGAATCTAATGCCGTCACTAAACACATTCCTTAAATTGTAGCCATTTGTTGAGTATTTTTTTTTGTGTCTAATCCGCATATATATCACCATTTCCCTTTATTTTCTTGACTGTATATCTCTTAAATGTCAACATATACACGTGTGATTTAGTTTACGAAGATTTTTCAATGCCGAGAACCTCGATCAGAGAGTAAAAAAGGTGTAAGGTTCACAATGATGTAAAATTAAAATGGGATATACCGAGCTAGGATTCGAGTTACAGGAACAAGGGCCTAACCAACCCCCCAAGAATGGAATCGTCGAGCGAAAACACCTGACAACCTTCTAGAACCAGCTTTTCTTGCCACCAGACCTTTCTCCATCAATTACGAATCTAATGCGGTCACTAAACACATTCCTTAAATTGTAGCCATTTGTTGAGTTTTTTTTTTTTATGTCTAATCCGCATATATATCACCATTTCCCTTTATTTTCTTGACTGTATATCTCTTAAATGTCAACATATATACGTGTGATTTAGTTTACGAAGATTTTTCAATGCCGAGAACCTCGATCAGAGAGTAAAAAATGTGTAAGGTTCACAATGGTGTAAATTTAAAATGGGATATACCTGGCTAGGATTCGAGTTACAGGAACAAGGGCCTAACCAACCACCCAAGAATGGAATCGTCGAGCAAAAACACTTGACAACCTCCTACAAGCAGTTTTTCTTGCCACCAGACCTTTCTCCATCAATTAGAAATCCGATGCCGTCACTAAACACTTTCCTTAAATTGTAGCCATTTGTTTAGTGTTTTTTTTGGTTCCTAATCCGCATATATATCACCATTGCCCTTTATTTTCTTGACTGTATATCTCTTAAATGTCAACATATACACGTGTGATTTAGTTTACGAAGATTTTTCAATGCCGAGAACCTCGATCTGAGAGTAAAAAAGCTGTGAGGTTCACAATGGTGTAAAATTAAAATGGGATATACCGGGCTAGGATTCGAGTTACAGGAACAAGGGCCAAACCAACCACCCAAGAATGGAATCGTCAAGCAAAAACACTTGACTACCTCCTAGAAGCAGCTTTTCTTGCCACCAGACCTTTCTCCATCAATTATTAATCTAATGCCGTCACTAAACACATTCCTTAAATTGTAGCCATTTGTTGAGTGTTTTTTTTTTGTGTCCAATCCGAATATATATCACCATTACCCTTGATTTTCTTGACTGTATATCTCTTAAATGTCAACATATACACGTGTGATTTAGTTTACGAAGATTTTTCAATGTCGAGAACCTCGATCAGAGAGTAAAAAAGGCGTAAGGTTCACAATGGTGTAAAATTAAAATGGGATATACCGGGCTAGTATTCGAGTTATAGGAACAAGGGCCAAACCAACCAACCAAGAAGGGAATCGTCGAGCGAAAACACTTGATAACCTCCTAGAAGCAACTTTTCTTGCCACCAGACCTTTCTAGATCAATAAGAAATCTGATGCCGTCACTAAACACATTCCTTAAATTGTAGCCATTTGTTGAGTGTTTTTTTTTTGGTGTCTAATCCGCATATATATCACTATTACCCTTGATTTTCTTGACTGTATATCTCTTAAATGTCAACATATACACGTATGATTTAGTTTACGAAGATTTTTAATGCCGAGAACCTTGATCAGAGAGTAAAAAAGGCGTAAGGTTCACAATGGTGTAAAATTAAAATGGTATATACCGGGATAGGATTCGAGTTACAGGAACAAGGGCAAAACCAACCACCCAAGAATGGAGTCGTCGAGCGAAAACACTAGACAACCTCCTAGAAGAAGCTTTTCTTGCCACCAGAACTTTCTTCATCGTTTAGGAATATGATGCCGTCACTAAACACATTCCTTAAATTGTAGCCATTTGTTGAGTGTTTTTTTTTGTGTCTAATCCGCATATATATCACCATTTCCCTTGATTTTCATGACTGTATATCTCTTAAATGTCAACATATACACGTGTGATTTAGTTTACGAAGATTTTTCAATGCCGAGAACCTCGATCTGAGAGTAAAAAAGGTGTAAGGTTCACAATGGTGTAAAATTAAAATGGGATATACCGGGCTAGGATTCGAGTTACAGGAACAAGGGCCAAACCAACCACCCAAGAATGGAATCGTCAAGCAAAAACACATGACAACCTCCTAGAAGCAGCTTTTCTTGCCACCAGACCTTTCTCCGTCAATTATGAATCTAATGCCGTCACTAAACTCATTCCTTAAATTGTAGCCATTTGTTGAGTGTTTTTTTTTGTGTCTAATCCGCATATATATCACCATTTCCCTTTATTTTCTTGACTGTATATCTCTTAAATGTCAACATATACACGTGTGATTTAGTTTACGAAGATTTTTCAATGCCGAGAACCTCGATCAGAGAGTAAAAAAGGTGTAAGGTTCACAATGGTGTAAAATTAAAATGGGATATACCGGGCTAGGATTCGAGTTACAGGAACAAGGGCCTAACCAACCCCCCAAGAATGGAATCGTCGAACGAAAACACTTGACAACCTTTTAGAAGCAGCTTTTCTTGCCACCAGACCTTTCTCCATCAATTACGAATCTAATGCGGTCACTAAACACATTCCTTAAATTGTAGCCATTTGTTGAGTTTTTTTTTATGTCTAATCCGCATATATATCACCATTTCCCTTTATTTTCTTGACTGTATATCTCTTAAATGTCAACATATATACGTGTGATTTAGTTTACGAAGATTTTTCAATGCCGAGAACCTCGATCAGAGAGTAAAAAAGGTGTAAGGTTCACAATGGTGTAAATTTAAAATGGGATATACCTGGCTAGGATTCGAGTTACAGGAACAAGGGCCTAACCAACCACCCAAGAATGGAATCGTCGAGCGAAAACACTTGACAACCTCCTAGAAGCAGCTTTTCTTGCCACCAGACTTTTCTCCATCAATTAGGAATCTGATGCCGTCACTAAACACATTCCTTAAATTGTAGCCATTTGTTGAGTGTTTTTTTTTGTGTCTAATTCGCGTATATATCACCATTGCTCTTGATTTTCTTGACTGTATATCTCTTAAATGTCAACATATACACGTGTGATTTAGTTTACGAAGATTTTTCAATGCCGAGAACCTCGATAAGAGAGTAAAAAAGGCGTCAGGTTCACAATGGTGTAAAATTAAAATGTGATATACCTGGCTAGGATTCGAGTTACAGGAACAAGGGCCAAACCAACCACCCAAGAATGGAATCATCGAGCGAAAACACTTGACAACCTCCTAGAAGCAGCTTTTCTTGCCACCAGACCTTTATCCATAAATTAGTAATCTGATGCCGTCACTAATCACATTCCCTAAAATGTAGCCATTTGTTGAGTGTTTTTTTTTTGGTGTCTAATCCGCATATATATAACCATTGCCCTTGATTTTCTTGACTGTATATCTCTTAAATGTCAACATACACACGTGTGATTTAGTTTACGAAGATTTTTCAATGCCGAGAACCTCGATGAGAGAGTAAAAAAGGCGTAAGGTTCACAATGGAGTAAAATTAATATGGGATATACCGGGCTAGGATTTGAGTTACAGGAACAAGGGCCAAACCAGCCAACCAAGAATGGAATCGTCGAGCGAAAACACTTGATAACCTCCTAGAAGCAACTTTTCTTGCCACCAGACCTTTCTCTATCAATAAGAAATCTGATGCCGTCACTAAACATATTCCTTAAATTGTAGCCATTTGTTGAGTGTTTTTTTTTTGTGTCCAATCCGCATATATATCACCATTACCCTTGATTTTCTTGACTGTATATCTCTTAAATGTCAACATATACACGTGTGATTTAGTTTACGAAGATTTTCAATGCCGAGAACCTTGATCAGAGAGTAAAAAATGCGTAAGGTTCACAACGGTGTAAAATTAAAATGGTATATACCGGGATAGGATTCGAGTTACAGGAACAAGGGCAAAACCAACCACCCAAGAATGGAATCGTCGAGCGAAAACACTAGACAACCTCCTAGAAGAAGCTTTTCTTGCCACCAGAACTTTCTCCATCAATTAGGAATATGATGCCGTCACTAAACACATTCCTTAAATTGTAGCCATTTGTTGAGTGTTTTTTTTTTGTGTCTAATCCGCATATATATCACCATTGCCCTTTTTTTTTGTTGACTGTATATCTCTTAAATGTCAACATATACACGTGTGATTCAGTTTACAAAGATTTTTCAATGCTGAGAACCTCGATCATAGAGTAAAAAAGGCATAAGATTCACAATGGTGTAAAATTAAAATGGGATATACCGGGCTAGGATTCGAGTTAGAGGAACAAGGGCCAAACCAACCACCCAAGAATGGAATCATCGAGCGAAAACACTTGACAACCTCCTAGAAGCAGCTTTTCTTGCCACCAGACCTTTCTCCATCAATTAGAAATCTGATGCCGTCACTAAAGACATTACTTAAATTGTAGCCATTTGTTGAGTGTTTTTTTTGGTGTCTAATCCGCATATATACCACCATTGCCCTTGTTTTTCTTGACTGTATATCTCTTAAATGTCAACATATACACGTGTGATTTAGTTTACGAAGATTTTTCAATGCTGAGAACCTCGATCATAGAGTAAAAAAGGAATAACATTCACAATGGTGTAAAATTAAAATAGGATATACCGGGCTAGGATTCGAGTTAGAGGAACAAGGGCCAAACCAACCACCCAAGAATGGAATCGTTGAGCGAAAACACTTGACAACCTCCTAGAAGCAGCTTTTCTTGCCACCAGAACTTTCTCCATCAATTAGGAATATGATGTCGTCACTAAACACATTCCTTAAATTGTAGCCATTTATTGAGTGTTTTTTTTTTTGGTGTCTTATCCGCATATATATCACCATTTCCCTTTATTTTCTTGACTGTATATCTTTTAAATGTAAACATATACACGTGTGATTTAGTTTATGAAGATTTTTCAATGCCGAGAACCTCGATCAGGGAGTAAAAAAGGTGTAAGGTTCACAATGGTGTAAAATTAAAATGGGATATACTTGGCTAGGATTCGAGTTACAGGAACAAGGGCCAAACCAACCACCCAAGAATGGAGTCTTCGAGTGAAAACACTTGACAACCTCTGATGTGTGCTAAACAGACTATTAAAAACAAACTATTTTAGACTCGCTATTCTAGACACTATAGAGCTTTAATTCTAGACTCGACCTAAAACCACACCATCGGCAAGTGTGCCGATCAATGTAGTGTAACCTAGGAAGTCCGGATATCGAACCACAGGACTCTATGTATCACGTAAACTAGACTCTGACTAGACACTGACAGACACGACTTAACTTGTTTAATTGTTTTGAGGGGGGGTTACTGAAAATCTAGGAAATCTATATTAAACTACTAAGTAGACTAAAACTAGACTAAAGACAAACGAAGACTGAGGACTTTCCTTATATGAGAACGGGACCAACTAGACAAGAATCCTGGATCATTTTTAAGAGATTACCGATTAAGTTAAATGCACGAGTTATGGAACCGGGATCTTAAAATACTAAACCTATTAAGAACCAACGAGGCCCCTCGACCCTTCTCAAGGAGAAACCTGTGGAACTACCTAGGCCGTTAATCCTACCGGTTATTAGACGCCTTCCCAGTTGTCTAATTATTGTGTAAGTACCCTAATATTGACCTATTCTTTCCCAATCCTAGATCCAGGGTAGTTTGAAGTAATAAATTTGACTTGATAGACTAATAAGACCGACAGGTAAACCAAAACATAACCTTTCCCAAGGCCTATCTAAAGCAATTCGCCGGGTAAGACCTACCAATAGCCCATCACTTACCAGGTATTAGGACTAGTAGAACACTAAGACTTAGCAAATTATTACCAATTACTTCTAGGAGTTATTGGCCAATTCTCCCTAAAGAGTGAAGGTTTTCTAACATGATATAGACACTCACCGAAACCCTAAACCCTAATATGACTCTACGTTGTGATATAGACCGTCACTAAGAATCATATGAAGCAAATAATAACAATAAACCAATTCAAAGTATGCATACACATCAAACCATTAAATTAAACCTCTTACTAAACACAATCACCCATAACAATCATGCAAATAACAAAAACGGTAAAATCTTTATATTAATCCATTCATCAAGTCTAGGTGGTTTATGAAATTAGTCAAGCATCTCAGTGAATGAAAAAAAAACAAAGATGTCTAAAACAGAATTCATTGTAACAAAGTTCCAAGATAGTAATCGACAAAACAAGGGATTAGAAAACCCGATAGATTCTTCGATTCTTCGCCTTCGACTCGTACCAATGATTCCCGTGCCTTGAAATCTCCGATTGTTCGCCAAGAATGCTCCAAGATTGCTCCCCGAACTCACAAAATCGTAAATAGGGTTTTAAAATAAGTTTCTTCCCCCTTAATCTTCAAACCCTAGCTGCTAATTAACAAAATCTACGAAATAGGGGCTAGGTGTGACACCTAGGGGGCTTGGCGTGCGTCCAAGGGCTTAGCGTGACACCTAGGGGTCTTGGCGTCACGCGGCGCCTCCAAAAGGGCTAGGTGGGGCGTCTAGGGGGCTTGGCGTCACGCCTAGCCTCCCAAATCTGATTATTTTAATTTTTCCTTGATTTCCAGCTTTCCGACTCGCGTACGAATCCCGTTTTTCTTCCAAACTGCTCGTTTTGACTCGTTTTTCATCACTTTAAGCTACGGGACCGGAAATCAAAGCTTAACGTCAGCAGTATCACAATTCTAACCTAAAACATACTTGAAACGACTGAAAACTGACCAAAATATACACTATAAACATATGTACTTTACAGTACATCAAACATCCCCACACTTACTCTTTTTTCGTCCTCGAAAAAGAACTATGCAACGGAATCAGAAACAAATAATCACTCGGGTAAAAAACATAGGTATAATTAATTAAAACCAAGACCTGCGTTAGCCGCGATTGCGAATATACTTGTCCCCTTAAACCCGAATCCAATCCTAAGCCCTTATCATGTGAATTTAATTTAAGTGCGGTCAGTCTACCTAGGGTCTCACACTAGAATCTACAGTCCACCTACTCCCACATCAAGCTTATAGGACTAAAAGAATGATCACTGGACCAATTCCTAACCATCTTATATCAAAACCAAGAGAGTTTACAATCAACATTTTTTCTTTTTCCATTTTTTTTCTATTTTTGCTTTGCTTTTTTTTTCTTTTTCTCGTGAGTCTAGACGATGCTTTCCCTAACCAAGAGGTATTCCGGCTGTAGAGTCGCTATCCCCAACCACAGATTACTTAGGTTTCGGTACTTTTAATCGGCAATTCGATTTCACACATCCCAAAGGCATTCCGGCTGTAGAGTCGCTATCCCCAACTCGGATTACATAGACCTGTGTTACTTTAATTTAGTTTCTAGCTCACTTTTTATTCTTTTTTTTTCCGCAAGATCACAAACTCTAACGATTTTAACTTATAACGGTGCCCCTTATACTATTATTGGCAGTTTTAGTTTCCCATATTTCCCAGGCGAGAACCCACTAGCAGACCAACAATTAAGGTATATTAACTCAAAGGGACTTAAAACCAAACCCAGGCCTATCCACATATCCCAAACTAGGCGCAAGCTCGATTTATTTAATCTCATATTATTATTATTTGAACCCAAGCAAAAATTCATCTTTTCTATCATTTTCCGTTTTAATTTGCAAACTTCTTTTTTATTCGAAAGACATTTTCTGATTTTTTCAATTTTTTTTAGATTTTTCAAATTTTTTTTTTTTTTTTTTTCATATTTATGACTCAAATATTTACAAGTATCCCATCCCCACACTTAGAGATTGCATTGTCCCTAATGCAAAGACGGAGACTAACAAAAAATACGAAAGAAATAAAAAACAAAGAGAGTTGGAAAAGACTTAGCTGGTTAGGACAAAAGTCAGTGCCAGCTGTACGAGTCTTGAATCCAACGAACGATCGTATAGCATTTCATTCGCGATCGTTGCCTAGTCTGCTTGGGTTTATCAATATGGCAGTTCCGAAATCACCCGAATGGAGATTGAGTACGGTTGGTACAATCCAAACCTGCACAAACACAGCAAAACAAAACCAAACGCAGTACCGAAAAAAAACGACTCAAAAACCACTAATTTAGACGCATGATACAAAATAAAGGACTCAAAATACAAACTAAAGGTCAAAAACAAGCTCGAGCCGGTTCAAGGGGGTCTCGCGTGACGCGAAGGGTCCAGGGGAGGGCCTAGCGTGACGCGGCGCTACCCAAAACAATGTAATTTGACCCTTTACCCTAGACGTGACGCGAAGGCCCTAGGCGTCACGCCTAGGGTCGATTTTCACAGAATGTCACGAGAAAAATGTCCTTTCATACCTTAGAATTTTTTTTTCAAATCTTTCCAAACTATCCAACAACCAACCAAAAGTTTTCTAAGAATAAAACTTACCTGGAAACGTATTTTTCATCGCGATTTCCTGCAACTCTTTGGTGATGCACTCCTGCAAACAACTCAAACCACAAACAAAGACCCGAAAAACTAACAGAAACGACCTTAGCTACCATAAATTACGAAAAATAAACGAAGTTACAAACGGTACAAACTCTACAAACAAGTAACAACTTCTCACATACTTATGGAGGATCATGGAGATGCAGCTCACCTCCAAACACACAGTCACGGGCTGTAGCACCACTATATTTATCTCCCAAATCGCCCCAAACAATCTTATCTCTCTCACAACCTCTCAACTCCTCACCTGGCGGTTTGAATTTATACTCTCCATATCGAAATCTATCCCCACACTGAGGTTTGCTCAATGTCTCTATCCTTTATTCTAGACACGCCACTCTCTCCTCTAATTCCTCTAATCTCCTATCCGGTGGGTCCCCACTCTTGAGTCCTATTACTTTCTCTAGACTCAGATCACTCATCACCTTCTCCTCATCTCTCTCGTCCTTCTCACACTCCCCTACTAATGATACCGCCTCCACTTTATCACTTGACCCTCTCGAATTCATAACCTTAAAAACTACCGATTCCTCGCCTGCTCTAAGTGTGATGGTGCCTAGAAAGACATCTATGAGAGCTTTAGCGGTGTTTAAGAATGGGCGTCCTAGAATTAACGGTATGTTTTCATCGGCTTCCATGTCTAGAATGACGAAATCGGCCGGAAAGACGAACTTGTCAACCTTAACAAGCAAATTCTCAACTATGCCCCTCGGGTGTTTCACGGACCTTTCAGCTAAGGACAATGTCATTCGAGTAGGTGAAAGCTCGCCTAAGTCTAGCTTCTCGTAGAGCGAAAAGGGCATCAAATTGATGCTAGCACCTAGGTCGGCTAAGGCTCTAGTGTTTGTATTACTACCGAATAGACAAGGAATAGTGAACACACCGGGATCGGTAAGCTTTTCAGGAAGCTTATTTGAGACAATGGCTGAACACCCTCCATGCAATGGGACATTCGACAACTCCCCTAACTTCTCCTTATTCCTAAGAAGGTCCTTCAAGAATTTCACATATTTTGGCATGGACTGGAGTGCCTCGATAAAAGGAAGATTAATCTTCAATTGCTTGAAGATATCTAAGAACTGCCCGTATTCCCTTGAGTATTTTTGGTTCTTAAGGCGTGAGGGAAACGGAACATACGCATGATTCACATAGGGTGAAGGTCTAACATCTATGGGGGTTCTTTCAACTTTCTTCTCACTTTGAGACTCACCGGGTTGTGCGGTACTTGCTGGGACTAGCCTCTTTTGCACTTTGCCGGGAGCCTCCATCTCAATTACTTCATCTATAATATCTCCATCCTCATCAACCTCTCTCTCTTCAACACTAGGGTTCCCCACTGTTCTGCCACTACGAGTTGTAATGGCCTTTACATGAGCATTCGGGTTTGGTAGGGTGTTAACCGCGAACTGACCGGGTAACCTCTCTTCTAACTTTCTAGACATATCACCTACAACCCTTTGAAGGTCTTGGAAAGCAGCTTGGTGGTTTTTCAGCATAAGGTCATGTTCGCTAAGTTTTTTTGGGTGTTTTGGTCCCTAACAACTAGCTGGCTCATCATAGACTCCATTCTTTCTATGTTACCCCCTAAATCAAAACTTGGACCTTGACCTGTTTGAACCTGACTACTTGACCCCCCATCCTTGACCTGCCCATTTAAACCCCCACCAAAGAGTGAACCTAGACCCCTATTTGGATTTTGAGCTATTTGAAAACCAGGGGGTCCATTTGAGCGGAAATTGTTATTATTATTAAAGTTATTATTATTACTTCGCCAACCTGAACCAACATTATTATTACCAAACCCACTAGATTGACCTCTACCGAAACCTCCTCCTACGAAATCAACTTGCTCCTCACCAACTAGCAATGGACACGCACTCGTATCGTGACCCCCTCGGCAAAACTCACACTTATCAACCTTAGCTCTAATCTCCTTAAGCTCTCGAGTTATGTTTTCCAACACAGCGGCCAAACTAGGGTCCATGGTGACATAGTTCACCCCACGGGCGGGTGCACTAGTGGTGGTATTTGAATTACCACTTTGACACCGCTGATCAGCTCGCGATTGAGATTGAGACTGGGCAAATGCCTCAAAACGCTCTAAACACTCAGCAACAGTAAGAATACCCATCATATGCCCCCCCGCATTAGTGTCAAACCTATCACGAGTCTCTTGGGTGAGACCGTTATAAAATTTCTCACATAAAGCCCAATCAGAAAGACCATGCTGGGAGCAACGAGCACAAAGGTTTTGGAAACGCTCCCAAGCAAGGTAGTAAGGCTCGTCGGGCTCCATGCGAAAGGAATGGATTTGGTCTCTAAGACGTGAGGCTTTTGCGGGCGGGAAATACTTATTCAAAAAGGCTTGACGAAGCCCCGCCCAAGTGGTAAAGGTACCGGTTGGTTGAGAGTCCAACCAAGTAGCCGCACGGCCGGCTAATGAGAATGGGAAAAGCTGTAGGTAGGTGGCATCGTTGGGTGCACCGTGAAGGTTAAAGGTAGCTAGGATGCGGGAGAAACGGTTAATGTGGGCCGGGGCGTCCTCATCGTCTCGGCCATGGAATTAGATGGTGTTGGTGATAGCCTGCAAGGCATAAGATGGAATCTGCCATGAATTCTCACTAACGATGGGTGGAACGGTGATGGGTGAAGCAAGGCCGGTGAAATCCTGAGTGGCTTGCTGATGGACAGTTTGCCTAGGGTTTGCCATTGGTTCTAAGTTTTCTGGATTACTAGAGGTACTAGAAGTAGGGCTATCGGGTGGGGAAACCTTAGGTGAGGTTTTAGGTGAATGGTTTGGCGAAGGTGGTGGTGTAGGAAGTGTGGTGGGTAACGGGGTGGAATCGAAATTGGGGAAACGAGAAGAGGATGTAGAAGTAACCTGTGGGCCTTCGCCCAATTGAGATGATGACTGCTTGGCTAGTGGTGGTGGTCCGTGCGAGCGCAGATGTGGCATCCACTACGAGCAAAAACCTAAACACATGAAAAGCAAACAATAGTTACTACGACTCAAGATAAAAAGAAAAGACACAAAACGAAGTAAACACGTAGCACGTATTTGTCAAGTAAATCTATCAAAGCTAATGAACGCAATTACCAAGAGTCCCCGGCAACGGCGCCAAAAACTTGATGTGTGCTAAACAGACTATTAAAAACAAACTAAATTAGACTCGCTATTCTAGACACTATAAAGCTTTAATTCTAGACTCGACCTAAAACCACACAATCGGCAAGTGTACCGATCAATGTAGTATAACCTAGGAAGTCCGGATATCGAACCACAGGACTCTATGTATCACGTAAACTAGACTCTGACTAGACACTGACAGACACGACTTAACTTGTTTAATTGTTTTGAGGGGGGGTTACTGAAAATCTAGGAAATCTATATTAAACTACTAAGTAGACTAAAACTAGACTAAAGACGAACGAAGACTGAGGACTTTCCTTATATGAGAACGGGACCAACTAGATAAGAATCCTGGATCATTTTTAAGAGATTACCGATTAAGTTAAATGCACGAGTTATGGAACCGGGATCTTAAAATACTAAACCTATTAAGAACCAACGAGGCCCCTCGACCCTTCTCAAGGAGAAACCTGTGGAACTACCTAGGCCGTTAATCCTACCGGTTATTAGACGCCTTCCCAGTTGTCTAATTATTGTGTAAGTACCCTAATATTGACCTATTCTTTCCCAATCCTAGATCTAGGGTAGTTTGAAGTAATAAATTTGACTTGATAGACTAATAAGACCGACAGGTAAACCAAAACATAACCTTTCCCAAGGCCTATCTAAAGCAATTCGCCGGGTAAGACCTACCAATAGCCCCTCACTTCCCAGGTATTAGGACTAGTAGAACACTAAGACTTAGCAAATTATTACCAATTACTTCTAGGGGTTATTGGCCAATTATCCCTAAAGAGTGAAGGTTTTCTAACATGATATAGACACTCACCGAAACCCTAAAGCCTAATATGACTCTACGTTGTGATATCGACCGTCACTAAGAATCATATGAAGCAAACAATAACAATAAACCAATTCAAAGTATGCATACACATCAAACCATTAAATCAAACCTCTTACTAAACACAATCACCCATAACAATCATGCAAATAACAAAAACGGTAAAATCTTTATATTAATCCATTCATCAAGTCTAGGTGGTTTATGAAATTAGCCAAGCATCTCAGTGAATGAAAACAAAACAAAGATGTCTAAAACAGAATTCATTGTAACAAAGTTCCAAGAAAGTAATCGACAAAACAAGGGATTAGAAAACCCGATAGATTCTTCGATTCTTCGCCTTCGACTCGTACCAATGATTCCCGTACCTTGAAATCTCCGATTGTTCGCCAAGAATGCTCCAAGATTGCTCCCCGAACTCACAAAATCGTAATTAGGGTTTTAAAATAAGTTTCTTCCCCCTTAATCTTCAAACCCTAGCTGCTAATTAACAAAATCTACGAAATAGGGGCTAGGTGTGACACCTAGGGGGCTTGGCGTGCGTCCAAGGGCTTAGCGTGACACCTAGCGGTCTTGGCGTCACGCGGCGCCTCGAAAAGGGCTAGGTGGGGCGTCTAGGGGGCTTGGCGTCACGCCTAGCCTCCCAAATCTGATTATTTTAATTTTTCCTTGATTTCCAGCTTTCCGACTCGCGTACGAATCCCGTTTTTCTTCCAAACTGCTCGTTTTGACTCGTTTTTCATCACTTTAAGCTACGGGACCTGAAATCAAAGCTTAACGTCAGCAGTATCACAATTCTAACCTAAAACATACTCGAAACGACTGAAAACTTACCAAAATATACACTATAAATATATGTACTTTACAGTACATCAACCTCCTAGAAGTAGCTTTTCTTGCCACCAGACCTTTCTCCATCAGTTAGGAATCTGATGCCGTCACTAAACACATTCCTTAAATTGTAGGCATTTGTTGAGTGTTGTTTTTTTGTGTCTAATCCGCATATATATCACCATTGCCCTTGATTTTCTTGACTGTATATCTCTTAAATGTCAACATATATACGTGTGATTTAGTTTACGAAGATTTTTCATTGCCGTGAACCTCGATCAGAGAGTAAAAAAGGCGTTAGATTCACAATGGTGTAAAATTAAAATGGGATATACCGGGCTAGGATTCGAGTTACAGGAACAAGGGCCAAATCAACCAACCAAGAATGGAATCGTCGAGCGAAAACCCTTGACAACCTCCTAGAAGCAGCTTTTCTTGCCACCAGACCTTTCTCCATCAATTAGAAATCTGATGCCATCACTAAACACATTCCTTAAATTGTAGCCATTTGTCGAGTGTTTTATTTGGTGTCTAATCCGCTTATATATCACCATTGCCCATGATTTTCTTGACTGTATATCTCTTAAATGTCAACATATACACGTGTGATTTAGTTTACGAAGATTTTTCAATGCCGAGAACCTCGATCAAGGAGTAAAAAAGTCATAAGGTTCACAATGGTGTAAAATTAAAATGGGATATACCGGGCTAAGATTCGAGTTACAGGAACAAGGGCCAAACCAACCACCCAAGAATGGAGTCGTCGAGTGAAAACACTTGACAACCTCCTAGAAGCAGCATTTCTTGCCACCAGACCTTGCTCCATCAATTAGGAATCTGATGCCGTCACTAAACACATTCATTAAATTGTAGCCATTTGTTGTATGTTTTTTTTAGTGTCTAATCCGCATATATATCACCATTGCCCTTGATTTTCTTGACTGTATATCTCTTAAATGTTAACATATAAACATGTCATTTAGTTGACGAAGATTTTTCAATGCTGAGAACCTCGATCAGAGAGTAAAAAAGGCGTAAGGTTCCCAATGGTGTAAAATTAAAATGGGATATTCCGGGCTAGCATTCGAGTTACAGGAACAAGGGTCAAACCAACCACCCAAGAATGGAATCGTCGAGCGAAAACACTTGATTACCTCCTAGAAGCAGCTTTTCTTGCCACCAGACCTTTCTCCATCAATTAGGAATCTGATGCCATCACTAAACACATTCCTTAAATTGTAGCCATTTGTTGAGTGTTTTTTTTTGTGTCTAATCCGTATATATATCACCATTGCACTTGATTTTCTTGACTGTATATCTCTTAATTGTCAACATATACACGTGTGATTTAGTTTACAAAGATTTTTCAATGCCGAGAACCTCGATCAGAGAGTAAAAATGGCGTAAGGTTCACAATGGTGTAAAATTAAAATGGGATATACCGGGATAGGATTCGAGTTACAGGAACAAGGGCCAAACCAACCACCCAATATTGGAATTGTCGAGCGAAAACAATTGACAACCTCTTAGAAGCAGCTTATCTTGCCACCAGACCTTTCTCCATCAATTAGGAATCTGATGCCATCACTAAACACATTCCTTAAATTGTAGCCATTTGTTGAGTGTTTTTTTTGGTGTCTAATCCTCACATATATCACCATTGCACTTGATTTTCTTGACTGTATATCTCTTAAACGTCAACATATACACGTGTGATTTAGTTTACAAAGATTTTTCAATGCCGAGAACCTCGATCAGAGAGTAAAAATGGCGTAAGGTTCACAATGGTGTAAAATTAAAATGGGATATACCGGGATAGGATTCGAGTTACAGGAACAAGGGCCAAACCAACCACCCAAGAATGGAATCGAGCGAAAACACTTGACAACCTCCTAGAAGCAGCTATACTTGCCACCAGACCTTTCTCCATCAATTAGGAATCTGATGCCGTCACTAAACACATTCCTTAAATTGTAGCCATTTGTTGAGTGTTTTTTTTTGTGTCTAATCCATATATATATATATATATATATATATCACCATTGCCCTTGATTTTCTTAACTGTATATCTCTTAAATGTCAACATATACACGTGTGATTTAGTTTACGAAGATTTTTCAACGCCGAGAACCTCGATCAGAGAGTAAAAAAGGCATAAGGTTCACAATGGTGTAAAATTAAAATGGGATATACCGAGCTAGGATTCGAGTTACAGGAACAAGGGCCAAACCAACCACCCAAGAATGGAATTGTCGAGCGAAAAGAATTGACAACCTCTTAGAAGTAGCTTTTCTTGCCGCCAGACCTTTCTCCCTCAATTAGGAATCTGATGCCGTCACTAAACACATTCCTTAAATTGTAGCTATTTGTTGAGTGTTTTTTTGGTGTCTAATCCGCATATATATCACCATTACCCTTCATTTTCTTGACTGTATATCTCTTAAATGTTAAAATATACACGTGTGATTTAGTTTACGAAGATTTTTCAATGCCGAGAACCTCAATCAGAGAGTAAAAAAGGCGTAAGGTTCACAATGGTGTAAGATTAAAATGAGATATACCGATCTAGGATTCGAGTTACAGGAACAAGGGCCAAACCAACCACCTAAGATTGGAATTGTCGAGCGAAAACAATTGACAACCTCTTAGAAGCAGCTTTTCTTGCCACCAGACCTTTCTCCATCAATTAGGAATCTGATGCCATCACTAAACACATTCCTTAAATTGTAGCCATTTGTTGAGTGTTTTTTTTGGTGTCTAATCTGCATATATATCACCATTGCCCTCGATTTTCTTGATTGTATATCTCTTAAATGTCAACATATACACGTGTGATTTAGTTTACGAAGATTTTTCAATGCCGAGAACCTCGATCAGAGAGTAAAAAAGGTGTAAGGTTCACAATGGTGTAAAATTAAAATGGGATATACCGGGCTAGGATTCGAGTTACAGGAACAAGTGCCAAACCAACCACCCAAGAATGGAATCGTCGAGCGAAAATACTTGACAACCTCCTAGAAACAACTTTTCTTGCCACCAGAACTTTCTCCATCAATTAGGAATCTGATGCCGTCACTAAACACGTTCCTTAATTTGTAGCCATTTGTTGAATGTTTTTTTTTTGTGTCTAATCCACATATATATCACCATTGCCCTTGATTTTCATGACTGTATATCTCTTAAATGTCAACAAATACACGTGAGATTTAGTTTACGAAAATTTTTCAACGCAGAGAACCTCAATTAGAGAGTAAAATAGGCGTAAGGTTCACAATGGTGTAAAATTAAAATGGGATATACCGGGCTAGGATTCAAGTTACAGGAACAAGGGCCAAACCAACCACCCAAGAATGGAATCGTCGAGCAAAAACCCTTGACAACCTCCTAGAAGCAGCTTTTCTTGCCACCGGACCTTTTTCCATCAATTAGGAATTTGATGCCGTCACTAAACACATTCCTTAAATTGTATCCATTTGCTGAGTGTTTTTTTTTGTGTCTAATCCGCATATATATCACCATTGCCCTTAATTTTCTTGACTGTATATCTCTTAAATGTCAACATATATACGTGTGTTTTAGTTTATGAATATTTTTCAATGCCGAGAACCTCGATCAGAGCGTAAAAAAGGCGTAAGGTTCACACTGGTGTAAAATTAAAATGGGATATACCGGGCTAGGATTCGAGTTACAGGAACAAGGGCCAAACCAACCACCCAAGAATCGAATCGTACAGCGAAAACACTTGACAACCTCCTAGAAGCAGCTTTTCTTTCCACCAGACCTTTCTCCATCAATTAGGAATCTGATGTCGTCACTAAACACATTCCTTAAATTGTAGCCATTTGTTGAGTGTTTTTTTGGTGTCTAATCCGCATATATATCACCATTGCCCTTGATTTTCTTGACTGTATATCTCTTAAATGTCAACAAATACACGTGTGATTTGGTTTACGAATATTTTTCAATGCCGAGAACCTCGATCAGAGAGTAAAAAAGGTGTAAAGTTCACAATTGTGTAAAATTAAAATGGGATATACCAGGCTAGGATTCGAGTTACAGGACCAAGCGCCAAACCAACCACCCAATAATGGAATCGTCAAGCGAAAACACTTGACAACCTCCTAGAGGCAGCTTTTCTTGCCACCACACCTTTCTCCATCAATTGGGAATCTGGTGCCGTTACTAAACACATTCCTTAAATTGTAGCCATTTGTTGAGTGTTTTTTTATTTTTTTTGGTGTCTAATCTGCATATATATCACCATTGCCCTCGATTTTCTTGACTGTATATCTCTTAAATGTCAACATATACACGTGTGATTTAGTTAACGAAGATTTTTCAATGCCGAGAACCTCGATCAGAGAGTAAAAAAGGTGTAAGGTTCACAATGGTGTAAAATTAAAATGGGATATACCGGGCTAGGATTCGAGTTACAGGAACAAGGGCCAAACCAACCACCCAAGAATGGAATCGTCGAGCGAAAACACTTGACAACCTCCTAGAAATAACTTTTCTTGCCACCAGAACTTTCTCCATCAATTAGGAATCTGATGCCGTCACTAAACACGTTCCTTAATTTGTAGCCATTTGTTGAGTGTTTTTTTTTTTGTTTGTAATCCACATATATATCAGCATTGCCCTTGATTTTCCTGACTGTATATCTCTTAAATGTCAACATATACACATGTGATTTAGTTTACGAAGATTTTTCAAAGCCAAGAACCTCGATCAGAGAGTAAAAAAAGGCGTAAGGTTCACAATGGTGTAAAATTAAAATGGGATATACCGGGCTGGGATTCGAGTTACAGGAACAAGGGACAAACCAACCACCCAAGAATGGAATCGTCGAGCGAAAACACTTGACAACATCCTAAAAGCAGCTTTTCTTGCCACTAGACCTTTCTCCATCAATTAGGAATCTGATGCCGTCACTAAACACATTCCTTAAATTGTAGCCATTTGTAGAATGTTTTTTTTTTGTGTCTAATCCGCATATATATCACCATTGCCCTTGATTTTCTTGACTGTATATCTCTTAAATGTCAATAAATACACTTGTGATTTAGTTTACGAAAACTTTTCAATGCAGAGAACCTCGATTAGAGAGTAAAAAAGGCGTAAGGTTCACAATGGTGTAAAATTAAAATGGGATATACCGGGCTAGGATTCAAGTTACAGGAACAAGGGCCAAACCAACCACCCAAGAATGGAATCGTTGAGCAAAAACAATTGACAACCTCCTAGAAGCAGCTTGTCTTGCCACCAGACCTTTCTCCATCAATTAGGAATTTGATGCCGTCACTAAACATACTCATTAAATTGTAGCCATTTGCTGAGTGTTTTTTTTTTGTGTCTAATCCGCATATATATCACCATTGCCCTTGATTTTCTAGACTGTATATCTCTTAAATGTCAACATATACACGTGTGATTTAGTTTACGAAGATTTTTCAATGCCGAGAACCTCGATCAGAGAGTAAAAAAGGTGTAAAGTTCACAATTGTGTAAAATTAAAATGGGATATACCAGGCTAGGATTCGAGTTACAGGACCAAGCGCCAAACCAACCACCCAATAATGGAATCGTCAAGCGAAAACACTTGACAACCTCCTAGAGGCAGCTTTTCTTGCCACCACACCTTTCTCCATCAATTGGGAATCTGGTGCCGTTACTAAACACATTCCTTAAATTGTAGCCATTTGTTGAGTGTTTTTTTATTTTTTTTGGTGTCTAATCTGCATATATATCACCATTGCCCTCGATTTTCTTGACTGTATATCTCTTAAATGTCAACATATACACGTGTGATTTAGTTAACGAAGATTTTTCAATGCCGAGAACCTCGATCAGAGAGTAAAAAAGGTGTAAGGTTCACAATGGTGTAAAATTAAAATGGGATATACCGGGCTAGGATTCGAGTTACAGGAACAAGGGCCAAACCAACCACCCAAGAATGGAATCGTCGAGCGAAAACACTTGACAACCTCCTAGAAATAACTTTTCTTGCCACCAGAACTTTCTCCATCAATTAGGAATCTGATGCCGTCACTAAACACGTTCCTTAATTTGTAGCCATTTGTTGAGTGTTTTTTTTTTTGTTTGTAATCCACATATATATCAGCATTGCCCTTGATTTTCCTGACTGTATATCTCTTAAATGTCAACATATACACATGTGATTTAGTTTACGAAGATTTTTCAAAGCCAAGAACCTCGATCAGAGAGTAAAAAAAGGCGTAAGGTTCACAATGGTGTAAAATTAAAATGGGATATACCGGGCTGGGATTCGAGTTACAGGAACAAGGGACAAACCAACCACCCAAGAATGGAATCGTCGAGCGAAAACACTTGACAACATCCTAAAAGCAGCTTTTCTTGCCACTAGACCTTTCTCCATCAATTAGGAATCTGATGCCGTCACTAAACACATTCCTTAAATTGTAGCCATTTGTAGAATGTTTTTTTTTTGTGTCTAATCCGCATATATATCACCATTGCCCTTGATTTTCTTGACTGTATATCTCTTAAATGTCAATAAATACACTTGTGATTTAGTTTACGAAAACTTTTCAATGCAGAGAACCTCGATTAGAGAGTAAAAAAGGCGTAAGGTTCACAATGGTGTAAAATTAAAATGGGATATACCGGGCTAGGATTCAAGTTACAGGAACAAGGGCCAAACCAACCACCCAAGAATGGAATCGTTGAGCAAAAACAATTGACAACCTCCTAGAAGCAGCTTGTCTTGCCACCAGACCTTTCTCCATCAATTAGGAATTTGATGCCGTCACTAAACATACTCATTAAATTGTAGCCATTTGCTGAGTGTTTTTTTTTTGTGTCTAATCCGCATATATATCACCATTGCCCTTGATTTTCTAGACTGTATATCTCTTAAATGTCAACATATACACGTGTGATTTAGTTTACGAAGATTTTTCAATGCCGAGAACCTCGATCAGAGAGTAAAAAAGGTGTAAGGTTCACAATGGTGTAAAATTAAAATGGGATATACCGGGCTAGGATTCGAGTTACAGGAACAAGGGCCAAACCAACCACCCAAGAATGGAATCGTCGAGCGAAAACACTTGACAACCTCCTAGAAACAACTTTTCTTGCCAACAGAACTTTCTCCATCAATTAGGAATCTGATGCCGTCACTAAACACGTTCCTTAATTTGTAGCCATTTGTTGAGTGTTTTTTTTTGTGTCTAATCCACATATATATCACCATTGCCCTTTATTTTCTAGACTGTATATCTCTTAAATGTCAACATATACACATGTGATTTCGTTTAGGATGATTTTTCAAAGCCAAGAACCTCGACCAGAGAGTAAAAAAGGCGTAAGGTTCACAATGGTGTAAAATTAAAATGGGATATACCGGGCTGGGATTCGAGTTACAGGAACAAGGGCCAAACCAACCACCCAAGAATGGAATCGTCGAGCGAAAACACTTGACAACATCCTAGAAGCAGCTTTTCTTGCCACCAGACCTTTCTCCATCAATTAGGAATCTGATGCCGTCACTAAACACATTCCTTAAATTGTAGCCATTTGATGAACGTTTTTTTTTGGTGTCTAATCCGCATATATATCACCATTGCCCTTGATTTTCTTGACTGTATATCTCTTAAATGTCAACAAATACACGTGTGATTTAGTTTACGAAAATTTTTCAATGCAGAGAACCTCGATTAGAGAGTAAAAAAAGGCGTAAGGTTCACAATGGTGTAAAATTAAAATGGGATATACCGGGCTAGGATTCAAGTTACAGGAACAAGGGCCAAACCAACCACCCAAGAATGGAATCGTCGAGCAAAAACACTTGACAACCTCCTAGAACTAGCTTTTCTTGCCACCAGACCTTTCTCCATCAATTAGGAATTTGATGCCGTCACTAAACACATTCCTTAAATTGTAGCCATTTGCTGAGTGTTTTTTTTTTGGTGTCTAATCCGCATATATATCACCATTGCCCTTGATTTTCTTGACTGTATATCTCTTAAATGTCAACATATATACGTGTGATTTAGTTTACGAAGATTTTTCAATACCGAGAACCTCGATCAGAGCGTAAAAAAGGCGTAAGGTTCATACTGGTGTAAAATTAAAATCGGATATACCGGGCTAGGATTCGAGTTACAGGAACAAGGGCCAAACCAACCACCCAAGAATCGAATCGTGCAGCGAAAACACTTGACAACCTCCTAGAAGCAGCTTTTCTTTCCACCAGACCTTTCTCCATCAATTAGGAATCTGATTTCGTCACTAAACACATTCCTTAATGTCACACCCCGACCGCGTAAAACAACAAATCGCGGCGGAAACATCGGGGCGTGTTGCAACAGAATTAATGTTTCATAACCATGGATATCAAAAGTGTTTCGTTTTATTAAACATAGAGTAATTACATCGTCTGGAAATCTAAATACACTATTTAAACATAGTCTATCATTGTTATTGAGTCACTAAGGCCTTGTCCAGTCCTATGTGAGCTTGCATCTTATCAATCGATATCATCCAACAATACCTGAAACATATGTGAAAACGAGGTCAGCAAAGAAATGCTGGCGAGTACATAGGTTTTGTGAAAATAAGATTCATGACTTCTGTTTAAGAAAATGTTTAGTCATGAACCTTGTAATTTGCTTTGTCTTTGTAAATCATTTGAAAAATAATAAGTTCGGGTGATAAGTATAAATAAGAAAATAATGCATGATTAAATGAATAACCATGTAAATGAGTTTGCATAAGATAAGTTGTTTATAAATCAATGTCTTGTGAAAAGTATGTTATTTGTATAAAATGTTCTATGTCTCAAACTGAAATGATTCAAATAACGCTATGATATGTAATACCATACAAACACTTATATATAGGAAGTACCAGCGGCGTATCCACCATGTTTGTATCATATTACACACGCATCGTTACTTAATCACTTAACCAAACCAAACCAAACAATGTAAAATGTCTATGTTTAAATCAATTGTCAAATGTATTGAATAATATGTCAAAGTATTCATGTCAAGATGTAAATCATGTCAAAATGTCTATGTCAAATATCCATGTCAAATGTCTATGTCAAAATGTCCATGTCAAATGTCTATGTCAAATATCCATGTCAAATGTCTATGTCAAATATCCATGTATGGCAAGTGAAATGTCTCAACTAAACCATATGCACAAAAACAAAGTATTGAAGTAAAACTTGGTTTAAATCAAAGTTATGTTTTGTGGGAAATACATGATCAAATGTCAATCATGTACAAATGTTTACCCAATCGTTAAACCATCTTGTTTTAATCGTTCAAATTGTTCTTGTTTTAACAAACCCTTACCAAAGGGTAAGTTAATATTTTAATTGTGAAACTACTTTATGGTCGATTCTCTAATAACATTCAAACCTTCTTGACGCGTTCTTCGCTCCATCTCGCTCTCGTTCTTAACAAACCCTTACCAAAGGATAACTTAATAATTACAGATTCAGTCGCTACCCACAACCCCCACACATAACAATGGGTGCAGTAAATAACGGGATTTGTCAGATCCTATGGTACCATAACCTAATACTGGTCGGCTTGATCATTGCTAATGAATGTCATCGGTCATGTAAACTACAACCAACAAGTTTGTTCACTTTTTGAAATTGTTATTAGTTTTTGAAATCATTGTATTCGTTCTTGAAATCATTGTTAGCGTTCTTGAAATAATTGTTATTGTTCTTGAAACCATATTGTAATTGTTCTTGAAACCACATAGTAATTGTTATTGAAATCATTGATAAAACATTTAGCACATATGAGTCACCCCAAAACAGTTGAAAACAGTAAAAGAGGGGAATAATGTACTCGCCTGGGAGTGCTTAGGAGTCTTGAACAACTACCAAGTAAGCTAGAGGAGTCCCGGAAATCAAACGGTACCTAACATAGGTAACTACATAATTAACCCGGACCTAAATCGGAAGACTGGGTAGCAGGAGGGTTTGTAACCCAAATGAGTGTAGGAACTCATATGATATGGTTTAACAAAGCCTACATACTAAATGAAACTTAACCTAAGTATTATCGACCCATCGCGACCCATTAAGGTAACTTATGCTACTTTAACGCGTCGTGCGCGTGAAACGCGTTCGGACCGTCTAACTAGTCCTATGACAAGTGTTATATGCCTAAACATGTTACATAATCAGTTATGTGACAAAAGTTTAGGTTACATATGCTTAATTACCAATTATACATGAAAAGGGTATTCTGGTAATTTACCTAAGGCATATAAACTACCTATCATACAACTACTCAAACGATGTGACCATAGGGTATAACCTCGGAAGGTTATTCCCTACCTACTATGGTCACCTAATGTGTTTGGTCGGATCCTAATGATCGACCAAACTGGGTCGGGTTCGAGGTATAAGCGATTCATTAGATCGCTTACCCTACGACCCTAGACAACGTGGTAATCAGTGGGCATAGTCCCAAGGGACTATGACCAACGTGATTACACTCACGTTGTGAAGTTCAAAAGAACTTCGCATTGACCATTACTGGTCAACGCTGAAAGTCAAACAAAGTTTGACTTTCGGACTCGAAAAGCAATAAAATAAGGAAAAGAACGAAAGAATACTTACGAAGGGTCCCCGAATGCTAATCCTGATTCAAGAATCTCAGGTATGAAACAATGGTTTCAACTTATAGGTTCTCAAATCAGAATTCTAGTAATTTTAGCAATGGGGGGTATGGGGTATTTATAGGAATACCCGAACCGTTAAGATCGTTTCATGGAAAACGTGCCTTAATCCCATCCGTACATGTGTTGAAATGTCATGGTGTTTAGGTGTTTAAATTCCATCCATACATGTGTTGAAATGTCATGGTGTTTAGGTGTTTAAATTCCATCCATACATGTGTTGAAATGTCATGGTGTTTAGGTGTTTAAATTCCATCCATACATGTGTTGAAATGTCATGGTGTTTAGGTGTTTAAATTCCATCCATACATGTGTTGAAATGTCATGGTGTTTAGGTGTTTAAATTCCATCCTTATCCGCTGACTAAGCAAGTTAGAATGTGTGGTTGTGAATTAAACAACGGCTAATACATCGAATCTGGTCCCGAATGCGAAAAACGATCCAAATGACGTGACGAATGGATTTTTCTTATGGCGAACACTAAAATAAAATATTTTAGTGCTAACATAATTTTTTGGATGTCCGGATGTATTCAGAACGTAAGTTATGCGCGAAAATGCAAACTTGTGCACTTTTTGACACTTTTAGTCCCTGAATGACCCAAAAGTTTATTTTAGCACACCGAACCCCTCAAAGCCTATTTCTAAGCTATGTAAAGGATATTTATGGTATGTTTAACTTATGGTCATGTTCCAGAAGGTCTGTTACAGTTCAAATTGGCATACTTTCGCAGTTTGTCAACTTTAGTCCCTGTAAGCGATTAAACTTGATTTCGGCATACCAAACCTTCCAAAACTTATTTCTAAGTTATGTAAAGGTTATTTAAGGTATGTTAATCCTATGTCACTACTCCGGAGTGTTTGTTGCATTAAACTGGTTATATTTACGCATCAGTGCGCGTATAACCTTCCAGAAAGCGATTTAGAGTTTGAAATTGAACAAGAATTGATATGTGCAAATGATACACATATTTTTACAAATCCCAAGTATGAAATATAATATTTCATTGGTTTGGTATTTGTTTGATGGCCGTGGTGGCACAGGTGTTACAGTCTCCCCTACTTTAGGAAATTTCGTCCCGAAATTTATTTAGAGGAAACTTGTGAGAGTTTAAAACATGAAGTTGAAAAGACCGAACAACATTGGTTAGGGTTCTGAACTTCTAGTAACTTTAATAACATCATGTTTGCAATGTAAGAGGGATACTTATATACAAGTATATGAAGCGTCATTGGTGCGTCCACCGTACCTCCATTACATCGTTCTCATTTCGTTATTGTTGTCACTATCGGTTCTTACACATAATAAATCTTACTGGGTTTCTGTGCACTAAATCTCATAATTATGTACGCGTCCATAATCAGACAATTCCTTGCACAGTTCACACAGTTTATTTTAAAATGTGTAGGGGAAAACCAAATGAACAAACCGGTGATGAGCGTGACTAGACCGCCATAGAATCCTTTTAATTAAATCAATAAATGATCTAAAATAGACTATCAAGGAGTCTGTCCAGCCACATCACTAGATGTCGTTCTTTAGCCAAATTGTGAAACAATCTTTTAGACTAGACCACTAAAGGGTCTCTCATTGAATCATGGAATGGTACTATATAACCCAAGGGTCTTAACTACCAGGTAGAAGCCCATAAGGATTTAAGGTAGTACCTTTTGAATATCCTACTATGAATCCCTCATGTGAAAACATGAAAGATTCTATGAGGATTTGAAAATCGGATCACACAAAATCATAGAGGAGAACACATAAACACAAAATTGTTCGTTAATTTGTCTTGTAAATTGCGTACATACATTTAAAGCACACTAGGAATCCATTACGTGGATTTCATTTGGTACTTTAAACGTTATCAAGAATCCAACTATAAAGATAGAAAGATTCAAAAAGAAAATTCAATTTCGATTATTAGAAACCGAAATGTTCGAATTAAGGTACATAAGGAATCCAATTAAGGACTCTGATTTGAATGATAATCATCCACAAGGATCTAATTGTGAAGATAAAAAGATCCCATATGAATTTTTGAAGTTGAAGATGTTTTGAAACCTTGCACTGGATGTGCTTAGGTCAAAACATGATGTAAAATGCTTATGAAGTTGAGATGCTTGATATGTCAAGGCGACATATGAAGCAGAATTTTGAAGGTTAAGTCAATGTATGAGGAAAGTATTTTTGAAAACTATGCATGGGGTTCTTTTAAGAAAAAAATGTGTTTAACGTTTTTGAAACCTTATATATAATACTTTTTGAAATCATAAAGTAGGTGTATTAGATAGATATATTTACAAAATTGTTTTAAAATCATGCGAGATGAATTTTGAAATTATGTATAAGGTTTTTGAAAGACATGAATGATGCTTTTCGAAATCATGCACTTGATCAGAAAATGTATTGTGTTAATATTGTCTTCAGACTATATGAAATATTTTGAAATTAGAAAGGTTGGTTTTGATAACATGGCCAATGTTTTTGAAATAACATAGACAATGCATCTAGAAAAATTGTTTTCAAACTATATGAAATGTTTTGAGATCATGAATATTGTTTTGAAATACTTGTACTGTGTATGTTGAAAAATCAAAACGTAATGGGTATGAGATTTGAAAATACCCTTAGTTATCTAACCAAGGATTTAAAGGCACAGATGTGCGAAAAGCACGATTACTCATAATGTCACTTAATTTTCTGTACTTTGTTTCTTAGAGTGAAACGAGTACTTAAAATTTTCGAGGGAATCATGAGCAATCATTTGAAAGAGAGAAATCACAAGAGTAGTTTGTAAGGTACATAGTTCCTTGATGTAGGTATCATAGGAAAAGCCATACACACCTAGCAGGGGGTTGAGCTGGTTGGTTGGGGACTGCTTTACCATTGTGAGCGACCATGGCGAAGTTCTGAGAAGCCTTTCGCTTCTTTGACTTCTTAGGGGATCGTTCATCCATGGTCTTTGATTCCTCGATTGGTTTATTGGCTGATGGTGTTGTCGCCTGACTAGGTCCTGCCTGTCTTGGTGACTCTTGAGTGGCTTCATCCTGGAGATGATACATGGCAGTAGCTAATTCAACAGTCTTCAGGACTACTTCGCCTATTCGCTGAGCGAATTTTGGCTGCTTGCTCAGATATCTGGGCGTCACCGTGATGAAGAGACATTCTTGAAGAAAAAGAAAGGCGTAGGGAGAAACAGGTGAAAGACTATTGGACAATCAAAACAGAATGATAACGCATGAAGATTGCGATCATTTGTTTGTTACCTAAGGCAAACAAATGAGACGGTGACTGATCAAAGTAAATGGGTCAAAAATAATGTATCGCGAAGACATGCTTGCCTATAAGTGAACACTCATCCCAAGAATTCCCAGGTAAGCACAACTGGTCTCGCGTCTGATGAGATGTATACGAAGTGCTTGCCTAGACAGAAAACCCAGAATACAGGCATTCACCCTTCCAGTTTGCACGTGTTCACATTATTTAAAACCCAAAACCTTGACGAAGTTTTGAAAACTCAAAGGGGTTCAAAACCATATAATAGAGAGTTCAAAACCTTACAATAGAGGGTTCAAAACCTAGAAATTAATCATCCTAGAACAGATGATTAGTTTTCAAAGCGGTTTTGAAATTTACGTTCTTGTTGTGGTCGTCGCCTAAGGATAGGTGACGATATTGTTTTATGACTAAACGCAAGTAAACTCGCGTTAGGGTCCTAAGAAGGTTATAGACTAGGTCAAAGCATTACTAATTACTAATAACCTAATTCCCTATAACCATTGGCTCTGATACCATCTTTTCTGTCACACCCCGACCGCGTAAAACAACAAATCGCGGCGGAAACATCGGGGCGTGTTGCAACAGAATTAATGTTTCATAACCATGGATATCAAAAGTGTTTCGTTTTATTAAACATAGAGTAATTACATCATCTGGAAATCTAAATACACTATTTAAACATAGTCTATCATTGTTATTGAGTCACTAAGGCCTTGTCCAGTCCTATGTGAGCATGCATCTTATCAATCGATATCATCCAACAATACCTGAAACATATGTGAAAACGAGGTCAGCAAAGAAATGCTGGCGAGTACATAGGTTTTGTGAAAATAAGATTCATGACTTCTGTTTAAGAAAATGTTTAGTCATGAACCTTGTAATTTGCTTTGTCTTTGTAAATCATTTGAAAAATAATAAGTTCGGGTGATAAGTATAAATAAGAAAATAATGCATGATTAAATGAATAACCATGTAAATGAGTTTGCATAAGATAAGTTGTTTATAAATCAATGTCTTGTGAAAAGTATGTTATTTGTATAAAATGTTCTATGTCTCAAACTGAAATGATTCAAATAACGCTATGATATGTAATACCATACAAACACTTATATATAGGAAGTACCAGCGGCGTATCCACCATGTTTGTATCATATTACACACGCATCGTTACTTAATCACTTAACCAAACCAAACCAAACCAAACAATGTAAAATGTCTATGTTTAAATCAATTGTCAAATGTATTGAATAATATGTCAAAGTATTCATGTCAAGATGTAAATCATGTCAAAATGTCTATGTCAAATATCCATGTCAAATGTCTATGTCAAAATGTCCATGTCAAATGTCTATGTCAAATATCCATGTATGGCAAGTGAAATGTCTCAACTAAACCATATGCACAAAAACAAAGTATTGAAGTAAAACTTGGTTTAAATCAAAGTTATGTTTTGTGGGAAATACATGATCAAATGTCAATCATGTACAAATGTTTACCCAATCGTTAAACCATCTTGTTTTAATCGTTCAAATCGTTCTTGTTTTAACAAACCCTTACCAAAGGGTAAGTTAATATTTTAATTGTGAAACTACTTTATGGTCGATTCTCTAATAACATTCAAACCTTCTTGACGCGTTCTTCGCTCCATCTCGCTCTCGTTCTTAACAAACCCTTACCAAAGGATAAGTTAATAATTACAGATTCAGTCGCTACCCACAACCCCCACACATAACAATGGGTGCAGTAAATAACGGGATTTGTCAGATCCTATGGTACCATAACCTAATACTGGTCGGCTTGATCATTGCTAATGAATGTCATCGGTCATGTAAACTACAACCAACAAGTTTGTTCACTTTTTGAAATTGTTATTAGTTTTTGAAATCATTGTATTCGTTCTTGAAATCATTGTTAGCGTTCTTGAAATAATTGTTATTGTTCTTGAAACCATATTGTAATTGTTCTTGAAACCACATAGTAATTGTTATTGAAATCATTGATAAAACATTTAGCACATATGAGTCACCCCAAAACAGTTGAAAACAGTAAAAGAGGGGAATAATGTACTCGCCTGGGAGTGCTTAGGAGTCTTGAACAACTACCAAGTAAGCTAGAGGAGTCCCGGAAATCAAACGGTACCTAACATAGGTAACTACATAATTAACCCGGACCTAAATCGGAAGACTGGGTAGCAGGAGGGTTTGTAACCCAAATGAGTGTAGGAACTCATATGATATGGTTTAACAAAGCCTACATACTAAATGAAACTTAACCTAAGTATTATCGACCCATCGCGACCCATTAAGGTAACTTATGCTACTTTAACGCGTCGTGCGCGTGAAACGCGTTCGGACCGTCTAACTAGTCCTATGACAAGTGTTATATGCCTAAACATGTTACATAATCAGTTATGTGACAAAAGTTTAGGTTACATATGCTTAATTACCAATTATACATGAAAAGGGTATTCTGGTAATTTACCTAAGGCATATAAACTACCTATCATACAACTACTCAAACGATGTGACCATAGGGTATAACCTCGGAAGGTTATTCCCTACCTACTATGGTCACCTAATGTGTTTGGTCGGATCCTAATGATCGACCAAACTGGGTCGGGTTCGAGGTATAAGCGATTCATTAGAACGCTTACCCTACGACCCTAGACAACGTGGTAATCAGTGGGCATAGTCCCAAGGGACTATGACCAACATGATTACACTCACGTTGCGAAGTTCAAAAGAACTTCGCATTGACCATTACTGGTCAACGCTGAAAGTCAAACAAAGTTTGACTTTCGGACTCGAAAAGCAATAAAATAAGGAAAAGAACGAAAGAATACTTACGAAGGGTCCCCGAATGCTAATCCTGATTCAAGAATCTCAGGTATGAAACAATGGTTTCAACTTAGAGGTTCTCAAATCAGAATTCTAGTAATTTTAGCAATGGGGGGTATGGGGTATTTATAGGAATACCCGAACCGTTAAGATCGTTTCATGGAAAACGTGCCTTAATCCCATCCGTACATGTGTTGAAATGTCATGGTGTTTAGGTGTTTAAATTCCATCCATACATGTGTTGAAATGTCATGGTGTTTAGGTGTTTAAATTCCATCCATACATGTGTTGAAATGTCATGGTGTTTAGGTGTTTAAATTCCATCCATACATGTGTTGAAATGTCATGGTGTTTAGGTGTTTAAATTCCATCCATACATGTGTTGAAATGTCATGGTGTTTAGGTGTTTAAATTCCATCCATACATGTGTTGAAATGTCATGGTGTTTAGGTGTTTAAATTCCATCCTTATCCGCTGACTAAGCAAGTTAGAATGTGTGGTTGTGAATTAAACAACGGCTAATACATCGAATCTGGTCCCGAATGCGAAAAACGATCCAAATGACGTGACGAATGGATTTTTCTTATGGCGAACACTAAAATAAAATATTTTAGTGCTAACATAATTTTTTGGATGTCCGGATGTATTCAGAACGTAAGTTATGCGCGAAAATGCAAACTTGTGCACTTTTTGACACTTTTAGTCCCTGAATGACCCAAAAGTTTATTTTAGCACACCGAACCCCTCAAAGCCTATTTCTAAGCTATGTAAAGGATATTTATGGTATGTTTAACTTATGGTCATGTTCCGGAAGGTCTGTTACAGTTCAAATTGGCATACTTTCGCAGTTTGTCAACTTTAGTCCCTGTAAGCGATTAAACTTGATTTCGGCATACCAAACCTTCCAAAACTTATTTCTAAGTTATGTAAAGGTTATTTAAGGTATGTTAATCCTATGTCACTACTCCGGAGTGTTTGTTGCATTAAACTGGTTATATTTACGCATCAGTGCGCGTATAACCTTCCAGAAAGCGATTTAGAGTTTGAAATTGAACAAGAATTGATATGTGCAAATGATACACATATTTTTACAAATCCCAAGTATGAAATATAATATTTCATTGGTTTGGTATTTGTTTGATGGCCGTGGAGGCACAGGTGTTACACTTAAATTGTAGCCATTTGTTGAGTGTTTTTTTTTTTTTTATGTCTAATCTGCATATATATCACCATTGCCCTTGATTTTCTTGATTGTATATCTCTTAAATGTCAACATATACACGTGTGATTCAGTTTACAAAGATTTTTCAATGCCGAGAACCTCGATCAGAGAGTAAAAAAGGCGTAAGGATCACAATGGTGTAAAATTAAAATGGGATATACCGGGCTAGGATTCGAGTTACAGGAACAAGGGCCAAACCAACCATCCAAGAATGGAATCGTCGAACGAAAACACTTGACAACCTCCTAGAAGGAGCTTTTCTTGCCACCAGACCTTTCTCCATCAATTAGGAATCTGATGCCGTCACTAAACATATTCCTTAAATTGTAGCCATTTGCTGAGTGTTTTTTTTTTGGTGTCTAATCCGCATATATATCACCATTGCCCTTGATTTTTCTTGACTGTATATCTCTTAAATGTCAACATATATACGTGTGATTTGGTTTACGAAAAATTTTCAATGCCGAGAACCTCGATCACAGAGTAAAAAAGGCGTAAGGTTCACAATTGTGTAAAATTAAAATGGGAAATACCAGGCTAGGATTCGAGTTACAGGAACAAGCGCCAAACCAACCACCCAAGAATGGAATCGTCAAGCGAAAACACTTGACAACCTCCTAGAAGAAGCTTTTCTTGCCACCAGAACTTTCTCCATCAATTTGGAATCTGATGCCGTCACTAAACACATTCCTTAAATTGTAGCCATTTGTTGAGTGTTTTTTTTTGTGTCTAATCCGCATATATAACACCATTGCCCTTGATTTTATTGACTGTATATCTCTTAAATGTCAACATATACACGTGTGATTTAGTTTACGAAGATTTTTCAATGCCGAGATCCTCGATCAGAGAGTAAAAAAGGCATAAGGTTCACAATCGTGTAAAATTAAAATGGGATATACCGAGCTAGGATTCGAGTTACAAGAACAAGGGCCAAACCAACCACCCAAGAATGGAATCGTCGAGCGAAAACACTTGACAACCTCCTAGATGCAGCTTTTCTTGCCACCAGACCTTTCTCCATCAAATAGGAATCTGATGCCGTCACTAAACACATTCCTTAAATTGTAGCCATTTGTTGAGTGTTTTTTTTTTGTGTCTAATCCGCATATATATCATGTTGGACCCAGTTTGGGCTTAAAAACTTCTTTTCACGTAATATAATAAGTGATTTCAGTAGATGTGAAAAAGATGTGCGGAAATGGAAATCAAACTTTCAGAAACAAGACCTACAGAATTATCAAGTTTATATCACTTTGAAACAAAATAGTTTACAAGGTGATTGTAAGATTATTATATAATACAAATGAATCTTGAATTATGTGGGTGAGAGGGCAATGGAGTTTTTGTAGTATGTAGGAATGCTAAGCTTCAAACTCAAATATCCTCTGCTTGGTGAGCCGTCTATTTATAGAAGGCTGGGTACATGAATAAACATTTGTTTATTCATGCAATAAGTCCTGCATAAAGTAGCAATTTGACATATTCATTGAATCCAACGTTCAAGTTGCCTTTGTAATCATGATATCCAATAATGTCAAGTTGCTTTGGTCATTGTGGCAGGATAGAACTGATTTTTAGACAAGTGGGGTATTCATCAGAATTTCTGATAAACCACTTCATCAGAAATTCTGGTGAACAAATCATCAGAAAATCTGATGATCAGAATCGTCAGAAACTGAATCAGATCCATCAAAAATGACCTTCTCTGATAATCTTCTTCAGCTCTTGATCAACTTGTGATTCTTTGAAGTAGATGCTGTTCATTTCAGTTGTCCTATACAATCTTCTTCTTCTTGTTGTGATCTTCAGGACTGTTATCTCTTCATAGATCCAGTTGATTGTGATTTTCTTCAATACTTACAAATAAAGTTTCCTAACAGTTTCCCCCTAAGTATTGTAAGAAAATGAACTATCTCTACATCTAACATAAACAACTTTCAACTAGTTCTTGAAAGAAAAATTCAAACAACTAAGTTCAGAAACATAGAACATAATCAAACCAACCATTGTTCAAAACAGACAAAAATAAAATATTGTTCAAAAACAAAAATTTAATCTCATCAATTCATTAATTGATCTTCACTCCACTTCTGTATTTGTCTCCTGGTTTCAGCCTTTTCTTGTGATCAATTGCCTTTTGAGTTTCCTTGTACATTTCCTTGTACCATCCTCTTGATTCCATCCAGTTTTCAATGCATTCTTCAATTGTTTTTCTCAGCTGCTCATTGTTCTTTCCCTTCTTTTTGAGCTGCTCTTGTTTCTCATTCATGCAGTTCCTTATATATTTCAGAGTTTGATTTGAATACCTGCATATTTCACTGATTCTGAATAGAGATTTCTCATCATGAGCATCTTTGAAGACTACACACATTTCTGGTTTGTCAAAGATTGCTCCAGTTCTCACCAGTTTAGAAGGAATCTCAGCTGGAATTGTGGTGTTGAGAGGAGGTAATAGCATACATAGATCAAAGTCTGCCAGTGCAGCTCTTTTATATAGCTTTGCTCCTGCACTTTTGAAGCTGTCAAGAGCTCTTCTGATCACAGCTGAACTACTTTTCTCTCCATCAATGATATTCTTCATTTTGACTATGCCCATTGGGTGAATATCATCAGCCAGATTTCCATGAGTAACCTTTTGTTCACTATTATCTTTTCTGATCAAGGTGTACTTGTTCTATCCTTCATTCCCTAAGATACCTCCTCCAGTGGTTAGATTGTCGATTCTTTCAATGGATACTAATGGATTGGTCATTGGTTTGTGCAGAATTTCCCAGCTACCATTATTCCTGATTTGAACAATGCCTTTACTCATGGGTGAGAGTGGCCTTTTTGGGTTGTCTTCTGGACCTTTCCAATAGTAATGCTTCAGGTGTTCTTCAGGGTACATAATTGTGTGTAAATCACCTTTCAGCACTTCTATTTCTTTGATGTTTCCATCCGAATCTTCTCTCATCACTTTTCTTGGCCTTTTTTAGGAGGTCACTTCATATTCTTTTCTTCTCTTCTCTTTTGTATCCATCTTTATGCTGAACTCTGTTTCTCCTGTGATAGCTGTGGAAGATGAATGAACTGGAACATGTTCTTTCTGTTGGACCCTTGAAGTATCTGGCTTTGGGACATTTGGTGGAAGACCCATGAGTAGCTTTTGCTTATTAGGAGGTGGACCCATGGGCTGCTTCTATTTTTGAGTTGTTGGAATTTCTGATTGTTTGGTTTCATCTTGTTGAATAGTTTCTGGTTGTTGTTCAGGAGTTTCTGACACTCCTACTTGTTTTTCCTATGGAATTGGGGCTTTCAGTTCATGAAGATCAGCTTTTGCCAATCTGGCAACATTATACTGCAACCTCTTTACTAACAAATGAATATTAGCAAGAGTTTGAGTATTTATTTCTTCTTGTTTCTTCATTCTCTGAAACTCCAGGTTTTCTTGATTTTTCTGTGCAGTTAATTCCACCATCAGCTTCTCAAAAGCCTCAGCCATGCTGCTGTTGTTGGCTCTGAGGAACTGTATTTCTTCAAGAATTTTTCCTGAACTTGAGCTTTCTCCTACAGTTGCAACCTCAGCCATCTTTTTCTTGATATCTTGAAGTTCTTTGAGAGCTTTCTTGAATTCTGATGAGCTCTCTCTGTTTTCTGATGACTCTTGCAGTTTATTGAGGGCTGCAGTGTTGTCTTCTGTTTGCTTCTACACAGCTTTAACAGTTTCTGATAAAGCTTTGATATCTGACTTTTGATTTCTGATTTCTTCCAGTATCAGATCAAGTTTTCTTTCTGTGGCAGTTTTCTCAGTACAAACAGCAGTTGTGTCTTCAAGTTCCTTGTGAAATTGTTCAGTGGACATAGATTGAAGTCCTTGGTAATTAGGAGGAACAACAGATGTTCCACCTCTAACACCAGCAGAAAACACATTCTCTGCAGTTCTGAGGTTAAGAGGATGGAAATATTCCATATTCTCTGTACCCTCACCAGAAAATTGAAACACATTCAAGTTCTGGTTTTCCTCATATCCTTGAACCTTTTCAGGTTCTCCATGAGTTCTTGAGAAACTTTTAACTTTCTCATCCAGGTTTCCTTGATCAGTAGACTGATCTCTACCTGTTGTTACCACATTTTCCTCCTCAGAATCTGATTCAGAAAATAGGTCCTTGGTACCAATCTCACTTTGTCTTAAAGAAACAGTGCCTATTTTTGAAATTTCATAATTTCCTTGAATTGAATCATCAGAATCACTCTCAGAATTATGAATAATATCAAGTTTAGAGTGTTGTGCACCTGTTTCTCCCATATGTGAGATTTCAGCATGATGTTCTTCTGCCACAGGACTCATGTTCACATCTTCATCAGCTGGATGAGGATCAGATTCACCCTGCTGCTCCATTCTTAGTGTGCTTGACTCTTGTGCATCATGCTCCATGGGGGACACACTTTCAAAAACTTCTTTTTTTCTGGCCTTTTGCTTAACATCTTCAGGTATTCTGCTCTGTATCGTGAATCTTCTGGTATCAGATACATCATTCTTTCTGACAGAATAGGAACATCATAATCTGACTTCCAAGACCCTACAGCAGTCCAAGGTCTCATAATTTATGTACTTCACATATTTTCTGATGCTAGAATTTCTAGGTTCCTTTCAGAAAATCCATCAGAAACTATGATTGACAGAAATCTTGGAAAGGGTAGATGTGAATCTATCCTTCCAGTGTGAGTCAGAATTGATCTTCTGATCAGATTAAATATTTCTGTTCCAAAATCAATGTTCAACCCATTAATGAGACTGAACATGATTGTTAGAATATTCATATTTATTTGATCTGTACCTCCAATTTTTTATGACAAACACTTGTTCAGAATTTCCATTAACACTTGCCAGAAGGCAGGTAGCTTGTTCCTCTTGAATTAATTGATTTTTGAAATCTTTGTCTGGTAACCCATCACAGCATCAAGTTGTGAAAACATATCTTCTTTTTCTGGTGCTTCTTCATAGCTTTGGCTTAAGGGTAGTTCCAAACATTCCCTTATTTTCTCCGGTGAGATTGTAATAAAGATATTTCCCTACACATGTGATGTTAGTTCAATCTGATTTGAGACTTTGAGAGTTCTTACTACTTGTTGTAAGATTTTTTCTGGTACCTCTCTAGTCTTTGTGAGAGCTTGAGTTATCGGGCATCTGATCAGAAATTCAATGAGAATTTGACACTTTATATCATATTCTTCAATGTTATCATTCATTGCTTCATTGTTGCTCTTTAATGGAAGAAATTCAGCTTCGGTGATGAAGGGAACAGAGTGTTCAACTAGTGGTATGTTGATGTTGATAGCAGCCATTGAGAATTTGGGTTTTTGTTTCGGAAAAGGGTTTTAGGGTTTTGAAGGTGAAGGTTGGAGATGGAAGACTCTGTTTTTAATGGGGTATTTATAATGTATTGAGACAGAGATCTTTGAGTGTTTTTTGTGGGTTGTTTGTATTCAAGGTGGTTAATGACACCTTAATGATGTTTTAATCCGTTTAGGAAACAACCGTTTTTTTTTGAAAAACCTTTGGTTTATCTCTAATTTAATATAAATCTTTTAACGAAAATCAGAGATTCCAAGGATTTAACAGAGAAACACTAATGTCCAACTTGCACCTTTTCTTCATGTGGGACCCCTTTTGTTTCAAAAAGGTCCAATAGAAACCTTTTCTGAGATTGTGTATCTTCCCAAGTTTTTCTTTTGATGATATACCAGAAAATCTTTGAACAAAACTTTTGAGAGTTGGATTTTCTTTATATATCATCAGAATGCATTTGATTCATTTTCGGAGATTGAATCAGCATTTTTTTTAAGATGAGAGGGAATAAGTAGAGTTTTGAGATTTTTACTTACATTGCAAGTCTGAACTCCACATCATTGCTCGGATTTTCAAGAAGTTTTGTTATACAGCTTGTTCTAATCCTCAGAAAAAAAAATTTTTGAAAGAAACTTATTAAAAAAAATTAGTTGGTTATAAGTTTCTTTGGTTCTAATTTAAGGCAATGTTTCCTGTTGTTTCTTTCCGTAGATTTGTCAGACTTCCTGGTTGTCAAGAGATTTTTCTGATAAAAAAAATTGATTTTCTGATATATTATCAGATTTTCTGGTTATTTTGAGAATTTTCTGGTGTATGAACAGATTCTGATGATTTATCAGATTTTTCTGATTGATCATCAGATTTTCTATGTTTCACTAAATCTATCAGATTTCATTTGAGTTTCACCAGATTTTCCTTGTTTTTATTAGACATGTTGTTTAAGTTCCCCCTAGATCTATTGACATGTTTTTTTTAAGTTAAAAAGAAAAAAGCAACACAAACTAAATATATAAAGATAAGAAAATATCATTAAACACAAAAAAATAAAACAAGTAAACAATAACTACTCCTCCTCCAGCACGTTGTACATGCACTTCACATATAACCAGAGACCGGTTATTCAACCCGTGTGATTCGTTGATGGGACCAGGGTAGGATCGCTTATGTTTTCTTGAAGTGCCAGCTCAGCCCTTGGATTCCAGCTCCTCACTCCTCCAAAGTTCAGCTGACTAGTGATTACCTTGGTTATGAATCGGGGGTAGATCAAAAACGGTTGACAGTCGTGAATGTTTGCTTCTAGGTCTCTCATGAGAAACTTAGTAAAGTTGTAAGGTTTTTCCTGTACAACAGCATGAATCACTTCCATCATCCTATGGGATAGCTCATTGAAGTGTCCAATCTTCTTAGAGAAGCAGACACAAAGTTGAGTCACCAAATACTGGAAAGGTGGTATAAAACCAGATTTGCTAACTTGCCTTGACACGTTGTTTGTATGATAGCCCATTTCTGTCCAGGTCTGTTGCACATCTGCCTTATCCAGGAAGGTGTTTTCTTGATCAACACCCAACCGGAGGACATCTCTGAGTGTTTCCTCCTTTAGGGTGATATTGACCCCCATAACCTTGCTCTCTATCCACATGGAAGTGCCATTTAAAATAATTTCAGAGTTCCACCAGAATTCTTGAAGAAGTTCTGGATATATAGTGACATGTGTAGACACAGCAAAGCCCAAGGGACTTCTCATGATCATGTTATACACATACCTGCAGTCCTCCCATGCAGGTCCTTCCAAGTTAGATCTTAATCTAAGATTATGGTGTCTGTGAAGAGGGAGAGGGAATTGTGTTACTTTCATCGATTTTGGGCGACCAATTTTAAAATAAGAAGATTCTGAGGAAGAGCTTGTGAAGAGAAGATTTTGATCTGAAGAAAAGTCTTTTTCAGGTTGTTAATATTTATAGATGAAAGTGATAGTTGTATCATAAATGTTATTAACAGCCAAAGATTTTCATTTTTCATTTCAATCTCTTCATTTAAGAAGATATCTGATGCAGAGAGAATATGACAGTGTACTAAGCCCCATGTGTGAGTAAGCATTGAATAGCTAGGCTGTTGGTGCATACGTCTGTCGACTTCGTCTTCGTTCGAGTCTTAGATTAGGATTGAAAGATCAAGGCACAAAGTACGAGAAAATTATCAAAATTAGGTTAGAAGTTAATTTCGCACGAAATTACCAACTGCTAATTTCGCACGAAATTACTTGGTAATTTCGCATGAATTTATAATTTCGTTTGAGGGTAATTTCGCTTGAACATGTTCATGCGAAATTAGAGGTCTATAAATAGGTGCTTGATCATGTTTTTCCGCACGAAATTATTTTCCAACGCCGAAGTGCTGTCGAAGTGTCTCTGGCCTGTAAATTGTTATCATATCAATAAACAAGACAGTTAATAATGATTCTAGTGTTATACAAGCTGAACGAAGACCGAATCAATGAATTCCGCCTCTGATTCTGTCTAAGAACTCTTCTGATTGACTCATTTGGTCAGTAAACAGATCCTACATGTGGTATCAGAGCTCAGGAGGAAGAGTTCTTACCGTTTAGCTCGTTTTCGCTGGAAAATTCTGATTTCTACACCTTCTTTTCAAAATTAAACAGAATTTTAGGGTCAAAATGACTTGAATTTCACATATAACAAGCGAAACAGTGTTTTAACAAATCCTTGAAAGAATTGGACATTAATTCGACTTAAAACTGGTAAAATTGGTTATTTCACTTGAAAATCATATCGTTCATGATGACATCAGCATAATTTCGCACGAAATTAGGATATAATTTCAAACGAAATTGCACTATTTCGTTTCAGATTGTAATTCCGTTTGAAAAGATTACTTAATTTCATACGAAATTACTTATTTCGTTCGAAATCACGTAATTTCGCTTGAAAATTCAGCTATTCCATATGAAATTAGCTGATTTCGCTTGAAAGCATATTTCGTTTGGTTATTTCACACGAAATTATCTATTTCGTGTGAAAATCCTAATTTCGTTTGAGATAATTTCGTGTGAAGCTTTCTTGTAGGTTATTTCGCTTGAAGAGGAATTTCGCTTGAAGAATTTCGTTTGAAAGTGAATCATATTGTGAAATTTGTTATTAAATCATGGATTTTGAAGAAGATATATTGTTGTATTACTATATATCTCAAGAGGAGAGTCCTTTTAAGATTGAAGAAAAATCAGTTTTAAAAGAATCAATTTCAAGAGAACCAGTTTCAATAAAAAAGGAGTCAGAAATTGTTTTAGAAAAAGTTGAAAAGGGTTTAGATGATGTTTCAGAAAAGAATGAAAAAGATTCAGAAGTTGTTTCAGAAAGAGCTCCAGTTTTTGATCATTCATACTCATCTGATGAAGAGAGTGATGACGATAGTAGAGAACTTGAAAAACATGAACTTTATAAGAGGTAATTTCCGTATGAAATGTTTAATGAATCCTTTGCAGAATAAATTGGAAAGCTTAAGAATAAACTAGCTGTGAAAAAGAAGAATCAAAAGGCAGCAAATGTGGAAGATAGTGTAAAACTCGAGAAGAAACAGGTTGACAGTGTTCATCAAGAAACATCTGAACAAGATGAGACAACTGTGTTATCACAGAATGATGAAGTCAAATATGAGGAAGAAGTTCGAATGGTCGAAGAACAGGTTCAAGAAACTCCAGCTCTCACAATTGAGAAGAAAGCCGATGTTGAGAATATTCATGAGATGTGCTCAAACTGTGAAAAATCTAAATCTGAAAATGTCAAACTCTTAAAGGATATGGAGAGTTTGACATTGGAAAATAAAATTTTGAAAGAAAATGAAAAAAAATTGAAAATAAAATAAAAATTTTTGAAAATGAAAAATTAAAAATTGAAAAAGAATTCAAAAATCAAATAAAGTTTTTAGAAGATGAAAAATCTATTTTCAGTAAAAATAATATTGAGAAACCAATTGCAATAAATTCTCATCTCCAGAAAATCATTCGGCTTGAAAATGAAGCTGAAATTGCTAGAAATAAAATAAAAGAGTTAAAGAATAAACTGAAAGGTTTTGTGACTTCGTCATCAGTACCAGATTATATTTGTCCAAAACCGATCAATTCTGTTCCAATAAGTGACAATGTCACAAATTATGACAAGGTCATAATTGAAGATTGTGATGAAAGATCTGATGATGAAAATGAAAGAAAGAAAATGTTTCTGAAATTAAAAGAAAATTTTCAAGAAACTGTTCTACAGTCTACTGAAAAAGGCGAATGCTCAAAGCAAAAACCTTTGAAGAAGAATGTGGAACAAAAACAAAAGGTTAAAAATTTGAAAAATCCTCAAAACAACAATAAAAGTTCATCAGTTCAATCATCCAATCGTGATAAAAATCACAAAAATTTGAAAATCAAAACTCAAAAACAGTTGGTAATAAGTGGTGCAGGTTTGACCACAGTGCTCAAAAGTCAAATCTAGCTGACAGAAGAAGATATGACTACCACAAGGCTAATCAGTGTTATGATCTGAATGTTTGGTATGAAGATGGTGACTGGTACGATAACAGAGTGTGCTACAACTGTGGTTTTAGAGGACACATTGCTGTTAACTGCCAGAGTCAGAGATTTGAGATGAGGAGATGTTTTGAGTGTCAAATCAAAGGACACATTGCCAGAGATTGTCCAATGAGATCAAAGGAAAGATCGAGGGCTGAATCTCATAAAATGGCAAAGAAACCAGTCAAAGTCGAAGAAAAGCCCAAAGAACAGAAAGTTCTAGAACAAAAAGTGAAGCTTTCACAAGGGCAGAAAGACAGACTAAGGAAGAAAAGGAAGAAAGCGAGAGAGTATCTCAAGAAGATTTTGTCCTCGGATACAGCTGTAAAAGCAGATAGCAGTTCTGATAAATCGTTTTGCTCTCCAAAGACTGATCAGTCAAGTAAAATGAATACATCAGATACAAATCTAAGGACAAAAGGGATATTAAAGAAAGAAAATGTGGTTAATCAAGAGATTAACAAACCCAAGAAAGTGAAATTTTCACTTTCTGGCCATGAGTTTGTTTCTTCGGAAGCAAAGGAGCCATGTTTTGGAAATGAATCTGACTTATCAAAGTCAGACAAGCCATTATCAGGCAATGAATTTGACTTGTCAAAGTCAAAGGAGCCACGTTCTTGCGATGAATCTGGTTCGTCAAAGCTAGAAGAGCCATTTATTGAGGTAAAAGTTGATGTTTCTGTGTCGACAATTGATGATGCAAGTTTTCCATCATTGTCAAACGGAAATTTAAAACAAAAAGTTGAAAAGAAATTGAGTGATGATAACTCAAAAACATCCAAGTTTGGTCAGGCTTGGGTGGATCTGTTTAAATGAAAAACCTGACTTGCCGAAGCTTCCAGGTTGGTAAGTGTGGAGCAGGTATCGGCATCTTTCTTGAGAAATTCACTTCGGTGATATTTCGTCTTACAAGTGGTAAATCAGGGACATTAAATTGTACCTGATTTATCTCTTCTACAAGTGATTGTGTTGTGAAAATCGGGAAATGTTAAATTCTTACATGTGATTGAAAGAACAATGTGATGATACCCCAATTTTACAAGTGGTAAAATCAACAAAACTAATTTTTCCGGAAAAACCATTTTGATTAAAACAAACTTAAGTGTTTTGAAATCTTAATGGGAAAATAGTTTGTTGTAAGGGGGAGTTCTGATTGTTTATGCCAAGTGGAGGGTGAATTGAAGTAATTCGCATCATGTTGTCATTTTATTTGTACAGTCTATTGTTTTCAAATTTTCCCAGAAAATCAAAATTGAAACATATTTTGATTTTAGGGGGAGTAAGAAATTTTTTAGAAATGTTGAAAATTTGAAAAATGTCAAAAACATTGAAAAAGCAAAAATGAGTTTTGTTGTGAATAAGAGGAAATGATAGAGAATCAGTGGACTATCACAACACGCTAAAGAAATGAAATGTCAAATGTGATAAACGGTCTCACTAAAGATGTGACGATAGGCTCAGCTAGACTAGTAGATTTGCGATAACGATACAAACTTAAATGGAAAAGCCTAGTTCTAGTGGGAAACATGGTTGAAAGCATAGTACTCAATAATCGCTGAATGCTAAAAGAGCATAAAAACCGGTCAGTTTGTGAACTTTCACAACTTGCTGAAAAAGTCATTGTGATTGTGCATTTTATTTTGCAAAGATTTAAACTTGTTTTATTTATTTCTTTATTTTGTTTTGTTTAAGCATTGGACATCCTCTGCGTATACGTGAGTATCGAACTGGATGTTAGTGCCTAAACATTCTGCTTTATTTTCTTTGGTGTTTCGTTTAAGCTTTGGATCACCGCTGCGTATACGGAATTATCGAACTGGTGGTTAAAGCCTAAATAATTTCAACTTGTTTTTTATTCTCTTATCTTGTTTAAACATTGGACTTTCTCTGCATATCGAAAGATCGACCTGATTGTTAATGTTTAAACATTCTGCTTTGTTTTTGCACATATCATAGTTGATGAAAGTTTAAAGGCATTACTTGAGTCAGTGTATTGCATGATGAGGGGATATGCTGAGATCGTGGGGTCCATAAGAATTTAGTGCAAAATTAATATATCTTAACGTATCGGTAAGCATTTTGAAAGTTTTTAGATTGAGCTTAAGAGGACAAATATATCGTCAATCAATGTGAATCGTTTAGAACTTAAAATGTTTAAAGCTTAACGGTGTTGGTGATGTGTCACAAAAACTGATATGATCCTCTTACACAAACTCACAAAAATATTGTATGTAAATATTTCTTTACTGCATTTCATTTAACTTTCAAAATTCCAAAAAGATTTTCAGAGTGTTTTAGCATAAATTTTGAAAAATGCAAAAATATTTTCGACAACTGATGTTGATAAGCTGATTTTCAAAATTCCGAGTACTAAACTTGATGAACAAATGGTTTGGGAAAGTTTGATTGAAATAAAACTTGAGTTTGACATGTTTAGTTGGTTCATTAATTTGAATCAAAATATTGAGTGTTAAAATTTCAAGAGAAAGAGTAGAGCTTATTAGCGTCAAATATGTTTTTCTTATAAGTGGATGAAAATTATGCATGTTAAAGCCAGGTTCCTGATTCTGAGTCATTCCAGAAAGCCAGGCTATGATCTAGAACCTGTGAAAGCTTAAACAAAGTTAAATCCAGGGTTTGATCTCGAGGTGATAACTGATTCCAGACAGCGATCCTAGCTTGATGAAAAGGGGAGTCTGACGAGGTTAGAACCAGAGATAGATCCTGGAACATGCTGAAATAGTAATCAAGACTAATCAAGACCGAAGAGTTGACATGATGAAGACTTGTACCGAAGACTCATCAACATCCGAGGGGGAGTCTGTTGGTGCATACGTCTGTCGACTTTGTCTTCGTTCGAGTCTTAGATTAGGATTGGCACAAAGTACGAGAAAATTGTCAAAATTAGGTTAGAAGTTAATTTCGCACGAAATTACTAGCACGAAATTACTTGGTAATTTCGCATGAATTTATAATTTCGTTTGAGGGTAATTTCGCTTGAACATGTTCATGCGAAATTTGAGGTCTATAAATAGGTGCTTGATCATGTTCTTCCGCACGAAATTATTTTCCGACGCCGAAGTGCTGTCGAAGTGTCTCTGGCCTGTAAATTGCTATCATATCAATAAACAAGACAATTAATAGTGATTCTAGTGTTATACAAGCTGAACGAAGACCGAATCAATGAATTCCGCCTCTGATTCTGTCTAAGAACTCTTCTGATTGACTCATTTGGTCGGTAAAACGATCCTACATAGGCGGCTATTTTCATAGCTCCTAATCATTTTAGTGCCTACGTGTCTCTTAAACTTCTTATGAAAAAATGACGTTGCATGCATTGGTAGTGTAAGAAAAATTCAATTTTCTGCAAAAATTTTCTTGTGACGGTTGATTTTCTCTGCCGTATTGAATTTTATCTTAATGCGTGTTACTTTTCCCCCTTTTTTTAATTTAAATAAAAGAAAGAAAAAAAAATACAAAAACAAACTATTCACAGTTATGATTTATACATATGTGGGATATGCATGAAGATGGACATTTTTGATGATCAGTGATCATTAAACAAAGTTTCTGATGTTGTATCAGAATTTATGATGATTTCATCTGATGTTCTGATACTTCTTCAGATTTTCTGATAAATAATCACATTTATTGATGATTTATCAGATCTTCTGATATTCCATCAGATTGATGGATTTCTTTGTTAGAAACCTGTTTAATTACCGTTTGCTTATCAGAATTTTGATGTTCATCAATTTGGTTTTCAATTTGTGTCATTTTGTATTCTAAAAAATCTTCATCTTTTATATTAACCATGCCAAGTTTGCTGATCAGAAAATTGTGTCTCTTCTCATCAAGAGGTTTTGTAAAGATATCAGCAATTTGGTTTTCAGTTGGAACAAAATACATTTCTATGTTACCTTTCTCCATATGATCTTTTATGAAGTGATATCTGACATCTATGTGTTTGGTTCTTGAGTGATGAACTGGATTTTCTGTTATTGCAATTGCACTCTTTGAATCACATAGGATTGGTATTTTTGTCAGATTTACTCCATAATCTTTCAGTTGAGTTTGCATCCACAGCACTTGTGAACAGCAACTTGCTGCTGCTACATATTCTGATTATGCTGTTGATGTTGCAACACAGTTTTTTTTCTTGCTTGCCCAACATACCAATTTTCTCCCAAGATTTGACATGCACCAGATGTGCTTTTTTTATCAATCTTGCACCCTGCATAATCTGCATCTGTATATGCAATTAGCTCAAGGTTTGTATCCTTAGGATACCAGAGACCAAGTTCTGATGTGCCTTTTAGATATTTGAAAACCCTTCTTATAGCTTTTAGGTGGGATTCTTTAGGATCACATTGATATCTGGCCAGAAAGCATGTTGCAAACATAATATCTAGTCTGCTTGCAGTTAGATATAGCAATGATCCTATCATCCCCTATAGGTCTTGATATCTACACTTATTACTTCTTTATCAGAATCTAATTTGTTCCCTGTTGCCATGGGAGTTTTTGAAATAGAGCAGTTTTCAAGTGAGTATTTGTGTAGAATTGTTTTCACATATTTTGATTGACTCAAAAAGATTCCATCAATTCTTTGTTTTACTTGTAACTCCAAGAAAAAGGTTAACTCACCCATCATACTCATTTCAAAGTGGCTGGTCATTAATTTTTGAAAATTTTTATAGAATTTTTCATTTGTTGATCCAAATATAATGTCATCAACATATACCAACAAAGTATGACCTTTGTGTGTTTTGAGGAAAAGTGTTGTGTCAATAGTACCTTTGGTAAACCCAGAATTGAGTAAGAAGTTTGATAGTGTTTCATACCAGGCTCTAGGAGCTTGCTTCAACCCATACAAGGCTTTGTTTAATATGTAAACATGATTTTCAAATTTTGGATCAACAAAGCCTTCTGGTTGCTGCACATAAACTTCTTCCTCAATTTTACCATTCAGGAAAGCTGATTTTACATCCATTTGATAAACTTTGAAATCTTTGGATGCAGCATAAGCAAGAAAAAATCTTACAGCTTCTAATCTAGCTACTGGTGCAAAAGTTTCATCATAATCAATACCTTCTTGTTGACAATAACCTTTGACCACTAACCTTGCTTTGTTCCTGGTGATTATGCCATTTTCATCAGATTTATTCCTGAATGCCCATTTTGAGCCTATGACAGATTTGTCTTTTGACTTGGGTACCAGATCTCATACCTTGCTCTTTTCAAACTGATCAAGCTCTTCTTCCATAGCTTGAATCCAGTCTGAGTCATTCAGAGCTTCTTTGACAGACTTGGGTTCTATCTTGCTTAAGAACCCAACAAATGCACACTCATGTGCAGTTGCAGATCTTGTTCTCACACCATCTGCTGGATTGCCAATGACGTTAGAATGAACATGTCCTTTGATCCATCTTAACTTGTTGTGAAAAGTTGTTGGTTCTGATGGATTTGAAGTTTCCCCCTGAACAGTTGCCTCAGTTGTGTGTAGTGTATCAGAATTTTGATTTTCTGATATACTACTCACTTGTTCTGCAGGGTTAGTACATGAAATATCTATTTATTTATTTTTGAAAGATTATCATGTTCTAAGAAATCTTCTGTCATCATTTAAAAGAGATGTTCATAATTTTCTTGTTTTTCAGAAAAATTTATTTCTTTCATGTATTCACCAGCAACCTCTGTTTCTGGTGAGTCATCAAATGAAACATACAGACTTTCTCTGATTGTCCTTGTGTTAAGAACAAAAATTCTATAAGCTTTTGAGGACACATAATAACCAAGAAAAATACCTTTTTCTGCTTTTCTGTCAAATTTTTCAAGGCTTTCAAAATCATTGAAAACAAAACATCTACAACCAAATGTATGTAAAAATTTTACACTTGGAATCCTTCCATTGATAATGTTGTAAGGTGTTTTGTTTAGCCTTTTGTTGATTAGGGTTCTGTTTTGGGTAAAACATGCATTTGCTATTGCTTCTGCCCAAAAATGAGTGGGCATTTTAGCATAAGCAAGCATTGTTCTGGCAGCTTCTACTAAGGTTCTATTTTTTCTTTCAACCACCCCATTCTGTTGAGGTGTTCTGGGAGCAGAAAAATCATGAGAGATTCCTTTACTTACAAGAAAGCTCTCAATTTTTGAATTTTTAAACTCTATCCCATTGTCTGATCTGATCCTTCTGACTGTTAGTTTTAACAGATTTTCAATTTTCTTGATAAAATTAATGATCAGATCTGGTGTTTCACTTTTCTTTCTTAAAAATTCGACCCATGTATATCTGGAAAAATCATCAACTATTACTAGTAAGTATTTCTTTCCAGAAAAACCTTCTGTACTTATGGGTCCACAAAAATCCACGTGTAAAAGTTCCAAATTTTGTGTAATAGAAGACTCAGAAATTGATTTGTGTGAGCTTCTTTTGGATTTTCCCATCTCACAAGCATCACAAACTTTATCCTTCTTTGAGGATATAAAAGGTAATCCTTTTACCAGACCCTTGCTTGCTAATTTGCTTAGGTTTTTTAAATTTAAGTGGGCTTATCTCTTATGCCATAACCAACTACTACCCTTGTTGATTTTTGAAAATAAACATAATTTTGGATTTTCATTTTCTTCTTTGAAATCAAAATAGTAAATTAATTGTCTTATTCTTTTTCCACTTAAATAAATTTTATTATCATCTATTCCTATTAACAAGCATTTTTCTAGTAAAAAGGTTACCTGAAAACCTTTGTCACAGAATTGACCACAACTTAGCAGATTATACTTTAAGCCTTCAACATAGGCTACTTTCTCTATGGTCAAACATCCGTACCTTATGCATCCATATCCCATGAACCTTCCTTTCACTCCATTCCCAAAATTTACCAATTTACCCAGCTTTGAAACAAAGTTGCTGAGTAAGCTCCTGTCCCCAGTCATGTGCTTGGAGCTTCCGGAATCGCAGTACCAGATCTGCTGCACACGATGGTCCTAAAATGGAATGATTAGAGGGTTTTTGGTACCCAGGCTTGCTTGGGTACTCTTTCTGATGAGATTTTAAACAAATTATTTTCTCTTGTTGGCCTTTCATCAGAAATTCTGTTATATGCTGAGCCATAAACAGCTGTTACATTTTTTTTTTTTGAGATGGTGTTGAACAAGCTTCAGTATGTCAACACACATACAAGATTTATCAGAAAATTCTGATATTCTTTCTTGTGATAGAATGAGTGGATAATTTTGAAAAGATGAGTGAACTGCTTCTGGAGTCTTTAAAGATTCTTGTTTGCATTCACTTCTTTTTGGTTTAAAGTTGGGTTTTTCAAAAGAGTATTCAGAACGGGTTGATTTGCAAGATTCTGATGAAAATTTATCAGAAATCTGGTGAGTTGCTTTTACAAAGACAGTGGGTTTACTTTCTTTTGTTTTTATATATCCTAAACCCTCTCTGTTATTCTTTGGTGTGGACTCAATGAAGTTTAAGAATTCTTTGGCTTGTTGAAAACCTCTTACATTAATTTCTTTATCATGATTTTCTTGTAAAGATCTTTTCTTTCATTTTCATAGAACTCAATTTTAGCTCTTTGGTCTAAACTTTATTCTATTAGTAATTGGTTTTCAAGAATGATTTTATTCATGGTCCTTTGCAACTCATCAGATTTTTGACTATCTGATTTATGCTTATCTTGCAGATTTAGAAAATCTGACATGAGCTTGTTTAGCTTGTGTCCAAGATCAAGATTATCTAAAATTACCTGTTTTCCTGAAGTTTCTGGTATGTCATCAGAAAGTGCCATGAGACAGAAGTTAGCCATTTCTTCTTCTTCTTCTTCTTCATCAGAAGAGTCACCAGAAAGCCATGTATCTGTCCCTGCAATTAAGCTGACTTGCTGCTGCTGCTTCTTAGCTTCTTCCAGTTTCTTCTCATAATAAGCAACATCTTTCAGCTTCTTGGTCTTGCATTCTGATGCATAGTGACCTCTTTACTTGCACTTGTAACACACAACTTCAGCCTTCCCTTTATCCTTAGATCTACCTTCTTCCTTAGATCTTCCATCCATCCTCCCTCTGTCACTTCTCTGGTATCTCTGGCCTCCTCCCCTCAACCTCTGCTCAAATGTTTTGGTGAGCAGTGCTATTGCCTCAGCAAAAGCTAAAAAATCTGATGATGTATCAGAAATTTCAAGATTTTGACTGTTTGATGGTTGTGGATCATTGGTAGGTAGTATTCTTTGGGAGTTTGAGATAAGAGCTAAAGATCCCCCTCTTTGAATGGTTCTTCAAATATTTCTTCCTCTCTGGGGATCAAGATGCTATATAAGTCATGAAAACTCATATTTCCTAGTTCTAAGGTTGAGGACAAAATCATGGTTAGACTCCTCCATTCTCTAGGTAAAGCATCTAAAAATTTTATGTTTCTTTCATTATTTGATTTTGTTATACCAAATTTCTTTAGCTCGTTTAAAAGTTTTGTAAATCTTTGATATGTATCAATTAATCTTTCATTGGGTAAACTTTTAAACCTCTCATATGAGGAAACATTTTTTGTTCTCTTGTTTCTTCTCATCCTTTCTCCTTGGATAAAATCATGGTTAGACTCCTCCATTCTCTAGGTAAAGCATCTAAAAATTTTATGTTTCTTTCATTATTTGATTTTGTTATACCAAATTTCTTTAGCTCGTTTAAAAGTTTTGTAAATCTTTGATATGTATCATTTAATCTTTCATTGGGTAAACTTTTAAACCCCTCATATGAGGAAACATTGTTTGTTATCTTGTTTCTTCTCATCCTTTCTCCTCCTTCACAAAGATTTTCCAACTGATCCCATATTTCCTTAGCTGATGCACATGCATCAACTTGTGAAAATATGTTATTGGGGATGGTCATTATTAAAAGTGACTCTGCCCTTTCATCCCCAGCCACCATATCCTTGTCTTCCGTGCTCCCGTTTATTTCACTTTAGGGAGTACGGGAGGTAGGGATACCAGGTGATTGGTCAGTTGCTGGAATAGCTGGTATATCAGTCATTGGTATATCTGGACCCCTTTCAATGGATTGAAACAGAGCTCGGTCATGACCATTAAGGAAATTGACCATCCTGATTTTCCACTAGGGGTATTCCTCTCTGACCAGAGTCGGAGGTTTAGACATAGAACCAATGTTAAAAGCTTTATTCCAGGATTGAAAGCTGGCCATATTTAGAGAACCTCGATCAAAGAGTTAAAAAGGCGTAAGGTTCACAATGGTGTAAAATTAAAATGGGATATACCGGGCTAGGATTCGAGTTACAGGAACAAGGGGCAAACCCACCACCCAAGAATGGAATCGTCGAGCGAAAACACTTGACAACCTCCTAGAAGCAGCTTTTCTTGCCACCAGACCTTTCTCCATTAATTAGGAATCTGATGCGGTCACTAAACACATTCCTTAAATTGTAGCCATTTGTTAAGTGTTTTTTTTATATCTAATCCGCATATATATCACCATTGCCCATGATTTTCTTAACAGTATATCTCTTAAATGTCAATATATACACGTGTGATTTAGTTTAGGAAGATTTTTCAATGCCGAGAACCTCGATCAGAGAGTAAAAAAGACGTAAGGTTCATAATGGTGTAAAATTAAAATGGGATATACCGGTTTAGGATTCGAGTTACAGGAACAAGGGCCAAACCAACCACCCAAGAATGGAATCGTAGAGCAAAAACACTTGACAACCTCCTAAAAGCAGCTTTTCTTGCCACCAGACCTCTCTCCATCAATTAGGAATCTGATGCCGTCACTAAACACAATCCTTAAATTGTAGCCATTTGTTGAGTGTTTTTTTGGTATCTAATCCGCATATATATCACCATTGCCCTTGATTTGCTTGTCTGTATATCTCTTAAATGTCAACATACACACGTGTTATTTAGTTTACGAAGATTTTTCAATGCCGAGAACCTCGATCAAAGAGTTGAAAAGGCGTAAGATTCACAATGGTGTAAACTTAAAATGAGATATACCAGGCTAGGATTCGAGTTATAGGAACAAGGGCCAAACCAACCACCCAAGAATAGAATCGTCAAGCAAAAACACTTGACAACCTCCTAGAAGTATCTTTTCTTGCCCCCAGACCTTTCTCCATCAATTAAGAATCTGATGCCGTCACTAAACACATTACTTAAATTGTAGCCATTTGTTGAGTGTTTTTTTTGGTGTCTAATCCGCATATATATCACCATTGCCCTTGATTTTCTTGACTGTATATCTCTTAAATGTCAACATATACACGTGTAATTTAGTTTACGAAGATTTTTCAATGCCGAGAACCTCGATCAGAGAGTAAAAAAGGCGTAAGGTTCACAATGGTGTAAAATTAAAATGGGATATACCGGGCTAGGATTCGAGTTACAGGAACAAGGGCCAAACGAACCACCCAAGAATGGAATCGTCGAGCGAAAACACTTGATAACCTCAAAGAAGCAGCTTTTCTTGCCACCAGACCTTTCTCTATCAATTAGGAATCTGATTCCGTCACTAAACACATTCCTTAAATTATAGCCATTTGTTGAGTGTTTTTTTGGTATCTAATCCGCATATATATCAACATTGCCCTTGATTTTCTTGACTGTATATCTCTTAAATGTCAACATATACACGTGTGATTTAGTTTACGAAGATTTTTCAATGCCGAGAACCTCGATCAGAGAGTAAAAAAGGCGTAAGGTTCACAATGGTTTAAAATTAAAATGGGATATACCGGGTTAGGATTCGAGTTACAGGAACAAGGGCCAAACGAACCACCCAAGAATGGAATCGTCGAGCGAAAACACTTGATAACCTCAAAGAAGCAGCTTTTCTTGCCACCAGACCTTTCTCTATCAATTAGGAATCTGATTCCGTCACTAAACACATTCCTTAAATTATAGCCATTTGTTGAGTGTGTTTTTTTTGTGTCTAATCCGCGTATATAACACCATTGCCCTTGATTTTCTTGACTGTATATCTCTTAAATGTCAACATATAAACGTGTGATTTAGTTTACTAAGATTTTTCAATGCCGAGAACCTCGATCAGAGAGTAAAAAAGGCGTAAGGTTCACAATGGTGTAAAATTAAAATGGGATATACCGGGATAGGATTCGAGTTACAGGAACAAGGGCCAAACCAACCACCCAAGAATGGAATCGTTGAGAAAAAACATTTGACAACCTACTAGAAGCAGCTTGTCTTGCCACCAGACCTTTCTCCATCAATTAGGAATCTGATGCCGTCACTAAACACATTCCTTAAATTGTAGCCATTTGTTGAGTGTTTTTTTGGTGTCTAATCCGCATATATATCACCATTACTCTTGATTTTCTTGACTGTATATCTCTTAAATGTCAACATATACACGTCTGATTTAGTTTACGATGATTTTCAATGTCGAGAACCTCGATCGGAGAGTAAAAAAGGCGTAAGCTTCACAATGGTGTAAAATTAAAATGGGATATACCGGGCTAGGATTCGAGTTACAGGAACAAAGGCTAAACCAACCACCCAAGAATGGAATCGTCGAGTGAAAACACTTTACAACCTCCTAGAAGCAGCTTTTCTTGCCACCAGACCTTTATCCATCAATTAGGAATCTGATGTCGTCACTAAACACATTCCTTAAATTGTAGCCATTTGTTAAGTGTTTTTTTTGTATGTCTAATCTGCATATATATCACCATTGCCTTTGATTTTCTTGAATGTATATCTCTTAAATGTCAACATACACACGTGTGATTTAGTTTACGAAGATTTTTCAATGCCAAGAACCTCGATCAGAGAGAAAAAAAGGCGTAAGGTTCTCAATGGTGTAAAATTAAAATGGGATATACCGGGCTAGGATTCGAGTTACAGGAACAAGTGCCAAACCAACCACCCAAGAATGGAGTTGTCGAGCGAAAACACTTGACAACCTCCTAGAAGCAGTTTTTCTTACCAACATACCTTTTCTCCATCAATTAGGAATCTGATGCCGTCACTAAACACATTCCTTAAATTGTAACCATTTGTTAAGTGTTTTTTTTGGTGTCTAATCCGCAAATATATCACCATTGCCCTTGATTTTCTTGACTGTATATCTCTTAAATGTCAACATATACACGTGTGATTTAGTTTACGAAGATTTTTCAATGCCGAGAACCTCGATCAGAGAGTAAAAAATGCGTAAGGTTCACAATGGTGTAAAATTAAAATGGGATATACCGGGCTAGGTTTCGAGTTACAGGAACAAGGGCCAAACCAACCACGCAAGAATGGTGTAAAATTAAAATGGGATATACCGGGCTAGGATTCGAGTTACAGGAACAAAGGCTAAACCAACCACCCAAGAATGGAATCGTCGAGTGAAAACACTTTACAACCTCCTAGAAGCAGCTTTTCTTGCCACCAGACCTTTATCCATCAATTAGGAATCTGATGTCGTCACTAAACACATTCCTTAAATTGTAGCCATTTGTTAAGTTTTTTTTTGTATGTCTAATCTGCATATATATCACCATTGCCCTTGATTTTCTTGAATGTATATCTCTTAAATGTCAACATACACACGTGTGATTTAGTTTACGAAGATTTTTCAATGCCAAGAACCTCGATCAGAGAGAAAAAAAGGCGTAAGGTTCTCAATGGTGTAAAATTAAAATGGGATATACCGGGCTAGGATTCGAGTTACAGGAACAAGTGCCAAACCAACCACCCAAGAATGGAGTTGTCGAGCGAAAACACTTGACAACCTCCTAGAAGCAGCTTTTCTTACCAACATACCTTTTCTCCATCAATTAGGAATCTGATGCCGTCACTAAACACATTCCTTAAATTGTAACCATTTGTTAAGTGTTTTTTGGTGTCTAATCCGCATATATATCACCATTGCCCTTGATTTTCTTGACTGTATATCTCTTAAATGTCAACATATACACGTGTGATTTAGTTTACGAAGATTTTTCAATGCCGAGAACCTCGATCAGAGAGTAAAAAATGCGTAAGGTTCACAATGGTGTAAAATTAAAATGGGATATACCGGGCTAGGTTTCGAGTTACAGGAACAAGGGCCAAACCAACCACGCAAGAATGGAATCGTCGAGCGAAAACACTTGACAAACTCCTAGAAGCAGCTTTTCTTGCCACCAGACCTTTCTCCATCAATTAGGAATCTGATGCCATCACTAAACACATTCCTTAAAATTAGTAGCCATTTGTTGTGTGTTTTTTTTTGTGTCTAATCCGCATATGTATCACCATTGCCCTTGATTTTCTTGACTGTATATCTCTTAAATGTCAACATATACATGTGTAATTTAGTTTACGAAGATTTTTCAATGCCGAGAACCTCGATCAAAGAGTAAAAAAGACATAAGGTTCACATTGGTGTAAAATTAAAATGGGATATACCGGGCTAGGATTCGAGTTACAGGAACAAGGGCCAAACTAACAACCCAAGAATGGAATTCTCGAGCGAAAACACTTGACAACCTCCTAGAAGCAGCTTTTCTTGCCACCAGACCTTTCTCCATCAATTAGGAAATTTGGAATCTGATGCCGTCACTAAACATATTCCTTAAATTGTAGCCATTTGTTGAGTGTTTTTTTGGTGTCTAGTCCGCATATATATCACCATTGACCTTGATTTTCTTGACTGTATATCTCTTAAATGTCAACATATACACGTGTAATTTAGTTTACGAAGATTTTCAATGCCGAGAACCTCGATCAGAGAGTAAAAAGGCGTAAGGTTCACAATGGTTTAAAATTAAAATGGGATATACCGGGCTAGGATTCGAGTTACAGGAACAAGGGCCAAACGAACCACCCAAGAATGGAATCGTCGAGCGAAAACACTTGATAACCTCAAAGAAGCAGCTTTTCTTGCCACCGGAGCTTTCTCTATCAATTAGGAATCTGATGCCGTCACTAAACATATTCCTTAAATTGTAGCCATTTGTTGAATGTTTTTTTGGTGTCTAGTCCGCATATATATCACCATTGCCCTTCATTTTCTTGACTGTATATCTCTTAAATGTCAACATATAAAAGTGTGATTTAGTTTACGAAGATTTTCAATGCCGAGAACCTCGATCAGAGAGTAAAAAGGCGTAAGGTTCACAATGGTGTAAAATTAAAATGGGATATACCGGGCTAGGATTCGAGTTACAGGAACAAGGGACAAACGAACCACCCAAGAATGGAATCGTCGAGCGAAAACACTTAACAATCTCCAACAACCAGCTTTTCTTGCCACCAGACCTTTCTCCATCAATTAGGAATCTGTTGTCGTCACTAAACATATTCCTTAAATTGTAGCCATTTGTTGAGTGTTTTTTTTTTTGGTGTCTAGTCCGCATATATATCACCATTTCGCTTGATTTTTCTTGACTGTATATCTCTTAAATGTCAACATATACACTTGTGATTTAGTTTACGAAGATTTTTCAATGCGGAGAACCTCGATCAGAGAGTAAAAAAGGCGTAAGGTTCACAATGGTGTAAAATTAAAATGGGATATACCGTGCTAGGTTTCGAGTTACAGGAACAAGGGCCAAACCAATCACGCAAGAATGGAATCGTCGAGCGAAAACACTTGACAAACTCTTCGAAGCAGCTTTTCTTGCCTCCAGACCTTTCTCCATCAATTAGGAATCTGATGCCGTCTATAAACACATTCCTTAAATTGTAGCCATTTGTTGAGTGTTTTTTTTTTGTGTATAATCCGCATATATATCACCATTGCCCTTGATTTTCTTGACTGTATATCTCTTAAATGTCAACATATTCATGTGTAATTTAGTTTACGAAGATTTTTCAATGCCAAGAACCTCGATCAGAGAGTAAAAAAGGCGTAAGGTTCACAATGGTGTAAAATTAAAATAGGATATACCGGGCTAGGATTTGAGTTACAGGAACAAGGGCCAAACCAACAACCCAAGAATGGAATCCTCGAGCGAAAACACTTGACAACCTCCTAGAAGCAGCTTTTCTTACCACCAGACCTTTCTCCATCAATTAGGAATCTGATCCCGTCACTAAACATATTCCTTAAATTGTAGCCATTTGTTGAGTGTTTTTTTTTTTTGTGTATAATCCGCATATATATCACCATTGCCCTTGATTTTCTTAACTGTATATCTCTTAAATGTCAACATATTCACGTGTAATTTAGTTTACGAAGATTTTTCAATGCCAAGAACCTCGATCAGAGAGTAAAAAAGGCGTAAGGTTCACAATGGTGTAAAATTAAAATGGGATATACCAGGCTAGGATTCGAGTTACAGGAACAAGGGCCAAACCAACAACCCAAAAATGGAATCCTCGAGTGAAAACACTTGACAACCTCCTAGAAGCAGCTTTTCTTGCCACCAGACCTTTCTCCATCAATTAGGAAACTGATGCCATCACTAAACACATTTCTTAAATTGTAGCCATTTGTTAAGTGTTTTTTTTGTGTCTAATTCACATATATATCACCATTGCCAATGATTTTCTTGACTGTATATATCTTAAATGTCAACATATACACGTGTAATTTAGTTTACAAAGATTTTTCAATGCCAAGAACCTCGATCAGAGAGTAAAAAAGGCGTAAGGTTCACAATGGTGTAAAATTAAAATGGGATATACCGGGCTAAGATTCGACCTACAGGAACAAGGGCCAAACCAACAACCCAAGAATGGAATCCTCGAGCGAAAACACTTGACAACCTCCTAGAAGCAGCTTTTCTTACCACCAGACCTTTCTCCATCAATTAGGAATCTGATGCCGTCACTAAACATATTCCTTAAATTGTAGCCATTTGTTGAGTGTTTTTTTTTTGTGTATAATCCGCATATATATCACCATTGCCCTTGATTTTCTTAACTGTATATCTCTTAAATGTCAACATATTCACGTGTAATTTAGTTTACGAAAATTTTTCAATGCCAAGAACCTCGATCAGAGAGTAAAAAAGGCGTAAGGTTCACAATGGTGTAAAATTAAAATGGGATATACCAGGCTAGGATTCGAGTTACAGGAACAAGGGCCAAACCAACATCCCAAAAATGGAATCCTCGAGTGAAAACACTTGACAACCTCCTAGAAGCAGCTTTTCTTGCCACCAGACCTTTCTCCATCAATTAGGAAACTGATGCCGTCACTAAACACATTCCTTAAATTGTAGCCATTTGTTAAGTGTTTATTTTTTTGTGTCTAATTCGCATATATATCACCATTGCCCTTGATTTTCTTGACTGTATATCTCTTAAATGTCAACATATTCACGTGTAATTTAGTTTACGAAGATTTTTCAATGTCAAGAACCTCGATCAGAGAGTAAAAAAGGCGTAAGGTTCACAATGGTGTAAAATTAAAATGGGATATATCAGGCTAGGATTCAAGTTACAGGAACAAGGGCCAAACCAACAACTGAAGAATGGAATCCTTGAGCGAAAACACTTGACAACCTCCTAGAAGTAGCTTTTCTTGCCACCAGACCTTTCTCTATCAATTAGGAAACTGATGCCGTCACTAAACACAGTCCTTAAATTGTAGCCATTTGTTAAGTGTTTTTTTGTGTCAAATTCACATATATATCACAATTGCCCTTGATTTTCTTGACTGTATATCTCTTAAATGTCAACACATACACGTGTGATTTAGTTTACGAAGATTTTCAATGCCGAGAACCTCGATTAGAGAGTAAAAAAGGGGTAAGGTTCCCGATGGTGTAAAATTAAAATGGGATATACCGGGCTAGGTTTCGAGTTACAGGAATAAGGACCAAACCAACCACGCAAGAATGGAATCGTCGAGCGAAAACACTTGACAAACTCCTAGAAGCAGCTTTTCTTGCCACTAGACCTTTCTCCATCAATTAGGAATCTGATGCCGTCACTAAACACATTCCTTAAATTGTAGCCATTTGTTGAGTGTTTTTTGTGTGTATAATCCGCATATATATCACCATTGCCCTTGATTTTCTTGACTGTATATCTCTTAAATGTCAACATATACACGTGTAATTTAGTTTACAAAGATTTTTCAATGCGAAGAACCTCGATCAGAGAGTAAAAAAGGCGTAAGGTTCACAATGGTGTAAAATTAAAATGGGATATACTGGGCTAAGATTCGAGTTACAGGAACAAGGGCCAAACCAACAACCCAAGAATGGAATCCTCAAGCGAAAACACTTGACAACCTCCTAGAAGCAGATTTTCTTGCCACCAGACCTTTCTCCATCAATTAGGAAACTGATGCCGTCACTAAACACATTCCTTAAATTGTAGCCATTTGTTAAGTGTTTATTTTTTTGTGTCTAATTCGCATATATATCACCATTGCCCTTGATTTTCTTGACTGTATATCTCTTAAATGTCAACATATTCACGTGTAATTTAGTTTACGAAGAATTTTCAATGCCAAGAACCTCGATCAGAGAGTAAAAAAGGCGTAAGGTTCACAATGGTGTAAAATTAAAATGGGATATACCAGGCTAGGATTCAAGTTACAGGAACAAGGGCCAAACCAACAACTCAAGAATGGAATCCTCGAGCGAAAACACTTGACAACCTCCTAGAAGCAGCTTTTCTTGCCACCAGACCTTTCTCCATGAATTAGGAAACTGATGCCGTCACTAAACACATTCCTTAAATTGTAGCCATTTGTTAAGTGTTTTTTTGTGTCAAATTCGCATATATATCACCATTGCCCTTGATTTTCTTGACTGTATATCTCTTAAATGTCAACATATACACGTGTGATTTAGTTTACGAAGATTTTCAATGCCGAGAACCTCGATCAGAGAGTAAAAAAGGGGTAAGGTTCCCGATGGTGTAAAATTAAAATGGGATATACCGGGCTAGGTTTCGAGTTACAGGAATAAGGGCCAAACCAACCACGCAAGAATGGAATCATCGAGCGAAAACACTTGACAAACTCCTAGAAGCAGCTTTTCTTGCCACCAGACCTTTCTCCATCAATTAGGAATCTGATGCCGTCACTAAACACATTCCTTAAATTGTAGCCATTTGTTGAGTGTTTTTTGTGTGTATAATCCGCATATATATCACCATTGCCCTTGATTTTCTTGACTGTATATCTCTTAAATGTCAACATATACACGTGTAATTTAGTTTACAAAGATTTTTCAATGCGAAGAACCTCGATCAGAGAGTAAAAAAGGCATAAGGTTCACAATGGTGTAAAATTAAAATGGGATATACCGGGCTAAGATTCGAGTTACAGGAAGAAAGGCCAAACCAACAACCCAAGAATGGAATCCTCGAGCGAAAACACTTGACAACCTCCTAGAAGCAGCTTTTCTTGCCACCAGACCTTTCTCCATCAATTAGGAAATGATGGCGTCACTAAACACATTCCTTAAATTGTAGCCATTTGTTAAGTGGTTTTTCTTTGGTGTCTAATTCGGATATATATCACCATTGCCCTTGATTTTCTTGACTGTATATCTCTTAAATGTCAACATATACACGTGTAATTTAGTTTACGAAGATTTTTCAATGCCAAGAAACTCGATCAGAGAGTAAAAAAGGCGTAAGGGTCACAATGGTGTAAAATTAAAATGGGATATTCCAGGTTAAGATTCGAGTTAAAGCAACGAGGGCCAAACCAACCACGCAAGAATGGAATCCTCGAGCGAAAACACTTGACAACCTCCTAGAAGCAGCTTTTCTTGCCACCAGACCTTTCTCCATCAATTATGAATCTGTTGCCGTCACTAAACATATTCCTTAAATTGTAGCCATTTGTTGAGTGTTTTTTTTTGGTGTCTAGTCCGCATATATATCACCATTGCCCTTGATTTTCTTGACTGTATATCTCTTAAATGTCAATATATACACGTGTGATTTAGTTTACGAAGATTTTCAATGCCGAGAACCTCGATCAGAGAGTAAAAATGCGTAAGGTTCACAATGGTGTAAAATTAAAATGGGATATACCAGGCTAGGATTCAAGTTACAGGAACAAGGGCCAAACCAACAACTCAAGAATGGAATCCTCGAGCGAAAACACTTGACAACCTCCTAGAAGCAGCTTTTCTTGCCACCAGACCTTTCTCCATGAATTAGGAAACTGATGCCGTCACTAAACACATTCCTTAAATTGTAGCCATTTGTTAAGTGTTTTTTTGTGTCAAATTCGCATATATATCACCATTACCCTTGATTTTCTTGACTGTATATCTCTTAAATGTCAAAATATACACGTGTGATTTAGTTTACGAAGATTTTCAATGCCGAGAACCTCGATCAGAGAGTAAAAAAGGGGTAAGGTTCCCGATGGTGTAAAATTAAAATGGGATATACCGGGCTAGGTTTCGAGTTACAGGAATAAGGGCCAAACCAACCACGCAAGAATGGAATCGTCGAGCGAAAACACTTGACAAACTCCTAGAAGCAGCATTTCTTGCCACCAGACCTTTCTCCATCAATTAGGAATCTGATGCCGTCACTAAACACATTCCTTAAATTGTAGCCATTTGTTGAGTGTTTTTTGTGTGTATAATCCGCATATATATCACCATTGCCCTTGATTTTCTTGACTGTATATCTCTTAAATGTCAACATATACACGTGTAATTTAGTTTACAAAGATTTTTCAATGCGAAGAACCTCGATCAGAGAGTAAAAAAGGCATAAGGTTCACAATGGTGTAAAATTAAAATGGGATATACCGGGCTAAGATTCGAGTTACAGGAAGAAAGGCCAAACCAACAACCCAAGAATGGAATCCTCGAGCGAAAACACTTGACAACCTCCTAGAAGCAGCTTTTCTTGCCACCAGACCTTTATCCATCAATTAGGAAATGATGGCGTCACTAAACACATTCCTTAAATTGTAGCCATTTGTTAAGTGGTTTTTTTTTTGTGTCTAATTCGCATATATATCACCATTGCCCTTGATTTTCTTGACTGTATATCTCTTAAATGTCAACATATACACGTGTAATTTAGTTTACGAAGATTTTTCAATGCCAAGAAACTCGATCAGAGAGTAAAAAAGGCGTAAGGGTCACAATGGTGTAAAATTAAAATGGGATATTCCAGGTTAAGATTCGAGTTAAAGCAACGAGGGCCAAACCAACCACGCAAGAATGGAATCCTCGAGCGAAAACACTTGACAACCTCCTAGAAGCAGCTTTTCTTGCCACCAGACCTTTCTCCATCAATTATGAATCTGTTGCCGTCACTAAACATATTCCTTAAATTGTAGCCATTTGTTGAGTGTTTTTTTTTGGTGTCTAGTCCGCATATATATCACCATTGCCCTTGATTTTCTTGACTGTATATCTCTTAAATGTCAATATATACACGTGTGATTTAGTTTACGAAGATTTTCAATGCCGAGAACCTCGATCAGAGAGTAAAAATGCGTAATGTTCACAATGGTGTAAAATTAAAATGGAATATACCGGGCTAGGATTCGAGTTACAGGAACAAGGGCCAAACGAACCACCTAAGAATGGAATCGTCGAGCGAAAACACTTGACAACCTCCAAGAAGCAGCTTTTCTTGCCACCAGACCTTTCTCCATCAATTAGGAATCTGATGCCGTCACTAAACATATTCCTTAAATTGTAGCCATTTGTTGAGTGTTTTTTTTGGTGTCTAGTCCGCATATATATCACCATTGCCCTTGATTTTCTTGACTGTATATCTCTTAAATGTCAACATAATAATTTACACTTCCAATTATGCCCCTCCAAAACTTTTAAACGAGTTAAAAGCTCTAAAGCAATCTTTATCATAAATCTTCAAACTCGATGACCAGAAAGGTAAAGCTTCCTTTGACAAAGACGAGTTAAAAGCTGATTTTCTGAAAAGGGGCTATGCAGAACAGTCAAAGGTAGATACCCTACAAAAGGGTTATTTCCCATCTGCACCCAGATTTCTATTTCACACACTCTTGATGTGTGCTTCAAATAAAACAACATCTTTTAACGAAATACCTTTGAAAATTCAATGCCTGGGTTACGCTATTTTAAATAATAAAGACTACAACTATTCCTAGGAGATTTTCAATATCATGGTGAAAAACGTTGAAAGTAAAGCATTTTTGCTGTTTCCAAGATTTTTGAGTTATTATTTTAAACAAAAATTTGATAAAGAAAATAAAAATTTGCTTAAACAAGGTGTCTATTTTCAAATAAAAAGTTTGACACCTGAAACATTCACTAGAATGTTGGCACCAATAAAAACAAAAGCAGGGGTACCTGAGCAGATTTTAGCGGTTACAACTGCTCCTCAGGTATCAGCTGCTGAGCCCACTGCTCCAGGTGATCATGGCAGCACTACCACTATCTTGAAACCCACACCTGACATTACCAAAAAGACCAAAAGAAAAACATCCAGAAAACCCACCAAACCCAAAACAAAGGCAACTCTGGAAGATGAGATCCCAGAGGAACTGCCTGTGACAACACAAAAGTCACCACAAACCACTGCTGCTACTTCCTCACAGCAGTTGGTAGAAAGATCTCCACCATTGCCTAAAACTCCTCCTGCATCCTCACAAAAGGATCAAGTTGTAAGCACAGGGACACCACAATATGAAGCTCTGAATCCACTCGGATCCATCTTCCTCAGTCCTGATCCCAAGGACATGTCTCTTTCAACCCCCATACCCTCACCAATCATATTACCACAAACCATGCTACCTTTGTTGCATGCAGCTGCTATAGCTCAGACACAAACCAGTTCCTCTCAATCACCTATCACTGAGAGTATACCTCCACAAGTGACTGGGTCTGATGCTACTACTCCTGCTATCCCAGCAACAATTGAGGAGGCTACACCCCCTGAGTTACATAAAACTCTCGGTGGTAATTCAAGTGGAGCAGCAACTACAAATGTTGGATCTACAGATCTGCATTTGGACAGTTGTTTCATCAGTCAGACTCCCTTGAAGGCAATCTCTTCCATAGCACCTCTGGAAATCACTAGTGAAGCAATTTTGCCCACTGGTAACATCAAAGATTTATCAAGTGCTGAAGAGAGAAGTCCCCAGTACCAAGAACAAGGGGCATCAATGAATGATTTTTGGGACTCAGTTCCTAAGTCAAACATTGATATAACCACCACAGGTGGGGATTCAGATGATCCCAGTAAAATGGGTGATGATTCAAAATATCTGGAATTGACGGACAGAGTTGAAAAACTGGAAACCTCAGTTGCAGAAATAAAGGATATGGTGCAAGAGATTTTAAAAGCTCAAAAAGCACAATCCACTGCTGTTCCACCACAAACATCTGTTCCATCTCAAGCATCTGCTCAACCACAAGCAATTGCTACAAATGAGCTCTGGAATATCTTTCAACCCATGCTGGAAAAACAGAAACAGATGGCTGATCAACAGCATGAAATGCATGTGAAGATGTTAACCAACATGGTGGAGTCGAGATTCAAAGATACCCAAGCAGACATTAAAGCTATCAAGGCTCATCTCAATAGCACTCCTGGAAAGGTTCCCTTCACTATTCTTTTCATGGATAACCCCCTTGCAGATAATGTCAAAAAGGGGGAGAAAATCAAGTTGAAGAAAAAGGGAATAGAGGATGGTGTCTTCATTGAATCGGAAAAATAAAAACAAACAGCTGATACAGCAGTAGTTACAAAAACTGCTGTTAGTAGCCAAACAGCTGCCATTTCATCAACACACACACCTCCAACACACACCACTCTATCACACACCATCACAACCACTGTTCCACCACCATCATCATCTACAATCATATCACCACCACTGCCTCCTGCCATAAAGCAGAAGACAACAGATGTTACAACATCTGTTGTAATGACAGCAGCGGTTGAAGCACCAGTTGTTTCAACAGTTGCTTGTCAGACACTGTCCATCATTCAAACTACTGATCCACCCAAAACATCATCTACTCCCTCTTCATTAAAAAGGAGAAGGAATCTCATATCAGATGATGATTCACCAACACCATCACCATCATCAAAAACCCCTGCTCAAAAGCAGAAGACATCTGCTGATACATCAGCAGTTGTAATGACAACAGAGGTTGAAACACCAGTTGTTTCAACAACTGTTAGTCAACTATCCACCACTGCTCCCATCATTCCTACATCACAACCTCCAAAGCTTCACAAAAGAAAGAGAGATACAACACAGGCTACTGATGAAAAGTATGATCCTGTTGCTGCTAAATATCCACTGGAATTAGAAGCTGTGAAAAATGAGATGAAACAATTTTACACTGAGGATGATCCTTCAAAAAGGAAATTTCCTTCTCTCATAGGTCTTATAATTCCAGAAGACATGGATGAATATCTCGAGATGAAAGCAAGACAAGCAAGGATAAGAGCCAAAGTTGAATGCAAGGATCAAGGTGATGAAGCCATTTTGGAAAGAAGGGAGTTCCTGCTCAACAAAGTCAAGCAAATAGAAGAATATGCAAGCGATCTGAATAGAGAAATGTCAAGCCTATCTCCTGAAGCAGATCAACGAAATGAATTGAGAAAAGAATATCTTGCATACATTATGAAAGAAAAGTTCTATCCTGCTGAAGAAGCAGAATTCAAAGAATGGCCAATAGTTGCATTAAAGCATGAGGCTAAAAGAATTGAAAAGGTTAAAAATGATCCAAGAAAGAAAAAGACAGCTCCAAATTGGAACAAGTATAGAAAACTTATAGCTGATCTTACTTCCGAATATAAAAGAAAGAAGCAGGAGTTGGTGGATGCAAGGGTGGATTCTGCAAACGCCATAGCAAAATGGACTAAGCAGCAAACAGATGAAGCTTATGAAAGACTTAAGAAAAGGAGAGACACTCCTAAAAAGTCTAACTACAAAAAGCTAAAGGAGCATATCAAGACTCTTGAAACACAAATCAATGCAGCAGAAACCTCTGTCACAATGTTGAGAGAAGAAAAGAGGGAACAACTGACTGCTGGAGAAGAAAAATAAACTGATTATCTTGAAGAAGCTATCAAGAAAATAGCTTCAGATAAAGAAAAATTGGCAAAGTTACAAGACCTTACCAAAAAGGTTTTGAACCAATCATCATCAGCAGATATCACAGACAGTGAGCTTGATCAACAACAGAAACAAGAGCTGCTTGACAAAGAAGTTGCAGAAGATATAGCTGCAGCAAATAAAGTCATAGAAGAAGCTTTTAAAAGAATGTCTGAAGTTCAAGATACTGCTTTACAGTTTTTCTCAAGGCCAAAAATCTTAAGCTCATCATCAAATAAACCTCTCCCAAGAAACCCATTTGGTTTAAAAATACTAAAGTGGCTCTCTAATCAAAAGACCCATGTATTGACTCTGGTCAGAACCAATGGAGAAGTGAGGCATATATCAAGGAATCAAGCACTAGGCCTGGGTGTTGAAGATCAACTAGATCTCCTTGAGCTTACACTGTGCAGGGATGAAGATGACACAAGTTCCAAAGAATTTGAAGATGAATTTAAAAGAAAAGTAAGGGAACTTCTGATGAGTAATAAAGATCCAGAATAATGACAGGTTTTGACATTATCTGTTCCAGGGGGAGATTGTTGGGATTGAACCCTACTAGAGGAACAGATAATGTAAAGTCAAAACCTGGTCACAACAGCGGATTCACAATAAGCAGCAGTTTACATTAAGCTTTCCCCTTGAAAGTGATTCATAACAACTGATGGTCTTGCATCCACTGACCGGATACAACTGCTGCTGCCCCTTCAACTGCTGATGAACCCAGAAAACTGCTGAGATCTAAACACTGCTGGTATAAACCTTTGCTGACAAAGCACTGCCCAATTAAGGACTGATCAACCTTGAGGAAAGCACTGACATAAAGAGAGAGCAGCTGTTTAGTGAATTATCTGTTTTATGTATAGTTAGTGGATAGGAATAGCAGTGTTTGTATAAGGACAGTAGATACAGGTTGTTAGGCTGTTAGACGTCGCTTTCATGGTGACGTCAGCTGAGATACATCAGTGGTTTGGTTTGCCTATAAATGTAACAGTACCCTGTACTGTTACATTTGATTGACTAAGCGGGTTCTTCTCCTCATGTCCAATCCTTTCATCTTGTGTAATCCAACCTTGAAGTATCAGGCTGAGGGGGAGTTTTAGTTTGTAAGCTTTCACTGTAATCATTTGCTTTGAATTGTAAATCATTCGACTCTATGAAAAGCAAACGTTTATCAAACTATTTTCTCCTTTGATTGTGTTTACAAAGTTTGTTATTCATTTCTGCTGCACTTAAAACTGCTCATATCTATTTGATTTGTTCAAATCTCACAAACAAGCACAATCATGAGAGCCTCAGATCCTAACAATTGGTATCAGAGCTTGGACAGTCAAAATTCGATCTAACAATCGATTTGACATAACAGTTCAGCTCAAAATTCATTGATACTAAGGTTGGTTGTATTTAGTTGAAAAACAGAGTATCGAGTAAATCATGTTCAAAGTGGTTATTCAAAAACTCTGTAAATCAACCAAGATGTCATATGACACACAAATTTCACACAACAAGTGAATTTATGCACAAGACACTCATGGTTTCTAGATCTGAAAACAATATCTGTTAAACTATGAGATTACTTCTTATTTTCTAAATTAATTTCAATTGTTGATGTGTAATTTGTGATGTTTTCATTAAATACTAAAGTATGAACCTCAGATTAACAAAACCTATGTTCATAAAAACATTGATGTTTTGCTAACACAAAAAGAGAGAAATTAAAACTTTAGTCATTTGATCTTATGTGTTGAAAACAGGTTGAGATCCTCAAAAGGAACAAATCAACTTAGTCTAAATACATTAAGAAAAAACAGGGGTCAACATAGTCCGTATCAAATGTAGTGTGAGATTGGCTGAAAAACTTGTGCAAACATGACCAAGTCTCTCAAAACATTACTGCAAAATGATTTTGGACTAAAATTCACAAAAACTCGAAAGTGTGTTTATCTCAAAACTTTTGAAGTCAAAAGAAAAGAGTATAAATGTAAAACACTTAAGAGTCAAAGCTTGGGGTAATAATGGTCATTAAGCAACTGTTTGTACTCATGGGTTTATAAGAATTCAGGTAACAGTAGTATTCTCAGTGATTGAGCTTACAAAAGGACTGATTCAAGTGTCCTCATGTTTGCAATCAACTCACAATAAAATGGTTTCTAACAGTGGTCAAAATGTGTTCAAAATTTCCTACCACTGACCATTTTTATAAACTTGAGGATGTTATGATTATGTTCTCTTTTGAAAATATACCAGATCCTTTTTGATGCTGTTCTCAGAAAATCCTTAAACACATTTCTTAAATTGTAGCCATTTGTTAAGTGTTTTTATTGTGTCTAATTCACATATATATCACCATTGCCATTGATTTTCTTGACTGTATATCTCTTAAATGTCAACATATACACGTGTAATTTAGTTTACAAAGATTTTTCAATGCGAAGAACCTCGATCAGAGAGTAAAAAAGGCGTAAGGTTCACAATGGTGTAAAATTAAAATGGGATATACCGGGCTAAGATTCGAGTTACAGGAACAAGGGCCAAACCAACAACCCAAGAATGGAATCCTCAAGCGAAAACATTTGACAACCTCCTAGAAGCAGCGTTTCTTGCCACCAGACCTTTCTCCATCAATTAGGAAACTGATGCCGTCACTAAACACATTCCTTAAATTGTAGCCATTTGTTAAGTGTTTATTTTTTTTGTGTCTAATTCGCATATATATCACCATTGCCCTTGATTTTCTTGACTGTATATCTCTTAAATGTCAACATATTCACGTGTAATTTAGTTTACGAAGAATTTTCAATGCCAAGAACCTCGATCAGAGAGTAAAAAAGGCGTAAGGTTCACAATGGTGTAAAATTAAAATGGGATATACCAGGCTAGGATTCAAGTTACAGGAACAAGGGCCAAACCAACAACTCAAGAACGGAATCCTCGAGCGAAAACACTTGACAACCTCCTAGAAGCAGCTTTTCTTGCCACCAGACCTTTCTCTATCAATTAGGAAACTGATGCCGTCACTAAACACAGTCCTTAAATTGTAGCCATTTGTTAAGTGTTTTTTTGTGTCAAATTCACATATATATCACCATTGCCCTTGATTTTCTTGACTGTATATCTCTTAAATGTCAACATATACACGTGTGATTTAGTTTACGAAGATTTTCAATGCCGAGAACCTCGATTAGAGAGTAAAAAAGGGGTAAGGTTCCCGATGGTGTAAAATTAAAATGGGATATACCGGGCTAGGTTTCGAGTTACAGGAATAAGGGCCAAACCAACCACGCAAGAATGGAATCGTCGAGCGAAAACACTTGACAAACTCCTAGAAGCAGCTTTTCTTGCCACCAGACCTTTCTCCATCAATTAGGAATCTGATGCCGTCACTAAACACATTCCTTAAATTGTAGCCATTTGTTGAGTGTTTTTTGTGTGTATAATCCGCATATATATCACCATTGCCCTTGATTTTCTTGACTGTATATCTCTTAAATGTCAACATATACACGTGTAATTTAGTTTACAAAGATTTTTCAATGCGAAGAACCTCGATCAGAGAGTAAAAAAGGCGTAAGGTTCACAATGTTGTAAAATTAAAATGGGATATACCGGGCTAAGATTCGAGTTACAGGAACAAGGGCCAAACCAACAACCCAAGAATGGAATCCTCAAGCGAAAACACTTGACAACCTCCTAGAAGCAGCTTTTCTTGCCACCAGACCTTTCTCCATCAATTAGGAAACTGATGCCGTCACTAAACACATTCCTTAAATTGTAGCCATTTGTTAAGTGTTTATTTTTTTTGTGTCTAATTCGCATATATATCACCATTGCCCTTGATTTTCTTGACTGTATATCTCTTAAATGTCAACATATTCACGTGTAATTTAGTTTACGAAGAATTTTCAATGCCAAGAACCTCGATCAGAGAGTAAAAAAGGCGTAAGGTTCACAATGGTGTAAAATTAAAATGGGATATACCAGGCTAGGATTCAAGTTACAGGAACAAGGGCCAAACCAACAACTCAAGAATGGAATCCTCGAGCGAAAACACTTGACAACCTCCTAGAAGCAGCTTTTCTTGCCACCAGACCTTTCTCTATCAATTAGGAAACTGATGCCGTCACTAAACACAGTCCTTAAATTGTAGCCATTTGTTAAGTGTTTTTTTGTGTCAAATTCACATATATATCACCATTGCCCTTGATTTTCTTGACTGTATATCTCTTAAATGTCAACATATACACGTGTGATTTAGTTTACGAAGATTTTCAATGCCGAGAACCTCGATTAGAGAGTAAAAAAGGGGTAAGGTTCCCGATGGTGTAAAATTAAAATGGGATATACCGGGCTAGGTTTCGAGTTACAGGAATAAGGGCCAAACCAACCACGCATGAATGGAATCGTCGAGCGAAAACACTTGACAAACTCCTAGAAGCAGCTTTTCTTGCCACCAGACCTTTCTCCATCAATTAGGAATCTGATGCCGTCACTAAACACATTCCTTAAATTGTAGCCATTTGTTGAGTGTTTTTTGTGTGTATAATCCGCATATATATCACCATTGCCCTTGATTTTCTTGACTGTATATCTCTTAAATGTCAACATATACACGTGTAATTTAGTTTACAAAGATTTTTCAATGCGAAGAACCTCGATCAGAGAGTAAAAAAGGCGTAAGGTTCACAATGGTGTAAAATTAAAATGGGATATACCGGGCTAAGATTCGAGTTACAGGAACAAGGGCCAAACCAACAACCCAAGAATGGAATCCTCAAGCGAAAACACTTGACAACCTCCTAGAAGCAGCTTTTCTTGCCACCAGACCATTCTCCATCAATTAGGAAACTGATGCCGTCACTAAACACATTCCTTAAATTGTAGCCATTTGTTAAGTGTTTATTTTTTTTGTGTCTAATTCGCATATATATCACCATTGCCCTTGATTTTCTTGACTGTATATCTCTTAAATGTCAACATATTCACGTGTAATTTAGTTTACGAAGAATTTTCAATGCCAAGAACCTCGATCAGAGAGTAAAAAAGGCGTAAGGTTCACAATGGTGTAAAATTAAAATGGGATATACCAGGCTAGGATTCAAGTTACAGGAACAAGGGCCAAACCAACAACTCAAGAACGGAATCCTCGAGCGAAAACACTTGACAACCTCCTAGAAGCAGCTTTTCTTGCCACCAGACCTTTCTCCATGAATTAGGAAACTAATGCCGTCACTAAACACATTCCTTAAATTGTAGCCATTTGTTAAGTGTTTTTTTGTGTCAAATTCGCATATATATCACCATTGCCCTTGATTTTCTTGACTGTATATCTCTTAAATGTCAACATATACACGTGTGATTTAGTTTACGAAGATGTTCAATGCCGAGAACCTCGATCAGAGAGTAAAAAGGGGGTAAGGTTCCCGATGGTGTAAAATTAAAATGGGATATACCGGGCTAGGTTTCGAGTTACAGGAATAAGGGCCAAACCAACCACGCAAGAATGGAATCGTCGAGCGAAAACACTTGACAAACTCCTAGAAGCAGCTTTTCTTGCCACCAGACCTTTCTCCATCAATTAGGAATCTGATGCCGTCACTAAACACATTCCTTAAATTGTAGCCATTTGTTGAGTGTTTTTTGTGTGTATAATCCGCATATATATCACCATTGCCCTTGATTTTCTTGACTGTATATCTCTTAAATGTCAACATATACACGTGTAATTTAGTTTACAAAGATTTTTCAATGCGAAGAACCTCGATCAGAGAGTAAAAAAGGCATAAGGTTCACAATGGTGTAAAATTAAAATGGGATATACCGGGCTAAGATTCGAGTTACAGGAAGAAAGGCCAAACCAACAACCCAAGAATGGAATCCTCGAGCGAAAACACTTGACAACCTCCTAGAAGCAGCTTTTCTTGCCACCAGACCTTTCTCCATCAATTAGGAAATGATGGCGTCACTAAACACATTCCTTAAATTGTAGCCATTTGTTAAGTAGTTTTTTTTTTGGTATCTAATTCGCATATATATCACCATTGCCCTTGATTTTCTTGACTGTATATCTCTTAAATGTCAACATATACACGTGTAATTTAGTTTACGAAGATTTTTCAATGCCAAGAAACTCGATCAGAGAGTAAAAAAGGCGTAAGGGTCACAATGGTGTAAAATTAAAATGGGATATTCCAGGTTAAGATTCGAGTTAAAGCAACGAGGGCCAAACCAACCACGCAAGAATGGAATCCTCGAGCGAAAACACTTGACAACCTCCTAGAAGCAGCTTTTCTTGCCACCAGACCTTTCTCCATCAATTATGAATCTGTTGCCGTCACTAAACATATTCCTTAAATTGTAGCCATTTGTTGAGTGTTTTTTTTTGGTGTCTAGTCCGCATATATATCACCATTGCCCTTGATTTTCTTGACTGTATATCTCTTAAATGTCAATATATACACGTGTGATTTAGTTTACGAAGATTTTCAATGCCGAGAACCTCGATCAGAGAGTAAAAATGCGTAATGTTCACAATGGTGTAAAATTAAAATGGAATATACCGGGCTAGGATTCGAGTTACAGGAACAAGGGCCAAACGAACCACCTAAGAATGGAATCGTCGAGCGAAAACACTTGACAACCTCCAAGAAGCAGCTTTTCTTGCCACCAGACCTTTCTCCATCAATTAGGAATCTGATGCCGTCACTAAACATATTCCTTAAATTGTAGCCATTTGTTGAGTGTTTTTTTTTGTGTCTAGTCCGCATATATATCACCATTGCCCTTGATTTTCTTGACTGTATATCTCTTAAATGTCAACATAATAATTTACACTTCCAATTATGCCCCTCCAAAACTTTTAAACGAGTTAAAAGCTCTAAAGCAATCTTTATCAGAAATCTTCAAACTCGATGACCAGAAAGGTAAAGCTACCTTTGACAAAAACGAGTTAAAAGCTGATTTTCTGAAAAGGGGCTATGCAGAACAGTCAAAGGTAGATACCCTACAAAAGGGTTATTTCCCATCTGCACCCAGATTTCTATTTCACACACTCTTGATGTGTGCTTCAAATAAAACAACATCTTTTAACGAAATACCTTTGAAAATTCAATGCCTGGGTTACGCTATTTTAAATAATAAAGACTACAACTATTCCTAGGAGATTTTCAATATCATGGTGAAAAACGTTGAAAGTAAAGCATTTTTGTTGTTTCCAAGATTTTTGAGTTATTATTTTAAACAAAAATTTGATAAAGAAAATAAAAATTTGCTTAAACAAGGTGTCTATTTTCAAATAAAAAGTTTGACACCTGAAACATTCACTAGAATGTTGGCACCAATAAAAACAAAAGCAGGGGTACCTGAGCAGATTTTAGCGGTTACAACTGCTCCTCAGGTATCAGCTGCTGAGCCCACTGCTCCAGGTGATCATGGCAGCACTACCACTGTCTTGAAACCCACACCTGACATTACCAAAAAGACCAAAAGAAAAACATCCAGAAAACCCACCAAACCCAAAACAAAGGCAACTCTGGAAGATGAGATCCCAGAGGAACTGCCTGTGACAACACAAAAGTCACCACAAACCACTGCTGCTACTTCCTCACAGCAGTTGGTAGAAAGATCTCCACCATTGCCTAAAACTCCTCCTGCATCCTCACAAAAGGATCAAGTTGTAAGCACAGGGACACCACAATATGAAGCTCTGAATCCACTCGGATCCATCTTCCTCAGTCCTGATCCCAAGGACATGTCTCTTTCAACCCCCATACCCTCACCAATCATATTACCACAAACCATGCTACCTTTGTTGCATGCAGCTGCTATAGCTCAGACACAAACCAGTTCCTCTCAATCACCTATCACTGAGAGTATACCTCCACAAGTGACTGGGTCTGATGCTACTACTCCTGCTATCCCAGCAACAATTGAGGAGGCTACACCCCCTGAGTTACATAAAACTCTCGGTGGTAATTCAAGTGGAGCAGCAACTACAAATGTTGGATCTACAGATCTGCATTTGGACAGTTGTTTCATCAGTCAGACTCCCTTGAAGGCAATCTCTTCCATAGCACCTCTGGAAATCACTAGTGAAGCAATTTTGCCCACTGGTAACATCAAAGATTTATCAAGTGCTGAAGAGAGAAGTCCCCAGTACCAAGAACAAGGGGCATCAATGAATGATTTTTGGGACTCAGTTCCTAAGTCAAACATTGATATAACCACCACAGGTGGGGATTCAGATGATCCCAGTAAAATGGGTGATGATTCAAAATATCTGGAATTGACGGACAGAGTTGAAAAACTGGAAACCTCAGTTGCAGAAATAAAGGATATGGTGCAAGAGATTTTAAAAGCTCAAAAAGCACAATCCACTGCTGTTCCACCACAAACATCTGTTCCATCTCAAGCATCTGCTCAACCACAAGCAATTGCTACAAATGAGCTCTGGAATATCTTTCAACCCATGCTGGAAAAACAGAAACAGATGGCTGATCAACAGCATGAAATGCATGTGAAGATGTTAACCAACATGGTGGAGTCGAGATTCAAAGATACCCAAGCAGACATTAAAGCTATCAAGGCTCATCTCAATAGCACTCATGGAAAGGTTCCCTTCACTATTCTTTTCATGGATAACCCCCTTGCAGATAATGTCAAAAAGGGGGAGAAAATCAAGTTGAAGAAAAAGGGAATAGAGGATGGTGTCTTCATTGAATCGGAAAAAGAAAAACAAACAGCTGATACAGCAGTAGTTACAAAAACTGCTGTTAGTAGCCAAACAGTTGCCATTTCATCAACACACACACCTCCAACACACACCACTCTATCACACACCATCACAACCACTGTTCCACCACCATCATCATCTACAATCATATCACCACCACTGCCTCCTGCCATAAAGCAGAAGACAACAGATGTTACAACATCTGTTGTAATGACAGCAGCGGTTGAAGCACCAGTTGTTTCAACAGTTGCTTGTCAGACACTGTCCATCATTCAAACTACTGATCCACCCAAAACATCATCTGCTCCCTCTTCATTAAAAAGGAGAAGGAATCTCATATCAGATGATGATTCACCAACACCATCACCATCATCAAAAACCCCTGCTCAAAAGCAGAAGACATCTGCTGATACATCAGCAGTTGTAATGACAACAGAGGTTGAAACACCAATTGTTTCAACAACTGTTAGTCAACTATCCACCACTGCTCCCATCATTCCTACATCACAACCTCCAAAGCTTCACAAAAGAAAGAGAGATACAACACAGGCTACTGATGAAAAGTATGATCCTGTTGCTGCTAAATATCCACTGGAATTAGAAGCTGTGAAAAATGAGATGAAACAATTTTACACTGAGGATGATCCTTCAAAAATGAAATTTCCTTCTCTCATAGGTCTTATAATTCCAGAAGACATGGATGAATATCTCGAGATGAAAGCAAGACAAGCAAGGATAAGAGCCAAAGTTGAATGCAAGGATCAAGGTGATGAAGCCATTTTGGAAAGAAGGGAGTTCCTGCTCAACAAAGTCAAGCAAATAGAAGAATATGCAAGCGATCTGAATAGAGAAATGTCAAGCCTATCTCCTGAAGCAGATCAATGAAATGAATTGAGAAAAGAATATCTTGCATACATTATGAAAGAAAAGTTCTATCCTGCTGAAGAAGCAGAATTCAAAGAATGGCCAATAGTTGCATTAAAGCATGAGGCTAAAAGAATTGAAAAGGTTAAAAATGATCCAAGAAAGAAAAAGACAGCTCCAAATTGGAACAAGTATAGAAAACTCATAGCTGATCTTACTTCCGAATATAAAAGAAAGAAGCAGGAGTTGGTGGATGCAAGGGTGGATTCTGCAAACGCCATAGCAAAATGGACTAAGCAGCAAACAGATGAAGCTTATGAAAGACTTAAGAAAAGGAGAGACACTCCTAAAAAGTCTAACTACAAAAAGCTAAAGGAGCATATCAAGACTCTTGAAACACAAATCAATGCAGCAGAAACCTCTGTCACAATGTTGAGAGAAGAAAAGAGGGAACAACTGACTGCTGGAGAAGAAAAAGAAAAAGAAACTGATTATCTTGAAGAAGCTATCAAGAAAATAGCTTCAGATAAAGAAAAATTGGCAAAGTTACAAGACCTTACCAAAAAGGTTTTGAACCAATCATCATCAGCAGATATCACAGACAGTGAGCTTGATCAACAACAGAAACAAGAGCTGCTTGACAAAGAAGTTGCAGAAGATATAGCTGCAGCAAATAAAGTCATAGAAGAAGCTTTTAAAAGAATGTCTGAAGTTCAAGATACTGCTTTACAGTTTTTCTCAAGGCCAAAAATCTTAAGCTCATCATCAAATAAACCTCTCCCAAGAAACCCATTTGGTTTAAAAATACTAAAGTGGCTCTCTAATCAAAAGACCCATGTATTGACTCTGGTCAGAACCAATGGAGAAGTGAGGCATATATCAAGGAATCAAGCACTAGGCCTGGGTGTTGAAGATCAACTAGATCTCCTTGAGCTTACACTGTGCAGGGATGAAGATGACACAAGTTCCAAAGAATTTGAAGATGAATTTAAAAGAAAAGTAAGGGAACTTCTGATGAGTAATAAAGATCCAGAATAATGACAGGTTTTGACATTATCTGTTCCAGGGGGAGATTGTTGGGATTGAACCCTACTAGAGGAACAGATAATGTAAAGTCAAAACCTGGTCACAACAGCGGATTCACAATAAGCAGCAGTTTACATTAAGCTTTCCCCTTGAAAGTGATTCATAACAACTGATGGTCTTGCATCCACTGACCGGATACAACTGCTGCTGCCCCTTCAACTGCTGATGAACCCAGAAAACTGCTGAGATCTAAACACTGCTGGTATAAACCTTTGCTGACAAAGCACTGCCCAATTAAGGACTGATCAACCTTGAGGAAAGCACTGACATAAAGAGAGAGCAGCTGTTTAGTGAATTATCTGTTTTATGTATAGTTAGTGGATAGGAATAGCAGTGTTTGTATAAGGACAGTAGATATAGGTTGTTAGGCTGTTAGACGTCGCTTTCATGGTGACGTCAGCTGAGATACATCAGTGGTTTGGTTTGCCTATAAATGTAACAGTACCCTGTACTGTTACATTTGATTGACTAAGCGGGTTCTTCTCCTCATGTCCAATCCTTTCATCTTGTGCAATCCAACCTTGAAGTATCAGGCTGAGGGGGAGTTTTAGTTTGTAAGCTTTCACTGTAATCATTTGCTTTGAATTGTAAATCATTCGACTCTATGAAAAACAAACGTTTATCAAACTATTTTCTCCTTTGATTGTGTTTACAAAGTTTGTTATTCATTTCCGCTGCACTTAAAACTGCTCATATCTATTTGATTTGTTCAAATCTCACAAACAAGCACAATCATGAGAGCCTCAGATCCTAACAATTGGTATCAGAGCTTGGACAGTCAAAATTCGATCTAACAATCGATTTGACATAACAGTTCAGCTCAAAATTCATTGATACTAAGGTTGGTTGTATTTAGTTGAAAAACAGAGTATCGAGTAAATCATGTTCAAAGTGGTTATTCAAAAACTCTGTAAATCAACCAAGATCTCATATGACACACAAATTTCACACAACAAGTGAATTTATGCACAAGACACTCATGGTTTCTAGATCTGAAAACAATATCTGTTAAACTATGAGATTACTTCTTATTTTCTAAATTAATTTCAATTGTTGATGTGTAATTTGTGATGTTTTCATTAAATACTAAAGTATGAACCTCAGATTAACAAAACCTATGTTCATAAAAACATTGATGTTTTGCTAACACAAAAAGAGGGAAATTAAAACTTTAGTCATTTGATCTTATGTGTTGAAAACAGGTTGAGATCCTCAAAAGGAACAAATCAACTTAGTCTAAATACATTAAGAAAAAACAGGGGTCAACATAGTCCGTATCATATGTAGTGTGAGATTGGCTGAAAAACTTGTGCAAACATGACCAAGTCTCTCAAAACATTACTGCAAAATGATTTTGGACTAAAATTCACAAAAACTCAAAAGTGTGTTTATCTCAAAACTTTTGAAGTCAAAAGAAAAGAGTATAAATGTAAAACACTTAAGAGTCAAAGCTTGGGGTAATAATGGTCATTAAGCAACTGTTTGTACTCATGGGTTTATAAGAATTCAGGTAACAGTGATTGAGCTTACAAAAGGACTGATTCATGTGTCCTCATGTTTGCAATCAACTGACAATAAAATGGTTTCTAACAGTGGTCAAAATGTGTTCAAAATTTCCTACCACTGACCATTTTTATAAACTTGAGGATGTTATGATTATGTTCTCTTTTGAAAATATACCAGATCCTTTTTGATGCTGTTCTCAGAAAGTCCTTTAACCATTTTTTTTTTGTTCAAAGGATTTTCTCGAATAACCAGGATATATTGTTCATTTTTTTTGGAATAATATATTTGGAACTTTTGCTTGTTTTTGTTGGCAATTGTTTCAGTTCCTGTCTGGATGTAGTATCTTATTTTTGTTGGTATTATTGTCCACATAAATGGGTCAAAAGGAAATGGTACATATGTCAAGATCATGTCATCTTAAGTTTGTTTCTAAACTTTTATCAAAGGTTGATTGCTAACTGTGCTTAAATTACTGGGGCACTCATGTTTTAATTGGATATTAAATGAAAATGAGTTGCCTTAGCAAAAAGTTCTCATCATCTGGGGTACTAAACCACTGTCCTTCAAAATTGACACGTGGCAAAAACCTTGAATGAACATTCTCAAAACAGTGGCTGAAATACTTGTCCTTCATATCTGTACCATTTACCCTAATCACTGTTGTGTTGAATCATCTGATTTCTAACCACTGTCCACTGCTGAAAGTTAACCACTGACTCTTCACTTTGCTTGGCAAGCACTGATGTTCAAAATCAGTGTCTTATCCACTGATATGCTATCCACTGATAGTAAAAATCATCCACTGTTCACATTATTTCCGTTGTAACCACTGATGCTTGATACATCAGTGGCTCTTAAAAACAACTGTTCTCCACCCTCCATCCATTTCATCAGTGTTTGACACGTGGTCAGTTTTTAGCCTTCAGATCATCATAACCGCTGCCACATCAGCAATCACTTTTTCCTAAATAAAACCCTGCCCTAAACCCCCAAACAGGGTTTTACACTGTCGAATTGAATTCCAAAGTTCTCTTCTCAAAGCAGTTTCCAACCCTTTTTCTCAAATCACTCTCCGATTCTTCTTCATCAAAATGACGAAATCAAAGTCAAAATCAAAATCAAAACCAAAATCACCACCACCCTCCAAAGGGGTCGATCAAACGGCCGAAGAATCCAACGAAATCCCATACAAATCACCGCACAACTACTTGGGTCTCCTCATAAAACCCACAAACAACCATACCTTCGATTCCATTCTCGAGACTATGTCTACGTCAAAGTACAAAACTTTGTTGACAGTAGACGCCCCCATATATCTGCAAACCCAGAGAGAGTTCTGGAAAAATGCTGTGCTTGAAAAACAAGATGACAAAACAGTAGCCATTAACTCCTCGATACATGGTACAGTGATTCAAAACTCTCCGCAATCTTTATCAGAAATCTTCAAACTCGATGACCAGAAAGGTAAAGCTTCCTTTGACAAAAATGAGTTAAAAGCTGATTTTCTGAAAAGGGGCTATGAAGAACAGTCAAAGGTAGATACCCTACAAAAGGGTTATTTCCCATCTGCACCCAGATTTCTATTTCACACACTCTTGATTTGTGCTTCAAATAAAACAACATCTTTTAACGAAATACCATTGAAAATTCAATGCCTGGGTTACGCTATTTTAAATAATAAAGACTACAACTATTCCTAGGAGATTTTCAATAACATGGTGAAAAACGTTGAAAGTAAAGCATTTTTGCTGTTTCCAAGATTTTTGAGTTATTATTTTAAACAAAAATTTGATAAAGAAAATAAAAATTTGCTTAAACAAGGTGTCTATTTTCAAATAAAAAGTTTGACACCTGAAACATTCACTAGAATGTTGGCACCAATAAAAACAAAAGCAGGGGTACCTGAGCAGATTTTAGCGGTTACAATTGCTCCTCAGGTATCAGCTGCTGAGCCCACTGCTCCAGGTGATCATGGCAGCACTACCACTGTCTTGAAACCCACACCTGACATTACCAAAAAGACCAAAAGAAAAACATCCAGAAAACCCACCAAACCCAAAACAAAGGCAACTCTGGAAGATGAGATCCCAGAGGAACTGCCTGTGACAACACAAAAGTCACCACAAACCACTGCTGCTACTTCCTCACAGCAGTTGGTAGAAAGATCTCCACCATTGCCTAAAACTCCTCCTGCATCCTCACAAAAGGATCAAGTTGTAAGCACAGGGACACCACAATATGAAGCTCTGAATCCACTCGGATCCATCTTCCTCAGTCCTGATCCCAAGGACATGTCTCTTTCAACCCCCATACCCTCACCAATCATATTACCACAAACCATGCTACCTTTGTTGCATGCAGCTGCTATAGCTCAGACACAAACCAGTTCCTCTCAATCACCTATCACTGAGAGTATACCTCCACAAGTGACTGGGTCTGATGCTACTACTCCTGCTATCCCAGCAACAATTGAGGAGGCTACACCCCCTGAGTTACATAAAACTCTCGGTGGTAATTCAAGTGGAGCAGCAACTACAAATGTTGGATCTACAGATCTGCATTTGGACAGTTGTTTCATCAGTCAGACTCCCTTGAAGGCAATCTCTTCCATAGCACCTCTGGAAATCACTAGTGAAGCAATTTTGCCCACTGGTAACATCAAAGATTTATCAAGTGCTGAAGAGAGAAGTCCCCAGTACCAAGAACAAGGGGCATCAATGAATGATTTTTGGGACTCAGTTCCTAAGTCAAACATTGATATAACCACCACAGGTGGGGATTCAGATGATCCCAGTAAAATGGGTGATGATTCAAAATATCTGGAATTGACGGACAGAGTTGAAAAACTGGAAACCTCAGTTGCAGAAATAAAGGATATGGTGCAAGAGATTTTAAAAGCTCAAAAAGCACAATCCACTGCTGTTCCACCACAAACATCTGTTCCATCTCAAGCATCTGCTCAACCACAAGCAATTGCTACAAATGAGCTCTGGAATATCTTTCAACCCATGCTGGAAAAACAGAAACAGATGGCTGATCAACAGCATGAAATGCATGTGAAGATGTTAACCAACATGGTGGAGTCGAGATTCAAAGATACCCAAGCAGACATTAAAGCTATCAAGGCTCATCTCAATAGCACTCCTGGAAAGGTTCCCTTCACTATTCTTTTCATGGATAACCCCCTTGCAGATAATGTCAAAAAGGGGGAGAAAATCAAGTTGAAGAAAAAGGGAATAGAGGATGGTGTCTTCATTGAATCGGAAAAATAAAAACAAACAGCTGATACAGCAGTAGTTACAAAAACTGCTGTTAGTAGCCAAACAACTGCCATTTCATCAACACACACACCTCCAACACACACCACTCTATCACACACCATCACAACCACTGTTCCACCACCATCATCATCTACAATCATATCACCACCACTGCCTCCTGCCATAAAGCAGAAGACAACAGATGTTACAACATCTGTTGTAATGACAGCAGCGGTTGAAGCACCAGTTGTTTCAACAGTTGCTTGTCAGACACTGTCCATCATTCAAACTACTGATCCACCCAAAACATCATCTGCTCCCTCTTCATTAAAAAGGAGAAGGAATCTCATATCAGATGATGATTCACCAACACCATCACCATCATCAAAAACCCCTGCTCAAAAGCAGAAGACATCTGCTGATACATCAGCAGTTGTAATGACAACAGAGGTTGAAACACCAGTTGTTTCAACAACTGTTAGTCAACTATCCACCACTGCTCCCATCATTCCTACATCACAACCTCCAAAGCTTCACAAAAGAAAGAGAGATACAACACAGGCTACTGATGAAAAGTATGATCCTGTTGCTGCTAAATATCCACTGGAATTAGAAGCTATGAAAAATGAGATGAAACAATTTTACACTGAGGATGATCCTTCAAAAAGGAAATTTCCTTCTCTCATAGGTCTTATAATTCCAGAAGACATGGATGAATATCTCGAGATGAAAGCAAGACAAGCAAGGATAAGAGCCAAAGTTGAATGCAAGGATCAAGGTGATGAAGCCATTTTGGAAAGAAGGGAGTTCCTGCTCAACAAAGTCAAGCAAATAGAAGAATATGCAAGGGATCTGAATAGAGAAATGTCAAGCCTATCTCCTGAAGCAGATCAATGAAATGAATTGAGAAAAGAATATCTTGCATACATTATGAAAGAAAAGTTCTATCCTGCTGAAGAAGCAGAATTCAAAGAATGGCCAATAGTTGCATTAAAGCATGAGGCTAAAAGAATTGAAAAGGTTAAAAATGATCCAAGAAAGAAAAAGACAGCTCCAAATTGGAACAAGTATAGAAAACTCATAGCTGATCTTACTTCCGAATATAAAAGAAAGAAGCAGGAGTTGGTGGATGCAAGGGTGGATTCTGCAAACGCCATAGCAAAATGGACTAAGCAGCAAACAGATGAAGCTTATGAAAGACTTAAGAAAAGGAGAGACACTCCTAAAAAGTCTAACTACAAAAAGCTAAAGGAGCATATCAAGACTCTTGAAACACAAATCAATGCAGCAGAAACCTCTGTCACAATGTTGAGAGAAGAAAAGAGGGAACAACTGACTGCTGGAGAAGAAAAAGAAAAAGAAACTGATTATCTTGAAGAAGCTATCAAGAAAATAGCTTCAGATAAAGAAAAATTGGCAAAGTTACAAGACCTTACCAAAAAGGTTTTGAACCAATCATCATCAGCAGATATCACAGACAGTGAGCTTGATCAACAACAGAAACAAGAGCTGCTTGACAAAGAAGTTGCAGAAGATATAGCTGCAGCAAATAAAGTCATAGAAGAAGCTTTTAAAAGAATGTCTGAAGTTCAAGATACTGCTTTACAGTTTTTCTCAAGGCCAAAAATCTTAAGCTCATCATCAAATAAACCTCTCCCAAGAAACCCATTTGGTTTAAAAATACTAAAGTGGCTCTCTAATCAAAAGACCCATGTATTGACTCTGGTCAGAACCAATGGAGAAGTGAGGCATATATCAAGGAATCAAGCACTAGGCCTGGGTGTTGAAGATCAACTAGATCTCCTTGAGCTTACACTGTGCAGGGATGAAGATGACACAAGTTCCAAAGAATTTGAAGATGAATTTAAAAGAAAAGTAAGGGAACTTCTGATGAGTAATAAAGATCCAGAATAATGACAGGTTTTGACATTATCTGTTCCAGGGGGAGATTGTTGGGATTGAACCCTACTAGAGGAACAGATAATGTAAAGTCAAAACCTGGTCACAACAGCGGATTCACAATAAGCAGCAGTTTACATTAAGCTTTCCCCTTGAAAGTGATTCATAACAACTGATGGTCTTGCATCCACTGACCGGATACAACTGCTGCTGCCCCTTCAACTGCTGATGAACCCAGAAAACTGCTGAGATCTAAACACTGCTGGTATAAACCTTTGCTGACAAAGCACTGCCCAATTAAGGACTGATCAACCTTGAGGAAAGCACTGACATAAAGAGAGAGCAGCTGTTTAGTGAATTATCTGTTTTATGTATAGTTAGTGGATAGGAATAGCAGTGTTTGTATAAGGACAGTAGATATAGGTTGTTAGGCTGTTAGACGTCGCTTTCATGGTGACGTCAGCTGAGATACATCAGTGGTTTGGTTTGCCTATAAATGTAACAGTACCCTGTACTGTTACATTTGATTGACTAAGCGGGTTCTTCTCCTCATGTCCAATCCTTTCATCTTGTGCAATCCAACCTTGAAGTATCAGGCTGAGGGGGAGTTTTAGTTTGTAAGCTTTCACTGTAATCATTTGCTTTGAATTGTAAATCATTCGACTCTATGAAAAACAAACGTTTATCAAACTATTTTCTCCTTTGATTGTGTTTACAAAGTTTGTTATTCATTTCCGCTGCACTTAAAACTGCTCATATCTATTTGATTTGTTCAAATCTCACAAACAAGCACAATCATGAGAGCCTCAGATCCTAACAATTGGTATCAGAGCTTGGACAGTCAAAATTCGATCTAACAATCGATTTGACATAACAGTTCAGCTCAAAATTCATTGATACTAAGGTTGGTTGTATTTAGTTGAAAAACAGAGTATCGAGTAAATCATGTTCAAAGTGGTTATTCAAAAACTCTGTAAATCAACCAAGATCTCATATGACACACAAATTTCACACAACAAGTGAATTTATGCACAAGACACTCATGGTTTCTAGATCTGAAAACAATATCTGTTAAACTATGAGATTACTTCTTATTTTCTAAATTAATTTCAATTGTTGATGTGTAATTTGTGATGTTTTCATTAAATACTAAAGTATGAACCTCAGATTAACAAAACCTATGTTCATAAAAACATTGATGTTTTGCTAACACAAAAAGAGGGAAATTAAAACTTTAGTCATTTGATCTTATGTGTTGAAAACAGGTTGAGATCCTCAAAAGGAACAAATCAACTTAGTCTAAATACATTAAGAAAAAACAGGGGTCAACATAGTCCGTATCATATGTAGTGTGAGATTGGCTGAAAAACTTGTGCAAACATGACCAAGTCTCTCAAAACATTACTGCAAAATGATTTTGGACTAAAATTCACAAAAACTCGAAAGTGTGTTTATCTCAAAACTTTTGAAGTCAAAAGAAAAGAGTATAAATGTAAAACACTTTAGAGTCAAAGCTTGGGGTAATAATGGTCATTAAGCAACTGTTTGTACTCATGGGTTTATAAGAATTCAGGTAACAGTGATTGAGCTTACAAAAGGACTGATTCATGTGTCCTCATGTTTGCAATCAACTGACAATAAAATGGTTTCTAACAGTGGTCAAAATGTGTTCAAAATTTCCTACCACTGACCATTTTTATAAACTTGAGGATGTTATGATTATGTTCTCTTTTGAAAATATACCAGATCCTTTTTGATTCTGTTCTCAGAAAATCCTTTAACCATTTTTTTTTTGTTCAAAGGATTTTCTCGAATAACCAGGATATATTGTTCATTTTTTTTGGAATAATATATTTGGAACTTTTGCTTGTTTTTGTTGGCAATTGTTTCAGTTCCTGTCTGGATGTAGTATCTTATTTTTGTTGGTATTATTGTCCACATAAATGGGTCAAAAGGAAATGGTACATATGTCAAGATCATGTCATCTCAAGTTTGTTTCTAAACTTTTATCAAAGGTTGATTGCTAACTGTGCTTAAATTACTGGGGCACTCATGTTTTAATTGGATATTAAATGAAAATGAGTTGCCTTAGCAAAAAGTTCTCATCATCTGGGGTACTAAACCACTGTCCTTCAAAATTGACACGTGGCAAAAACCTTGAATGAACATTCTCAAAACAGTGGCTGAAATACTTGTCCTTCATATCTGTACCATTTACCCTAATCACGGTTGTGTTGAATCATCTGATTTCTAACCACTGTCCACTGCTGAAAGTTAACCACTGACTCTTCACTTTGCTTGGCAAGCACTGATGTTCAAAATCAGTGTCTTATCCACTGATATGCTATCCACTGATAGTAAAAATCATCCACTGTTCACATTATTACCGTTGTAACCACTGATGCTTGATACATCAGTGGCTCTTAAAAACAACTGTTCTCCACCCTCCATCCATTTCATCAGTGTTTGACACGTGGTCAGTTTTTAGCCTTCAGATCATCATAACCGCTGCCACATCAGCAATCACTTTTTCCTAAATAAAACCCTGCCCTAAACCCCCAAACAGGGTTTTACACTGTCGAATTGAATTCCAAAGTTCTCTTCTCAAAGCAGTTTCCAACCCTTTTTCTCAAATCACTCTCCGATTCTTCTTCATCAAAATGACGAAATCAAAGTCAAAATCAAAATCAAAACCAAAATCACCACCACCCTCCAAAGGGGTCGATCAAACGGCCGAAGAATCCAACGAAATCCCATACAAATCACCGCACAACTACTTGGGTCTCCTCATAAAACCCACAAACAACCATACCTTCGATTCCATTCTCGAGACTATGTCTACGTCAAAGTACAAAACTTTGTTGACAGTAGACGCCCCCATATATCTGCAAACCCAGAGAGAGTTCTGGAAAAATGCTGTGCTTGAAAAACAAGATGACAAAACAGTAGCCATTAACTCCTCGATACATGGTACAGTGATTCAAAACTCTCCGCAATCTTTATCAGAAATCTTCAAACTCGATGACCAGAAAGGTAAAGCTTCCTTTGACAAAAACGAGTTAAAAGCTGATTTTCTGAAAAGGGGCTATGAAGAACAGTCAAAGGTAGATACCCTACAAAAGGGTTATTTCCCATCTGCACCCAGATTTCTATTTCACACACTCTTGATTTGTGCTTCAAATAAAACAACATCTTTTAACGAAATACCATTGAAAATTCAATGCCTGGGTTACGCTATTTTAAATAATAAAGACTACAACTATTCCTAGGAGATTTTCAATAACATGGTGAAAAACGTTGAAAGTAAAGCATTTTTGCTGTTTCCAAGATTTTTGAGTTATTATTTTAAACAAAAATTTGATAAAGAAAATAAAAATTTGCTTAAACAAGGTGTCTATTTTCAAATAAAAAGTTTGACACCTGAAACATTCACTAGAATGTTGGCACCAATAAAAACAAAAGCAGGGGTACCTGAGCAGATTTTAGCGGTTACAACTGCTCCTCAGGTATCAGCTGCTGAGCCCACTGCTCCAGGTGATCATGGCAGCACTACCACTATCTTGAAACCCACACCTGACATTACCAAAAAGACCAAAAGAAAAACATCCAGAAAACCCACCAAACCCAAAACAAAGGCAACTCTAGAAGATGAGATCCCAGAGGAACTGCCTGTGACAACACAAAAGTCACCACAAACCACTGCTGCTACTTCCTCACAGCAGTTGGTAGAAAGATCTCCACCATTGCCTAAAACTCCTCCTGCATCCTCACAAAAGGATCAAGTTGTAAGCACAGGGACACCACAATATGAAGCTCTGAATCCACTCGGATCCATCTTCCTCAGTCCTGATCCCAAGGACATGTCTCTTTCAACCCCCATACCCTCACCAATCATATTACCACAAACCATGCTACCTTTGTTGCATGCAGCTGCTATAGCTCAGACACAAACCAGTTCCTCTCAATCACCTATCACTGAGAGTATACCTCCACAAGTGACTGGGTCTGATGCTACTACTCCTGCTATCCCAGCAACAATTGAGGAGGCTACACCCCCTGAGTTACATAAAACTCTCGGTGGTAATTCAAGTGGAGCAGCAACTACAAATGTTGGATCTACAGATCTGCATTTGGACAGTTGTTTCATCAGTCAGACTCCCTTGAAGGCAATCTCTTCCATAGCACCTCTGGAAATCACTAGTGAAGCAATTTTGCCCACTGGTAACATCAAAGATTTATCAAGTGCTGAAGAGAGAAGTCCCCAGTACCAAGAACAAGGGGCATCAATGAATGATTTTTGGGACTCAGTTCCTAAGTCAAACATTGATATAACCACCACAGGTGGGGATTCAGATGATCCCAGTAAAATGGGTGATGATTCAAAATATCTGGAATTGACGGACAGAGTTGAAAAACTGGAAACCTCAGTTGCAGAAATAAAGGATATGGTGCAAGAGATTTTAAAAGCTCAAAAAGCACAATCCACTGCTGTTCCACCACAAACATCTGTTCCATCTCAAGCATCTGCTCAACCACAAGCAATTGCTACAAGTGAGCTCTGGAATATCTTTCAACCCATGCTGGAAAAACAGAAACAGATGGCTGATCAACAGCATGAAATGCATGTGAAGATGTTAACCAACATGGTGGAGTCGAGATTCAAAGATACCCAAGCAGACATTAAAGCTATCAAGGCTCATCTCAATAGCACTCCTGGAAAGGTTCCCTTCACTATTCTTTTCATGGATAACCCCCTTGCAGATAATGTCAAAAAGGGGGAGAAAATCAAGTTGAAGAAAAAGGGAATAGAGGATGGTGTCTTCATTGAATCGGAAAAATAAAAACAAACAGCTGATACAGCAGTAGTTACAAAAACTGCTGTTAGTAGCCAAACAACTGCCATTTCATCAACACACACACCTCCAACACACACCACTCTATCACACACCATCACAACCACTGTTCCACCACCATCATCATCTACAACAGGACAATAAAATGATTGAGCTTACAAAAGGACTGATTCATGTGTCCTCATGTTTGCAATCAACTGACAATAAAATGGTTTCTAACAGTGGTCAAAATGTGTTCAAAATTTCCTACCACTGACCATTTTTATAAACTTGAGGATGTTATGATTATGTTCTCTTTTGAAAATATACCAGATCCTTTTTGATGCTGTTCTCAGAAAATCCTTTAACCATTTTTTTTTGTTCAAAGGATTTTCTCGAATAACCAGGATATATTGTTCATTTTTTTTGGAATAATATATTTGGAACTTTTGCTTGTTTTTGTTGGCAATTGTTTCAGTTCCTGTCTGGATGTAGTATCTTATTTTTGTTGGTATTATTCTCCACATAAATGGGTCAAAAGGAAATGGTACATATGTCAATATCATGTCATCTCAAGTTTGTTTCTAAACTTTTATCAAAGGTTGATTGCTAACTGTGCTTAAATTACTGGGGCACTCATGTTTTAATTGGATATTAAATGAAAATGAGTTGCCTTAGCAAAAAGTTCTCATCATCTGGGGTACAAAACCACTGTCCTTCAAAATTGACACGTGGCAAAAACCTTGAATGAATTGCGCGTAAGGTTCACAATGGTGTAAAATTAAAATGGGATATACCGGGCTAGGATTCGAGTTACAGGATCAAGGGCCAAACCATCCACCTAAGAATGGAATCGTGTAGCGAAAACACTTGACAACCTCCTAGAAGCAGTTTTTTTTTGCCGCCAGACCTTTCTCCATCAATTAGGAATCTGATGCCGTCACTAAACACATTCCTTAAATTGTAGCCATTTGTTGAGTGTTTTTTTTTTGTGTCTAATCTGTATATATATCATCATTGCCCTTGATTTTCTTGACTGTATATCTCTTAAATGTCAACATATACACGTGTGATTTAGTTTACGAAGATTTTTCAATGCCGAGAACTTCGATCAGAGAGTAAAAAAGAGATAAGATTTTTCAATGCCGAAAACTCGAGTTTCCACGATTTCCATTTTCGCATTAATTGCGCGTTAATTGTTTAAGTGCTTGTTAAAAACGACTTTTTGTATGTCTAATCTGCATATATATCACCATTGCCCTTGATTTTCTTGAATGTATATCTCTTAAATGTAAACATACACACGTGTGATTTAGTTTATGAAGATTTTTCAATGCCGAGAACCTCGATCAGAGAGAAAAAAAGGCGTAAGGTTCTCAATGCTGTAAAATTAAAATGGGATATACCGGGCTAGGATTCGAGTTACAGGAACAAGTGCCAAACCAACCACCCAAGAATGGAGTTGTCGAGCGAAAACACTTGACAACCTCCTAGAAGCAGCTTTTCTTACCAACATACCTTTTCTCCATCAATTAGGAATCTGATGCCGTCACTAAACACATTCCTTAAATTGTAACCATTTGTTAAGTGTTTTTTTGGTGTCTAATCCGCATATATATCACCATTGCCCTTGATTTTCTTGACTGTATATCTCTTAAATGTCAACATATACACGTGTGATTTAGTTTACGAAGATTTTTCAATGCCGAGAACCTCGATCAGAGAGTAAAAAATGTGTAAGGTTCACAATGGTGTAAAATTAAATTGGGATATACCGGGCTAGGTTTCAAGTTACAGGAACAAGGGCCAAACCAACCACGCAAGAATGGAATCGTCGAGCGAAAACACTTGACAAACTCCTAGAAGCAGCTTTTCTTGCCACCAGACCTTTCTCCATCAATTAGGAATCTGATGCCGTCACTAAACACATTCCTTAAATTGTAGCCATTGTTGTGTGTGTGTTTTTTTTTGTGTCTAATCCGCCTATATATCACCATTGCCCTTGATTTTCTTGACTGTATATCTCTTAAATGTCAACATATACATGTGTAATTTAGTTTACGAAGATCACTCTTGTGCGGTTAGTGGTTTACACGTTAGTTTGTTGTCAGTTTTAGATATATATGGTTTTGTTATAAGCATGTTCTTGACTGTGATTGGATCTAGTGATGGGATGATTTTATGATATCGATCTAGGGTTTTTGATGGTTGTGTAAATTGGAATATATGTAACCTTGCTGCTGTTTGATTTGGTATTGATGATTGCTTAAGATCGGTACACCGAATACATTCCTGTTGCTACTCAAGATCATATATAGTATTCTATGATTTAGAGTGCATACTAGATAATAAGTGTTGTGATGATCTGATATGAATGAACGAATTGGTTTGCTGAAACCGTCAGAATTGTTGTTATGCATATCTGATGTTGTTGATGTTGTTGGAGCCGACGAAAACACAAGGGGGCCAGACGAAAACTCCAAGTGTTTTCGCCACACTTCCTGATCGACGAAAACTAAAGGAGATTTCGTCCATGAAGGGTTTTCGTCTAAAAGTGTTTTCACCATTAATGTGTTTTCGTCACTTATGATTTCATGTGTATTCTAGATGGTGACTCTGTTAGTTATTAACGATGTTAGTTGTTGAACCCGTTAAGTTTACTTACACTGTTAAGCATGCCAAGTATGTTAATAAATTAACTGGGTTATGTTAACTAGGTTGTGTATGTTAAGATTATTATGTATGATAACTTTGATTAAGTGGATCTAACTTGATATGAAACAGTAACTACATTAAGTATGTTAATTTTATCATGTATACAATTTCTGATAATTTCTGATTAACACTGTTAAGCTTACCAAGACTGCTGGTAAGTAACTGAACTGAAACAAACTGAGAAAAGCCTTTAATGTAAAACTAGAGTTGCATGAATGTGATTAACTGCTTGTGCGTTACATGATATCAACTGTCAAACACACTCTGTGATATTGATTTGCATGCGAAACCTTACAAACATGTACTGATCGAATATATGTGCATAACTATAGGATTTGACTGACTATTTGTGAGCACATAACTTAGCATACCGAGCAAACCAAGGTGAGTTCACACTCTTACCAAGGCATGGGATTCCCGGGGCTGGGAATAGGTTTTGAATAATGGGATTGAACAATTACTCGTACTTACACTGCTACTAGACTATTTACCATCGTCCTCAGGTTAGGCAGGACACTTAAGTAAAACCTACGTAAACTTGTATTTGCCACTGTCCTCAGGTTTCGAGGGACACTTACGTAAAACCTACGTATACTTGTGCTTACTACAGTCCTCAGGGTTCGAGGGACACTTGCGTAAAACCTACGCATACTTATGCTTGCTACTGTCCTCAGGTTTCGAGGGACACTTTACGTAAAACCTACGTAAACCTCACGCATACTTATGCTTGCTACTGTCCTCAGGTTTCGAGGGACACTTTACGTACAATTATGGTTACAACTAGTCTAGTATATATACAACATGGGAAGCCCCCACCAATTGAACATATAAAACGGCTTAGTGAATAACGCGTAGTTATGCAACGACCTTACTTACTGTGAACTCGCTCAACTAGTTGTTGACTTTCTGTTACATGCCTTGCAGGACCATAGGTACTCATGGAGCTTGCACGGGAGGCACGGTCGTTGTGGGCACAGATTGTGGATGTTTGATGAAAACTTTATGACTCGTTAAACTTAACACTTGTGTTGGATTTTCATAACCATGCTTCCGCTACCTATGCTATGTTTTTGATTGATCACCAATTGTATTGTGATGGATTACATTTACTTTTACTTTTTACTTATATGTTCAATATGATTGGTGGCTTGATCCTGGTCAGTCACGCCTCCAAGCGGTGATACTCCGCATGTGGATTTTGGGGGTGTGACAGATTGGTATCAGAGCCATTGGTTATTGTGAACTTGGTTTTAATAAGGGAAAACATTTTTGTTAAAACCAGACTATAACCTGAATAGTGCTCAACGATCCACAACGACGCTTCGCTCCACGTGCAAGACTCGACATTCTAGGTGATAAGATTTATGTTTATATTGCCTACTTGCTAGATTACATAGAACTTTGCTCAGGGTATGCTTAGATGAACGTAGCAACTATTGTTTGAAAACACCTGTGTGCTTACTCTCTTCTGTCATCGCACTTACGCGAACCTTTCTCACTCATGTTTCTTTTGATATGAACATCATGAGTGGACGCGTTAACCTAACTCAAGCCCAGTTGGCGGCTTCGATCACTGAACAAGTTACTGCAGCACTCGCAGCTGCCCAGGCAGGAGGTGTAACCTACCATCACCACTTACTCTAGGATCTTTAGATCCTACTCTCGTAAACCAACACTCGTGCTTAAGTATGTTTACTCTTACGCACACGACAGGTTAACACGCTCAGCCACCTGTGTGCACGTTCTAAACTTTCATGGACTGTCGTCCTAGTACTTTTAGTGGTACGGAAGGAGCAGTTGGACTCCTCCATTGGTTTGAAAAGCTCGAGTCCGTTTTTGAGATGTGTGAATGCCCTGAGGCTCGCAGGGTGAAGTACGCCACTGGTACTCTAGAAGGCATTGCGCTGACTTGGTGGAATGCGCAAGTTCAGATGTTAGGGTTGGCTGTTGCTAACGCCACCCCTTGGAACGATTTCAAGGAATTGATCAAAGAGGAATACTTTAGTCATGATGACATCCACAAGCTGAAAGTGGAGTTCTTTAACCTGAAGATGACGGGGTCAGAGATAGAAGCGTACACGAAACGATCCGACGAACTGGCAGTGTTATGTCCAACTATGGTGGATCCTCCCATCAAGCGCATTAAATTGTACCTCAAAGGCTTAGTAACAGAGATTCAAAGCCATGTGACTGCTGCTAACCTTGCTACCATCCAGGATGTTACTCGTCTTGCTCATCGTCTCACAGACCAAGCAGTGGAACAGAACAAGCTGCCTAAACATATTAGTGCTACTACTACTACTTCTGCTATTCCCAGTGACAACAAGAGAAAGTGGGATGGAACCTCCAGCAAGGGTTCGACTTCAGTTCAGTACCAGGCACAACAGCGAAAGATTGATGACTATCAGAGCCCTGGTCAGCAATCTTCTGATAGTCAAGGGCAGGGTGGATATCGGGGAAATCACCCAAAGTGCAATAGATGCAACAGACACCACAGTGGTCAGTGCAACAGGGGTCGGGTCGTTGCCAGAGGTGTCTCAAGATGGGTCATGAAGCTAAGGATTGTAGAAGCTCACGTCCTGCAAACCAGAACCGGCAACCGCAGCCACAAGCTCCACAGAATCAGCAGCAACAGTAGGGTAACAAGGGATGCTATCAGTGTGGTGCTGAAGGTCACTTCAAGAGACACTGCCCACAGTTGAACCAGAACCAGAATCAGAACCACAACCAAGGAAACGGGAACAATAGTGGAGACAACAACGGGGTAATAACGACGGCAATGGTGCCAGGGGTCGAGTGTTCGTGATTGGTATGATGCTAGGAATGACCCCAACGTTGTGATGGTTTCGACATCGTTATTGGTATGGATTGGCTACCTCAACATCGAGCAGAGATTCTTTGCAAAGAAAAGATCGTCTGCATTCCTCGTGCTGGTTAAGAACCTTTGGTAATTCATGGTGACAAGCTCCTGGAGCAGCACCCATAGCTCGAGCACCTTATCGCTTAGCTCCAACTGAACTGGAAGAACTATCTAAGCAATTGCAAGAACTCTTGAAAAAGGGTTTCATACGTCCTAGCTCTTCGCCCTGGGGAGCTCCAGTATTATTTGTGAAGAAGAAAGACGGTACCTTCCGCATGTGCATAGATTACCGCGAACTGAACAAGGTGACCGTGAAGAATCGCTATCCTCTTCCACGCATCGACGACTTATTCGACCAGTTGCAAGGGTCGAGCTATTACTCGAAGATTGATCTGAGGTCAGGTTACCATCAACTGAGAGTCCGGGATGAGGACGTCTCCAAAACAGCGTTCCGAACACACTACGGCCACTACGAGTTTTTGGTCATGCCATTTGGGTTAACAAACGCGCCTGCGGTTTTCTTGGATCTTATGAACAGGGTGTGCAAACCTTATCTTGACAAGTTCGTCATTGTTTTCATCGACGACATCCTGATCTATTCAAAGAGTCAGGAGGAACACGAGCAACATTTACGACTTATTTTAGAACTCCTTCGAGCAGAACAGCTGTACGCCAAGTTTTCAAAATGCGACTTCTGGCTTCTTCAAGTCCACTTTCTAGGCCACGTGGTAAACAAGAATGGGATTCATGTTGATCCATCCAAGGTAGACTCGATTAAGAACTGGCCTGCACCTCGCACACCAACAGAAATCCGCCAATTCTTGGGTTTGGCAGGATACTACAGAAGATTCATCAAAGACTTCTCAAAGATTGCACAGCCGCTTACACTACTGACATAGAAAGGTGTTGCTTACCGTTGGGGTAATACCCAGGAAACAGCATTTCAGCACTTAAAGGATAGACTTTGTAGCGCACCTATCCTCTCATTGCCTGAAGGCACGGACGATTTTGTAGTCTACTGCGATGCATCCATCCAAGGTCTTGGATATGTGTTGATGCAACGGGATAAAGTCATTGCTTATGCTTCGCGCCAACTTAAGATTCACGAACGGAATTACACTACACATGATTTAGAGCTGGGAGCTGTTGTTTTTGCGCTCAAGATATGGCGACATTACCTGTACGGTACCAAGTGCACCATCTACACCGATCACAGGAGTCTCGAGCATATCTTCAAGCAGAAAGAATTGAACATGCGACAGCGTCGATGGGTCGAGCTACTGAACGATTACGAATGTGCTATAAGTACCATCCGGGCAAAGCCAATGTGGTGGCCGACGCCCTTAGTCGAAAGGATACTACACCTAGGCGTGTACGAGCGTTGTAACTCACTATTTAGTCTAGTCTTCCTGCACAGATACGAGATGCTCAGGTAGAAGCATTGAAACCGGAAAATGTCAGGGCTGAAGCTCTACGCGGCTCAAGGCAACGGTTAGAACAAAAGGAAGACGGCGCCAACTATGTAACAGGACGCATTTGGGTCCCACTCTATGGCAACTTACGCGAGCTTGTAATGGATGAAGCTCATAAGTCTCGCTACTCAGTACATCCTGGTTCGGATAAGATGTACCACGACTTGAAAACTACATATTGGTGGCCTAGTATGAAAGCTCATATAGCAACTTACGTTAGCAAGTGTTTGACTTGTGCGAGAGTCAAATCGGAATATCAGAAACCATCGGGCCTACTCCAACAACCAGAAATACCACAATGGAAATGGGAACAAATTTCCATGGATTTTGTTACTGGCCTACCTAGATCTCAACGTGCGAATGATACTATCTGGGTGATCGTGGATCGACTCATGAAGTCTGCACACTTCCTGGCTATTAAGGAAACAGACAAGTTCTCTACCTTAGCAGATATCTACTTAAAAGAAGTGGTTTCAAGACACGGGGTGCCAATCTCCATTATCTCTGATCGTGACGCACGTTTTACCTCAGAACTGGGGGGGGGGGGTTATTGCACGGACCTCCCAGCCGCTGGAGTGATCCCACTCCACAAGCTAGCAACGTCCCAATGCTGCCTGGCGGTTAATACCCCATCCCGAGCTGAGTCCGTTTCCCTCTGGGAAGAAGGTGGCAGAATACCCCCTGCCTGGACTCGAACCCGGGTCTCTGTGAAGAGTAGAGGTGGGACTGGCCAACTGGGACACCCCAGTTGGTTATTTTTACCTCAGAACTGTGGCAAGCAATGCACAAATCTTTTGGCTCTCGGTTAGACATGAGCACAGCTTATCACCCTCAGACGGATGGGCAGTCTGAGCGCACTATTCAAACTTTAGAAGACATGCTTCGTGCAACAACAGTTACCACACCAGCATTCAAGCCGCTCCATTTGAGGCATTATACGGACGTAAATGCCGGTCACCTCTTTGTTGGGCAAAGGTGGGTGATAGTCAAATCACAGGTCCAAAACTCGTAGTTGATACTACAGAAAAGATTGCTCAGATACGACAACGCATGGTGGCAGCTCGTGACCATCAGAAAGCATACGCCGATAAAGACAGGAAACTACTCGAGTTCCAGGTTGGGGATCGAGTGCTACTCAAAGTTTCACCCTGGAAGGGTGTGGTTCATTTTGGCAAACGAGGCAAGCTCAATTCGCGATATGTCGGACCATACGAAATCATTGAGAAAATAGGCAAGGTGGCCTACAGACTGAACTTACCAACAGAACTCAGTGCAGTTCACAACGTCTTTCACGTGTCGAATCTGAAGAAATGTCTGTCAGATGAGACCCTCATAGTTCCTCTAAAGGAGCTCACTATCGAAGATCAGTTGCGATTCGTTGAGGAACCTGTTGAAATCATGGACCGGGATGTTAAGGTCCTCAAGCACACTAGAATACCTCTTGTTCGAGTTCGTTGGAACTCCCGTCGTGGCCTAGAGTTCACCTGGGAACGAGAAGATCAAATGATACTCAAGTATCCCCAGTTATTCAAAAACAGGGCAACCACTACTGAGGCCGAAGCTACTACAGAATTTCGGGACGAAATTCCAAATCAACGGGGGGATGATTTGACACCCCAGGAAAACCAGTAAACTACACAACACAACTAGCTTCCTCAGTAACCACGTGCTAAATTTCGGGATGAAATTTCTTTCAAGTTGGGGATAATGTGACAACTCGAGTTTCCACGATTTCCATTTTCGCATTAATTGCCCGTTAATTGTTTAAGTGCTTGTTAAAAACGACTTGTTTGTTTCACAACTGTTAAATCGTATTGTGATTGTTATGTTAATATATGGTTTACATTAATATATGGTTTTATGTTGCTAGTATATGGTGGTATGAGAGAGTATTAGTATGTTTTATTATCAAACATGGAATCCCTGCCGATGACCAAACCTCACGAAAACGCACACCTCACGAAAACACTAGGTGTTTTCGTCTATTAAGAGGCCAACGAGAACAGGAATGGGCCTTGGCCCAGTCATGATCTGTTATATGCTTTGACTTTCAACCTATACGTAAAAAAAAAAACTGTTAATCACCAAACCCTAGATAACTCTCACTCTCTCTCTCGCCTCTCCTTGCAAACCCGACGGCAACCCTTTCTCCCATTCGAAGCCGGAGTTCTTCTGTTTGATCACTCTTGTGCGGTTAGTGGTTTACACGTTAGTTTGTTGTCAGTTTTAGATATATATGGTTTTGTTATAAGCATGTTCTTGACTGTGATTGGATCTAGTGATGGGATGATTTTATGATATCGATCTAGGGTTTTGGATGGTTGTGTAAATTGGAATATATGTAACCTTGCTGCTGTTTGATTTGGTATTGATGATTGCTTAAGATCGGTACACCGAATACATTCCTGTTGCTACTCAAGATCATATATAGTATTCTATGATTTAGAGTGCATACTAGATAATAAGTGTTGTGATGATCTGATATGAATGAACGAATTAGTTTGCTGAAACCGTCAGAATTGTTGTTATGCATATCTGATGTTGTTGATGTTGTTGGAGCCGACGAAAACACAAGGGGGCCAGACGAAAACTCCAAGTGTTTTCGCCACACTTCCTGATCGACGAAAACTAAAGGAGATTTCGTCCATGAAGGGTTTTCGTCTAAAAGTGTTTTCACCATTAATGTGTTTTCGTCACTTATGATTTCATGTGTATTCTAGATGGTGACTCTGTTAGTTATTAACGATGTTAGTTGTTGAACCCGTTAAGTTTACTTACACTGTTAAGCATGCCAAGTATGTTAATAAATTAACTGGGTTATGTTAACTAGGTTGTGTATGTTAAGATTATTATGTATGATAACTTTGATTAAGTGGATCTAACTTGATATGAAACAGTAACTACATTAAGTATGTTAATTTTATCATGTATACAATTTCTGATAATTTCTGATTAACACTGTTAAGCTTACCAAGACTGCTGGTGAGTAACTGAACTAAAACAAACTGAGAAAAGCCTTTAATGTAAAACTAGAGTTGCATGAATGTGATTAACTGCTTGTGCGTTACATGATATCAACTGTCAAACACACTCTGTGATATTGATTTGCATGCGAAACCTTACAAACATGTACTTATCGAATATATGTTGATAACTATAGGATTTGACTGACTATTTGTGGGCACATAACTTAGCATACCGAGCAAACCAAGATGAGTTCACACTCTTACCAAGGAATGGGATTCCCGGGGCTGGGAATGGGTTTTGAATAATGGGATTGAACAATTACTCGTACTTACACTGCTACTAGACTATTTACCATCGTCCTCAGGTTAGGCAGGACACTTACGTAAAACCCACGTAAACTTGTATTTACCACTGTCCTCAGGTTTCGAGGGACACTTACGTAAAACCTACGTATACTTATGCTTACTACTGTCCTCAGGGTTCGAGGGACACTTGCGTAAAACCTACGCATACTTATGCTTGCTACTGTCCTCAGGTTTCGAGGGACACTTTACGTAAAACCTACGTAAACCTCACGCGTACCACTGTCCTCGGGTTAAGAAGGGCACTTACGTAAAACCTACGTAAACCTCGTACGTACTCCTGTTCTCGGGTTAAGAAGAACAATTATGGTTACAACTAGTCTAGTATATATACAACATGGGAAGCCCCCACCAATTGAACATACAAAACGGCTTAGTGAATAACGCGTAGTTATGCAACGACCTTACTTACTGTGAACTCGCTCAACTAGTTGTTGACTTTCTATTACATGCCTTGCAGGACCATAGGTACTCATGGAGCTTGCACGAGAGGCGCGGTCGTTATGGGCACGGATTGTGGATGTTTGATGAAAACTTTATGACTCATTAAACTTAACACTTGTGTTGGATTTTCATACTATGCTTCCGCTACCTATACTATGTTTTTGATTGAACACCAATTGTATTATGATGGATTACATTTACTTTTACTTATTACATATATGTTCAATATGATTGGTGGCTTGATCCTGGTAAGTCACGCCTCCAAGCGGTGGTACTCTGCGTGTGAATTTTGGGGGTGTGACAGTTATGATTCGAGTTACAGGAACAAGGGCCTAACCAACCACCTAAGAATGGAATCATAGGGCGAAAACACTTGACAACCTCCTAGAAGCAGCTTTTTTTGCCGCCAGACCTTTCTCCATCAATTAGGAATCTGATGCCGTCACTAAACACATTCCTTAAATTGTAGCCATTTGTTGAGTGTTTTTTTGTGTCTAATCCGCATATATATCACCATTGCCCTTGATTTTCTTGACTGTATATCTCTTAAATGTCAACATATACACGAGTGATTTAGTTTACAAAGATTTTTCAATGCCGAGAACCTCGATCAGAGAGTAAATAAGACATAAGGTTCACATTGGTGTAAAATTAAAATTGGATATATCGGGCTAGGATTTGAGTTACAGGAACAAGGGGCAAACCAACCACCCGAGAATGGAATCGTCGAGCGAAAACACTTGACAACCACCTAGAAGCAGTTTTTCTTGCCACCAGACCTTTCTCCATTAATTAGGAATCTGATGCCGTCACTAAACACATTCCTTAAATTGTAGTCATTTGTTGAGGGTTTTTTTTTGTGTCTAATCCGTATATATATCACCATTGCCCTTGATTTTCTTGATTGTATAACTCTTAAACGTCAACATATACACGTGTGATTTAGTTTACGAAGATTTTTCAATGCCGAGAACCTCGATCAAAGAGTAAAAAAGACATAAGGTTCACATTGGTGTAAAATTAAAATGGGATATACCGGGCTAGGATTTGAGTTACAGGAACAAGGGGCAAACCAACCACCCGAGAATGGAATCGTCAAGCGAAAACACTTGACAACCTCCTAGAAGCAGTTTTTCTTGCAACCAGACCTTTCACCATTAATTAGGAATCTGATGCCGTCACTAAACACATTCTTTAAATTGTAGCCATTTGTTGAGTGTTTTTTTTTTTGGTGTCGAATCCGCATATATATCACCATTGCCCTTGATTTTCTTGATTGTATATCTCTTAAATGTCAACATATACACGTGTGATTTAGTTTAGGAATATTTTTCAATGCCGATTACCTCGATCGGAGAGTAAAAAAGACGCAAGGTTCACAATGGTGTAAAATTAAAATGGGATATACCGAGCTAGGATTCGAGTTACATGAACAAGGGCCAAACCAACCACACAAGAATGGAATCGTCGAGCGAAAACACTTGACAACCTCATAGAAGCAGCTTTTCTTGCCACCAGACCTTTCCCCATCAATTAGGAATCTGTTGCCGTCACTAAACACATTCCTTAAATTGTAACCATTTGTTGAGTGTTTTTTTTGTGTCTAATCCGCATATATATCACCATTGCCCTTGATTTTCTTGACTGTATATCTCTTAAAAGTCAACATATACACGTGTGATTTAGTTTACGAAGATTTTTCAATGCCGAGAACCTCGATCAGAGAGTAAAAAAGGCGTACGGTTCACAATGGTGTAAAATTAAAATGGGATATACCGGGCTAGTATTCGAGTTACATGAACAAGGGCCAAACCAACCACACAAGAATGGAATCGTCGAGCAAAAACACTTGACAACCTGCTTGAAGCCGCTTTTCTTGCCACCAGACCTTTCTCCATCAATTAGGAATCTGTTGCCGTCACTAAACACATTCCTTAAATTGTAGCCATTTGTTGAGTGTTTTTTTTTTGTCTAATCCGCATATATATCACCATTGTCCATGATTTTCTTGAATGTATATCTCTTAAATGTCAACATATACACGTGTGATTTAGTTTACGAAGATTTTTCAATGCCAAAAACCTCGATCAGAGAGTTAAAAAGGCGTATGGTTCATAATGGTGTAAAATTAAAATGGGATATACCAGGCTAGGATTCGGGTTAAAGGAACAAGGGCTAAACCAACCACCCAAGAATGGAATCGTCGAGCGAAAACACTTGACAACCTCCTAGAAGCAGCTTTTCTTGCCACCAGACCCTTCTCCATCAATTAGGAATCTGATGCCGTCACTAAACACATTACTTAAATTGTAGCCATTTGTTGAGTGTTTTTTTTTTGGTGTCTAATCCGCATATATATCACCATTGCCCTTGATTTTCTTGACTGTATATCTCTTAAATGTCAACATATACACGTGTGATTTAGTTTACGAGGATTTTTCAATGCCGAGAACCTCGATCAGAGAGTAAAAAAGGCGTAGGGTTCACAATGGTGTAAAATAAAAATGGGATATACCGGGCTAGGATTCGAGTTACAGGAACAAGGGCCAAACCAACCACCCGAGAAAGGAATCGTCGAGCGAAAACACTTGACAACCTCCTAGAAGCAGTTTTTCTTGCAACAAGACCTTTCTCCATTAATTAGGAATCTGATTCCGTCACTAAACACATTCCTTAAATTGTAGCCATTTGTTGAGTGTTTTTTTTTTTGGTGTCTAATCCGCATATATATCACCATTGCCCTTGATTTTCTTGACTGTATATCTCTTAAATGTCAACATATACACGTGTGATTTAGTTTACGAGGATTTTTCAATGCCGAGAACCTCGATCAGAGAGTAAAAAAGGCGTAGGGTTCACAATGGTGTAAAATTAAAATGGGATATAACGGGCTAGGATTTAAGTTACAGGAACAAGGGGCAAACCAACCACCCGAGAATGAAATCGTCGAGCGAAAACACTTGACAACCACCTAGAAGCAGTTTTTCTTGCCACCAGACCTTTCTCCATTAATTAGGAATCTGATGCCGTCACTAAACACCTTCCTTAAATTGTAGCCATTTGTTGAGTGTTTTTTTTTTTGTATCTAATCCGTATATATATCAGCATTGCCCTTGATTTTCTTGATTGTATATCTCTTAAACGTCAACATATACACGTGTGATTTAGTTTACGAAGATTTTTCAATGCCGAGAACCTCGATCAAAGAGTAAAAAAGACATAAGGTTCACATTGGTGTAAAATAAAAATGGGATATACCGGGCTAGGATTTGAGTTACAGGAACATGGGGCAAACCAACCACCCGAGAATGGAATCGTCGAGCGAAAACAATTGACAACCACCTAGAAGCAGTTTTTCTTGCCACCAGACCTTTCTCCATTAATTAGGAATCTGATGCCGTCACTAAACACATTCCTTAAATTGTAGCCATTTGTTGAGTGTTTTTTTTTTGTGTCTAATCCGTATATATATCACCATTGCCCTTGATTTTCTTGATTGTATATATCTCTTAAACGTCAACATATACACGTGTGATTTAGTTTACGAAGATTTTTCAATGCCGAGAACCTCGATCAAAGAGTAAAAAAGACATAAGGTTCACATTGGTGTAAAATTAAAATGGGATATACCGGGCTAGGATTTGAGTTACAGGAACAAGGGGCAAACCAACCACCCGAGAATGGAATCGTCGAGCGAAAACACTTGACAACCTCCTAGAAGCAGTTTTTCTTGCAACCAGACCTTTCACCATTAATTAGGAATCTGATGCCGTCACTAAACACATTCCTTTAATTGTAGCCATTTGTTGAGTGTTTTTTTTTTGGTGTCGAATCCGCATATATATCACCATTGCCCTTGATTTTCTTGACTGTATATCTCTTAAATGTCAACATATACACGTGTGATTTAGTTTAGGAATGTTTTTCAATGCCGATTACCTCGATCGGAGAGTAAAAAAGACGCAAGGTTCACAATGGTGTAAAATTAAAATGGGATATACCGGGCTAGGATTCGAGTTACATGAACAAGGGCCAAACCAACCACACAAGAATGGAATCGTCGAGCGAAAACACTTGACAACCTCATAGAAGCAGCTTTTCTTGCCACCAGACCTTTCCCCATCAATTAGGAATCTGTTGCCGTCACTAAACACATTCCTTAAATTGTAACCATTTGTTGAGTGTTTTTTTTGTGTCTAATCCGCATATATATCACCATTGCCCTTGATTTTCTTGACTGTATATCTCTTAAAAGTCAACATATACACGTGTGATTTAGTTTACGAAGATTTTTCAATGCCGAGAACCTCGATCAGAGAGTAAAAAAGACATAAGGTTAACATTGGTGTAAAATTAAAATGGGATATACCGGGCTAGGATTTGAGTTACAGGAACAAGGGGTAAACCAACCACCCGAGAATGAAATCGTCGAGCGAAAACACTTGACAATCTCCTAGAAGCAGTTTTTCTTGCCACTAGACCTTTCTCCATTAATTAGGAATCTGATGCCGTCACTAAACACATTCCTTAAATTGTAGCCTTTTTTTGAGTGTTTTTTTTTTGTGTCTAATCCGTATATATATCACCATTGCCCTTGATTTTCTTGACTGTATATCTCATAAATGTCAACATATACACGTGTGATTTAGTTAACGGAGATTTTTCAATGCCGAGAATCTCGATCAGAGAGTAAAAAAGACATAAGGTTCACATTGGTGTAAAATTAAAATCGGATATAACGGGCTAGGATTTGAGTTACAGTAACAAGGGGCAAACCAACCACCCGAGAATGGAATCGTCGAGCGAAAACACTTGACAACCTCCTAGAAGCAGTTTTTCTTACCACTAGACCTTTCTTCATTAATTAGGAATCTGATGCCGTCACTAAACACATTCCTTAAATTGTAGCCATTTGTTGAGTGTTTTTTTTGGTGTTGAATCCGCATATATATCACCATTGCCCTTGATTTTCTTGACTGTATATCTCTTAAATGTCAACATATACACATGTGATTTAGTTTAGGAAAATTTTTCAATGCCGAGAACCTCGATCAGAGAGTAAAAAAGACATAAGGTTCACAATGGTGTAAAATTAAAATGGGATATACCGGGCTAGGATTCGAGTTACATGAACAAGGGCCAAACCAACCACACATGAATGGAATCGTCGATCGAAAACACTTGACAACCTCCTTGAAGCCGCTTTTCTTGCCACCAGACCTTTCTCCATCAATTAGGAATCTGTTGCCGTCACTAAACACATTCCTTAAATTGTAGCCATTTGTTGAGTGTTTTATTTGGTGTCTAATCCGCGTATATATCACCATTGTCCTTGATTTTCTTGAATGTATATCTCTTAAATGTCAACATATACAAGTGTGATTTAGTTTATGAATATTTTTCAATGCCGAAAACCTCGATCAGAGAGTTAAAAAGGCGTAAGTTTCACAATGGTGTAAAATTAAAATGGGATATACCGGGCTAGGATTCGAGTTACAGGAACAAGGGCCAATCCAACCACCTAAGAATGGAATCGTCGAGCAAAAACACTTGACAACTTCCTAGAAGCAGCTTTTCTTGCCACCAGACCTTTGCCCATCAATTAGGAATCTGATGCCGTCACTAAACACATTACTTAAATTGTAGCCATTTGTTGAGTGTTTTTTTTTTTTTTTGTCTAATCCGCAAATATATATGACCATTGCCCTTGATTTTCTTGACTGTATATCTCTTAAATGTCAACATATACACGTGTGATTTAGCTTACGCAGATTTTTCTATGCCGATAACTTCGATCAGAGAGTAAAAAAGCCGTAAGGTTCACAATGGTGTAAAATTATAATGGGATATACCGGGCTAGGATTCGAGTTACAGGAATAAGGACCAAACCAACCACCCAAGAATGGAATCGTCGAGCGAAAACACTTGACAGCCTCCTTGAAGCAGCTTTTCTTGCCACCAGACTGTTATCCATCAATTAGGAATCTGATGCCGTCACTAAACACATTCCTTAAATTGTAGCCATTTGTTGAGTGTTTTTTTTGTGTCTAATCCGCATATATATATATCACCATTTCCCTTGATTTTCTTGACTGTATATCTCTTAAATGTCAACATATACACGAGTGATTTAGTTTACAAAGATTTTTCAATGCCGAGAACCTCGATCAGAGAGTAAATAAGACATAAGGTTCACATTGGTGTAAAATTAAAATTGGATATATCGGGCTAGGATTTGAGTTACAGGAACAAGTGGCAAACCAACCACCCGAGAATGGAATCGTCGAGCGAAAACACTTGACAACCACCTAGAAGCAGTTTTTCTTGCCACCAGACCTTTCTCCATTAATTAGGAATCTGATGCCGTCACTAAACACATTCCTTAAATTGTAGCCATTTGTTGAGTGTTTTTTTTTGTGTCTAATCCGTATATATATCACCATTGCCCTTGATTTTCTTGATTGTATATCTCTTAAACGTCAACATATACACGTGTGATTTAGTTTACGAAGATTTTTCAATGCCGAGAACCTCGATCAAAGAGTAAAAAAGACATAAGGTTCACATTGGTGTAAAATTAAAATGAGATATACCGGGCTAGGATTTGAGTTACAGGAACAAGGGGCAAACCAACCACCCGAGAATGGAATCGTCGAGCGAAAACACTTGACAACCTCCTAGAAGCAGTTTTTGTTGCAACCAGACCTTTCACCATTAATTAGGAATCTGATGCCGTCACTAAACACATTCCTTAAATTGTAGCCATTTGTTGAGTGTTTTTTTTTTTTGGTGCCGAATCCGCATATATATCACCATTGCCCTTGATTTTCTTGACAGTATATCTCTTAAATGTCAACATATACACGTGTGATTTAGTTTAGGAATATTTTTCAATGCCGATTACCTCGATCGGAGAGTAAAAAAGACGCAAGGTTCACAATGGTGTAAAATTAAAATGGGATATACCGGGCTAGGATTCGAGTTACATGAACAAGGGCCAAACCAACCACACAAGAATGGAATCGTCGAGCGAAAACACTTGACAACCTCATAGAAGCAGCTTTTCTTGCCACCAGACCTTTCCCCATCAATTAGGAATCTGTTGCCGTCACTAAACACATTCCTTAAATTGTAACCATTTGTTGAGTGTTTTTTTTGTGTCTAATCCGCATATATATCACCATTGCCCTGGATTTTCTTGATTGTATATCTCTTAAAAGTCAACATATACACGTGTGATTTAGTTTACGAAGATTTTTCAATGCCGAGAACCTCGATCAGAGAGTAAAAAAGGCGTACGGTTCACAATGGTGTAAAATTAAAATGGGATATACCGGGCTAGGATTCGAGTTACATGAACAAGGGCCAAACCAACCACACAAGAATGGAATCGTCGAGCGAAAACACTTGACAACCTGCTTGAAGCCGCTTTTCTTGCCACCAGACCTTTCTCCCTCAATTAGGAATCTGTTGCCGTCACTAAACACATTCCTTAAATTGTAGCCATTTGTTGAGTGTTTTTTTTTTGTCTAATCCGCATATATATCACCATTGTCCTTGATTTTCTTGAATGTATATCTCTTAAATGTCAACATATACACGTGTGATTTAGTTTACGAAGATTTTTCAATGCCGAAAACCTCGATCAGAGTGTTAAAAAGGCGTATGGTTCATAATGGTGTAAAATTAAAATGGGATATACCAGGATAGGATTCGGGTTAAAGGAACAAGGGCTAAACCAACCACCCAAGAATGGAATCGTCGAGCGAAAACACTTGACAACCTCCTAGAAGCAGCTTTTCTTGCCACCAGACCCTTCTCCATCAATTAGGAATCTGATGCCGTCACTAAACACATTACTTAAATTGTAGCCATTTGTTGAGTGTTTTTTTTTTTTGGTGTCTAATCCGCATATATATCAACATTGCCCTTGATTTTCTTGACTGTATATCTCTTAAATGTCAACATATACACGTGTGATTTAGTTTACGAGGATTTTTCAATGCCGAGAACCTCGATCAGAGAGTAAAAAAGGCGTAGGGTTCACAATGGTGTAAAATTAAAATGGGATATACCGGGCTAGGATTCGAGTTACAGGAACAAGGGCCAAACCAACCACCTAAGAATGGAATCGTCGAGCAACAACACTTGACAACCTCGTAGAAGCAGCTTTTTTTGCCGCCAGACCTTTCTCCATCAATTAGGAATCTGATGCCGTCACTAAACACATTCCTTAAATTGTAGCCATTTGTTGAGTGTTTTTTTTTGTGTCTAATCTGCATATATATCACCATTGCCCTTGATTTTCTTGACTTTATATCTCTTAAATGTCAACATATACACGTGTGATTTAGTTTACGAAGATTTTTCAATGCCGAGAACCTCGATCAGAGAGTAAAAAAGACATAAGGTTCACATTGGTGTAAAATTAAAATGGGATATACCGGGCTAGGATTTGAGTTACAGGAACAAGGGGCAAACCAACCACCCGAGAATGGAATCGTCGAGCGAAAACACTTGACAACCTCCTAGAAGCAGTTTTTCTTGCAACCAGACCTTTCTCCATTAATTAGGAATCTGATTCCGTCACTAAACACATTCCTTAAATTGTAGCCATTTGTTGAGTGTTTTTTTTTTGGTGTCTAATCCGCATATATATCACCATTGCCCTTGATTTTCTTGACTTTATATCTCTTAAATGTCAACATATACACGTGTGATTTAGTTTACGAAGATTTTTCAATGCCGAGAACCTCGATCAGAGAGTAAAAAAGACATAAGGTTCACATTGGTGTAAAATTAAAATGGGATATAACGGGCTAGAATTTAAGTTACAGGAACAAGGGGCAAACCAACCACCCGAGAATGAAATCGTCGAGCGAAAACACTTGACAACCACCTAGAAGCAGTTTTTCTTGCCACCAGACCTTTCTCCATTAATTAGGAATCTGATGCCGTCACTAAACACCTTCCTTAAATTGTAGCCATTTGTTGAGTGTTTTTTTTTGTATCTAATCCGTATATATATCACCATTGCCCTTGATTTTCTTGATTGTATATCTCTTAAACGTCAACATATACACGTGTGATTTAGTTTACGAAGATTTTTCAATGCCGAGAACCTCGATCAAAGAATAAAAAAGACATAAGGTTCACATTGGTGTAAAATTAAAATGGGATATACCGGGCTAGGATTTGAGTTACAGGAACATGGGGCAAACCAACCACCCGAGAATGGAATCGTCGAGCGAAAACACTTGACAACCTCCTAGAAGCAGTTTTTCTTGCAACCAGACCTTTCACCATTAATTAGGAATCTGATGCCGTCACTAAACACATTCCTTAAATTGTAGCCATTTGTTGAGTGTTTTTTTTTTTGGTGTCGAATCCGCATATATATCACCATTGCCCTTGATTTTCTTGACTGTATATCTCTTAAATGTCAACATATACACGTGTGATTTAGTTTATGAATATTTTTCAATGCCGATTACCTCGATCGGAGAGTAAAAAAGACGCAAGGTTCACAATGGTGTAAAATTAAAATGGGATATACCGGGCTAGGATTCGAGTTACATGAACAAGGGCAAAACCAACCACACAAGAATGGAATCGTCGAGCGAAAACACTTGACAACCTCATAGAAGCAGCTTTTCTTGCCACAGACCTTTCCCCATCAATTAGGAATCTGTTGCCGTCACTAAACACATTCCTTAAATTGTAACCATTTGTTGAGTGTTTTTTTTGTGTCTAATCCGCATATATATCACCATTGCCCTTGATTTTCTTGACTGTATATCTCTTAAAAGTCAACATATACATGTGTGATTTAGTTTACGAAGATTTTTCAATGCCGAGAACCTCGATCAGAGAGTAAAAAAGGCGTACGGTTCACAATGGTGTAAAATTAAAATGGGATATACCGGGCTAGGATTCGAGTTACATGAACAAGGGCCAAACCAACCACACAAGAATGGAATCGTCGAGCGAAAACACTTGAAAACCTGCTTGAAGCCGCTTTTCTTACCACCAGACCTTTCTCCATCAATTAGGAATATGTTGCCGACACTAAACACATTCCTTAAATTGTAGCCATTTGTTGAGTGTTTTTTTTTTGTCTAATCCGCATATATATCACCATTGTCCTTGATTTTCTTGAATGTATATCTCTTAAATGTCAACATATACACGTGTGATTTAGTTTACGAAGATTTTTCAATGCCGAAAACCTCGATCAGAGAGTTAAAAAGGCGTATGGTTCATAATGGTGTAAAATTAAAATGGGATATACCAGGCTAGGATTCGGGTTAAAGGAACAAGGGCTAAGCCAACCACCCAAGAATGGAATCGTCGAGCGAAAACACTTGACAATCTCCTAGAAGCTGCTTTTCTTGCCACCAGACCCTTCTCCATCAATTAGGAATCTGATGCCGTCACTAAACACATTACTTAAATTGTAGCCATTTGTTGAGTGTTTTTTTTTTGGTGTCTAATCCGCATATATATCACCATTGCCCTTGATTTTCTTGACTGTATATCTCTTAAATGTCAACATATACACGTGTGATTTAGTTTACGAGGATTTTTCAATGCCGAGAACCTCGATCAGAGAGTAAAAAAGGCGTAGGGTTCACAATGGTGTAAAATAAAAATGGGATATACCGGGCTAGGATTCGAGTTACAGGAACAAGGGCCAAACCAACCACGTAAGAATGGAATCGTCGAGCAACAACACTTGACAACCTCGTAGAAGCAGCTTTTTTTGCCGCCAGACCTTTCTCCATCAATTAGGAATCTGATGCCGTCACTAAACACATTCCTTAAATTGTAGCCATTTGTTGAGTGTTTTTTTTTTGTGTCTAATTTGCATATATATCACCATTGCCCTTGATTTTCTTGACTTTATATCTCTTAAATGTCAACATATACACGTGTGATTTAGTTTACGAAGATTTTTCAATGCCGAGAACCTCGATCAGAGAGTAAAAAAGACATAAGGTTCACATTGGTGTAAAATTAAAATGGGATATACCGGGCTAGGATTTGAGTTACAGGAACAAGGGGCAAACCAACCACCCGAGAATGGAATCGTCGAGCGAAAACACTTGACAACCTCCTAGAAGCAGTTTTTCTTGCAACCAGACCTTTCTCCATTAATTAGGAATCTGATTCCGTCACTAAACACATTCCTTAAATTGTAGCCATTTGTTGAGTGTTTTTTTTTTGGTGTCTAATCCGCATATATATCACCATTGCCCTTGATTTTCTTGACTTTATATCTCTTAAATGTCAACATATACACGTGTGATTTAGTTTACGAAGATTTTTCAATGCCGAGAACCTCGATCAGAGAGTAAAAAAGACATAAGGTTCACATTGATGTAAAATTAAAATGGGATATAACGGGCTAGAATTTAAGTTACAGGAACAAGGGGCAAACCAACCACCCGAGAATGAAATCGTCGAGCGAAAACACTTGACAACCACCTAGAAGCAGTTTTTCTTGCCACCAGACCTTTCTCCATTAATTAGGAATCTGATGCCGTCACTAAACACCTTCCTTAAATTGTAGCCATTTGTTAAGTGTTTTTTTTTTGTATCTAATCCGTATATATATCACCATTGCCCTTGATTTTCTTGATTGTATATCTCTTAAACGTCAACATATACACGTGTGATTTAGTTTACGAAGATTTTTCAATGCCGAGAACCTCGATCAAAGAATAAAAAAGACATAAGGTTCACATTGGTGTAAAATTAAAATGGGATATACCGGGCTAGGATTTGAGTTACAGGAACATGGGGCAAACCAACCACCCGAGAATGGAATCGTCGAGCGAAAACACTTGACAACCTCCTAGAAGCAGTTTTTCTTGCAACCAGACCTTTCACCATTAATTAGGAATCTGATGCCGTCACTAAACACATTCCTTAAATTGTAGCCATTTGTTGAGTGTTTTTTTTTTTTTGGTGTCGAATCCGCATATATATCACCATTGCCCTTGATTTTCTTGACTGTATATCTCTTAAATGTCAACATATACACGTGTGATTTAGTTTAGGAATATTTTTCAATGCCGATTACCTCGATCGGAGAGTAAAAAAGACGCAAGGTTCACAATGGTGTAAAATTAAAATGGGATATACCGGGCTAGGATTCGAGTTACATGAACAAGGGCAAAACCAACCACACAAGAATGGAATCGTCGAGCGAAAACACTTGACAACCTCATAGAAGCAGCTTTTCTTGCCACAGACCTTTCCCCATCAATTAGGAATCTGTTGCCGTCACTAAACACATTCCTTAAATTGTAACCATTTGTTGAGTGTTTTTTTTGTGTCTAATCCGCATATATATCACCATTGCCCTTGATTTTCTTGACTGTATATCTCTTAAAAGTCAACATATACATGTGTGATTTAGTTTACGAAGATTTTTCAATGCCGAGAACCTCGATCAGAGAGTAAAAAAGGCGTACGGTTCACAATGGTGTAAAATTAAAATGGGATATACCGGGCTAGGATTCGAGTTACATGAACAAGGGCCAAACCAACCACACAAGAATGGAATCGTCGAGCGAAAACACTTGACAACCTGCTTGAAGCCGCTTTTCTTACCACCAGACCTTTCTCCATCAATTAGGAATATGTTGCCGACACTAAACACATTCCTTAAATTGTAGCCATTTGTTGAGTGTTTTTTTTTTGTCTAATCCGCATATATATCACCATTGTCCTTGATTTTCTTGAATGTATATCTCTTAAATGTCAACATATACACGTGTGATTTAGTTTACGAAGATTTTTCAATGCCGAAAACCTCGATCAGAGAGTTAAAAAGGCGTATGGTTCATAATGGTGTAAAATTAAAATGGGATATACCAGGCTAGGATTCGGGTTAAAGGAACAAGGGCTAAGCCAACCACCCAAGAATGGAATCGTCGAGCGAAAACACTTGACAATCTCCTAGAAGCTGCTTTTCTTGCCACCAGACCCTTCTCCATCAATTAGGAATCTGATGCCGTCACTAAACACATTACTTAAATTGTAGCCATTTGTTGAGTGTTTTTTTTTTTGGTGTCTAATCCGCATATATATCACCATTGCCCTTGATTTTCTTGACTGTATATCTCTTAAATGTCAACATATACACGTGTGATTTAGTTTACGAGGATTTTTCAATGCCGAGAACCTCGATCAGAGAGTAAAAAAGGCGTAGGGTTCACAATGGTGTAAAATAAAAATGGGATATACCGGGCTAGGATTCGAGTTACAGGAACAAGGGCCAAACCAACCACCTAAGAATGGAATCGTCGAGCAACAACACTTGACAACCTCGTAGAAGCAGCTTTTTTTGCCGCCAGACCTTTCTCCATCAATTAGGAATCCGATGCCGTCACTAAACACATTCCTTAAATTGTAGCCATTTGTTGAGTGTTTTTTTTTTGTGTCTAATTTGCATATATATCACCATTGCCCTTGATTTTCTTGACTTTATATCTCTTAAATGTCAACATATACACGTGTGATTTAGTTTACTAAGATTTTTCAATGCCGAGAACCTCGATCAGAGAGTAAAAAAGACATAAGGTTCACATTGGTGTAAAATTAAAATGGGATATACCGGGCTAGGATTTGAGTTACAGGAACAAGGCGCAAACCAACCACCCGAGAATGGAATCGTCGAGCGAAAACACTTGACAACCTCCTAGAAGCAGTTTTTCTTGCAACCAGACCTTTCTCCATTAATTAGGAATCTGATTCCGTCACTAAACACATTCCTTAAATTGTAGCCATTTGTTGAGTGTTTTTTTTTTGGTGTCGAATCCGCATATATATCACCATTGCCCTTGATTTTCTTGACTGTATATCTCTTAAATATCAACATATACACGTGTGATTTAGTTTAGGAATATTTTTCAATGCCGAGAACCTCGATCGGAGATTAAAAAAGACGCAAGGTTCACAATGGTGTAAAATTAAAATGGGATATACCGGGCTAGGATTCGAGTTACATGAACAAGGGCCAAACCAACCACACAAGAATGGAATCGTCGAGCGAAAACACTTGACAACCTCATAGAAGGAGCTTTTCTTGCCACCAGACCTTTCTCCATCAATTTGGAATCTGTTGCCATCACTAAACACATTCCTTAAATTGTAGCTATTTGTTGAGTGTTTTTTTTGTGTCTAATCCGCATATATATCACCATTGCCCATGATTTTCTTGACTGTATATCTCTTAAACGTCAACATATACACGTGTGATTTAGTTTACGAAGATTTTTCAATGCCGAGAACCTCGATCAGAGAGTAAAAAAGGCGTACGGTTCACAATGGTGTAAAATTAAAATGGGATATACCGGGCTAGGATTTGAGTTAAAGGAACAAGGGCCAAACCAACCACCCGAGAATGGAATCGTCGAGCGAAAACACTTGACAACCTTTTTTGCCGCCAGACCTTTCTCCATCAATTAGGAATCTGATGCCGTCACTAAACACATTCCCTAAATTGTAGCCATTTGTTGAGTGTTTTTTTTTTTTGGTGTCGAATCCGCATATATATCACCATTGCCCTTGATTTTCTTGACTGTATATCTCTTAAATGTCAACATATACACGTGTGATTTAGTTTAGGAATATTTTTCAATACCGAGAACCTCGATCAGAGAGTAAAAAAGACGCAAGGTTCACAATGGTGTAAAATTAAAATGGGATATACCGGGCTAGGATTCGAGTTACATGAACAAGGGCAAAACCAACCACACAAGAATGGAATCGTCGAGCGAAAACACTTGACAACCTCATAGAAGCAGCTTTTCTTGCCACAGACCTTTCCCCATCAATTAGGAATCTGTTGCCGTCACTAAACACATTCCTTAAATTGTAACCATTTGTTGAGTGTTTTTTTTGTGTCTAATCCGCATATATATCACCATTGCCCTTGATTTTCTTGACTGTATATCTCTTAAAAGTCAACATATACATGTGTGATTTAGTTTACGAAGATTTTTCAATGCCGAGAACCTCGATCAGAGAGTAAAAAAGGCGTACGGTTCACAATGGTGTAAAATTAAAATGGGATATACCGGGCTAGGATTCGAGTTACATGAACAAGGGCCAAACCAACCACACAAGAATGGAATCGTCGAGCGAAAACACTTGACAACCTGCTTGAAGCCGCTTTTCTTACCACCAGACCTTTCTCCATCAATTAGGAATATGTTGCCGACACTAAACACATTCCTTAAATTGTAGCCATTTGTTGAGTGTTTTTTTTTGTCTAATCCGCATATATATCACCATTGTCCTTGATTTTCTTGAATGTATATCTCTTAAATGTCAACATATACACGTGTGATTTAGTTTACGAAGATTTTTCAATGCCGAAAACCTCGATCAGAGAGTTAAAAAGGCGTATGGTTCATAATGGTGTAAAATTAAAATGGGATATACCAGGCTAGGATTCGGGTTAAAGGAACAAGGGCTAAGCCAACCACCCAAGAATGGAATCGTCGAGCGAAAACACTTGACAATCTCCTAGAAGCTGCTTTTCTTGCCACCAGACCCTTCTCCATCAATTAGGAATCTGATGCCGTCACTAAACACATTACTTAAATTGTAGCCATTTGTTGAGTGTTTTTTTTTTTGGTGTCTAATCCGCATATATATCACCATTGCCCTTGATTTTCTTGACTGTATATCTCTTAAATGTCAACATATACACGTGTGATTTAGTTTACGAGGATTTTTCAATGCCGAGAACCTCGATCAGAGAGTAAAAAAGGCGTAGGGTTCACAATGGTGTAAAATAAAAATGGGATATACCGGGCTAGGATTCGAGTTACAGGAACAAGGGCCAAACCAACCACCTAAGAATGGAATCGTCGAGCAACAACACTTGACAACCTCGTAGAAGCAGCTTTTTTTGCCGCCAGACCTTTCTCCATCAATTAGGAATCTGATGCCGTCACTAAACACATTCCTTAAATTGTAGCCATTTGTTGAGTGTTTTTTTTTTGTGTCTAATTTGCATATATATCACCATTGCCCTTGATTTTCTTGACTTTATATCTCTTAAATGTCAACATATACACGTGTGATTTAGTTTACGAAGATTTTTCAATGCCGAGAACCTCGATCAGAGAGTAAAAAAGACATAAGGTTCACATTGGTGTAAAATTAAAATGGGATATACCGGGCTAGGATTTGAGTTACAGGAACAAGGGGCAAACCAACCACCCGAGAATGGAATCGTCGAGCGAAAACACTTGACAACCTCCTAGAAGCAGTTTTTCTTGCAACCAGACCTTTCTCCATTAATTAGGAATCTGATTCCGTCACTAAACACATTCCTTAAATTGTAGCCATTTGTTGAGTGTTTTTTTTTTGGTGTCGAATCCGCATATATATCACCATTGCCCTTGATTTTCTTGACTGTATATCTCTTAAATATTAACATATACACGTGTGATTTAGTTTAGGAATATTTTTCAATGCCGAGAACCTCGATCGGAGATTAAAAAAGACGCAAGGTTCACAATGGTGTAAAATTAAAATGGGATATACCGGGCTAGGATTCGAGTTACATGAACAAGGGCCAAACCAACCACACAAGAATGGAATCGTCGAGCGAAAACACTTGACAACCTCATAGAAGGAGCTTTTCTTGCCACCAGACCTTTCTCCATCAATTTGGAATCTGTTGCCATCACTAAACACATTCCTTAAATTGTAGCTATTTGTTGAGTGTTTTTTTTGTGTCTAATCCGCATATATATCACCATTGCCCATGATTTTCTTGACTGTATATCTCTTAAACGTCAACATATACACGTGTGATTTAGTTTACGAAGATTTTTCAATGCCGAGAACCTCGATCAGAGAGTAAAAAAGGCGTACGGTTCACAATGGTGTAAAATTAAAATGGGATATACCGGGCTAGGATTTGAGTTAAAGGAACAAGGGCCAAACCAACCACCCGAGAATGGAATCGTCGAGCGAAAACACTTGACAACCTTTTTTGCCGCCAGACCTTTCTCCATCAATTAGGAATCTGATGCCGTCACTAAACACATTCCTTAAATTGTAGCCATTTGTTGAGTGTTTTTTTTTTGGTGTCGAATCCGCATATATATCACCATTGCCCTTGATTTTCTTGACTGTATATCTCTTAAATGTCAACATATACACGTGTGATTTAGTTTAGGAATATTTTTCAATACCGAGAACCTCGATCAGAGAGTAAAAAAGACGCAAGGTTCACAATGGTGTAAAATTAAAATGGGATATACCGGGCTAGGATTCGAGTTACATGAACAAGGGCAAAACCAACCACACAAGAATGGAATCGTCGAGCGAAAACACTTGACAACCTCATAGAAGCAGCTTTTCTTGCCACAGACCTTTCCCCATCAATTAGGAATCTGTTGCCGTCACTAAACACATTCCTTAAATTGTAACCATTTGTTGAGTGTTTTTTTTGTGTCTAATCCGCATATATATCACCATTGCCCTTGATTTTCTTGACTGTATATCTCTTAAAAGTCAACATATACATGTGTGATTTAGTTTACGAAGATTTTTCAATGCCGAGAACCTCGATCAGAGAGTAAAAAAGGCGTACGGTTCACAATGGTGTAAAATTAAAATGGGATATACCGGGCTAGGATTCGAGTTACATGAACAAGGGCCAAACCAACCACACAAGAATGGAATCGTCGAGCGAAAACACTTGACAACCTGCTTGAAGCCGCTTTTCTTACCACCAGACCTTTCTCCATCAATTAGGAATATGTTGCCGACACTAAACACATTCCTTAAATTGTAGCCATTTGTTGAGTGTTTTTTTTTGTCTAATCCGCATATATATCACCATTGTCCTTGATTTTCTTGAATGTATATCTCTTAAATGTCAACATATACACGTGTGATTTAGTTTACGAAGATTTTTCAATGCCGAAAACCTCGATCAGAGAGTTAAAAAGGCGTATGGTTCATAATGGTGTAAAATTAAAATGGGATATACCAGGCTAGGATTCGGGTTAAAGGAACAAGGGCTAAGCCAACCACCCAAGAATGGAATCGTCGAGCGAAAACACTTGACAATCTCCTAGAAGCTGCTTTTCTTGCCACCAGACCCTTCTCCATCAATTAGGAATCTGATGCCGTCACTAAACACATTACTTAAATTGTAGCCATTTGTTGAGTGTTTTTTTTTTTGGTGTCTAATCCGCATATATATCACCATTGCCCTTGATTTTCTTGACTGTATATCTCTTAAATGTCAACATATACACGTGTGATTTAGTTTACGAGGATTTTTCAATGCCGAGAACCTCGATCAGAGAGTAAAAAAGGCGTAGGGTTCACAATGGTGTAAAATAAAAATGGGATATACCGGGCTAGGATTCGAGTTACAGGAACAAGGGCCAAACCAACCACCTAAGAATGGAATCGTCGAGCAACAACACTTGACAACCTCGTAGAAGCAGCTTTTTTTGCCGCCAGACCTTTCTCCATCAATTAGGAATCTGATGCCGTCACTAAACACATTCCTTAAATTGTAGCCATTTGTTGAGTGTTTTTTTTTTGTGTCTAATTTGCATATATATCACCATTGCCCTTGATTTTCTTGACTTTATATCTCTTAAATGTCAACATATACACGTGTGATTTAGTTTACGAAGATTTTTCAATGCCGAGAACCTCGACCAGAGAGTAAAAAAGACATAAGGTTCACATTGGTGTAAAATTAAAATGGGATATACCGGGCTAGGATTTGAGTTACAGGAACAAGGGGCAAACCAACCACCCGAGAATGGAATCGTCGAGCGAAAACACTTGACAACCTCCTAGAAGCAGTTTTTCTTGCAACCAGACCTTTCTCCATTAATTAGGAATCTGATTCCGTCACTAAACACATTCCTTAAATTGTAGCCATTTGTTGAGTGTTTTTTTTTTGGTGTCGAATCCGCATATATATCACCATTGCCCTTGATTTTCTTGACTGTATATCTCTTAAATATTAACATATACACGTGTGATTTAGTTTAGGAATATTTTTCAATGCCGAGAACCTCGATCGGAGATTAAAAAAGACGCAAGGTTCACAATGGTGTAAAATTAAAATGGGATATACCGGGCTAGGATTCGAGTTACATGAACAAGGGCCAAACCAACCACACAAGAATGGAATCGTCGAGCGAAAACACTTGACAACCTCATAGAAGGAGCTTTTCTTGCCACCAGACCTTTCTCCATCAATTTGGAATCTGTTGCCATCACTAAACACATTCCTTAAATTGTAGCTATTTGTTGAGTGTTTTTTTTGTGTCTAATCCGCATATATATCACCATTGCCCATGATTTTCTTGACTGTATATCTCTTAAACGTCAACATATACACGTGTGATTTAGTTTACGAAGATTTTTCAATGCCGAGAACCTCGATCAGAGAGTAAAAAAGGCGTACGGTTCACAATGGTGTAAAATTAAAATGGGATATACCGGGCTAGGATTTGAGTTAAAGGAACAAGGGCCAAACCAACCACCCGAGAATGGAATCGTCGAGCGAAAACACTTGACAACCTTTTTTGCCGCCAGACCTTTCTCCATCAATTAGGAATCTGATGCCGTCACTAAACACATTCCTTAAATTGTAGCCATTTGTTGAGTGTTTTTTTTTTGGTGTCGAATCCGCATATATATCACCATTGCCCTTGATTTTCTTGACTGTATATCTCTTAAATGTCAACATATACACGTGTGATTTAGTTTAGGAATATTTTTCAATACCGAGAACCTCGATCAGAGAGTAAAAAAGACGCAAGGTTCACAATGGTGTAAAATTAAAATGGGATATACCGGGCTAGGATTTGAGTTACAGGAACAAGGGGCAAACCAACCACCCGAGAATGGAATCGTCGAGCGAAAACACTTGACAACCTCCAAGAAGCAGTTTTTCTTGCCACCAGACCTTTCTCCATCAATTAGGAATCTGGTGCCGTCACTAAACACATTCCTTAAATTGTAGCCATTTGTTGAGTGTTTTTTTTTGTCGAATCCGCATATATATCACCATTGCCCTTGATTTTCTTGACTGTATATCTCTTAAGTGTCAACATATACACGTGCAATTTAGTTTAGAAAGATTTTTCATTGCCGAGAAACTCGATCAGAGAGTAAAAAGGACGTAAGGTTCACAATGGTGTAAAATTAAAATGGGATAAACCGGGCTAGGATTCGAGTTACATGAACAAGGGCCAAACCAACCACATAAGAATGGAATCGTCGAGCGAAAACATTTGACAACCTCCTAGAAGCAGCTTTTCTTGCCACCAGACCATTCTCCATCAATTAGGAATCTGATGCCGTCACTAAACACATTACTTAAATTGTACCCATTTGTTGAGTGTTTTTTTGTGTCTAATCCGCATATATACCACCATTGCCCTTGATTTTCTTGAATGTATATCTCTTAAATGTCAACATATACACGTGTGATTTAGTTTACGAAGATTTTTCAATGCTGATAACCTCGATCAGAGAGTAAAAAAGGCGTAAGGTTCACAATGGTGTAAAATTAAAATGGGATATACCGGGCTAGGATTCGAGTTACAGGAACAAGGGCCAAACGAACCACCCAAGAATGGAATCGTCGAGCGAAAACACTTGACAACCTCCTAGAAACAGCTTTTCTTGCCACCAGACCTTTCTCCATCAATTAGGAATCTGATGCCGTCACTAAACACATTCCTTAAATTGTAGCCATTTATTGAGTGTTTTTTTTTGGTGTCTAATCTGCATATATATCACCATTGCCCTTGATTTTTTTGACTGTATATTTATTAAATGTCAACATATACATGTGTGATTTAGTTTACGAGGATTTTTCAATGTCGAGAACCTCGATCAGAGAGAAAAAGGCGTAAGGTTCACAATGGTGTAAAATTAAAATGGGATATACCGGGCTCGGATTCGAGTTACAGGAACAAAGGCCAAACCAACCACCCAAGATTGGAATCATCGAGCGAAAACACTTGACAACCTCCTAGAAGCAGCTTTTCTTGCCACCAGACCTTTCTCCATCAATTAGGAATCTGATGCCGTCACTAAACACATTCCTTAAATTGTATCCATTTGTTGAGTATTTTTTTTTTGTGTCTAATCCGCATATATATCACCATTGCCCTTCATTTTCTTGACTGTATATCTTTTAAATGTCAACATATACACGTGTGATTTAGTTTATGAATTTTTTTCAACGCCGAGAACCTCGATCAGAGAGTAAAAAATACACAAAGTTCACATTGGTGTAAAATTAAAATGGGATATACCGGGCTAGGATTTGAGTTACAGGAACAAGGGGCAAACCAACCACCCGAGAATGGAATCGTCGAGTGAAAACACTTGACAACCTCTTAGAAGCAGTTTTTCTTGCCACCTGACCTTTCTCCATTGATTAGGAATCTGATGCCGTCACTAAACACATTCCTTAAATTGTATCCATTTGTTGAGTGTTTTTTTTTGTATCGAATCCGCATATATATCACCATTGCCCTTCATTTTCTTGACTGTATATCTCTTAAATGTCAACATATACACGTGTGATTTAGTTTAGGAAGATTTTTCAATGCCGAGAACCTCGATCAGAGAGTAAAAAAGACATAAGGTTCACATTGGTGTAAAATTAAAATGGGATATACCGGGCTAGGATTTGAGTTATAGGAACAAGGGGCAAACCAACCACCCGAAACTGGAATCGTCGAGCAAAAACACTTGACAACCTCCTAGAAGCAGTTTTTCTTGCCACCAGACCTTTCTCCATCAATTAGGAATCTGTTGCTGTCACTAAACACATTCCTCAAATTGTAGCCATTTATTGAGTGTTTTTTTTTTTTTTTGTGTCTAATCCGCATATATATCACCATTGCCCTTGATTTTCATTAATGTATATCTCTTAAATGTCAACATATACACGTGTGATTTAGTTTATGAAGATTTTTCAATGCCGACAACCTCGATCTAAGAGTTAAAAAGGCGTAAGGTTCACAATCGTGTAACATTAAAATGGGATATACCGGGTTAGGATTCGGGTTACAGGAACAAGGGCCAAACCAACCACCCAAGAATGGAATCGTCGAGCGAAAACACTTGACAACCTCCTAGAAGCAGCTTTTCTTGCCCCCAGACCTTTCTCCATCAATAAGGAATCTGATGCCGTCACTAAACACATTACTTAAATTGTAGCCATTTGTTGAGTGTTTTTTTTTTGTGTCTAATCCACATATATATCACCATTGTCCTTGATTTTCTTGAATGTATATCTCTTAAATGTCAACATATACACGTGTGATTTTGTTTACGAAGATTTTTCAATGCCGAGAACCTCGATCAGAGAGTAAAAAAGATGTAAGGTTCACAATGGTGTAAAATTAAAATGGGATATATCGGGCTAGGATTCGAGTTACAGGAACAAGGGCCAAACCAACCACCAAAGAATGGAATCGTCGAGCGAAAACACTTGACAACCTCCTTGAAGCAGCTTTTCTTGCCACTAGACCTTTCTGCATCAATTAGGAATCTGATGCCGTCACTAAACACATTCCTTAAATTGTAGCCATTTATTGAGTGTTTTTTTTTTTTTGGTGTCCAATCCGCATATATATCACCATTGCCCTTGATTTTTTTGACTGTATATCTATTAAATGTCAACATATACATGTGTCATTTAGTTTACGAGGATTTTTCAATGCCGAGAACCTTGATCAGAGAGAAAAAGGCGTAAGGTTCACAATGGTGTAAAATTAAAATGGGATATACCGGGCTAGGATTCGAGTTACAGGAACAAGGGCCAAACCAACCACCCAAGAATGGAATCGTCGAGCGAAAACACTTGACAACCTCCTAGAAGCAGCTTTTCTTGCCACCAGACCTTTCTCCGTCAATTAGAAATCTGATGCCATCACTAAACACATTCCTTAAATTGTAGCCAATTCTTGAGTGTTTTTTTTGTGTCTAATCCGCATATATATATCACCGTTGCCCTTGATTTTCTTGACTGTATATCTCTTAAGTGTCAACATATACACGTGTGATTTAGTTTACGAAGATTTTTCAATGCCGAGGACCTCGATCAGAGAGTAAAAAAGGCGTACGGTTCACAATGGTGTAAAATTAAAATGGGATATACCGGGCTAGGATTCGAGTTACAGGAACAAGGGCCAAACCAACCACCTAAGAATGGAATCGTCGAGCGAAAACACTTGACAACCTCCTAGAAGCAGCTTCTTTTGCCGCCAGACCTTTCTCCATCAATTAGGAATCTGATGCCGTCACTAAACACATTCCTTAAATTGTAGCCGTTTGTTGAGTGTTTTTTATTTGTGTCTAATCCGCATATATATCACCATTGCCCTTGATTTTCTTGACTGTATATCTCTTAAATGTCAACATATACACGTGTGATTTAGTTTACGAAGATTTTCCAATGCCGAGAACCTCGATCAGAGAGTAAAAAAGACATAAGGTTCACATTGGTGTAAAATTAAAATGGGATATACCGGGCTAGGATTTGAGTTATAGGAACAAGGGGCAAACCAACCACCCGAAACTGGAATCGTCGAGCGAAAACACTTGACAACCTCCTAGAAGCAGTTTTTCTTGCCACCAAACCTTTCTCCATTAATTAGGAATCTGATGCGGTCACTAAACACATTCCTTAAATTGTAGCCATTTGTTGAGTGTTTTTTTTTTGTGTCGAATTCGCATATATATCACCATTGCCCTTGATTTTCTTGACTGTATATCTCTTAAATGTCAACATATACACCTGTGATTTAGTTTAGGAAGATTTTTCAATGCCGAGAACCTCGATCAGATAGTAAAAAAGACGTAAGGTTCACAATGGTGTAAAATTTAAATGGGATATACCGGGCTTGGATTCGAGTTACATGAACAAGGGCCAAACCAACCACACAAGAATGGAATCGTCGAGCGAAAACACTTGACAACCTCCTAGAAGCAGCTTTTCTTGCCACCAGACATATCTCTATCAATTAGGAATCTGATGCCGTAACTAAACACATTCTTTATATTGTAGCCATTTGTTGAGTGTTTTTTTTTTTGTGTCTAATCCGCATATATATCACCATTGCCCTTGATTTTCTTGAATGTATATCTCTTAAATGTCAACATATACACGTGTGATTTAGTTTATGAAGATTTTTCAATGCCGAGAACCTCGATCAGAGAGTTAAAAAGGCGTAAGGTTCACAATCGTGTAAGATTAAAATGGGATATACCGGGTTAGGATTCGGGTTACAGGAACAAGGGCCAAACCAACCACCCAAGAATGGAATCGTTGAGCGAAAACACTTGACAACCTCCTAGAAGCAGCTTTTCTTGCCCCCAGACCTTTCTCCATCAATTAGGAATCTGATGCCGTCACTAAACACATTCCTTAAATTGTATCCATTTGTTGAGTGTTTTTTTTTGTTGTCTAATCCGTATATATATCACCATTGCCCTTGATTTTCTTGACTGTATATCTCTTAAATATCAACATATACACGTTTTATTTAGTTTACGAAGATTTTTAAATGCCGAGAACCTCGATCAGAGAGTAAAAAAGGCGTAAGGTTCACAATGGTGTAAAATTAAAGTGGGATATACCGGGCTAGGATTCGAGTTACAGGATCAAGGGCCAAACCAACCACCCAAGAATGGAATCGTCGAGCGAAAACACTTGACAACCTCCTAGAAGCAGCTTTTCTTGCCACAAGACCATTCTCCATCAATTAGGAATCTGATGTCGTCACTAAACACATTCCTTAAATTGTAGCCGTTTCTTGAGTGTTTTTTTTGTTGTCTAATCCGCATATATATCACCATTGCCCTTGATTTTCTTGACTGTATATCTCTTAAATGTCAACATATACACGTGTTATTTAGTTTACGAAGATTTTTAAATGCCGAGAACCTCGATCAGAGAATAAAAAAGGCGTAAGGTTCACAATGGTGTAAAATTAAAGTGGGATTCACCGGGCAAGGATTCGAGTTACAGGAACGTGGGCCAAACCAACCACCCAAGAATGGAATCGTCGAGCGAAAACACTTGACAACCTCCAAGAAGCAGCTTTTATTGCCACCAGACCTTTCTCCATCAATTAGGAATCTGATGCCGTCACTAAACACATTCCTTAAATTATAGCCATTTTTTGAGTGTTTATTTTCTGGTGTCTAATCTGCATCTATATCACCATTGCCCTTAATTTTCATGACTGTATATCTCTTTAATGTCAACATATATACGTGTGATTTAGTTTACGACGATTTTTAAATGCAGAGAACCTCGATTAGAGAGTAAAAAAGTAGAAAGGTTCACAATGGGGAAAAATTAAAATGGGATATACCGGGCTAGGATTCGAGTTACAGGAACAAGGACCAAACCAACCACCCAAGAATGGAATCGTCGAGCGAAAACACTTGACAACCTCCTAGAAGCAGCTTTTCTTGCCACCAGACCTTTCTCTATCAATTAGGAATCTGATTCCGTCACTAAACACATTCCTTAAATTGTAGCCATTTGTTGAGTGTTTTTTTGGTGTCTAATCCGCATATATATCACCATTGCCCTTGATTTTCTTAACTGTATATCTCTTAAATGTCAACGTATACACGTGGGATTTAGTTTACGAAGATTTTTCAATGCCGAGAACCTCGATCAGAGAGTAAAAAAGACGTAAGGCTCACAATGGTGTAAAACTAAAATGGGATATACCGGGCTAGGATTCGAGTTACATGAACAAGGGCCAAACCAACCACACAATAATGGAATCGTCGAGCGAAAACACTTGACAACCTCCTAGAAGCAGCTTTTATTGCCACCAGACCTTTCTCCATCAATTAGGAATCTGATGCCGTCACTAAACACATTCCTTAAATTGTAGCCAATTGTAGAGTGATTTTTGTGTCTAATCCGCATATATATCACCATTGCCATTGATTTTCTTGACTGTATATCTCTTAAATGTCAACATATACACGTGTGGTTTAGTTTACGAGGATTTTTCAATGCCGAGAACCTCGATTAGAGAGTAAAAAAGGTATAAGGTTCACAATGGTGTAAAACTAAAATGGGATATACCGGGCTAGGATTCGAGTTACATGAACAAGGGCCAAACCAACTACCCAAGAATAGAATCGTCGAGCAAAACCACTTGACAACCTCCTATAAGCAGCTTTTCGTGCCACCAGACCTTTCTCCATCAATTAGGAATCTGATGCCGTCACTAAACACATTCCTTAAATTGTAGCCATTTGTTAAGTGTTTTTTTTTTTGTGTCTAATCCGCATATATATCACCACTGCCCTTGATTTTCTTGAGTGTATATCTCTTAAATGTCAACATATACACGTGTGATTTAGTTTACGAAGATTTTTCAATGCCGAGAACCTCGATCAAAGAGTAAAAAAGGCGTAAGGTTCACAATGGTGTAAAATTAAAATGGGATATACCGGGCTAGGATTCGAGTTACAGGAACAAGGGCCAAACCAACCACCCAAGAATGGAACCGTCGAGCGAGAACACTTGACAACCTCCTAGAAGCAGCTTTTCTTGCCCCCAGACCTTTCTCCATCAATTAGGAATCTGATGCCGTCACTAAACACATTCCTTAAATTGTAGCCATCTGTTGAGTGTTTTTTTTGTGTCTAATCCGCAAATATATCACCATTGCCCTTGATTTTCTTGACTGTTGAAGTATTGTAAAATACATCTTTATTCGCGTCCGTTTTAGTCGATTAATATTCATTTTTTTTGTTCCGTTTTAGCGTAGAATGTACATACTTGTGATTATTTTGTGTTTTCCAGGTCTTTTCACCAAAAAGAAGCAGAAACGAGTTGAAATCTTGAAAGGCAAAGCGTTGGATCAGAAAACATGAGCTCGGGAGTTGAAACATGGCGAAAAACTGATCCTGGAGTTTCCAGGCGGGCCGCGTAAACTTAAGTTACCTTTTACGCGCCCCGCCTCAACTTAAAGCATGGATTTTGAATGTGGCCTTCATTCCGGCCATGTAAACTTACCCCTAATGTTTATGCGGGCCGCGTGGATTCAAAAAGCAGGCACCGACTTAGAACAGGCAATGGCTATAGGGTTTTTGATAGGTTATAAATCATCATCATCATCAACAGCCGTAATACTTACGAATTTGAGGATCTTGGAGCACCATTGAAGGCTGTTGAAGGTTTTGGAGCATCTTGGGAAGCCAGGAATCATCGGGTAACACTTTGGAGCACTCGGGAGAAAAGATTTCCTGTTTCTTTGTTTTTCGTTCGTTTTACATTGTTTCAAGATGAATTCAGATTATTCTTGATTGATACTTTGTTTCTGATTATGTTTTCCGGCTAAAAACCTTTAACTACCTAGGCATGACAATGGTTTAAATAAAGTTTGGATTTTTATTCGGTTTTAATGTGGTTTATGGATTTTCTTGTATTGTAAACGGCTATGGAATTTTAACTTGGTGTATATGCATGCTTGTTTCTGTTTGATCGTTGTTTATTGCTTCGTATAATCCTTGGTGACGGTCTATATCACATAATAGGGTTGTGCTAGGGTTCTTGATTTAGGTGAGTGTCTATATCACGTAATAAGTCATTAATCCTTTAGGGTGAAAATTGCATAAGTAACCTTAGAAGTAGTATTAGGTAATCTTATAAAATCAAGTGTTCTACTAATCTTGTCGCTGTGAGGCTCGAGGTTGTTAATAGGTCTTGGTTTGGAATATATCTAGATTTAGGTTTTGTGAGAAATCGGTCTAGTTCCCTACCCATTCTCTTCTCTATTAAACCAAGTTGAAACCCATAGTTGCCTTAGACTTTCGCGCTGTGAGGTAGATTGTCATATTAGGGCACTTTCAAGAAGTTAGAGGACTGTAAGGAAATCTAACAACCGGTAATCATAACAGCCTAGGTAGTGCCACAAGAATCGCCTTGAGAAGGGTCGAGGGGCTTAGTGGTGTCTTAATAGGTTGAGTATCCAAAGATCCCGGTTCCATACCACATTACTTCGAATAGAAATCCATTTTGAGTTAAGCTTGCGTCTAGCCTAGGTAGTCTTCATCATCACTGGTCAAAGTCTTCATTCTAGTTCGTGTTACTTAATCTAGCTAATCTAGTTTAATCGTTATTTGCATTCTTAGGATTTTTTAGAAACACCCCCCCCCCAATCAATAAACAAATAGTTGAGTCGTGTCAGTCTTAGTCTTAATAGAGTCTTAGCGTAATCCTTACAGTCTCGTGGGTTCGATACTCGGACTTACTGTAGCTATACTACATTGATTGGTACACTTGCCGATTGTGTGGTTAGTTTTAGATCGAGTCTAAGTTGATAAATTTAAAGCTTAGAGTGTCTAGATTTAGGATAATTTTAGTTGTTTTTAATTAACCAATTCGTGCACATTAAGTTTTTGGCACCGTTGCCGGGGACACTTTGGCGATTGCGTTGATTACTTTGTTTGGACTTACTTGACATATTGCGTGCTATTTGTTTGTTCGTTGAGTCGTAGGAGCGCGTATAAGAAAGGGGCAGAGAATGTGGCGGTAGACCACTTGTCGCGTTTAGAGGATCCGAGTAGGGAGGAGATTCGTGAGGAGGCGATAGGAGACAAATTCCCTCACGAGTCCATTGATTATGTTGAGACAGAGGGTTTACCGTGGTTTAGCAATTTAGCGAACTACTTGGCCGAGGGATTCGTGATGGATGGTATGAATCATCAATAAAGGAAGAAGCTTTTAAATGATGCGCGAAAGTATATATGGGACGAGCCTTATCTCTTCAGGATAGGAGGTGATCGAGTTTTGAGAAGGTGTGTGAGTAGAGAGGAAGGTTTGGACATCATTCGGCATGTTCATAAGGGTTTGACTGGAGGACATCACGGTTCGCATGTTACTGCGCAGAAGGTGTTTGATTGTGGGTTTTATTGGCCGACTGTAGTGAATGATGCAGTGGAGTTTGTGAGGAAGTGTGATCGTTGCTAACAGACCGGCAACATCTCATCCAAGGATGAGATGCCCCAGAATCCTATTCAAGTGTTGGAAGTCTTCGACGTTTGGGGCATTGATTTCATGGGACCGTTTCCATCTTCGAGTGGGAATTGGTACATCCTCGTTGCGATCGACTACGTTTCGAAGTGGGTGGAAGCTCAAGCTTTGCCTACGAACGATGCACGAGTGGTGGTGAGATTCTTGAAGAAGTTGTTTACGCGATTTGGTACTCCAAAGGCAATTATTAGTGATCGCGGTACGCATTTTTGTAATTCCGTCATGGAGAAGGCGTTGGAGAGATATGGAGTTACGCACCGCTTGTCAACCACGTATCATCGACAAACGAGCGGTCAAGTGGAGAACGCAAATCGAGGTGTTAAGCGAATTTTAGAGAAGACGGTAGGGAAGAGTCGAAAGGATTGGTCCGATAAGTTGGACGATGCGTTAGGGGCATTCCGCACCGCCTATAAAACGCCACTAGGAACTACGCCGTTTATGATCGTTTATGGGAAGACGTGCCATTTACCGATCGAGTTAGAGCATCGGGATCTTTGTGTCACACCCCAACCGATGGCGGAATCATCGGGGCATGGCACTGAGCGAAACAGATTGTCCAGCAGTTTCCATAACAACTATCATTACCATTCAATTTAAATTAACATGTCCCATACCATGTCTCAAATAGTAAACAAATTATTACAGACATAAATCCAGGCAAATATTCTGTTTCGACAACTCAGATTTAAGTAAACAGCAATTGTTTATCTGCTTCTAGAGACCCTTGATTCGTTATCTACAAACAACTATTTGTTGGGATCTAAAGCTTTATTCTAGCTTCAAATTCCTACCACATATGCATCCTAAGCACCTGTCACATACGTTAAAATAAAGTCAATACATAAAATGTAAAGGTGAGCATACAAGCTTGATAATAGCATATAGAGTTCGAATTCTTTTACGCATAACAAGCACATACACATAGTGAAATGAAGCACGTTAGTTATCGACATAGATCCATTCATACCAATGACTGCGGGTTGACTGCCCGAGGCAGTTCGCAATACATGATTTCCACCGTAATCCATGCAAGTAAAAGATCCTTAACAACCCCCGTGTGAATGGGTGCTGAGTCCAAACTATAGTACTATCGTTGCTAAGGCAGGTAGACAGCATTCCATGTGTAAACATAACAAACAAGCATTCATAAGCCACGTATAACATGCATTAACGGTTAGCGTTCAAATAGTTTGAGTAGTGTGATAGTCGTAGTTTGAATATTCGTAACGTATGTAACACCCAAAAGTGCTTAAAGCAAAAAGGGATCGAGTATACTCACAGCGATTTATGGATTGAAGGGAGCGCTTAGCGAGTACGGTTAGCCTGAATAGATTCGATAGCATAACGATAAGTGAATCGTAAGATGGGAAACAAAGGTTGGAGAGTCGGACAGCTGGTCGATCGAACTGTAGTTCGATCGGACGGCTGACCGTTCGGCTGACAGTCTGCTCGGACGGCTGTCCGGTCGGTCAGTAGTCCGATCGGATGGTTGTTCGAGTGGATTATTTCTTCCTTTGTAAAGGATGTGTTTGTGTATGATCGTTTGACTTTTGAAGTTTTCGTTGTAGTATTTGAAAACATTGAAGTACCTTTGCCTTTCAGGTCGGTCGATCGGACGGCTGTTCGATCGGCCGGCAACCCGATCGGTTAGGCATTCAAGGATTTGCAATGTTTAGTCTTGGATCAGACAGGTGTTCGATCGGACAGGTGTTCGATCGGACAGGTGTTCGATCGGACAGGTGTTCGATCGGACAACAGGTCCACTAGTCAAAGACTTTAATAAATGTAAAGTGTGGTGCAGTGGATCAGATAGTTGGTTGATCGGATAGCACAACTGCTGTTCGATCGGACAACCGGGTATCACCTGATCGGACGGCTGTTCGATCGGGTGGCACTTCTGGTGCATTGAACAAGTTGAAAATTGGTTAAGTATTGAAGCACAGTATCTCATGATCCGAAGAGTAATCCGATCGGACAGTAGTTCGATCGAACAACAGTTCGTTCAATACTACTCTTCAAATAAGTTGATTGTGTGGGACCATGTGCTAGCCGATCGACTGGCCAGTCGATCGGCTGACTCTCCGATCGGCTGGCTATCCGTTCGGACATCAGCCCGATCGCTCAGCATCCTGACCTGATCAACCCCTTTCATCTAACACTTGGTCGTTCTGTTTGCTTGTCGTTTTATTGAGGTATTTTGACAACGAGTAAAACCATAGATCTCTCGTCCTTACTTGGTCCCCCGGGTCGGACAGGAATCAACCAAATCCGGTCGGTGGCCTGTTTGGAATGGAGTTTAACATTCAACTCAAAATCGGTTAACCTTGCAGATAGAATCCGGATCTTGAGCCATACAACCACCGAAGTGATTTATAAACCGACTCAGGCTCCGTTTCCACCGGTTTGAAGTTATTAAGTGACAAAGAGTTGAAGGAAAGTTGGAAAATCCATCTTTCAATCCTTGTCACCGGGTATATGTCTAGATCTATGAAAGATCATTGTTTATTTATGTGGAAATCGGCTAGATCCAAGTCATTCTTGGTGGATTGAGGCCAAAACATAAAGTTCTTCAAGAACCCATGTTGACATCACCCTAGAACACTTGAATCTTGGTGATTTCACGGTTAAAAGTTAAGATTTGAAAGATAGAAAGGTGTAGGAGTGTGTATAGATCAAGAAAGTACAAGATTTAGGACGAAAACTTACCGGAATCGAGAGAAATCTGCAAAAAGGTGGGTTGAGCGTGCTGGTCGAACAGAGGTTTCCAAAAGTGGAAAAGGATGACAATGACAGGGGTATTTATAGGATGACAAAAGAGGAAAAGGCTAGCCGATCGGTCAGGCAGCACGATCGGACAGCCTGTCCGATCGGACAGCCTGTCCGATCGGACAGCAGTCCGTTCGGCTGGCTGTTAGATCGGCTGGAAGCCTGATCGATCAGTCGCACCTTTCGAGTGTTTCGCGCAACGATTTTCGATATTTCGATTTCGATTGCGGGCGGTACGATACGATAGGGTTCCTAGTCAAATTACTTTCAGTCCCAAACACTCATATTTCGCATAATCTATTTCTACCAATTATCACGATTCGAGTTTGGTTGCATTTCGAGTTAGATTTCGAGTTTCGATTGAGTTCGCTTGATTACCACAACATAACATAAATAAACATGCACAGGTAACACGTAAGGCACACACACATGTATAATAACAAGTAAAAATACGTAGCTCGAGCTGCGAATTGATGTCGATTCGATTAACATAGCTTGATTATTGATTAGTTAACTTTATCGCATTGTTACTTCCTATAGTTCACAGTCGTAGGTCGATTGGATAGCGATTAACACACATAGATTATTGTCATTAACAACACTTACTCCACATAATACTAATAAAATAAAGAAATTTCTATAAGTCAAGTTGCGCGAAATCGGTCGTTGACTTAGACCTTGACTTTGACTTTGACTTTGACTTGTGAAAACACGGGGTGTTACAGCCTCCCCTTTGTTTAGGGAATTTCGTCTCGAAATTAAGATGGAAGCTATTACAACGCCGTGAATCACGTTTGAGAACTTTCTCTATCTAGACTTTCTCTCTCTCTAGTTTCACTCTTTAAACAACTGCGGGTACTTAGCCTTCATGTCGCTTTCGAGTTCCTAAGTGAACTCTGCGCCTCGTTTGCCTTCCCATCGGACTTTCACAATAGGAATGCGTGAGCGTCTGAGCTGCTTGGTTTGGCGATCCATGATTTCGATAGGCTTTTCCACGAAGTGTAATGTTTCGTTCACTTGTAGATCATCGAGAGAAACATGTAAGTCATGGTCGGCTATGCACTTTCGGAGGTTTGACACATGGAAAGTCGGGTGGACGTTACTAAGTTCCTCCGGTAGTTCGAGTCTGTAGGCGACTTTTCCGATCCTTTCAAGAATCTTAAAAGGTCCAACATATCGAGGCGCGAGTTTTCCCTTCTTGCCGAATCGGACCACACCCTTCCAAGGTGATACCTTTAGGAGTACGTGGTCTCCAACTCCAAATTCACGGGGCTTGCGCATTTTATCGGCGTAACTTTTCTGTCGATCCCGAGCTTTCACTAGGTTGTCTCGAATTTGGAAAATTTTGTCTGTCGTTTCTTGCAGTAGCTCCGGACCGGTTAGTTGCGAATGACCGATCTCGTGCCACACAATAGGCGATCAACATCTTCTTCCATATAATGCCTCGAATGGTGCCATTTGGATGCTAGAATGATAGCTGTTGTTATACGAGAATTCGACTAACGGCAGGTATTTATCCCAATTACCACCGAAGTCTAAAACACACGAACGGAGCATGTCTTCAAGAGTACGAATCGTTCTTTCAGTCTGACCGTCGGTTTGTGGGTGGAAAGCAGGACTTAGATTGAGCGTTATACCGAGTGCCGTTTGAAACGTTTCCCACAATCGCGAAGTAAACCGAGCATCACGATCAGAGATGATGTCACGAGGCGTCCCATGATTACAAATGATCTCGTCGGTGTAGATTCGGGCTAATTGTTCTACCTTGTAGTCTTCTCGTATGGGCAGAAAGTGAGCTGATTTGGTCAATCGGTCGACTACAACCCAAATACTGTCGTGACCTGATGACGTGTGTGGTAGCTTGGTTATAAAGTCCATAGCTATACTTTCCCACTTCCACATGGGAATTGGTGGTTGTTCAAGTAAGCCCGAGGGTCTTTGGTGTTCGGCCTTGATTCTAGCACAAGTTAGGCATTTTCCGACGTAGAGAGCGATATCCCTTTTCATACCCGGCCACCAGTACTTATAACGAAGATCCTGGTACATTTTGTCAGCACCGGGGTGAATAGAATACCGAGATTTATGGGCTTCGTCCATCAGAATTTGTCGCAAATTGGTTCGCTTGGGAATCCAAATTCGGTCTAAAAAGTGGAATATCCTGTTTGATTTGCTCACAAGTTGGGCTCCATCGTGGTAGATTCTTTCTCTCTTTAAGGTGCGTTCGTTAAAACATGTATGTTGAGCATCGCGGATGAGGGTTTCGAGATCATGTTGAGCTTGAACATTACGGGTGCTAAGCAGATAACTCCGTCTGCTAAGTGCGTCGGCAACAACATTTGCCTTGCCTGGGTGATAACGAATCTCACAGTCGTAATCGTTGAGAAGTTCTACCCATCGGCGTTGACGCATATTAAGTTCCTTCTGATTAAAGATATGTTGCAGGCTCCTATGATCGGTGAAGATCGTACACTTGGTACCATACAGGTAGTGTCGCCAAATCTTTAATGCAAAAACAACCGCGCCTAGCTCGAGATCATGGGTTATATAGTTCTTCTCGTGGATTTTGAGCTGACGAGATGCGTAAGCTATGACCTTGTCCCGTTGCATGAGAACACAACCGAGACCAAGGTTGGAAGCATCACAGTAGACAATGAAATCGTTGTTTCCGTCGGGCAATGTGAGAACAGGAGCATTGCAAAGCATGTGTTTGAGGGTTCGAAAGGTAGACTCTTGTTTAGTTCCCCAAACAAAAGGCTTGTCTTTATGTGTGAGAGAGGTAAGCGGTACAGCAATCTTCGAGAATCCTTCGATAAACCGTCGATAATAGCCCGCTAGTCCGAGAAAAGAGCGGACTTCGGACGGGTTCTTAGGCGTAACCCAGCTCTTAACAGCTTCAATCTTCGTAGGATCGACGTGAATGCCCTGACTTTTAACAGTGTGACCCAGAAATTGAACTTCCTCCAACCAGAATTCGCACTTGGAGAATTTGGCATAGAGTTGGTTCCCCTGGAGTAACTCGAGAACCAAACGTAGATGTTGCGCGTGTTCGGCTTTCGACTTGGAATAGATCAAGACGTCGTCGATGAATACGATGACGAAACGGTCGAGATATGGTTTACACACGCGATTCATCAGATCCATGAAAACCGCTGGTGCGTTGGTTAAGCCAAAAGGCATGACAACGAATTCGTAATGACCGTATCGGGTGTGAAACACGGTTTTGGGTATATCCTCCTCTTGTATACGCAGCTGGTGATATCCTGAAGGTAGATCGATCTTCGAAAAACACGTAGCGCCTTGTAGTTGATCAAACAAATCGTCGATACGAGGTAGGGGGTAGCGGTTCTTGATGGTTAACTTATTCAATTCCCGATAGTCGATGCACATCCTGAACGACCCGTCCTTCTTTTTAACGAAAAGGACTGGCGCGCCCCAAGGAGAGGTGCTCGGGCGAATGAAGCCTTTCTCAAGTAATTCCTGGAGTTGGGTTGAGAGTTCACGCATTTTAGACGGCGCGAGTCGGTAGGGAGCTTTGGCGATAGGGTTGGCTCCAGGAATGAGGTCGATACGAAAGTCGATATCACATCTTGGCGGTAGTCCGGGAAGATCCTCTGGAAAAACATTAGGAAATTCTCGAACCACAGGAACGTCTTTCACTTTCTTCTTCTCCTTCTTTTCCTTCTCTGCTGCTACAATGTTAGCCAAGAAGGCTCTGTATTCCTTGTGGAGATACTTGCTAGCTTGCACGCATGACATAAGCTTGAGCCCCTTTGAAGTAGTATCGCCATATACACACAATAAGTCACCATTTGCGAGCGAAAATCGAATCATCTTGTCGAAGCACACAACTTCAGCATGGTTTTCTCGAAGAAAGACCATGCCTACTATGACGTCGAAGCTTCCGAGTTGCATTGGAATAAGGTCAATTGGGAAGATGTGATTGTTGAGCTTAAGAGTACAATCACGAAGAACATAATTGACAGTGACGGTTCTTCCGGTAGTGACTTCCACATCGAATGTCGAGGAGGGTTGGGAACGTTTACGACTAAGGAGTTTCTAAAATTCGAACGACACAAAGCAATTATTGGCTCCGGTATCAAACAAACATGAAGCATAAATACCATTCACAAGGAACGTACCATTGACCACGTTGTTGTCGGCCTGGGCTTGGCGCACATTGAGGTTGAAAGTTCTGGCGCGTGCGGCCTGTTGTTGCTGCTGTTGTTGTTGTTGTTGAGGCTCTTATTTCACAACCCTGTTTGGGCACGCGTTGACGAAATGGTTCGGGTCGCCACACGCGAAGCAGGCTCTGGCTTTGACTGCGGGTGCCGGAGGAGCTTGTTGACCCTGTGAGGCAGTGAGTAGAGCTTGATTGGTAGGAGCTTGACGAATACGGCAGTTGGCAGTAAAATGGTCGTACACATTGCAGTGAGCACAAAAGCGGCATTGAATAGCGGTCAGGTGATGGTAGGTGCAAGTAGGGCAGAGCGGGTGTGGCCCAGTGTATGCACGCTTTGCAGGTGGTGCATTGGCCACAGGCGTCGCTACTTGACGCTGTTGGGCATGTACAGCTTGAATTGGTGCAGCAGTGATCGCACAATTTTTGTTGTTGGAGCTGTTCTTTCAATTGTTTTTCCTCTTGTTGCTCGATGAGGTGGGTTCAGCAGTCAGTGCGGTAGTGGTAGCTTGATGCAGATGCTTGAAAGTCTTATCCCAGACACCAGCCTTGACCCGCTTGTCGTTGATTTCAGCGGCCAACAAATAAGTTTCCACGATCGTTGTAGTCTTAGCCGCTTGCACGAAACCAGCCACGCAGTCGGGCAGGGCTCGGATGTATTTCTTGATTGTCATGTTGGGAGTATTGACCTGATCAGGACAGATAATGCTGAGCTGTTTGAAACGAGCGGTGAGACCAGCATTGTCACCATCCCTTTGCTGTATATGCCAAAATTCATCTTCTAGCTTTTGACGTTCGTGAGGAGGGTAGAATTCCTCTAGCATAACTTCCTTGAGCTCGTCCCACGACAGACCGTAGGCTGCATCGTTCCCTCGCTTGTTTCTCTCAGCCGTCCACCAGTCTAATGCTCGGGACTGGAAAACGCCGGTAGCATTCAGAGTACGGAGGTCATCAGGGCAACCACTCTGTCACAGAGTAACCTCAATTGAATCAAACCAGTGAAATAGTGCAGTGGGACCTCCTTCGCCAGTGAATTCTTTTGGCCCACACGACTTGAATTGCTTGAAACTGAAGGGTCTTGCGGCAGCTTTAGGAGCTTCGGTTCTCGATTCTTCAGACGATTTGCTGGCATTCTCATAAACATCACTCACAGCCTTTGCCACGCTTTTGGCGATGATGGAAGCAAGGCGTTTGTCTCTCTTTTCTTGACGAGAGAGTGCATGACGGGGTCCAGACGACATGGTCTGCAACAGACATCGTCACAGGACTCATCACATTGTATTCGAATCTCACCTCACACGTCTACTACTTACTAAAGCTCAGGAACACGTATACTTAAGTAAATACTCAACACATAAGGGACAAAATCACATAATCATGTAGAGCACGTAGAGCACATAATCATTTAATACCTAAGCACGTAAGCACAGAAGCAAGGAAATGCATAAACCTTCCATTACTAGAGATAGTCAGAAAACAGAATCCTATGTCTAGAGAAAGAAGCTAGAGAGTGGCAAAAGGTGATTCTTGGAGCGCATACTTGTCAAACTGATCAATAAGAATCACGGTAAATTGTACATCTAGTGTGTTCGGTCACGCACGTTCACAGATTTCGCACGTCGAACGTGTCGTTACGCAATCGTTTGGAGTCAAAATAAGCACATGAACTGGTAATAACACCTAGAACACATAAAAAAATCGAAAATTTTCCTTTGAAATGCATAGAAATCGAGAGGCGGATTGTCTGCGGCTAGTAGACTTCGACTACCCAAAGTGGTTCGACTATTCACAGGGACCCGTTGCGCACACTTAACCTTCAGGACTGTGCCTTTGCCTCGAGTCTTGGGCGTTTGGCACACATCCCATTGGTCATATTGTGACTTCAGGTCGTTGGAGTCCGTCGATACTTTGGTGAGAGTTTTGTATAAAAGCGGAACAAGTCGTCGGGGTTAGGGTTTCACCCCTAGATTAACAACTTCGTCCCTGTTTTTAATAGAATTGAGGAGATTATTCATCAAAATACAGATTTCGCTCCTGATTTGGCATAATTCTCCTTATTTGCAGCTAAAATACGAGTTGAGTAAGCAACTTTAGTCGAGAGTTTGCGGTTTTCACACCTATTCTCGACCTCATTGCCCGCTCATAGTTGAAAATTCGAGTGTAGTGATAGTGTAGAATAAGCGAGAATAGCTAGTGATAGTAGTGAGCTCATGCATATTCCCTAACGGATACGCACAAGTCGGTCTGTTGGTTCTTAACTATAGTCTAGGTTTCTAAGACTTCGACCCGGACTAGGTCGAGTCTTGCCTAATTCCCTATAGTTATGGCTCTGATACCAATCTGTCACACCCCAACCGATAGCGGAATCATCGGGGCATGGCACTGAGCGAAACAGATTGTCCAGAAGTTTCCATAACAACTATCATTATCATTCAATTTAAATTAACATGTCCCATACCATGTCTCAAATAGTAAACAAATTATTACAGACATAAATCCAGGCAAATATTCTGTTCCGACAACTCAGATTTAAGTAAACAGCAATTGTTTATCTGCTTCTAGAGACCCTTGATTCGTTATCTAAAGACAACTATTTGTTGGGCTCTAAAGCTTTATTCTAGCTTCAAATTCCTACCACATATGCATCCTAAGCACCTGTCACATACGTTAAAATAAAGTCAATACATAAAATGTAAAGGTGAGCATACAAGTTTGATAATAGCATATAGAGTTCGAATTCGTTTACGCATAACCAGCACGTACACATAGTGAAATGAAGCACGTTAGTTATCGACATAGATCCATCGATACCAATGACTGCGGGTTGACTGCCCGAGGCAGTTCGCAATACATGATTACCACCATAATCCATGCAAGTAAAAGATCCTTAACAACCCCCGTGTGAACGGGTGCTGAGTCCAAACTATAGTACTATCGTTGCTAAGGCAGGTAGACAACATTCCATGTGTAAACATAACAAATAAGCATTCATAAGCCACATATAAGATGCATTAACGGTTAGCGTTCAAATAGTTTTAGTAGTGTGATAGTTGTAGTTTGAATATTCGTAACGTATATAACACCCAAAAGTGCTTAAAGCAAAAAGGGATCGAGTATACTCACAGCGATTTATGGATTGAAGGGAGCGCTTAGCGAGTACGGTTAGCCTGAATAGATTCGATAGCATAACGATAAGTGAATCGTAAGACGGGAAACAAAGGTCGGAGAGTCGGACAGCTGGTCGATCGGACTGTAGTTTGATCGGACGGCTGACCGTTCGGCTGACAGTCTGCTCGGACGGTTGTCCGGTCGGTCGGTAGGCCGATCGGATGGCTGTTCGAGTGGATTGTTTCTCCTTTGAAAAGGATGTGTTTGTGTATGATGGTTTGACTTTTGAAGTTTTCGTTGTAGTATTTGAAAACATTGAAGTACCTTAGCCTTTCAGGTCGGTCGATCGGACGGCTGTTCGATCGGCCGGCAACCCGATCCGTTAGGCATTCAAGGATTTGCAATGTTTAGTCTTGGATCAGACAGGTGTTCGATCGGACAACAGGTCCACTAGTCAAAGACTTTAATGAATGTAAAGTGTGGTGCAGTGGATCGGATAGTTGGTCGATCGGATAGCACAACCGTTGTTCGATCGGACAACCGGGTATCACCTGATCGGATGGCTGTTCGATCGGGTGGCGCTTCTGGTGCATTGAACATGTTGAAAATTGGTTAAGTATTGAAGCATAGTATCTCATGATCCAAAGAGTAATCCGATCGGACAGTAGTTCGATCGAACAACAGTTCGTTTAATACAACTCATCAAGTAAGTTGATTGTGTGGGACCATGTGCTAGCCGATCGGCTGGCAAGTCGATCGGCTGACTCTCTGATAGGCTGGCTGTCCGTTCGGACAGCAGCCCGATCGGTCAGCATCCTGACCAGATCAGCCCCTTTCGTCTAACACTTGGTCGTTCTGTTTGCTTGTCGTTTATTGAGGTATTTTGACAACGAGTAAAACCATAGATCTCTCGTCCTTACTTGGTCCCCCGGGTCGTACAGGAATCACCCAAATCCGGTCGGTGGCCTGTTTGGAACGTAGTTTAACATTCAACTCGAAATCGGTTAACCTCGCGGATAGAATCCGGATCTTGAGCCATACAACCTCCGAAGTGATTTGTAAACCGACTCAGGCTCCGTTTCCACCAGTTTGAAGTTATTAAGTGACAAAGAGTTGAAGGAAAGTTGGAAAATCCATCTTTCAATCCTTGTCACCGGGTATATGTCTAGATCTATGAAAGATCATTGTTTGTTTATGTGGAAATCGGCTAGATCCAAGTCATTCTTGGTGGATTGAGGCCAAAACATAAAGTTCTTCAAGAACCCAGGATGACATCACCCTAGAACACTTGAATCTTGGTGATATCACGGTTAAAAGTTAAGATTTGAAAGATAGAAAGGTGTAGGAGTGTGTATAGATCAAGAAAGTACAAGATTTAGGACGAAAACTTACCGGAATCGAGAGAAATCTACAAAAAGGTGGGTTGAGCGTGCTGGTCAAACAGAGGTTTCCAGAAGTGGAAAAGGATGACAATGACAGGGGTATTTATAGGATGACAAAAGAGGAAAGGACTGGCCGATCGGTCAGGCAGCACGATCGGACAGCCTGTCCGATCGGTCAGGCAACACGATCGGACAGCCTGTCCGATCGGACAGCAGTCCGTTCGGCTGGCTGTTCTATCGGCTGGAAGCCTGATCGATCAGTCGCACCTTTCGAGTGTTTCGCGCGACGATTTTCGATATTTCGATTTCGATTGCGGGTGGTACGATACGATAGGGTTCCTAGTCAAATTATTTTCAGTCCCAAACACTCATATCTCGCATAATCTATTTCTACCAACTATCACGATTCGAGTTCGGTTGCATTTCGAGTTAGATTTCGAGTTTCGATTGAGTTCGCTTGATTACCACAACATAACATAAACAAACATGCACAGGTAACACGTAAGGCACACACACACGTATAATAACAAGTAAAAATATGTAGCTCGAGATGCGAATTGATGTCGATTCGATTAACATAGCTTGATTATTGATTAGTTAACTTTATCGCATTGTTACTTCCTATAGTTCACAGTCGTAGGTCGATTGGATAGCGATTAACACACATCGATTATTGTCATTAACAACACTTACTCCATATAATACTAATAAAATAAAGAAATTTCTATAAGTCAAGTTGCGCGAAATCGGTCGTTGACTTAGACCTTGACTTTGACTTTGACTTGTGAAAACACGGGGTGTTACACTTTGGGAGCTCAAAACGGTGAATCTTGATTTAACCGAGGCCGCTAGGAAACGATTTTTCCAAATTCATGAATTGGAGGCGCTTCGTGACGCCGCGTATGATCGATCGTGGAGTATTAAGGAAAAGTCGAAAGCTTTCCATGATAGAAGGTTGCGGAAGTTAAAAGAGTTTAAAGTCGGCGATCAAGTGCTTTTATTTAATTCGAGATTGAAATTAATCGCCGGAAAGTTGAAGTCGAGGTGGTCTGGTCCGTACGTCGTGAAAGAGGTTTTCCCGTACGGAACCGTGGAGTTGAGCAAGGAAGATGATTCGAGTACATGGAAGGTTAACGGACATAGATTGAAGCATTACTTAGGGGGTCCCATCGACACCGCCGAAGAGGAAACCGTTCCTCTTTCGGACCCGCCTAGCACTGCCGCGTAGTTTCTTGAGTGAAAACTCAAGTGTATAGTTTGTACATTGAGTCGTCGTTCGTATCGCGCCTTTAGTTTAGTGTTTGTGTATTTTTGCGTCTTTTGCGTCGTTTTTCGTATTTTTTGCGTCTTTTGTGTGTCGTCAAAGCATTTTGCAGGTATGCATTCCTTCACGTGGCCGAAATCGACGAGCGAGCAGCTGCACATGTATGTTTAACATTAAAAACGACAAAAATAGGTGCAGGGGGAATTTTGGGATATATAAAATAAGTTTTATAGCAACCTACTGTTGCTGCAGCAACCATTGTTGCTGTTTAATGTCCACGTGGCCGGCCTCACCCATGCGCTTCATTTCACGCGGCCCGTTTGGGCTAAAAGAATTTAAAAAAAACATGGGCGCGACGCGGCCCGCCTCCACTTACCCTAACACTCACGCGGGCCGTGAGGACTTGAAATGTCGCTATTAATTAGAAAGCCCCAAATTGGTGTCAGTTTAAACCCTAATCCTTTTTACCTCCCCATCTCCGGCGATTACACATCCCCACCACCACTTTCCTCCGCCGCCCACCACCACCTGCCACCTCACCCTCCGTCCTTTACCTCCGTACATCACCACCCATTTTTTCCACATACCACTGCCTGTCACCACTAGTTTCCACCATACACCACCACTTTCTCAGTCATCAGCCACCTACTGTCTCCAGCATTTGCTTCGAGTCATCGTCAACGAGGTATGTGCCTGCAACATTTACTGTGAATCGTGTTTGCGTCTGCAGTCTGAGGTCCTGTTAGTGTCTGTTAGGTTTGTTTGAGTCATGTCTGTGTTTGTTTCGAGTCCGTCTATTTTGTGTTGAGTCGGGTCTTATTTTAGTTGGGTCAGAAATATGTTCAACTCTGATTATGATAGTGTGCAAGTCTATTGGGTGTCCATAGTCGAGTCAAGTTCAGTCAGTTGTTTTGTTTATCTCAGGTCAGTCGTTTTAAGTCAGTCGGATAGGTCTGTGATAAGATTGTCAAGTAAGTTGGTATGCGTATTCTGTTAAGCAGGTTGTTTTGATTGAATAGTGTCTACGTGCAGTTTTTTTTTTAGGATCTTGCGAGGGGACGAGTGTTTTGAATTGGTAATATTTTTTGCGGATTGATAATAAGAACATCGATAGTTTTGAGAGGCATACGGATGGGATAGTTATAGAAAAAGGGGGGTGGTTTTGTTCGGATATTAAATTTTATACGGTTTCGGTTTTAAAACGGGCGACGGGGTCGGTTTGGATGAATGTGACTTGTTTTGAATTTTGCGGACGATGGTTTTGGGATAAGTAAAAACTCAAGTGTGGGGATACGATTCGCGTATTTTGATATAAAAGACGGATTTTCACTAAAATTGTGAGCCGTTTCCGTTGCTTCCACATTGAGGTCTTGTTTGATGATTTCTCGGCACTTGGGATTGCTCGAGGGCGAGCAAGGTGCCGGGAGGGGGTAAAAGTGTAAATTTTGTGTATTTTGCATCTAATTAGTCAAAGAGTCGAGTTTTTGCGTCGTTTGTGTCTTTTAGGGTCATTTTTAGTGTTTGAGTCATGTTTAGTGTCGTTTTGCGTGTCTATTGCATTGCTTGGTTCCTAAACAGCTTCGCTCGTACTCAATCTCCATTCAGGCGAGGTTTGTTTGGTAATTCGAGTCGTTTTGTGATATGTCACTTGTTTCGAACAACAGCCGCGAATGAAATGCTATACGGCCGTCGTTCGACTGTATATTATTATATTATTAAAATATTATTATTATTAAAAAAATCATAAAAAATCATAAAATTTCAAAAATTCATAAAAAAAATCAGAAAAGGTCTCAAAAAAAAAGTCCCAAAAAAAATTAAAAAAACTCAAAAATACCAAAAATAGTGTGTGTTTACTAACTGTTCACCTGTTTTGTGCATTTATTGAATTATTTGAACAGGATGTCAGGTGAAGGTTCTTCCTCGGGTACAAAGCGCAAGAGGCGCGGGTCCAGAGCTCAGGGAGCTGCTCAGGAGCAGCCGGCTGATACACCACTCAGGGTGGTTACGTATAGGGATGAGGGGATCCCACATGGGCAGAGCGTGGTGCTGTGGGATAGCCCGTTGCTGCGGTTTGCTTTTGGGTCGGCTGAGTATATGAAGTTTGATGTTATTAAGGATGTGAAGCTGCTGGAGTTCAGGAGGATAGATTGGGAGTTAGTTGGTCGATTGGGACAGGTTGAGAGGCTGCAGGAGTTATTAGGGCCCAAGTTTAGGATGGCGTTAGATTGTGATGCGCCTCAGTACTACAAGCTTACCTTGGAGTTTCACTCCACATTTCAGTATCGGCATTACGGAGGGTTTGATGAGCCGGATGTAGTTTCGTTTGTGTTAGGAAAGAAGATCTTTAACATGACTTTACCGCAGTTCACAGAGGTGACTGGGTTCTATACACGACAGGAGGTTGAGACTGATGAGTTTAGGGGTTTGCTTAGAGAGGTAGTGAAGGAGAGGCAGGATTATTGTGTGTTAAAGGAGGATTTAGAGAGGTTTTGGCGCACTATTGCTATTTCACCATTTTCAAACAACATGGTTGCTTCTGATATCAGAGATCCTCTTTATCGTTTTGTGCACAAGATACTGGCAGCTACGTTGATAGGTAGGCATGAGGGGGATAACAAGGTGAACCACCACAGTCTGTTTTGTCTGATGTGTATGGTGGAGCGTCGGCCAGCCAATCTGGCAAGTATTTTGGCATGGTCGTTGGTGAGGCCGAAGAAAGGTGGAGGAAAGTCTAGGTTGTATGGAGGGCCATACATTACGAGGTTAGCGGAGAGATTGGGGGTTTTTGATGATTATCCTGCTGAGAGGATGCACACAGGACCAGCTCCATCACTCATGGAGCTGAATAGTTTCCAGCAGGCACGTATTATTACATATGATGAACCGCCGGTATGGTCAGAGGTTTTGCCAGCGCCACCCCCATCAGATTCAGCTGCCGCAGAGGCAATGCAGGCTACTATTCCTCTGCGTTATCAGGTGCCGCTTCAGAGGCATCAGTTGCCAGCACGCGAGTACCCCATTAGGCAGCCGCGACCAGAGTCGTTGACGTTGGAGGATAGGGTGGATAGGTTGTATGATTTTGTTCAGCAGGTGAGGCAGGAGATGCGAGACGGCATGAGAGTTATTATGGATCATTTCCAGGTGCAGCCACCGCCGTCTTGGCAGCCACAGCAGGAGGGCCCTGCTGGCTGGCAGTAGAGTGAGGATGATGAGTAGTTCGAGGATGCAGCAGCGTATATGGATTTCATATCTTTTGTTTTTATTTTATGCTGTTTTTTATCCTCGTATTTCGGTCTGTATTGATATTCTAAATAGGTTGGTAGGGTTTGGGGGTTGGTTGATACTGTGATGTGATTGTGATACTGATTATGATGATATATATTATGTTTGCTTGGTTGATATGATTGTTAGGTCATTGTTGTGCCGCTTCCATTCGCGTGTCCGAGTTGTTACAGTTTGCTGAGTGCGTTTGGATTGGAGGGCATATGTGGTATCGACTGGCACACTGACAGTCTCACATATATTCAGCTAAGTCGTTCCACTTGTATACTTTGTATTTTTATTTATTTTTCATTTTTTCTTTTTATTTTTAAGTTTTAGGAGTCGTGTTTTCATCCTTGCATTAGGGACAATGCAATATTTAAGTGTGGGGATGGGACATTTGGGTCTTAGTCATTAGTTAGTGAGTCTTGAGTCTTAAAACACCGAAAAATACAAAAAACAAATTCAAAAAAATTCAAAAATCCAAAAAAAATTGAAAAAAATAAAAAAAAAATGTCTTTTGAAACGAGAAGTTTGCAAAATAAAAGCAGAAAATGATAGAAAAGTCGGGTTTTGGTGCGGGTTCAAATAATAATAATATGAGAATAAAATAATCGTGCTTGTGTCTAGTTTGGGATGTGCGGGTAGGCTCGATTCGGTTCTGAGTTCCTTTGATCTTAAAATTACCTAATTGTCGGTCTACTAGTGGGTTCTCATCTAGGGAAAGTGGAGAAATTGAAACCGCCAAAAATAGTATAAGGGATGTCGTTATAAGCTAAGATCGTTAGAGTTTTTGGTCATTATCTCGTTGAAAAAAAAGAGCTAGAAACTAAATGAGAGTAGCCATTTCTATGTAGTCTGGGTTGGGGATAGTGACTCTACAGCCGGATTACCGCTAGGGCGTGTGAAATCAACCTTGCAAAGAAAAAAAAATAATAAAAAGTATCGAAGGCTAAGTAATCCGAGTTGGGGATAGCGACTCTACAGCCGGAATGGCTCTGGGTTAGGGAAAGCAACGTCTACGCTCGAAAAAAGAAAAAAAATGAAAAAGTGATGAAAAAATAATAATAATAGATTTGATTCTAAACTCTCTTGATCTTGGTATAAGACGGTTAGGAAATAGCCCAGTGGTTGTTCCTTTTGTCCTATAAGCTTGAGGGGGGATTAGGTGGACTTGCAATTCTTAGCGTGAGACCCCAGGTAGATTGACCACACTTGAACTAAAATCGCATGATAAGGGCTTGGAACCGGGTTGGGTTTAAGAGGATCAATATACTTGCCATCGCGGCTAACACGAGTTTCGGTTTTAATAAAGTAATATAAGCTTTTGTCCTGAACGACTATTCCGACTATGATTCCGTTTGCACAATTCTTTTTCGAGGACGAAAAAAGGTTAAGTGTGGGGATATTTGATGTATTGTAAAATACATCTTTATTCGCTTCCGTTTTAGTCGATAAATATTCATTTTTTGTTCCGTTTTAGCGTAGAATGTACATACTTGTGATTATTTTGTGTTTTCCAGGTCTTTTCAGCAAAAAGAAGCAGAAACGAGTTGAAATCTGGAAAGGCAAAGCGTTGGATCGGAAAACAGGAGCTCGGGAGTTGAAACCAGGCGAAAAACTGATCTTGGAGTTTCCAGGCGGGCCGCGTAAACTTAAGTTACCTTTTACGTGCCCCGCCTCAACTTAAAGCATGGATTTTGAATGTGGCCTTCATACCGGCCGCGTAAACTTACCCCTAATGTTTATGCGGGCCGCGTGGATTCAAAAAGCAGGCACCGACTTAGAATAGGCAACCACTATAGGGTTTTTGATAGGTTATAAGTCATCATCATCATCAACAGCCGTGATACTTACGAATTTGAGGATCTTGGAGCACCATTGAAGGCTGTTGAAGGTTTTGGAGCATCTTGGGAAGCCAGGAATCATCGGGTAACACTTTGGAGCGCTCGGGAGAAAAGATTACGGGTTTAAACTTCCTGTTTCTTTGTTTTTCGTTCGTTTTACATTGTTGTAAGATGAATTCAGATTTATTCTTGATTGATACTTTGTTTCTGATTATGTTTTCCGGCTAAAACCCTTTAACTACCTAGGCATGACAATGGTTTAAATAAAGTTTGGATTTTTATTCGGTTTTAATGTGGTTTATGGATTTTCTTGTATTGTAAACGGCTATGGAATTTTAACTTGGTGTATATGCATGCTTGTTTCTGTTTGATCGCTGTTTATTGCTTCGTATAATCCTTGGTGATGGTCTATATCACATAATAGGGTTGTGCTAGGGTTCTTGATTTAGGTGAGTGTCTATATCACGTAATAAGTCATTAATCCTTTAGGGTGAAAATTGCATAAGTAACCTTAGAAGTAATATTCGGTAATCTTATAAAATCAAGTGTTCTACTAATCTTGTCGCTGTGAGGCTCGAGGTTGTTAATAGGTCTTGGTTTGGAATATATCTAGATTTAGGTTTTGTGAGAAATCGGTCTAGTTCCCTACCCATTCTCTTTTCTATTAAACCAAGTTGAAACCCATAGTTGCCTTAGACTTTCGCACTGTGAGGTAGATTGTCATATTAGGGCACTTTCAAGAAGTTAGAAGACTGTGAGGAAATCTAACAACCGGTAATCATAACAGCCTAGGTAGTGCCACAAGAATCGCCTTGAGAAGGGTCAAGGGGCTTAGTGGTGTCTTAATAGGTTTAGTATCCAAAGATCCCGGTTCCATACCACATTACTTCGAATAGAAATCCATTCCGAGTTAAGCTTGCGTCTAGCCAAGGTAGTCTTCATCATCACTAGTCAATGTCTTCGTTCGAGTTCGTGTTAGTTAATCTAGCTATCTAGTTTAATCGTTATTTGCATTCTTAGGATTTTTTAGAAACCCCCCCCCCCCCCCAATCAATAAACAAATAGTTGAGTCGTGTCAGTCTTAGCCTTAATAGAGTCTTAGCATAATACTTAGAGTCTCGTGGGTTCGATACTCGGACTTACTGTAGCTATACTACATTGATCGGTACACTTGCTGGTTGTGTGGTTTAGTTTTAGATCGAGTCTAAGTTTATAAATTTAAAGCTAAGAGTGTCTAGATTTAGGGTAATTTTAGTTCTTTTTAATTAACCACTTCGTGCACATCAACTGTATACCTCTTAAATGTCAACATATATACGTGTGATTTAGTTTACGAAGATTTTTCAATGCCGAGAACCTCGATCAGAGAGTAAAAAAGGTGTAAGGTTCACAATGGTGTAAAATTAAAATGGGATATACCGGGCTAGGATTCGAGTTACAGGAACAAGGGCCAAACTAACCATCCAAGAATGGAATCGTCGAGCGAAAACACTTGTCAACCTCCTAGAAGCAGCGTTTCTTGCCACCAGGCCTTTCTCCATCAATTAGGAATCTGATGCTGTCACTAAACACATTCCTTAAATTGTAGCCATTTGTTAAGTGTTTTTTTCTTTTGGTGTCTAATCCGCATGTATATCACCATTGCCCTTGATTTTCTTGACTGTATATCTCTTAAATGTCAACATATACACATGTGATTTAGTTTACGAAGATTTTTCAATGCCGAGAACCTCGATCAGAGAGTAAAAAAGGCGGAAGATTCACAATGGTGTAAAATTAAAATGGAATATACCGGGCTAAGATTCAAGTTACAGGAACAAGGGCCAAACCAACCATCCAAGAATGGAATCATCGAGCGAAAACACTTGACAACCTCCTAGAAGCAGCTTTTCTTGCCACCAGACCTTTCTCCATCAATTAGGAATCTGATGCCGCACTAAACACATTCCTTAAATTGTAGCCATTTCTTAAGTGTTTTTTTTCTGTTCGTGTCTAATCCGCATATATATCACCATTGCCCTAGATTTTCTTGACTGTATATCTCTTAAATGTCAACATATATACGTGTGATTTAGTTTACGAAGATTTTTCAATGCCGAGAACCTGGATCAGAGAGTAAAAAAGGCTTAAGGTTCACAATGGTGTAAAATTAAAATGGAAATATGCCGGGCTAGGATTCGAGTTACAGGAACAAGGGACAAACCAACCACCCAAGAATGGAATCATTGAGCGAAAACACCTGACAACCTCCTAGAAGCAGCTTTTCTTGCCACAAGACCTTTCTCCATCAATTAGGAATCTGATGCCGTCACTAAACACATTCCTTAAACTGTAGCCATTTGTTGAATGTTTTTTTTTGTATTTAATCCGCATATATATCACCATTGCCCTTGATTTTCTTGACTGTATATCTCTCAAATGTCAACATATACACGTGTGATTTAGTTTATGAAGATTTTTCAATGCCGAGAACCTCGATCAGAGAGTAAAAAAGGCGTCAGGTTCACAATGGTGTAAAATTAAAATGGGATATACCAGGCTAAGATTCGGGTTACAGGAAAAAGGGCCAAACCAACCACCCAATAATGGAATCGTCAAGCGAAAACACTTGACAACCTCCTAGAGGCAGCTTTTCTTGCCACCAGACCTTTCCCCATCAATTAGGAATCTGATGCCGTCACTAAACACATTCCTTAAATTGTAGCCATTTGTTAAGTGTTTTTTTTATGTCTAGTCCGCATATATATCGCCATTGCCCTTGATTTTCTTGACTGTATATCCCTTAAATGGCAACATATACACGTGTGATTTAGCTTACGAATATTTTTCAATGCCGAGAACCTTGATAAGAGAGTAAAAAAGGCGTAAGGTTCACAATGGTGTAAAATTAAAATGGGATATACCGGGCTAGGATTCGAGTTACAGGAACAAGGGCCAAACCAACCACCCAAGAATGGAATCGTCGAGCGAAAACACTTGACAACCTCCTAGAAGCAGCTTTTCTTGCCACCAGACCTTTCTCCATCAATTAGCAATCTGATGCCGTCACTAAACACATTCCTTAAATTGTAGCCATTTGTTGAGTGGTTTTTTTGGTGTCTAGTCCGCATATATATCACCATTTCCCTTGATTTTCTTGACTGTATATCTCTTAAATGTCAACATATACACGTAAGATTTAGTTTACGAAGATTTTTCAATGCCGAGAACCTCGATCAGAGAATAAAAAAGGCGTAAGGTTCACAATGGTGTAAAATTAAAATGGGATATACCGGGCTAGGATTCGAGTTACAGGAACAAGGGCCAAACCAACCACCCAAGAATGGAATCGTCGAGCGAAAACACTTGATAACCTCCTAGAAGCAGCTTTTCTTGCCACCAGACCTTTCTCCTTCAATTAGGAATCTGATGCCGTCACTAAAGACATTCCTTAAATTGAAGCCATTTGTTGAGTTTTTTTTTTTTTTTTTTGTGTCTAATCCGCATATATATCACCATTGCCCTTGATTTTCTAGACTATATATCTCTTAAGTGTTAACATATACATGTGTGATTTAGTATACGAAGATTTTTCAATCCCGAGAACCTCGATCAGAGATTAGAAAAGGCGTAAGGTTCACAATGGTGTAAAATTAAAATGGGATATACCGGGCTACGATTCGAGTTACAGGAACAAGGGCCAAACCAACCACCCAAGAATGGAATCGTCGAGCGAAAACACTTGACAACCTCCGAGAAGCAGCTTTTCTTGCCACCAGGCCTTTCTCCATCAATTAGCAATCTGATGCTGTCACTAAACACATTCCTTAAATTGTAGCCATTTGTTAAGTGTTTTTTCTTGGTGTCTAGTCCGCATATATATCACCATTGCCCTTGATTTTCTTGACTGTATATCTCATAAATGTCAACATATACACGTGTGATTTAGTTTACGAAGATTTTTCAATGCCGAGAACCTTGATCAGATAATAAAAAAGGCGTAAGGTTCACAATGGTGTAAAATTAAAATGGGATATATCGGGCTAGGATTCGAGTTATAGGAACAAGGTCCAAACCAACCACCCAAGAATGGAATCATCGAGCGAAAACACTTGACAACCTCCTAGAAGCAGCTTTTCTTGCCACCAGACCTTTCTCCATCAATTAGGAATCTGATGCCGTCACTAAACACATTCCTTAAATTGTAGCCATTTGTTGAGTGTATTTTTCTTGTGTCTAATCCGCATATATATATCACCATTGCCCTTGATTTTGTTGACTGTATATCTCTTAAATATCAACATATACACGTGTGATTTAGTTTACGAAGATTTTTCAATGCCGAGAACCTCGATCAGAGAATAAAAAAGGCGTAAGGTTCACAATGGTGTAAAATTAAAATGGGATATACCGGGCAAGGATACGAGTTACAGGAACAAGGGCCTAACCAACCACCCAAGATTGGAATCGTCGAGCGAAAACACTTGACAACCTCCTAGAAGCAGCTTTTCTTGCCACCAGACCTTTCTCCATATATTAGGAATCTGATGCCGTCACTAAACACATTCCTTTAATTGTAGCCATTTGTTGAGTGTTTTTTTTTTTTGTGTCTAATCCGCATATATATCACCATTGCCCTTGATTTTCTTGACTATATATCTCTTAAATGTCAACATATACATGTGTGATTTAGTTTACGAAGATTTTTCAATGCCGAGAACCTCGATCAGAGAGTAGAAAAGGCGTAGGGTTCACAATGGTGTAAAATTAAAATGGGATATATCGGGCTAGGATTCGAGTTACAGGAACAAGGGCCAAACCAACCACCCAAGAATGGAATTGTCGAGCGAAAACACTTAACAACCTCCTAGAAGCAACTTTTCTTGCCACCGGGCCTTTCTCCATTAATTAGGAATCTGATGTCGTCACTAAACACATTCCTTAAATTATAGCCATTTGTTAAATGTTTTTTTTTGGTGCCTAGTCCGCGTATATATCACCATTGCCCTTGATTTTCTTGACTGTATATCTCTTAAATGTCAACATATACACGTGTGATTTAGTTTACGAAGAATTTTCAATGCCGAGAACCTCGATCAGAGAGTAAAAAATGCGTAAGGTTCACAATGGTGTAAAATTAAAATGGGATATACCGGGCTCTGATTCGAGTTACAGGAACAAGGGCCAAACCAACCACCCAAGAATGGAATCGTCGAGCGAAAACACTTGACAACCTCCTTGAGGCAGCTTTTCTTGCCACCAGACCTTTCTCCATCAATTAGCAATCTGATACCGTCACTAAACACATTCCTTAAATTGTAGCCATTTGTTGAGTGCTTTTTTTTGTGTCTAATCTGCATATATATCACCATTGCCCTTGATTTTCTTGACTGTATATCTCTTAAATGTCAACATATACACGTGTGATTTTGTTTACGAAGATTTTTCAATGCTGAGAACCTCGATCAGAGAGTAAAAAAGGTGTAAGGTTCACAATGGTGTAAAATTAAAATGGGATATACCGGGCTAGGATTCGAGTTACAGGAACAAGGGCCAAACCAACCACCCAAGAATGGAATCGTCGAGCGAAAACACTTGAGAACCTCCTAGAAGCAGCTTTTATTGCCACCAGACCTTTCTCCATCAATTAGGAATCTGATGCCGTCACTAAACACATTCCTTAAATTGTAGCCATTTGTTGAGTGTTTTTTTGTGTCTAATCCGCATATATATCACCATTGCCCTTGATTTTCTTGACTATATATCTCTTAAATGTCAACATATACATATGTGATTTAGTTTATGAAGATTTTTCAATGCCGAGAACCCCGATCAGAGAGTAGAAAAGGCGTAAGGTTCACAATGGTGTAAAATTAAAATGGGATATACCGGGCTAGGATTCAAGTTAGAGGAACAACGGCCAAACCAACCACCCAAGAATGGAATCGTCGAGCGAAAACACTTGACAACCTCCTAGAAGCAGCTTTTCTTGCCACCAGGCCTTTCTCCATCAATTAGGAATCTGATGCCGTCACTAAACACATTCCTTAAATTGTAGCCATTTGTTAAGTGTTTTTTTTTTGTGTCTAGTCCGTATATATATCACAATTGCCCTTGATTTTCTTGACTGTATATCTCTTAAATGTCAACATATACACGTGTGATTTAGTTTACGAAGATTTTTCAATGCCGAGAACCTCGATCAGAGAGTAAAAAAGACGTAAGTTTCACAATGGTGTAAAATTAAAATGGGATATACCGGACTAGGATTCGAGTTACAGGAACAAGGGCCAAACCAACCACCCAAGAATGGAATCATCGAGCGAAAACACTTGACAACCTCCTAGAAGCAGCTTCTCTTGCCACCAGACCTTTCTCCATCAATTAGGAATCTGATGCCGTCACTAAACACATTCCTTAAATTGTAGCAATTTGTTAACTGTTTTTTTTTTGTGTCTAGTCCGCATATATATCACCATTGCGCTTGGTTTCTTGACTGTATATCTCTTAAATGTCAACATATACACGTGTGATTTAGTTTACGAAGATTTTTCAATGTCGAGAACCTCGATCAGAGAGTAAAAAAGGCGTAGGGTTCACAATGGTATAAAATTAAAATGGGATATACCGGGCTAAGATTCGAGTTACAGGAACAAGGGCCAAGCCAACCACCCAATAATGGAATCATCGAGCGAAAACACTTGACAACCTCCTAGAAGCAGCTTTTCTTGCCACTAGACCTTTCTCCATCAATTAGGAATCTGATGCCGTCACTAAACACATTCCTTAAATTGTAGCCATTTGTTGAGTATTTTTTTTGGTGTCTAGTCCGCATATATATCACCATTGCCCTTGATTTTCTTGATTGTATATCTCTTAAATGTCAACATATACACGTGTGATTTAGTTTACGAAGATTTTTCAATGCCGAGAACCTCGATCAGAGAAGAAAAAAGGCGTAAGGTTCAAAATGGTGTAAAATTAAAATGGGATATACCGGGCTAAGATTCGAGTTACAGGAACAAGGGCCAAGCCAACCACCCAATAATGGAATCATCGACCGAAAACACTTGACAACCTCCGAGAAGCAGCTTTTCTTGCCACCAGGCCTTTCTCCATCAATTAGGAATCTGATGCCGTCACTAAACACATTCCTTAAATTTTAGCCATTTGTTAAGTGTTTTTTTTTTGGTGTCTCGTCCGCATATATATCACCATTGCCCTTGATTTTCTTGATTGTATATCTCTTAAATGTCAACATATACACGTGTGATTTAGTTTACGAAGATTTTTCAATGTCGAGAACCTCGATCAGAGTGTAAAAGAGGCGTAGGGTTCACAATGGTATAAAATTAAAATGGGATATACCGGGCTAAGATTCGAGTTACAGGAACAAGGGCCAAGCCAACCACCCAATAATGGAATCATCGAGCGAAAACACTTGACAACCTCCGAGAAGCAGCTTTTCTTGCCACCAGGCCTTTCTCCATCAATTAGGAATCTGATGCCGTCACTAAACACATTCCTTAAATTGTAGCCATTTGTTAAGTGGTTTTTTTTTTGGTGTCTAGTCCGCATATATATCACAATTGCCCTTGATTTTCTTGACTGTATATCTCTTAAATGTCAACATATACACGTGTGATTTAGTTTACGAAGATTTTTCAATGCCGAGAACCTCGATCAGAGAGTAAAAAAGGCGTAAGTTTCACAATGGTGTAAAATTAAAATGGGATATACCGGGCTAGGATTTGAGTTACAGGAACAAGGGCCAAACCAACAACCCAAGAATGGAATCGTCGAGCGAAAACACTTGACAACCTCCTAGAAGCAACTTTTCTTGCCACCAGGCCTTTCTCCATCAATTAGGAATCTGATGCCGTCACTAAACACATTCCTTAAATTGTAGCAATTTGTTAACTGTTTTTTTTTTGTGTCTAGTCCGCATATATATCACCATTGCCCTTGGTTTTCTGGACTGTATATCTCTTAAATGTCAACATATACACGTGTGATTTAGTTTACGAAGATTTTTCAATGTCGAGAACCTCGATCAGAGAGTAAAAAAGGCGTAAGGTTCACAATGGTGTAAAATTAAAATGGGATATACCGGGCTAAGATTCGAGTTACAGGAACAAGGGCCAAACCAACCACCCAATAATGGAATCGTCAAGCGAAAACACTTGACAACCTCCTAGAAGCAGCTTTTCTTGCCACTAGACCTTTCTCCATCAATTAGGAATCTGATGCCGTCACTAAACACATTCCTTAAATTGTTGCCATTTGTTAAATGTTTTTTTTTGTGTCTAGTCCGCATATATATCACCATTGCCTTTGATTTTCTTGACTGTATATCTCTTAAATGTCAACATATACACGTGTGATTTAGTTTACGAAGATTTTTCAATGCCGAAAACCTCGATCAGAGAGTAAAAAAGGCATAAGGTTCACAATGGTGTAAAATTAAAATGGGATATACCGGGCTAAGATTCGAGTTACAGGAACAAGGGCCAAACCAACCACCCAATAATGGAATCGTCAAGCGAAAACACTTGACAACCTCCTAGAAGCAGCTTTTCTTGCCACTAGACCTTTCTCCATCAATTAGGAATCTGATGCCGTCACTAAACACATTCCTTAAATTGTTGCCATTTGTTAAGTGTTTTTTTCTTGTGTCTAGTCTGCATATATATCACCATTTCCCTTGATTTTCTTGACTGTATATCTCTTAAATGTCAACATATACACGTGTGATTTAGTTTATGAAGATTTTTCAATGCCGAGAACCTCGATAAGAGAGTAAAAAAGGCGTAAGGTTCACAATGGTGTAAAATTAAAATGGGATATACCGGGCTAGGATTCGAGTTACAGGAACAAGGACCAAACCAACCACCCAAGAATGGAATCGTCGAGCGAAAACACTTGACAACCTCCAAGAAGCAGCTTTTCTTACCACCAGACCTTTCTCCATCAATTAGCAATCTGATGCCGTCACTAAACACATTCCTTAAATTGTAGCCATTTGTTGAGTGTTTTTTTTTTTGGTGTCTAGTCCGCATATATGTCACCATTGCCCTTGATTTTCTTGACTGTATATCTCTTAAATGTCAAAATATATACGTGTGATATTGTTTACGAAGATTTTTCAATGCCGAGAACCTCGATCAGAGAATAAAAAAGGCGTAAGTTTCACAATGGTATAAAATTAAAATGGGATATACCGGGCTAGGATTCGAGTTACAGGAACAAGGGCCAAACCAACCACCCAAGAATGGAATCGTCGAGCGAAAACACTTGACAACCTCCTAGAAGCAGCTTTTATTGCCACCAGACTTTTCTCCATCAATTAGTAATCTGATACCGTCACTAAACACATTCCTTAAATTGTAACCATTTGTTGAGTGTTTTTTTTTTGTGTCTAATCCGCATATATATCACCATTGCCCTTGATTTTCTTGACTATATATCTCTTAAATGTCAACATATACATGTGTGATTTAGTTTATGAAGATTTTTCAATGCCGAGAACCCCGATCAGAGAGTAGAAAAGGCGTAAGGTTCACAATGGTGTAAAATTAAAATGGGATATACCGGGCTAGGATTCGTGTTACAGGAACAACGGCCAAACCAACCACCCAAGAATGGAATCGTCGAGCGAAAACACTTGACAACCTCCGAGAAGCAGCTTTTCTTGCCACCAGGCCTTTCTCCATCAATTAGGAATCTGATGCCGTCACTAAACACATTCCTTAAATTGTAGCCATTTGTTAAGTGTTTTTTTTGTGTCTAGTCCGCATATATATCACAATTGCCCTTGATTTTCTTGACTGTATATCTCTTAAATGTCAACATATACACGTGTGATTTAGTTTACAAAGATTTTTCAATGCCGAGAACCTCGATCAGAGAGTAAAAAAGGCGTAAGTTTCACAATGGTGTAAAATTAAAATGGGATATACCGGGCCTAGGTTTCGAGTTACTGGAACAAGGGCCAAACCAACCACCCAAGAATGGAATCATCGAGCGAAAACACTTGACAACCTCCTAGAAGCAGCTTTTCTTGCCACCAGACCTTTCTCCATCAATTAGGAATCTGATGCCGTCACTAAACACATTCCTTAAATTGTAGCAATTTGTTAACTGTTTTTTTTTTTTGTGTCTAGTCCGCATATATATCACCATTGCCCTTGGTTTTCTGGACTGTATATCTCTTAAATGTCAACATATACATGTGTGATTTGGTTTACGAAGATTTTTCAATGTCGAGAACCTCGATCAGAGAGTAAAAAAGGCGTAAGGTTCACAATGGTGTAAAATTAAAATGGGATATACCGGGCTAAGATTCGAGTTACAGGAACAAGGGCCAAACCAACCACCCAATAATGGAATCGTCGAGCGAAAACACTTAACAACCTCCTAGAAGCAGCTTTTCTTGCCACTAGACCTTTCTCCATCAATTAGGAATCTGATGCCATCACTAAACACATTCCTTAAATTGTAGCCATTTGTTGAGTATTTTTTTTGGTGTCTAGTCCGCATATATATCACCATTGCCCTTGATTTTCTTGATTGTATATCTCTTAAATGTCAACATATACACGTGTGATTTAGTTTACGAAGATTTTTCAATGCCGAGAAACTCGATCAGAGAATAAAAAAGGCGTAAGGTTCACAATGGTGTAAAATTAAAATGGGATATACCGGGATAGGATTTGAGTTACAGGAACAAGGGCCAAACCAACAACCCAAGAATGGAATCGTCGAGCGAAAACACTTGACAACCACCTAGAAGCAACTTTTCTTGCCACCAGGCCTTTCTCCATCAATTAGGAATCTGATGTCGTCACTAAACACATACCTTAAATTGTAGCAATTTGTTAACTGTGTTTTTTTTTTTTTTTTGTGTCTAGTCCGCATATATATCACCATTGCCCTTGGTTTTCTTGACTGTATATCTCTTAAATGTCAACATATACACGTGTGATTTAGTTTACGAAGATTTTTCAATGCCGAGAACCTCGATCAGAGAGTAAAAAAGGCGTAAGGTTCACAATGGTGTAAAATTAAAATGGGATATACCGGGCTAAGATTCGAGTTACAGGAACAAGGGCCAAACCAACCACCCAATAATGGAATCGTCAAGCGAAAACACATGACAACCTCCTAGAAGCAGCTTTTCTTGCCACTAGACCTTTCTCCATCAATTAGGAATCTGATGCCGTCACTAAACACATTCCTTAAATTGTTGCCATTTGTTAAATGTTTTTTTTTTGTGTCTAGTCCGCATATATATCACCATTGCCTTTGATTTTCTTGACTGTATATCTTTTAAATGTCAACATATACACGTGTGATTTAGTTTACGAAGATTTTTCAATGCCGAAAACCTCGATCAGAGAGTAAAAATGGCAAAAGGTTCACAATGGTGTAAAATTAAAATGGGATATATCGGGCTAGGATTCGAGTTACAGAAACAAGGGCCAAACCAACCACCCAAGAATGGAATCGTCGAGCGAAAACACTTGACAACCTCCGAGAAGCAGCTATTCTTGCCACCAGGCCTTTCTCCATCAATTAGGAATCTGATGCCGTCACTAAACACATTCCTTAAATTGTAGCCATTTGTTAAGTGTTTTTTTTTGGTGTCTAGTCCGCATATATATCACAATTGCCCTTGATTTTCTTGACTGTATATCTCTTAAATGTCAACATATACACGTGTGATTTAGTTTACGAAGATTTTTCAATGCCGAGAACCTCGATCAGAGAGTAAAAAAGGCGTAAGTTTCACAATGGTGTAAAATTAAAATGGGATATACCGGGCTAGGATTCGAGTTACTGGAACAAGGGCCAAACCAACCACCCAAGAATGGAATTATCGAGCGAAAACACTTGACAACCTCCTAGAAGCAGCTTTTCTTGCCACCAGACCTTTCTCCATCAATTAGGAATCTGATGCCGTCACTAAACACATTCCTTAAATTGTAGCAATTTGTTAACTGTTTTTTTTTTGTGTCTAGTCCGCATATATATCACCATTGCCCTTGGTTTTCTGGACTGTATATCTCTTAAATGTCAACATATACACGTGTGATTTAGTTTACGAAGATTTTTCAATGTCGAGAACCTCGATCAGAGAGTAAAAAAGGCGTAAGGTTCACAATGGTGTAAAATTAAAATGGGATATACCGGGCTAAGATTCGAGTTACAGAAACAAGGGCCAAACCAACCACCCAATAATGGAATCGTTGAGCGAAAACACTTGACAACCTCCTAGAAGCAGCTTTTCTTGCCACTAGACCTATCTCCATCAATTAGGAATCTGATGCCATCACTAAACACATTCCTTAAATTGTAGCCATTTGTTGAGTATTTTTTTTGGTGTCTAGTCCGCATATATATCACCATTGCCCTTGATTTTCTTGATTGTATATCTCTTAAATGTCAACATATACACGTGTGATTTAGTTTACGAAGATTTTTCAATGCCGAGAACCTCGATCAGAGAATAAAAAAGGCGTAAGGTTCACAATGGTGTAAAATTAAAATGGGATATACCGGGCTAGGATTTGAGTTACAGGAACAAGGGCCAAACCAACCACCCAAGAATGGAATCGTCGAGCGAAAACACTTGACAACCTCCTAGAAGCAACTTTTCTTGCCACCAGGCCTTTCTCCATCAATTAGGAATCTGATGTCGTCACTAAACACATTCCTTAAATTGTAGCAATTTGTTAACTGTGTTTTTTTTTTTTTTTGTGTCTAGTCCGCATATATATCACCATTGCCCTTGGTTTTCTTAACTGTATATCTCTTAAATGTCAACATATACTCGTGTGATTTAGTTTATGAAGATTTTTCAATGCCGAGAACCTCGATCAGAGAGTAAAAAAGGCGTAAGGTTCACAATGGTGTAAAATTAAAATGGGATATACCGGGCTAAGATTCGAGTTACAGGAACAAGGGCCAAACCAACCACCCAATAATGGAATCGTCGAGCGAAAACACTTGACAACCTCTTAGAAGCAGCTTTTCTTGCCACTAGACCTTTCTCCATCAATTAGGAATCTGATGCCGTCACTAAACACATTCCTTAAATTGTAGCCATTTGTTGAGTATTTTTTTTGGTGTCTAGTCCGCATATATATCACCATTGCACTTGATTTTCTTGATTGTATATCTCTTAAATGTCAACATATACACGTGTGATTTAGTTTACGAAGATTTTTCAATGCCGAGAACCTCGATCAGAGAATAAAAAAGGCGTAAGGTTCACAATGGTGTAAAATTAAAATGGGATATACCGAGCTAGGATTTGAGTTACAGGAACAACGGCCAAACCAACCACCCAAGAATGGAATCGTCGAGCGAAAACACTTGACAACCTCCTAGAAGCAGCTTTTCTTGCCACCAGGCCTTTCTCCATCAATTAGGAATCTGATGCCGTCACTAAACACATTCCTTAAATTGTAGCCATTTGTTAAGTTTTTTTTTTTGTGTCTAGTCCGCATATATATCTCCATTGCCCTTGATTTTCTTGACTGTATATCTCTTAAATGTCAACATATACACGTGTGATTTAGTTTACGAAGATTTTTCAATGCCGAGAACCTCGATCAGAGAACAAAAAAGGCGTAAGGTTCACAATGGTGTAAAATTAAAATGGGATATACCGGGCTAGGATTCGAGTTACAGGAACAAAAGCCAAACCAACCACCCAAGAATGGAATCATCGAGCGAAAACACTTGACAACCTCCTAGAAGCAGCTTTTCTTGCCACCAGACCTTTCTCCATCAATTAGGAATCTGATGCCGTCACTAAACACATTTCTTAAATTGTAGCCATTTGTTGAGTGTTTTTTTTTGTGTCTAATCCGCATATATATCACCATTGCCCTTGATTTTCTTGACTGTATATCTCTTAAATGTCAACATATACACGTGTGATTTAGTTTACAAAGATTTGTCAATGTCGATAACCTCGATCAGAGAATAAAAAAGGCGTCAGGTTCACAATGGTGTAAATTTAAAATGGGATATACCGGGCTAGGATATGAGTTACAGGAACAAGGACCAAACCAACCACCCAAGAATGGAATCGCCGAGCGAAAACACTTGACAACCTCCTAGAAGCAGCTTTTCTTGCCACCAGACCTTTCTCCATATATTAGGAATCTGATGCCGTCACTAAACAAATTCCTTAAACTGTAGCCATTTGTTGAGTGTTTTTTTTTTTGTGTCTAATCCGCATATATATGACCATTTCCCTTGATTTTCTTGACTATATATCTCTTAAATGTCAACATATACATGTGTGATTTAGTTTACGAAGATTTTTCAATGCCGAGAACCTCGATCAGAGAGTAGAAAAGGCGTAAGGTTCACAATGGTGTAAAATTAAAATGGGATATACCGGGCTAGGATTCGAGTTACAGGAACAAGGGCCAAACCAACCACCCAAGAATGGAATCGTCGAGCGAAAACACTTGACAACCTCCTAGAAGCAGCTTTTCTTGCCACCATGCATTTTTCCATCAATTAGGAATCTGATGCCGTCACTAAACACATTCCTTAAATTATAGCCATTTGTTAAATGTTTTTTATTGGTGTCTAGTCCGCATATATATCACCATTGCCCTTGATTTTCTTGACTGTATATCTCTTAAATGTCAACATATACACGTGTGATTTAGTATACGAATATTTTTCAATGCCAAGAACCTCGATCAGAGAGTAAAAAAGGTGTAAGGTTCACAATGGTGTAAAATTAAAATGGGATATACCGGGTTAGGATTCGAGTTACAGGAGCAAGGGCCAAACCAACCACCCAAGAACGGAATCGTCGAGCGAAAACACTTAACAACCTCCTAGAAGCAGCTTTTTTAGCCACCAGACCTTTCTCAATCAATTAGGAATCTGATGCCGTCACTAAACACATTCCATAAATTGTAGCCATTTGTTAAGTGTTTTTTTTTGTGTCTAGTCCGCATGTATATCACCATTTCGCTTGATTTTCTTGACTGTATATCTCTTAAATGTCAACATATACACGTGTGATTTAGTTTACGAAGATTTTTCAATGCCGAGAACCTCGATCAGAGAGTAAAAAAGGCGTTAGGTTCACAATGGTGTAAAATTAAAATGGGATATACCGGGCTAAGATTCGAGTTACAGGAATAAGGGCCGAACCTGTGACAACACTCACAATTACAGGTATCCGTATAATTAATTAATATTAACTTTGTGATTAATGACTGTGCTAGAATTATAACTGACGAATTAAACTGCTTTATGAGTTCTGCATCATATATACATATGCATCACATTCATACTGTCACTCCATTTATTACAGACAAACTTTTGTGATAAACTTGATGCACAAAACACAGTTAGCACAGTGAACGGATAACTCAGAAACATGCTGACAATGCCAACATGTAGACAAACAATAGGTTGAGGAACCTATTTGACATTCTTTGAAACTTGCTTGAAGTTATTACTTTTTAATTTCGAGGACTAAAACCGTCATTATTTGAAAGTACAAAGTTTAGGGACTAAATTGTCACTTCTGAAACTATATAAATACAAGGGTTAAAGTGCAATTATTTCATACTACAAGTTTTGGGTTCTTTTTGTAATTTTTGAAACTTATTTTATAAAAAGAACTAAATATATATTTGTGAAATAAAAGTCTAGGGACCATTTGGCCATTTTATGAAATTTAAACTCTAGGGACTAAAACTAGTTTTTAGAAACTCATTTTAACTGAACATCCTAACCTGGTTAACTTTCATATAAAGAATTCCTTCTTTAAACACTAACTCAGTTAACCTATTTAATTGAACAGTACAAGGACCATTTATGTCAATTCCCGAAACTTAAGGGACCAATCATGTATTTTATACGAAAGTTGAGGGACTGTTATTGCAACTTTTCGAAAGTTGAGGGACTGTTTTTGTAAAAAAAATGAAACTTGAGGGGCCAAAGTGTAAATAGTCAAAAATCAGTCAAAAAGGGGGTCTCCTGGGTGAGAACCGGCCATTGTTAGATTCGAACCCGCGACCTCTCGGTTGTAACCGCAACGCCTTAACCAGTTTATCCTCCTACTAGGAGCTGATAATATTAGAATTAAATTCCTTTTATATACTTATTAGGATTTTAATATAATTAATATTAATTCAGAAATTAAAAAGGTTTTAATAAACCTCAAAACCGGCCGCAGCCGAGACTCGAACCCGCGTCGTTCGCACACAAGCTCAAGCACCAACCGGCTGGACTACCAGCCACGTGTGATGGATATTAGATTGTAATATATATATGTACTTATTAAAACAGATCTGAATATTTAAATTCAAATCTGCAGGTCGCGGATCCGACCAAATTATCACCAAAACCGATTTTAATCCATTCTTTTGACCTGTAAAGCTTACCCACATGATCCCCAGCCCATCTCAACTCGTTCCAATCATTCAAACGACACATTTTAGTGCAAAAACACTCAAAAAAAAAAAGAATTGTTATAAAAATAAAAAGTGGATCTAATCCACTTTTTGTGTCGAATCTGAGATCCAATCTCCGTGTATTTAAGTTCCTTGCATTCCTAACGACACTCCACACCATTTCACAATCACTCAAACACCCGAATTCGTCGGATTACAACCTGTAACTCGTCGGAATACTCACTTTTTCGCCGGAATTTTTCAATCCGATCATCCTTTCAATACCGGTTAGTTTTTATTCATCCAATTAGTTCATTCATGCTTATATGATGTTTCCTTCAAGTTAATTTGAATGTAACATAGATTTCCCCGATTAATTTTGATGTTTGACTTTCGGTTTGACTCTGATCGATTGAATTGGGAAAGATGACCATTTTCGAATAAATATTTATTTTAATAAACTAAACTTATGAACAACCACCAGGCCTAGCCCAGTGGTTGTGTGTGTGTTACTACAAATCATAGACCCGGGTTCGAACCCAGGGGTCTTCAAATCTTTTTAAACTTTTTATTTTTAATATTTTTAACATTCCAATAATTTTTATAACATTATCAGACACTGTTACTTTTATGAAAAATATGAAGTTAGTCAATTTATTTATAAAACTAATTTTTACAATATTAAAACAGTTTATTATTAAATTAATTAATAATAAATTGATTTTTAAGAAATAAATAATGAAATTTGCAGATTAATTATTTTAAGTGCTGATCTTTACAAAAATAATGTTGCTACTGATATTTTATATAATTTCGATATTTATATAATTAAATCAGTAATATTCAAGTTCAATAATTAAAAATGTTATTTTTAATTATTCTGATATAAATTAATTATATCACTTGTACAATATTTTGCCAATAATAATTATATTTAATTATGATACTAGTTAAATATATTTGATTTATTATTACAAATGTTTATATTAAATCAATTGTACATTATTACAATTTTATTATTTATGATAAATAAATATTTTTCATAAATAATTCCTTTATATCATGTTTATTTTTCCGAGCCCTCAAAACATATAATTCACGAGATCCTTCTGTTAATCTAAACACTATCAAATACAATAAATGCTCAACAAATCCCGTCAACACTATACGACCGCAATATTGATACATTATTCTTGTTCATGTACGATTCATTAGGACAACTTTGAGTTTCCTTATTATCAGACACCTTAATCTTGACTTGCGTATTCGGAATCGCTTGCAAAATAAGGTGAGTTCATGTCCCCCTTTCTCTTAACTGTTTTTAGTTTTATACTTCGGGGGTGGAATACATGTTACAACTATTACAGACATTTTTATACATGGTATGGTTAGCTTAAGGAGGGTTTACTACTAGACTGTGAAAGGTGGGCACAACACTTAAGGCCATTAATCCTCGTCGTAGGACCTAGGGACATGAGTGATAGATCTATTTGGGTGTAGCGAGCCCACACCCATGAGGCCGGGGCGGCCCATAGAGGTGATCGACAAGATTTTACAGATCCGAGAGCGCATTAAAGCGGCTCGTGATCGACAAAAGTGTTATGCGGACCGAAGAAGGAAACCTCTGGAATTTAAGATGGGAGATATGGTTTTGTTGAAGGTTTCACCCTGGAAGGGTGTAGCACGCTTTGGGAAGCGTGGGAAGTTGAATCCCAGATACATTGGTCCATTTAAAATCCTGAAAAGGATTGGTCTGGTAGCATACAAGTTGGATTTACCTGCGGAACTAAATGGCGTACATGATACATTTCATGTATCTAATTTGAAAAAGATTCCAACTCAAGAGACATTAGTCATTCCTGCCGACAACGTTCATATTGATGACACACTCCACTTTACTGAAGAACCCGTTGAGGTTACTGATTGGAAGATTAACAAGACGCGCAGGAGTAGTGTCAAACTCGTTAAAGTTTGATGGAATGCACGACACGGCCCGGAATTCATGTGGGAGCGTGAGGACCGTATGAAAGAAAAATACCCACATTTATTCCCCAAGACCCCTGTATCTAGTAGCAGAACTAAAATTTTGGGACGAAATTTTCTTAACAGGGGGAGAATGTGACAACACTCACAATTACAGGTATCCGTATAATTAATTAATATTAACTTTGTGATTAATGATTGTGCTAGAATTATAACAGACGAATTAAACGGCTTTATGAGTTATGCATCATACATACATATGCATCACATTCATACTGTCACTCCATTTATTACACACAAACTTTAGCGATAAACTTGATGCACAAAACACTGTTAGCATAGTGAATGGATAACTCAGAAACATGCTGACAATGCCAACACATAGACAAACAATAGGTTGAGGGACCTATTTGACATTCTTTGAAACTTGCTTGAAGTTATTACTTTTTAATTTCGAGGACTAAAACCGTCATTATTTGAAAGTACAAAGTTTAGGGACTAAATTATCACTTCTGAAACTATATAAATACAAGGGTTAAAGTGCAATTATTTCAAACTACAAGTTTTGGGTTCTTTTTGTAATTTTTGAAACTTATTTTATAAAAAGAACTAAATATATAGAGTAAATTACAAATTTTGTCCTTTATGTTTGTCCCAAATTGCAGGCGCTGTCCTTTGTCTTTAGAATTGATGAGTTTTGTCCTTAATGTTTGCAAATCTTGCACGTTATGTCCTTTAAGGCAAACCCAGTTAATATTTTTTGTTAAATCTGATCATGTGCCTTGCACATGAGAGCATTGTTGTCATTTCATCTTATCAGGGACCATTATGAAAAGAACTTGTGTTCAGGGACTATTGTGTAGGTATTACTCTAAAAAATATATATAAAAACAAACATTACCTTCTCTCTCTCTAACCTACCGTCACTCTCTCTCTCCTCCCCCCCCCCCCCCTCTCTCTCACCTGCCGCCACCTCCCACCACCACCACCATCCAGGCGATTAGCTCCTCCAGAGATTCCGGCGACATAACCGTCTCATACGTCTTCTCCGGCTCATCACCGTCACTGTGCTCATCTGTCTTCTCCGGTGGTAGGTTCATCCGTCTTCTCCGGTGGTAGGGTTTCACTAGAGGCGGGTTTCGATTTAGGGTTGTGTTTGTCTGTTTTTCAATCTGGGTTTGGGTTTCGATCTAGGTTTGGGTATTTGTCTATCATTCGATTTGGGTGTGGATTTCCATTTGGGGTTGGGTTCAAGCTGGTGGTGGTCGACGAATGGTTGTGGATGGTGGTCAGTGAATGGTTGTGGATGGCTATGGATGGTGGTCGACAAGTGGTGGGGTTTGATTTGGTGGTAGGTTCACGCGCCTGTGGTCGGCGAATGGTTGTGGATGGTGGTAAGCGAATGGTTGTGGATGGCTATGGATGGTGGCCGGTAAATGGTGGGGTTCGATTTGGTGGTGGGGTCACGTAGGTGGCGAATGGTTATCGGCAGATGGTGTTTGTTGCTGATTTGGGTGGTTTGCTGGTTCTTGGGGTTAGGGTTCCAGTGGGGGTGGTGGGTTTAATGGTGTTTGTTGCTGGTTTGGGTTGTTGCAGGTTGGGGTTAGGATTCTAGTGGGGGTGGTGATGGTGGAGACGGTGGTGGGTGAATGAGAGAGAGATGGAGGGTGGTGGTGGATATGGCGGTGAAGGGTGGTAGAGATGGCGGATGTTCTTCATCATTCTATTGATTTTTTCCACTTATAATAATAATAATAATAATAATAATAATAATAATAAAATTATTATGTTTTATTTTTAATAACACTAAGTAAACAGGGTAAAAAGACTAAAATACCCCTGGGAGACCAGATTTAACAAAAAAAAATTAACTAGGTTTGCCTTAAAGGACATAACGTGCAAGATTTGCAAACATTAAGGACAAAACTCATCAATTTTAAAGACAAAGGACAGCGCCTGCAATTTGGGACAAACATAAAGGACAAAACTTGTAATTTACTCAAATATATATTTGTGAAATAAAAGTCTAGGGACCATTTGGCCATTTTATGAAACCTAAACTCTAGGGACTAAAACTGATTTTTAGAAACTCATTTTAACTGAACATCCTAACCTGGTTAACTTTCATATAAAGAATTCCTTCTTTAAACACTAACTCAGTTAACCTATTTAACTGAACAGTACAGGGACCATTTATGTCAATTCCTGAAACTTCAAGGACCAATCATGTATTTTATACGAAAGTTAAGGGACTGTTTTTGTAAAAAAACGAAACTTGAGGGGCCAAAGTGTAAATAGTCAAAAATCGGTCAAAAAGGGGGACTCCTGGGTGAGAACCGGCCCTTGTTAGATTCGAACCCGCGACCTCTCGGTTGTAACCGCAACGCCTTAACCAGTTTATCCTCCTACTAGGAGCTGATAATATTATAATTAAATTCCTTTTATATACTTATTAGGATTTTAATATTATAAATTCAGAAATTAAAAAGGTTTTAATAAACCTCAAAACCGGCCGCAACCGGGACTCGAACCCGCGTCGGTTCGCACACAAGCTCAAGCACCAACCGGCTGGACTACCAGCCACGTGTGATGGATATTAGATTGTATTATATATATGTACTTATTAAAACAAATCTGAATATTTAAATTCAGATCTGCAGGTCGCAGATTCGACCAAATTATCACCAAAACCGATTTTAATCCATTCTTTTGACATGTAAAGCTTACCCACATGATCCCCAACCCATCTCAACTCTTTCCAATCATTCAAACGACACATTTTAGTGCTAAAACACTCAAAAAAAAAAGAATTGTTATAAAAATAAAAAGTGGATCTAATCCACTGTTTTGTGTCGAATCTGAGATCCAATCTTCGTGTATTTAAGTTCCTTGCATTCCTAACGACACTCCACACCATTTCACAATCACTCAAACACCCGAATTCGTCGGATTACAACCTGTAACTCGCCGGAATACTCATTTTTTCGCCGGAATTTTTCAATCCGATCATCCTTTCAATATCGGTTAGTTTTTATTCATCCAATTAGTTCATTCATGCTTATATAATGTTTCCTTCAAGTTAAATTGAATGTAACATAGATTTCCCCGATTAATTTTGTTGTTTGACTTTCGGTTTGACTCTGATCGATTGAATTGGGGAAGATAACCATTTTCGAATAAATATTTATTTTAATAAACTAAACTTATAAACAACCACCAGGCCTAGCCCAGTGGTTGTGTGTGTGTTATTACAAAACAAAGACCCGAGTTCGAACCCAGGGGTCTTCAAAACTTTTTATTTTTAATATTTTTAACATTCCAATAATTTTTATAACATTATCAGAGACTGTTACTTTTATTAAAAATATGAAGTTAGTCAATTTATTTATAAAACTAATTTTTACAATATTAAAACAGTTTATTATTAAATAATTAATAATAAATCGATTTTTAATAAATAAATACTGAAATTTGCAGATTAATTATTTTAAGTGCTGATCTTTACAAAAATAATGTTGCTACTAATATTTTATATAATTTCGATATTTATATAATTAAATCAGTAATATTCAAGTTCAATAATTAAAAATGTTATTTTTAATTATTCTGATATAAATTAATTATATCACTTGTACAATATTTTGCCAATAATCATTATATTTAATTATGATACTAGTTAAATATATTTGATTTATTATTACAAATGTTTATATTAAATCAATTGTACATTATTACAATTTTATTATTTATGATAAATAAATATCTTTCATAAATAATTCCTTTATATCATGTTCATTTTTCCGAGCCCTCTAAACATATAATTCACAAGATCCTTGTTGGTGCATTCATCTGTCGTCTTCGTCTTAGGTCGAGTCTCGGGTTCGTTGAAATGCTGAACAAGAGTGATGTCATCATATATGATGATGACATCATATATGTGACATCATCATTGCATCATGGAGCTAGAAGTCAAAATAGAATTACTTGAAATATGATATTAGAAGGTTCCGTTTAAAAGACAATTTCATTAAAGTTTGAGTTGGCCGTTTGAGGTTGTTGTCCGTTTGAAGGGTTCCGTTTGAAATGATTATGTCATTTTCAAACGGAAGGGTCTTCCCTATAAATAGCCTTCAAACGATTTCATTTGTAACTTTCTGATTTCCGACGCCGAAGTGCTGTCGAAGTGTCTCTGGACTGTAAATCGTTCAAGATCAATAAACAAGACATTTATTAGTGAATACAAGCTAAACGAAGACCGAATCAATGAATTCCGCCTCTGATTCGGTCTGAGCACTCTTCTGATCGACTCGTTAGGTCGTTACACGATCCTACAAGTGGTATCAGAGCTCAGGAGGAAGAGTTCTTACCGTTTAGCTCGTTTTTGCTAGCAAATTCTGATTTTCTACACCTTCTTTCACAAAATTGATACTTTTCACGGTTAAAATCGGCTAAAACTTTCACAATATGTGCGTAATTGTATTTTAACAAACCCTTGAGAGTTTCAGCTTAAAATTCGAAGTCAAACTGGTAAAAATAGCTTGATAACTGGTGACCGTTTGAACGAGCCCTGCCTTATTGTTTGAAATTGACCCTACCGTTTGAAACTGCACCTGACAGTTTGAAACTGCCGCCCTATTGTTTGAAATTGACCCTATTGTTTGAAACTGCACCTGACAGTTTGAAACTGCCACCCTATTGTTTGAAATTGACCCTATTGTTTGAAACTGCCACCTGAAAGTTTGAAAAGGGGGTCCTGTTTGAACCTCTAGTTTGAAGTGGACTTCTAGTTTGAAGGATACACCTCCAGTTTGAAGGTGTCACTAGTTTGAAACTGCCACCTTCTGTTTGAAATTGGCTTCCGTTTGAAACTGTCTTCAAGTTTGAAACTGACGTCAAGTTTGAAAGTGTCTAAAAGTTTGAAAGTGCTGTAGTTTCAAACGATACAGGACTATTCCGTTTGAGAGGTGATCTAGTTTAAATTTGATATTTCTCTTAACGGGACTGTCTTGGAAAACGGGTTTCCGAATCATGGATATAAATTTCTTTAATATGACTAGAGAAACACTTGATAGAATAAATGTGTTAAAGAAAGAATTTGATTCATTTTCAGGTTATCCAGGAGAAAGTACAAAAAGTATCATAGAGAGGTATAGTCATCTTGTTCGCTCAATGTCTGAGAAGGGTATTAAAAAAGAATCAGAAGAATGGGTTGATAAATTAGCCAATTCCATACCTCAACAAGAGTGGGGTACATTTCTTTTGAATATAAAAAGAACTGGAGAATACTCTGATTTGGCAATTGGTCAATTCATTAAGAAACTTGAAGAACAGATGGAGAGGAATGCTGAGAAAAAGGAAATGTCAAAGAAGGAAGAATCTGTAAAGAATGAATCTTCAAATTCTGCATCAGTGTGTTTTACATGTGACAGCTTAAAGACGAAAAATGACAAACTCGTGAAAGATGCGGAAAGTTTGATTTTGGAAGTCAAAGAGCTGAATGATAAGAAGCAAGCTGATGATAAACAGATTCTTGTTTTGAAAGAAACATGTGTAAAGCTGAACTCTGAAAATGACAAACTGTTAAGTATATTGAACAGTTTGACATTGGAAAATCAGAAATTGAAAGAAAAAGCAAATGTTTTTGAAGAAAAGATTAAAAGTTTTGAAATTGAAAAATCAAGAATTGAAAAAGCTTTTCAAAATCAAATAAAAATTCTTGAAGATGGAAGAGATGTGTTTAGCAAAAACAACATCGAAAAGCAAAAAATGATAAATTCCCATCTTCAGAAAATTATCAAACTTGAAAAAGAATGTGAATGTGCTCGAAAGAAAATCAAAGAGTTAGAAGAAAAGGAGTCGAATTCAGAAAATGAAGATTTCTGGATAAAGCTTGAGAACAAAAATCTGAAAGCAAATGAGACAAAATTTCAAGAACAGATAAATGTTTTGGAAAATGAAAAGTCTGTTCTTGAAAATATGAAGAATGAGAATGAAAAATCAATTAAGTCTCATCTTGAAAGAATCTCTCAGCTTGAAAACGAAGCTGAGAATTCAAGAAACAAGATTGATGAACTTGAAAAGAAATTGAAAGGTTTTGTGACTTCATCTGAGTCTTTGAATTATCCCTGTCCAAAACCGATCAATTCCGTTTCAATAAGTGACGATGTCACAAACTTTGACAAAGTCAAAGTTGAAGGTTGTGATGAGAAATCTGATGATGAAAATGAAAAAGTGAAGAAAAAGAATTTATTTTTGAAGTTAAAAGAAAAGTTTCAAGAAACTGTTACACAATCAACTGAAAAGGGAGAATGCTCTAAGCAAAAACCTTTGAAGAAGAAAGTGGAACACAAACAAAAAATTAAAAATTTGAAAAATGTTCAAAAAGAGAATAACAGCTCATCAGATCGATCATCCAATCGCAATGAAAAATTACAAAAATCAAAAAATCAAAACTCAAAAAATGTTGGCAATAAGTGGTGCAGGTCGGATCACAGTGCTCAAAAGTCAAACCCAGCAAACAAGAGGAGCAAGGAATATCACCAAGCCAAACAGTGCTATGATCTGAGCATTTGGGCTGAAAATGGTGATTGGTACGATAACAGAGTGTGTTACCAATGTGGTTATCAAGGACACATTGCTGTTAACTGCCAAGGTTGGAATTATGAGACGAGGAGATGCTTTAACTGCCATATCAAAGGTCACATTGCCAGAGATTGCCCAAGGAGATCAAATGAAAGATTGAGGGTTAATTCTCAGAAGATGGCAAAGAAATCAGTCAATGTCAAGCCCAAAGAACAGAAGGTTCAAGAACCTAAAGTTCAAGAAACGAAAGTGAAACTTTCTCAGGGGCAGAAAGACAGACTGCGAAAGAAGAGAAAGAAGGCGAGAGAGTATCTCGAGAAGATCTTGTCCTCGGGTTCACCGGATAGATCGAATAAGAGTTCTGATGAATCAACTCCCTCAACTGCAAAGTCAAGCAAGACAAATTCATTAGATACAAATCTGAGGACGAAAAAGGAAAAGAAGAAGGTGAAAATTGGTGGCAATGAATCTGTTTCTTCGGAAACAAATGAGCCACATGTCGGCGATGAATCTGGCTCCTCAAAGTCAGTCAAGCCACATTCAGGCGATGAATCTGGTGTGGTAAAGCCAGAAGAGCCATGTGTTGAGGTAAAAAATGAGAATTCTGGTCTAACAATGGATGATGCAAATTTTCCACCATTGTTGAACAAGAATTCAAAATCACCCAAGGACCGTCAGGCTTGGGTGAATCTGTTTAAATGAAAAACCTGACTTGCCGGAGTTCCCAGGTTGGTAAGCGTGGAACATGAATCGGCACATTTCTTGAGAAATTCACAAATGTGATATTTCGACTTACAAGTGGTAAATCAAGGACATTAAGTTGTACTTGATTTTCTACAAGTGATATTTGTGGATTGATCTTAAACATGTTAGTTTTTACAAGTGATTGAAGAAAACAAAGTGATGAAAGATCCCCATGTTTGTGAAACGTCACACAAAACTAATTTTCTGGAAAAACCATTTTGATTAAAACAAACTTAAGTGTTTTGAAATCATTATGGGAAAATGTTTTGTTGTGAGGGGGAGTTCTGATTGTTTATGCCAGGTGGATGGAGAATTGAAGTGATTCTCATCAAGTTGTCAAGTTTGTACAGTTTGTTTTCAAATTTTCCCAGAAAATCAAAATTGAGACATATTTTGATTTTAGGGGGAGTAAAAATTTTAAAAAAATTTGGAAATGTCAAAAACATTGAAAAATGAAAAAATGAGTTTTGTTGCATAAAAGAGGAAATGATAGTAGATCAGTTGGACTGTCACAGCATGCTAAAGAAATGTAAAGTCAAAATGTGATAAACGATCTCACTAAAGATGTGACGGTAGGCTCAGCTAGACTAGTAGATTTGCGATAACGATACAAACCTAAATGAAAAAGCCTAGTTCTAGTGGGAAACATGGTCGAAAGCATAGTACTTAGTTTTGTCCTTCTTGACTGTGTGCCTGCTCAGTAATCGCTGATTGTCGAAAGACATAAAACTGGTTAAGTTTGTGAACTTTTACAAACTTTGCTGAAAAGTCGCTGTGATTGTGCATTTTATTTTGCAAAGACTTAAACTTGTTTTATTTCTTTATTTTGTTTAAGCATCGGACATCCTCTGCGTATACGTGAGTATCGACCTGGATGTTGTTGCCTAAACGTTCTGCTTTATTTTCTTTGGTGTTTCGTTTAAGCTTTGGACCTCCTCTGCGTATACGGGAGTATCGACCTGGTGGTTAAAGCCTAAACAACTTCAACTTGTTTTTATTTTCTTATTTTGTTTAAACATTGGACTTTCTCTGCGTATATGGAAGTATCGACCTGATTGTTAATGTTTAAACATTCTGCTTTGTTTTCGCACAAATCACAGTTGATAAAGTTTAAAGGCATTACTTGAGTCAGTGTATTGCATGATGAGGGGATATGCTGAGATCGTGGGGTCCATAAGAACTTAGTGCTATCTTAATATACCTTAAAGTATCGGTAAGCAGATTGAAAGTTTTTAGTTTGAGTTTAAGTGGACAACAATATCGTCAATCAATGTGAATCGTTTAGAACTGAAAATGTTTAAAGCTTAACGGTGCTAGTGATTGGTCACATAAACTGATATGATCCTCTTACACAAGCTCACAAAAATAGTGTCTGTAAATATTTCTTTACTGCATTTCTTTGTTATATTCAAAAATACAAAAAGATTTTAGTGTGTTTTAGCATAAATTTTGAAAAATACAAAAAGATTTTCGACAACTGATGTTGAAGAGCTGATTTTCAAAATTCCGAGTGCTGAACATGATGAACAGGTTTGGGAGTGTGCGTTTAAAAGAAGAAATTTGTTTTGTAAAAAGAAAAGTTTGAATAGTTAATCAGGGTCATTAATTTGAACTTGATATAACTATTACTAGTAAGTTTTTCTTATTGTTTTAAGTAAAAACTTATGTTGTGATGAGAAAATGTGTGCAGGAAATGAGCTGATCAGAGATAAAGCCAGGGATTGATCTCAAGGTGATAGCTAATTCCAGACAGCGATCCCATCATGATGAGAGGGGGAGTCTGACGAGGTTAGAGCCAAAGAGAAGATCCTGGTATATGCAAAGAAAGAAAAGAGACAGATAAAGACTGAAGATGCAAAGACTCGACACTTAAGACTCGTCAACATCTGAGGGGGAGTCTGTTGGTGCATTCATCTGTCGTCTTCGTCTTAGGTCGAGTCTCGGGTTCGTTGAAATGCTGAACAAGAGTGATGTCATCATATATGATGATGACATCATATATGTGACATCATCATTGCATCATGGAGCTAGAAGTCAAAATAGAATTACTTGAAATATGATATTAGAAGGTTCCGTTTGAAAGTCAATTTCATTAAAGTTTGAGTTGGCCGTTTGAGGTTGTTGTCCGTTTGAAGGGTTCCGTTTGAAATGATTATGTCATTTTCAAACGGAAGGGTCTTCCCTATAAATAGCCTTCAAATGATTTCATTTGTAACTTTCTGATTTCCGACGCCGAAGTGCTGTCGAAGTGTCTCTGGACTGTAAATCGTTCAAGATCAATAAACAAGACATTTATTAGTGAATACAAGCTAAACGAAGACCGAATCAATGAATTCCGCCTCTGATTCGGTCTGAGCACTCTTCTGATCGACTCGTTAGGTCGTTTCACGATCCTACAATCCTTCTGTTAATCTAAACCCTATCAAATACAATAAATGCTCAACAAATCCTGTCAACACTATACGACCTCAATATTGATACATTATTCTTTTTCATGTACGATTCATTAGGACAACTTTGAGTTTCCTTATTATCAGACACCTTAATCTTGACTTGCGTATTCGGAATCGCTTACAAAATAAGGTGAGTTCATGTCCCCCTTTCTCTTAACTATTTCTAGTTTTATACTTCGGGGGTGGAATACATGTTACAACTATTACAGACATTTTTATACATGGTATGGTTAGCTTAAGGAGGGTTTACTACTAGACTGTGAAAGGTGGGCACAACACTTAAGGCCATTAATCCTCGTCGTAGGACCTGGGGACATGAGTGATAGATCTAATTGTGTGTAGCGAGCCCACACCCATGAGGCAGGGGCGGCCCATAGAGGTGACTATGTCTTCCAGCCGGAAGCCCGGTACAAATTTGCTAGGTTTGAGTACTTCCTGCACCTTATCACACTTACCATTGGCTTTGCAACCCATTGGTGATCTCTTTTTCCTTAATTGCTACATACCAGGGACAAATATACACACAAGACATATTTTAAAGGCTTAGGGGCTGTTTGGTAGCCTTTGAATGGTCATTAAGAGGCTACCTCTTAATGGAACCATTAAGAATTTTACCAATGAGAAGGTAGAAGAATGTGACATGTGATGATTTACCATTCAGAGGTTACCTCTTAACCATTCAGACTTGAGGTTACCTCTTATTCATTAAGAGGTTTTAAACCATTAAGAGGTAGCATCTGAATGGTCATTAAGAGGCTACCAAACAGGCCCTTATACACACAGACTTACACATGAACTCGCTCAACCTTTTTGTTGATTTTTCAAACTACATGTATTTCAGGGAACTAGCGGATCTGGCAGGGTATGCATGTGTCTAGCTGCGTTGAATAAAAGTTGTCATCCAGAGTTGTGGAGTTTGAGAGGTGTAACCTATTCCTGGACGGGTTACATGTCTCTAAACCTCGTCGTATCTAAAGTCTTTTGTGTGTCTTATGAACACGTTTTAAATAATTTATGGTTTGTAACTTATTTCAAATGTCGATGTTTCTAAACAATGTTATGGAGGTATTTTCTCACTTTTATTAATGGATGAACATCTCGTATTTTTTATCGTATAGCATTGTTGTGATTGTTTCTATGGTATTAAGAAGTCACACCAAATAAACCCACGCTTCCGCAAAAGCCAGAGTGTGACAAAACCAACCATCCAAGAATGGAATCGTCGAGCGAAGACACTTGACAACCTCCAAGAAGCAGCTTTTCTTGCCACCAGACCTTTCTCCATCAATTAGGAATCTGATGCCGTCATTAAACACATTCCTTTAATTGTAGCCATTTGTTGAGTGTTTTTTTTGGTGACTAGTCCGCATATATATCACCATTGCCCTTGATTTTCTTGACTGTATATATCTCTTAAATGTCAACATATACACGTGTGATTTAGTTTACGAAGATTTTTCAATGCCAAGAACCTCGATAAGAGAGTAAAAAAGGCGTAAGGTTCACAATGGTGTAAAATTAAAATGGGATATACCAGGATAGGATTCGAGTTACAGGAACAAGGGCCGAACCAACCACCCAAGAATGGAATCATCGAGCGAAAACACTTGACAACCTCCTAGAAGCAGCTTTTCTTACCACCAGACCTTTCTCCATCAATTAGCAATCTGATGCCGTCACTAAACACATTCCTTAAATTGTAGCCATTTGTTGCGTGTTTTTTTGGTTTCTGTTCCACATATATATCACCATTGCCCTTGATTTTCTTGACTGTATATCTCTTAAATGTCAACATATACACGTGTGATTTAGTTTACGAATATTTTTCAATGCCGAGAACCTCGATCAGGGAATAAAAAAGGTGTAAGGTTCACAATGGTGTAAAATTAAAATGGGATATACCGGGCTAGGATTCGAGTTACAGGTACAAGGGCCAAACCAACCACCCAAGAATGGAATCATCGAGCGAAAACACTTGACAACCTCCTAGAAGCAGCTTTTCTTGCCACCAGACCTTTCTCCATCAATTAGGAATCTGATGCCGTCACTAAACACATTCCTTAAATTGTAACCATTCGTTGAGTGTTTTTTTTGTGTCTAATCCGCATATATATCACCATTGCCCTTGATTTTGTTGACTGTATATCTCTTAAATGTCAACATATACACGTGTGATTTAGTTTACGAAGATTTTTCAACGCCGAGAACCTCGATCAGAGAATAAAAAAGGCGTAAAGTTCACAATGGTGTAAAATTAAAATGGGATATACCGGGCTAGGATTCGAATTACAGGAACAAGGGCCAAACCAACCACCCAAGAATGGAATCGTCGAGCAAAAACACTTGACAACCTCTTAGAAGCAGCTTTTCTTGCCACCAGACATTTTTCCATAAATTAGGAATCTGATGCCGTCATTAACACATTCCTTAAATTGTAGCCATTTGTTGAGTGTTTTTTTTTGTGTCTAATCCGCATATATATCACCATTGCCCTTGATTTTCTTGACTATATATCTCTTAAATGTCAACATATACATGTGTGATTTAGTTTACAAAGATTTTTCAATACCGAGAACCTCGATCAGAGAGTAGAAAAGGCGTAAGGTTCACAATGGTGTAAAATTAAAATGGGATATACCGGGCTAGGATTCGAGTTACAGGAAAAAGGGCCAAACTAAGCACCCAAGAATGGAATCGTCGAGCGAAAACACTTGACAACCTCCTAGAAGCAGCTTTTCTTGCCACCAGGCCTTTCTCCATCAATTAGGAATCTGATGCCGTCACTAAACACATTCCTTAAATTGTAGCCATTTGTTAAGTGTTTTTTTTTGTGTCTAGTCCGCATATATATCACCATTTCCCTTGATTTTCTTGACTGTATATCTCTTAAATGTCAACATATACACAAGTGATTTAGTTTACGAAGATTTTTCAATGCCGAGAACCTCGATCAGAGAGTAAAAAAGGCGTAAGGTTCACAATGGTGTAAAATTAGAATGGGATATACCGGGCTAGGATTCGAGTTACAGGAACAGCGGCCAAACAAACCACCCAAGAATCTAATCGTCAAGCGAAAACACTTGACAACCTCCTAGAAGCAGCTTTTCTTGCCACCAGACCTTTCTCCATCAATTAGGAATCTGATGCCGTCACCAAACACATTCCTTAAATTGTAACCATTCGTTGAGTGTTTTTTTTGTGTCTAATCCGCATATATATCACCATTGCCCTTGATTTTGTTGACTGTATATCTCTTAAATGTCAACATATACACGTGTGATTAGGTTTACGAAGATTTTTCAATGCCGAGAACCTCGATCAGAGAATAAAAAAGGCGTAAGGTTCACAATGGTGTAAAATTAAAATGGGATATACCGGGCTTGGATTCGAGTTACAGGAACAAGGGCCAAACCAACCACCCAAGAATGGAATCGTCGAGCGAAAACACTTGACAACCTCCTAGAAGCAGCTTTTCTTGCCACCAGACCTTTTTCCATAAATTAGGAATCCGATGCCGTCACTAAATACATTCCTTAAATTATAGCCATTTGTTGAGTGTTTTTTTTTTGTGTCTAATCCGCATATATATCACCAGTGCCCTTGATTTTCTTGACTATATATCTCTTAAATGTCAACATATACATGTGTGATTTAGTTTACGAAGATTTTTCAATACCGAGAACCTCGATCAGAGAGTAGAAAAGGAGTAAGGTTCACAATGGTGTAAAATTAAAATGGGATATACCGTGCTAGGATTCGAGTTACAGGAAAAAGGGCCAAACCAACCACCCAAGAATGGAATCGTCGAGCGAAAACACTTGACAACCTCCTAGAAGCAGCTTTTCTTGCCACCAGGCCTTTCTCCATCAATTAGGAATCTGATGCCGTCACTAAACACATTCCTTAAATTGTAGCCATTTGTTAAGTGTTTTTTTTTGTGTCTAGTCCGCATATATATCACCATTTCCCTTGATTTTCTTGACTGTATATCTCTTAAATGTCAACATATACACAAGTGATTTAGTTTACGAAGATTTTTCAATGCAGAGAACCTCGATCAGAGAGTAAAAAAGGTGTATGGTTCACAATGGTGTAAAATTAGAATGGGATATACCGGGCTAGGATTCGAGTTACAGGAACAAGGGCCAAACAAACCACCCAAGAATGGAATCGTCGAGCGAAAACACTTGACAACCTCCTAGAAGCAGCTTTTCTTGCCACCAGACCTTTTTCCATAAATTAGGAATTTGATGTCGTCACTAAACACATTCCTTAAATTGTAGCCTTTTGTTAAGTGTTTTTTTTGTGTCTAGTCCGCATATATATCACCATTGCCCTTGATTTTCTTGACTGTATATCTCTTAAATGTCATCATATACACGTGTGATTTAGTTTACGAAAATTTTTCAATGCCGAGAACCTCGATCAAAGAGTAAAAAAGACGTAAGATTCACAATGGCGTAAAATTAAAATGGGATATACCGGGCTAAGATTCGAGTTACAGGAACACAGGCCAAACCAACCACCCAATAATGGAATCGTCGAGCGAAAACACTTGACAACCTCCTAGAAGCAGCTTTTCTTGCCACCAGACCTTTCTCCATCAATTACGAATTTGATGCCGTCACTAAACACATTCCTTAATTTGTAGCCATTTGTTGAGTGTTTTTTTTTTGTGTCTAGTCCGCATATATATCACCATTGCCCTTGATTTTCCTGACTGTATATCTCTTAAATGTCAACATATACACGTGTGATTTGGTTTATGAAGATTTTTCAATGCCGAGAACCTCGATAAGAGAGTAAAAAAGGCGTAAGGTTCATAATTGTGTAAAATTAAAATGGGATATACCGGGCTAGGATTCGAGTTGCAGGAACAAGGGCCAAACCAACCACCCAAGATTGGAATCGTGGAGCGAAAACACTTGACAACCTCTTAGAAGCAGCTTTTCTTGCCACCAGACATTTTTCCATAAATTAGGAATCTGATGCCGTCATTAACACATTCCTTAAATTGTAGCCATTTGTTGAGTGTTTTTTTTTGTGTCTAATCCGCATATATATCACCATTGCCCTTGATTTTCTTGACTATATATCTCTTAAATGTCAACATATACATGTGTGATTTAGTTTACAAAGATTTTTCAATACCGAGAACCTCGATCAGAGAGTAGAAAAGGCGTAAGGTTCACAATGGTGTAAAATTAAAATGGGATATACCGGGCTAGGATTCGAGTTACAGGAAAAAGGGCCAAACTAAGCACCCAAGAATGGAATCGTCGAGCGAAAACACTTGACAACCTCCTAGAAGCAGCTTTACTTGCCACCAGGCCTTTCTCCATCAATTAGGAATCTGATGCCGTCACTAAACACATTCCTTAAATTGTAGCCATTTGTTAAGTGTTTTTTTTTGTGTCTAGTCCGCATATATATCACCATTTCCCTTGATTTTCTTGACTGTATATCTCTTAAATGTCAACATATACACAAGTGATTTAGTTTACGAAGATTTTTCAATGCCGAGAACCTCGATCAGAGAGTAAAAAAGGCGTAAGGTTCACAATGGTGTAAAATTAGAATGGGATATACCGGGCTAGGATTCGAGTTACAGGAACAGCGGCCAAACAAACCACCCAAGAATCTAATCGTCAAGCGAAAACACTTGACAACCTCCTAGAAGCAGCTTTTCTTGCCACCAGACCTTTCTCCATCAATTAGGAATCTGATGCCGTCACCAAACACATTCCTTAAATTGTAACCATTCGTTGAGTGTTTTTTTTGTGTCTAATCCGCATATATATCACCATTGCCCTTGATTTTGTTGACTGTATATCTCTTAAATGTCAACATATACACGTGTGATTAGGTTTACGAAGATTTTTCAATGCCGAGAACCTCGATCAGAGAATAAAAAAGGCGTAAGGTTCACAATGGTGTAAAATTAAAATGGGATATACCGGGCTTGGATTCGAGTTACAGGAACAAGGGCCAAACCAACCACCCAAGAATGGAATCGTCGAGCGAAAACACTTGACAACCTCCTAGAAGCAGCTTTTCTTGCCACCAGACCTTTTTCCATAAATTAGGAATCCGATGCCGTCACTAAATACATTCCTTAAATTATAGCCATTTGTTGAGTGTTTTTTTTTTGTGTCTAATCCGCATATATATCACCAGTGCCCTTGATTTTCTTGACTATATATCTCTTAAATGTCAACATATACATGTGTGATTTAGTTTACGAAGATTTTTCAATACCGAGAACCTCGATCAGAGAGTAGAAAAGGAGTAAGGTTCACAATGGTGTAAAATTAAAATGGGATATACCGTGCTAGGATTCGAGTTACAGGAAAAAGGGCCAAACCAACCACCCAAGAATGGAATCGTCGAGCGAAAACACTTGACAACCTCCTAGAAGCAGCTTTTCTTGCCACCAGGCCTTTCTCCATCAATTAGGAATCTGATGCCGTCACTAAACACATTCCTTAAATTGTAGCCATTTGTTAAGTGTTTTTTTTTGTGTCTAGTCCGCATATATATCACCATTTCCCTTGATTTTCTTGACTGTATATCTCTTAAATGTCAACATATACACAAGTGATTTAGTTTACGAAGATTTTTCAATGCAGAGAACCTCGATCAGAGAGTAAAAAAGGTGTATGGTTCACAATGGTGTAAAATTAGAATGGGATATACCGGGCTAGGATTCGAGTTACAGGAACAAGGGCCAAACAAACCACCCAAGAATGGAATCGTCGAGCGAAAACACTTGACAACCTCCTAGAAGCAGCTTTTCTTGCCACCAGACCTTTTTCCATAAATTAGGAATTTGATGTCGTCACTAAACACATTCCTTAAATTGTAGCCTTTTGTTAAGTGTTTTTTTTGTGTCTAGTCCGCATATATATCACCATTGCCCTTGATTTTCTTGACTGTATATCTCTTAAATGTCATCATATACACGTGTGATTTAGTTTACGAAAATTTTTCAATGCCGAGAACCTCGATCAAAGAGTAAAAAAGACGTAAGATTCACAATGGCGTAAAATTAAAATGGGATATACCGGGCTAAGATTCGAGTTACAGGAACACAGGCCAAACCAACCACCCAATAATGGAATCGTCGAGCGAAAACACTTGACAACCTCCTAGAAGCAGCTTTTCTTGCCACCAGACCTTTCTCCATCAATTACGAATTTGATGCCGTCACTAAACACATTCCTTAATTTGTAGCCATTTGTTGAGTGTTTTTTTTTGTGTCTAGTCCGCATATATATCACCATTGCCCTTGATTTTCCTGACTGTATATCTCTTAAATGTCAACATATACACGTGTGATTTGGTTTATGAAGATTTTTCAATGCCGAGAACCTCGATAAGAGAGTAAAAAAGGCGTAAGGTTCATAATTGTGTAAAATTAAAATGGGATATACCGGGCTAGGATTCGAGTTGCAGGAACAAGGGCCAAACCAACCACCCAAGATTGGAATCGTGGAGCGAAAACACTTGACAACCTCTTAGAAGCAGCTTTTCTTGCCACCAGACATTTTTCCATAAATTAGGAATCTGATGCCGTCATTAACACATTCCTTAAATTGTAGCCATTTGTTGAGTGTTTTTTTTTGTGTCTAATCCGCATATATATCACCATTGCCCTTGATTTTCTTGACTATATATCTCTTAAATGTCAACATATACATGTGTGATTTAGTTTACAAAGATTTTTCAATACCGAGAACCTCGATCAGAGAGTAGAAAAGGCGTAAGGTTCACAATGGTGTAAAATTAAAATGGGATATACCGGGCTAGGATTCGAGTTACAGGAAAAAGGGCCAAACTAAGCACCCAAGAATGGAATCGTCGAGCGAAAACACTTGACAACCTCCTAGAAGCAGCTTTACTTGCCACCAGGCCTTTCTCCATCAATTAGGAATCTGATGCCGTCACTAAACACATTCCTTAAATTGTAGCCATTTGTTAAGTGTTTTTTTTTGTGTCTAGTCCGCATATATATCACCATTTCCCTTGATTTTCTTGACTGTATATCTCTTAAATGTCAACATATACACAAGTGATTTAGTTTACGAAGATTTTTCAATGCCGAGAACCTCGATCAGAGAGTAAAAAAGGCGTAAGGTTCACAATGGTGTAAAATTAGAATGGGATATACCGGGCTAGGATTCGAGTTACAGGAACAGCGGCCAAACAAACCACCCAAGAATCTAATCGTCAAGCGAAAACACTTGACAACCTCCTAGAAGCAGCTTTTCTTGCCACCAGACCTTTCTCCATCAATTAGGAATCTGATGCCGTCACCAAACACATTCCTTAAATTGTAACCATTCGTTGAGTGTTTTTTTTGTGTCTAATCCGCATATATATCACCATTGCCCTTGATTTTGTTGACTGTATATCTCTTAAATGTCAACATATACACGTGTGATTAGGTTTACGAAGATTTTTCAATGCCGAGAACCTCGATCAGAGAATAAAAAAGGCGTAAGGTTCACAATGGTGTAAAATTAAAATGGGATATACCGGGCTTGGATTCGAGTTACAGGAACAAGGGCCAAACCAACCACCCAAGAATGGAATCGTCGAGCGAAAACACTTGACAACCTCCTAGAAGCAGCTTTTCTTGCCACCAGACCTTTTTCCATAAATTAGGAATCCGATGCCGTCACTAAACACATTCCTTAAATTATAGCCATTTGTTGAGTGTTTTTTTTTTGTGTCTAATCCGCATATATATCACCAGTGCCCTTGATTTTCTTGACTATATATCTCTTAAATGTCAACATATACATGTGTGATTTAGTTTACGAAGATTTTTCAATACCGAGAACCTCGATCAGAGAGTAGAAAAGGAGTAAGGTTCACAATGGTGTAAAATTAAAATGGGATATACCGGGCTAGGATTCGAGTTACAGGAAAAAGGGCCAAACCAACCACCCAAGAATGGAATCGTCGAGCGAAAACACTTGACAACCTCCTAGAAGCAGCTTTTCTTGCCACCAGGCCTTTCTCCATCAATTAGGAATCTGATGCCGTCACTAAACACATTCCTTAAATTGTAGCCATTTGTTAAGTGTTTTTTTTTTGTGTCTAGTCCGCATATATATCACCATTTCCCTTGATTTTCTTGACTGTATATCTCTTAAATGTCAACATATACACAAGTGATTTAGTTTACGAAGATTTTTCAATGCAGAGAACCTCGATCAGAGAGTAAAAAAGGTGTATGGTTCACAATGGTGTAAAATTAGAATGGGATATACCGGGCTAGGATTCGAGTTACAGGAACAAGTGCCAAACAAACCACCCAAGAATGGAATCGTCGAGCGAAAACACTTGACAACCTCCTAGAAGCAGCTTTTCTTGCCACCAGACCTTTTTCCATAAATTAGGAATTTGATGTCGTCACTAAACACATTCCTTAAATTGTAGCCTTTTGTTAAGTGTTTTTTTTGTGTCTAGTCCGCATATATATCACCATTGCCCTTGATTTTCTTGACTGTATATCTCTTAAATGTCATCATATACACGTGTGATTTAGTTTACGAAGATTTTTCAATGCCGAGAACCTCGATCAAAGAGTAAAAAAGACGTAAGATTCACAATGGCGTAAAATTAAAATGGGATATACCGGGCTAAGATTCGAGTTACAGGAACACAGGCCAAACCAACCACCCAATAATGGAATCGTCGAGCGAAAACACTTGACAACCTCCTAGAAGCAGCTTTTCTTGCCACCAGACCTTTCTCCATCAATTACGAATTTGATGCCGTCACTAAACACATTCCTTAATTTGTAGCCATTTGTTGAGTGTTTTTTTTGGTGTCTAGTCCGCATATATATCACCATTGCCCATGATTTTCCTGACTGTATATCTCTTAAATGTCAACATATACACGTGTGATTTGGTTTATGAAGATTTTTCAATGCCGAGAACCTCGATAAGAGAGTAAAAAAGGCGTAAGGTTCATAATTGTGTAAAATTAAAATGGGATATACCGGGCTAGGATTCGAGTTGCAGGAACAAGGGCCAAACCAACCACCCAAGATTGGAATCGTGGAGCGAAAACACTTGACAACCTCCTAGAAGCAGCTTTTCTTGCCACCAGACCTTTCTCCATCAATTAGCAATCTGATGCCGTCACTAAACATATTCCTTAAATTGTAGCCATTTGTTGAGTGTTTTTTTTTTTGTGTCTAGTCCGCATATATATCACCATTGCCCTTGATTTTCTTGACTGTATATCTCTTAAATGTCAACATATACACGTGTGATTTAGTTTACGAAGATTTTTCAATGCCGAGAACCTCGATCAGAGAATAAAAAAGGCGTAAGGTTCACAATGGTGTAAAATTAAAATGGGATATACCGGGCTAGGATTCGAGTTACCGGAACAAGGGCCAAACCAACCACCCAAGAATGTAATCGTCGAGCGAAAACACTTGACAACCTCCTAGAAGCAGCTTTTCTTGCCACCAGACCTTTCTCCATCAATTAGGAATCCGATGCCGTCACTAAACACATTCCTTAAATTGTAGCCTTTTGTTGAGTGTTTTATTTTTTGTGTCTAATCCGCATATATATCACCATTGCCCTTGATTTTGTTGGCTGTATATCTCTTAAATGTCAACATATACACGTGTGATTTAGTTTACGAAGATTTTTCAATGCCGAGAACCTCGATCAGAGAATAAAAAAGGCGTAAGGTTCACAATGGTGTAAAATTAAAATGGGATATACCGGGCTAGGATTCAAGTCACAGGAACAACGGCCAAACCAACCACCCAAGAATGGAATCGTCGAGCGAAAACACTTGACAACCTCCTAGAAACAGCTTTTCTTGCCACCAGACCTTTCTCCATCAATTAGGAATCTGATGTCGTCACTAAACACATTCCTTAAATTGTAGCCATTTGTTGAGTGTTTTTTTTGGGTCTAATCCGCATATATATCACCATTGCCCTTGATTTTCTTGACTATATATCTCTTAAATGTCAACATATACATGTGTGATTTAGTTTACGAAGATTTTTCAATGCCGAGAACCTCGATCAGAGAGTAGAAAAGGCGTAAGGTTCACAATTGTGTAAAATTAAAATGGGATATACCGGGCTTGGATTCGAGTTACAGGAACAAGGGCCAAACCAACCACCCAAGAATGGAATCGTCGAGCGAAAACACTTGACAACCTCCTAGAAGCAGCTTTTCTTGCCACCAGGCCTTTCTCCATCAATTAGGAATCTGATGGCGTCACTAAACACATTCCTTAAATTGTAGCCATTTGTTAAGTGTTTTTTTTTTGTGTCTAGTCCGCATATATATCACCATTGCCCTTGATTTTCTTGACTGTATATCTCTTAAATGTGAACATATACACGTGTGATTTAGTTTACGAAGATTTTTTGTTGGTGCATACGTCTGTCGACATCGTCTTGTATCAAGTCTTACATTACAATTGTTAGATCAGGACGCGTTGTACGAGAAATAGGGTAGGATTTATGTGTTATTGAGCTAATTTTGTTTGAACATGACATGTGACACATGTGACACATTCAAACGAAATTACCTTGTTTAATTTCATTTGAAGGGTTCCATGCCACATTCAAACGAAATCACTCACCCTATAAATACCTTGAGTCTTGATTTCATTTAAAAACTTTCCGGTCAGAGCAACGAAGTGCTGCCGAAGTGTTGTCAGACTGTAAATCATTATAAAATCAATCATACAATAGTTTATAGTGATATTCTAGCTAAATTGACCTCAGTACGTCTGTTTCCGCCTTTCGTATTGAGATAAACTCTTCTGATCGACTCATTCGGGTCTGAAAACGATCCTACAAGTGGTATCAGAGCTCCGGAGGAAGAGTTCTTACCGTTTAGCTCGTTTTCGCTGAAAATTCTGATTTCTACACCTTCTTTTCAAAATTAATCAAGTTTTCACAGTTAAAAAGGTCTGATTTTCACATATCATGTGCGTAATGTTGTTTTAACAAACCCTAAAAAGTTTCAGAATTAAAATCAGATTAAAACTTGATCAATTGGATAAAATCTGGATCGAAATGATGATGTCATGGTAATTTCGTTTGAATTTACCTATTGATTTCGTTTGAAAGTGCACCTTTTGACTGATTTCGTTTGAAAATACATGGTAATTTCGTTTGAATTGGGTATCTCGCTTGAACAACTTGGTTGATTTCGTTTGAAGGCAGTAATTTTGTTTGAGTATCTCGTTAGAAAGTGACAATTCCGTTTAAAAAAGTTGTTATTTCAAACGATATTAGATATTTCGCTTGAGTGGTATTCCGTTTGAAATCACACTTAATTCCATTTGAAAAAGTGATTCGTGTGAAACATTTTATGAGGTTGTCAGTAAGTTGGGAAAAGAGATCATGTGATTTGTGTTAGTTTGCATCAGTTTGATCGGTCATTTAATCAACTTTATCAGAAGTATTAAGTGAATCATCAGTGCATGTGATTCTTTAATCGATAAAAGGGAGGTCCAATTAGAGAACAGGTGGTTCAGAATTCATTAATCTTTGTCAGCAGCATGTGATTTATTGTTTCTAGGCCAAATAAAACAATAATAGTAAACAGTCTATTACATCAGTCCAATAAGCATTAGTTTTACTTGCGGCCCAATGAGTTTTTGTTTAGTTTGAATTGATTGCACATGTGATTTCGTTCGAGAAGTATGACGAAAATGTTTGATGAACAAGAAAATGATTATCTTGAAAGGTTAAATGATTGGTATCGAGGGTATTTGGACGATAGTTATAGAGATGTGAAAAAGGATAGTTAGGTGAAAAGGTTTAAATACTTTGTATGTTTGAAAAATGAAAAATTGGATGATCTGGCAAACCGATATGTAGTCTTACTTGATCATTTAAAAAAATATGAGATATATTTGACAAATGTTGAAAAAATAACAAAGTTTGCAGATGCTTTACCTGCTGAATGGGATAATATACTGAAAAGTATAAAACTTGATTCTGGTTTTTCAAAATTACATCTAAAAGGTTTCATCAGCAAACTTAAAACTCATGAGTATGAAATTTATGAGAAAAAGTGTGAATTGATGAATAAAATAAGAGGAAAATTTGATAAAATGAGTTTGGATGTGATTGATGAAATGAACGAAAGAGTTGATGTATGTCTTAGTGCAAAAAATGTTTTGGCATATGATAACAAGAGGGGTTGTTATATTGATGAGAATGCGAATCCTCTTGATTTCGTTAAAATTTTTTGTGCAGGAACATACAAGATAGAGAAAAAGGAAATTCCAAAGAAAGAAGAATCTGTGAAGCCTGTAGCCGTGTGTACTGAACCAGTTGTAACACCTGTGCCTCCACGGACATCAAACAAATACCAAACCAATGAAATATTGTATTTCATACTTGGGATTTGTAAAAATATGTGTATCATTTGCACATATCAATTCTCGTTCAATTTCAAGCTTTAAATCGCTTTCTGGAGGGTTATACGCGCTCTGATGAGTAGATATAACCAGTTTAATCCAACGAACACTCCGGAATAGTGAAATAGGCTTAACATACCTTAAATAACCTTTACATAACTTAGATATAAGTTTTGGAAGGTTTGGTGTGGTGAAATCAAAGTTTAATCGCTTACAGGGACTAAAGTTGACAAACTGCGAAAGTATGCCAATTTGAACTGTAACAGACATTCCGGAACATGAACATAAGTTAAACATACCATAAATATCCTTCACATAGCTTAGAAATAGGCTTTGAGGTGTTCGGTATGCTAAAATAAACTTTTGTGTCATTCAGGGACTAAAAGTGTCAAAAAGTGCACAAGTTTGCATTTTCGAGCATAACTTACGTTCTGAATACATCCGGACATCCAAAAATTTATGTAAGCACTAAAATATTTTATTTTAGTGTTCGGCATAAGAAAAATCCATTCGTCACGTCATTTGGATCGTTTTTCGCGCTTATGCGCATTCCGTCGTAATTAAGCGAACATCGCGTTCGTACGACCAAACGAACCATCATCCGGCATATTTTTGAACATGTTTCATGTCCACAATGTTTAGGCAACATTTTAGGGCCTTAAAGTTGGCTTTACGGGCCTTGGAAGTGTCGGAAATGGCCTTAAACACGTCCAGGGACTGAAACTGTCAATTCTGCAAGAAGTTTGCTGATCAGACAGCCAGGCGGCCCGCCTCAGTTTCTGTGTATCCTTAGGCGGCCCGCGTCAGTCTTCTGGACCAGATTAACTGCATTAACAGCTGTTTGCAGCTGTTTTAACCACAACCACACACTCACCACTTGCCTAATCAGTTGATAAGGATGGTTTTTAACCACCATGAGTTTCCAACACTTGTACGGGTTGGATTAAGCACGATATTCAACAAACGATCTTAACGGTTACCCGAAAACTATAAATACCCCACCCCCCTTTGTTCATAATCACTAGAAACTTGATTTGAGAAACTCTAAGTTGAAACATTTGTTTCATACCTGAGATTTTTGAATCGAGTTTAGCATTCGGGGACCCTTCGTAAGTATTCTTTCGTTCTTTTCCTTATTTTACTGCTTTTCGAGTCAGAAAGTCAAACTTTGTTTGACTTTCAGCGTTGACCAGTAATGGTCAATGCGAAGTTCGTTTGAACTTCGCAACGTGAGTGTAATCACGTTGGTCATAGTCCCTTGGGACTATGCCCACTGATTACCACGTTGTCTAGAGTCGTAGGGTAGGCGATCTAATAAATCGCCTATACCTTCGAACTCGACCCATTTGGTCGATCATTAGGATCCGACCAAATACATTAGGTGACCATAGTATATAGGGAATAACCTTCCGAGGTTATACCCTATGGTCACATCGTTTAAGTAGTTGTATGATAGGTAGTTTATATGCCTTAGGTAAATTACCAGAATACCCTTTTCATGTATAATTGGTAATTAAGCATATGTAACCTAAACTTTTGTCACATAACTGATTATGTAACATGTTTAGGCATATAACACTTGTCATAGGACTAGTTAGACGGTCCGAACGCGTTTCACGCGAACGACGCGTTAAAGTAGCATAAGCTACCTAAACGGGTCGTAATGGGTCGTAGACACTTAGGTTAGGTTTCATGTAGTATGTAGGCCTTGTTAAACCATATCATATGAGTTCCAATACTCATTTGGTTTACCAAGCCTCATTCTATCCGATCTCCCGATTTAAGTCCGGTTTATTTATATAGTTTAGATTTGCCGACTGATTCCGTGCTCCCTCAAGCTTTGTTTGGTTGTTGTTCAAGACCTCTAAGCATTCTCAGGCGAGTACATTATTCCCCTATTTTACTGCTTTCAATTGTTTTGGGGTGACTCATATGTGCTAAATGTTTTCGATGTTATAACGATGGTTTCAAAAACAATTAAGACGATTTATACAAAACTAATAACGATTTCATAAAGTGAACAAACTTGTTGGTTGTAGTTACATAACAAATGACATTCATTAGCAATGATCAAGCCGACCAGTATTAGGTTATGGTACCATAGGATCTGACAAATCCCGTTATTTACTACACCCGTGGTTATGTGTGGGTATGGTAGGTAGCGACTGAATCTGTAATTATTAATTTACCCTATGGAGGTTTGTTAATACGAAAACGAGAAGCGATGAAAACGAGAAGCGATGAAAGTCACGAAGGTTTGAATGTTATTAGCGAGACGACCTTATAAGTAGTTTCACGACCTAAAACGAATTAAACGATTTACGATTGGTTTTCACATGATGTTTTAACGATTGGGTTAACGATTGGGTTCAAAGCGATATACGATATTATTTTGGTTATACATATTACATGATTTACATTTGGGCATGAACATTACTTTGGTGGTTTGGTTTGGATTAAGTGATTAAGTAACAATGCGTGTGGAATATGATACAAGCATGGTGGATACGCCGCTGGTACTTCCTATATATAAGTGTTTGTATGGTATTACATATTGTAGCGTTATTTGAATCATTTCAGTTTGAGACATAGAACATTTTATACAAGTAACATACTTTTCACAAGACAATTATTTACAAACAACTTATCTTATACAAACACATTTTTACATGGTTATTCATTTAATCATGCATTATTCTCTTATTTATACATATCACCTGAACTTATCATTGTTTTTCAAATAATTTACTAAAACAAATGTTTTTGGGTTAAGAGTCATGGCTACGAGGTTTTACAAATTATAACCCGCTTGATTTGAGTTGGTTAATTAAGTTGCAATATTATACTCTTTTCAAAACAAGGTTTTTAAATAAAGTATTGCAACGTCTAAACTAGCCATGATTTCGACACTCCTACAAAACCTATGTACTCGCCAGCATTTCTTTGCTGACCTCATTTTCACATATGTTTCAGGTATTGTTGAATGATATCGATTGATAAGATGCATGCTCACATAGGACTGGACAAGGCCTTAGTGACTCAATAACAATGATAGACTATGTTTAAATAGTGTATTTAGATTTCAAGACGATGTAATTATTCAATGTTTAATAAAACGAAACACTTTTTGGTATCCATGGTTATGAAACATTAATTCTGTTGCAACACGCCCCGATGTTTCCGCCGCGCTTTGTTGTTTTAAACGGTCGGGGTGTGACACCAGTGTTAAAGAAAGAGGTTGCAGAAGATGCACCTGTCTTTGATCACTCTTCAGGAGAAGAAAGTGATGATGAGAGGGTTCAAGTTGAGAAGAAACAAGTTGAAAACATTTCAGCTTTGAAGGTTGAGAAGAAAGCTGATGATAAACAGATTCTTGAAATGCTTGAAAATTATGAGAAATTGAAATCTGAAAATGTCAAACTGTTAAGTGATTTGGACAGTTTGATATTGGAAAACAAAATTTTGAAAGAAAATGAAACAAAATTTCAAAATCAAATAAATATTTTAGAAGATGAGAAAGCCATTTTTGGTAAAAATAATCTTGAAAACAAAGGGCAATAAATTCAGCTTGAGCATGAGGCTGAAAGTGCTCGGAATAAAATTGCTGAATTAGAAAATAAATTGAAAGTTTTGTGCATTCTGCATCACATGTCTGTCCAAAACCGATAAATTCTATTTCAATAAGTGACAATGTCACAAACTTTGACAAAGTCAAAGTTGAAGATTGTGATGAGAAAACTGACGATGAAGTTGAGAAAAGAAAAATATTTTTGAAATTAAATGAAATGTTTCAAGGAACTGTTTTACATTCTACTGAAAAAGGTGAATGCTCAACGCAAAAATCTGTAACGAAGAATGTAGAACAAAAACAAAAGGAAAAAAAGCCGAAAAATCTTCAAAAAGAAAATAAATGCTCATCAGTTCAATCATCCAATCGTGATAAAAAATCACAAAAATTAGAAAATCAAAACTCAAAAATTGTTGGTAATAAGTGGTGCAGGTTTGACCATAGTGCTCAAAAGCCAAATCCAGCATATAAGAGGAGAGATGGATATCACCAAGCCAAACAGTGCTATGATCTGAATGTTTGGACTGAAAGTGGTGATTGGTACGATAACAGAGTGTGTTACACTTGTGGAGTGAGAGGACACATTGCTGTTAACTGCCAGAACTGGAGTTACGAGACGAGAAGATGCTTTGAATGCAATATCAAAGGACATATTGCCAGAGTTTGCCCAATGAGATCAAAGGGAAGATCGAGGGCTGAGTCTCAGAAAATGGCAAAGAAATCAGTCAATGTCAAGCCCAAAGAACAGAAAGTTCAAGAATCTAAAGTTCAAGAACAGAAAGTTTATGAACAGAAAGTGAAACTTTCACAGGGGCAGAAAGACAGACTGAGGAATAAGAGAAAGAAAGCGAGAGAATATCTCGAAAGGATTTTGTCCTCGGATACAACTGGTAAAACAGATAAAAGTTCTGATAAATCGTCTTGCTCTCCAAAGAATGACAAATCAAGCAAAACGAATTCATCAGATACAAATCTGAGGACAGAGGAGATAGTAAAGAAAGAGAAAGTTGGTGGTGATGAATTTGTTTCTTTGGAAACAAAGGAGCCACGTGTGGGCAATGAATCTGACTCATTAAAGTCAGACAAGCCAAGTTCAGGCAATGAATCTGGTGTGGTAAAGCCAGAAGAGCCGTATGTTGAGGTAAAAGTTGAGAATTCTGGTCTAACAATGGATGATGTAAATTTTCCACCATTGTTGAACAAGAATTCAAAATCACCCAAGGACCATCAGGCTTGGGTGAATCTGTTTAAATAGAAAACCTGACTTGCCGGAGCTCGCAGGTTGGTAAGAGTGGAGCAGGAATCGACATATTTCTTGAGAAATTAACGAAAGTGATATTTCGACTTACAAGTGGTAAATCAGGGACATTAAGTTGTACTTGATTTTCTACGAGTGATTGCATTGAAAAATCGGGAAATTTTTAATTCTACAAGTGGTAGAAGAAAAAAAAGTGATGAATGATCCCCACGTTTGAGAAATGACTCACAAAACTTATTTTCTGGAAAAAACATTTTGATTAAAACAAACTTAAGTGTTTTGAAATCACCATGGGAAAATGTTTTGTTGTCAGGGGGAGTTCTGATTGTTTAAGCCAAGTGAATGGAGAATTGAAGTAATTTTCATCATGTTGTCAATTTTACTTGTATAGTTTGTTTTCAAATTTTCCCGGAAAATCAAAATTGAAACATATTTTGATTTTAGGGGGAGTAAAATTTTTTTTTTTTTAAATTTGAAAATTTGAAAATTCCAAAAACATTGAAAAATGTAAAAATGAGTTTTGTTGTGAAAAAGAGGAAATGATAATAGATCAGTTAGACTGTCACAGCATGCTAAAGAAATGGAAAGATAAAATGTGATAAACGGTCTCACTAAAGATGTGACGGTAGGCTCAGCTAGACTAGTAGATTTGCTAGAACGATACAAACCTAAATGAAAAAGCCAAGTTCTAGTGGGAAACATGGTTGAAAGCATAGTACTTAGTTTTGTCCTTCTTGATTGTGTGCCTACTCAGTAATCGCTGATTGTCGAAAGACATAAAACTGGTTAAGTTTATGAACTTTCACAACTTTGCTAAAAAGTCACTGTGATTGTGTATTTTATTTTGCAAAGATTTAAACTTGTTTTATTTCTTTATTTTGTTTAAGCATTGGACATCCTCTGCGTATACATGAGTATCGAACTGGATGTTAGTGCCTAAACATTCTGCTTTATTTTCTTTGGTGTTTCGTTTAAGCTTTGGATCACCTCTGCGTATACGGGAGTATCGATCTGGTGGTTAAAGCCTAAACAACTTCAACTTGTTTTATTTTTCTTATTTTGTTTAAACATTGGAATTTCTCTGCGTATATGGAAGTATCGACCTGATTGTTAATGTTTAAACATTCTACTTTGTTTTCGCACAAATCACAGCTGATAAAAGTTTAAAGGCATTACTTGAGTCAGTGTATTGCATGATGAGGGGATATGCTGAGATCGTGGGGTCCATAAGAACTTAGTGCAAAATTAATATACCTTAACGTATCGGTAAGCATTTTGAAAGTTTTTAGATTGAGTTTAAGTGGACAATGTTTTGGTCAAAAATTACCGAAGCAATTTAGTGATCAAATTAGTTAAGTGAGGTAGTGTGCTAAAATTATGTGTGAAAAATATGTTAACCAAGTTAGTTATAAAGACAGTTTCAGGATACGGCTCAAAATATAGAGCTGTATCTATGATCAAACAATGAGCAGAAAAGTAAAGGTGGACACGAGATGTACGAGGAAAGCCCTTGATCAATCTAGATCGCCGGCACAAAACCTTGGGAGCTGACAATCGCAGCTGCCTTGTTCTTCTATTGCTTTAAATATCAGGATACAGTGCAGGATGTGGAGCGAATCAACTAGGTGTTACAAAGTGATTTAAATACAAGTGTTTGTGTGTAGTGACTGCTGAATGCTAGAGAGCAAAAGTGTTTGAAAGTGTGTGAAAGTTGTGTTGTGCCTTAATCTGATCCGCCCCCATCTATTTATAGTAAAACAAATGTAACAAACTATCCTAAATAACTGGGATCCAGCGAATATTCCTCAGTCGAACGTTGTAGACCTGGTCTTTCGGGTTCAACGTCTCTCCAATAATAAATACGTCCGAGTCTTGAGGAGACGAAGTCCATTTAACTGTTGGCAAGTCCCAGTCTTTAACCTGCACGTGATAAATTCGATCAACCTCAGGATATCGCCCAAGATGTTAGCAATATCCTCGTCCAGCATCCTGGTCACAAATAAACAATAAAAAGCAGGATATTGGTCAAGATATGTATGCTTAGAAAATGACCCATAAAAATTGTCCCCAAATATATCGGTTGGTATACCAATCCAACGGATATATTTTAAAAGTTTTATCCCGTAATTCAAGGCATTTAAAATGAAGCGACGGTCAAGATCACATCATAACCTCCAACGCGCTTTTAGCTCAATGGAGATCCACAATGCCCCTATATATTCTCTCTTCTTGTTTGAAAAGCAGATATCTCCAACAGAGTCTCCAGGTAATTCCCCATTTCTCATTCACTTTCTGTCAATTTTTCTTGCCTTATTCGTAATGGCTGCCGAGACCTTCACTCAGCAGAATCTCCTCAAAAATCCTGAAAAGGAGGTCTGCGCTTTCGACAACGCAGACATCGCGGCTTTGAGAGCTTCCTGTACTTTCCCTGATAACACAGTCTTTAGATCGTTCGATCGGTCAATTCGATCGGATGTTTCTTCCACAGATTGGGTCTGCTTTCCAGCATACCCTTTTTCGTTGGGTTTTCGATACCCCTTTCCCGAATTCATGATGCAATTCTTCCGAACCACCGGCATCTCTTTTGCTCAAACCATGCCCATGGTTTGGAGAGTATTAATTGTACTTAACCAAATCAAAAACCTTCACTGCCCCGACCTCTGCATCGAGGATCTGCCTATTGCTTATCGCCTCCGATCCCACGGCTCTAGCCGGTTCTTGCTTTTCTCGACCTCTAGCAAACCCCTTATTCTTAAAGCCACCAAAAACGAAGATGGATGGCAACGCAAATTTTTCTTTGTCAAACGAGACTCCATTGCTGAGGGTGCCAGCCTTCTGGTGGAGTGGTTAACCACCGGTAGGGTCATAAATGTTCTCATGTACCTTTAGATTTTTATCTTTTACTAATATCCTTCTTTTTGATTCTTATGCAGTGAATTTCAAGGAAGTAGCTCCCCCTACCGCTGAATCAGAGGAAAGAATCAAAACTGTTTACCAATTACCTGCAATAGAGAGGAGTTTCACCACACACGTCCCGAGTTCCAGTCAATACTCGTCATCTGAAATGTCTGGTAAGGATTACTTTTAAAATAGTTAGTTAGTATAGCATAATAGAATGAAAAGTAATAATAATGCAAAACTTTTTCCTTTATGCAGCACCGGCCAAGATCCCTGAAGTCTTTGACCTCGACGAGTTGGACAGTTATTCTGATCAGGTTCAGGTCAAGAAGGAACCTAGTCCCAGGGCCACAGCCTCATCCAAACCCAGTGGTTCCAAAGCCATTGTCATCAGCAAACCCTTGCCAACTACCAAGCCTCAGAGCTCCAGCTCTCGTAAAAGGAAAGAGCCCGATTCCCCCGTCATTTCTGACACTTTTCCCTATGAGAAGCATGGGTTCATTGAAGCTAGCGGGTTTATGACTTCCTTTCTTAACCAGGTTAGTATTCTCAAACCACATCCTGCAGCTTACATCATTTACAAAGATTTATCAATATTAATACATGTCCTCTTAGTTTCGCAGGGTCTTGAGCGTCTGGTTCTTCTATATCAAGAATCCTGCGGGCTTAACAAGACACTTGAATCCAAGTTAAAGGAAGCAGAAGTCACGATCTCCGATCAAGGCATGATTGCAGCCGCCAAATCTCGTCATTATGAGGAGAAGTTCAAAGCTATGATTCAAGAACACCAGACTGCTCTCAACAAAGCTACTCTTCAAGCCCAAGCCGATCTTGAAGCTGCCCATGTGCAACATGAACGGGATATGGTCACCTACCGGGATAGCCTTAAGAGTTCCGTCGTCATTTCTCTTCTCTAGGCCAGGCTGAAGATGGCCCATGAAGCCAAAACACTAGGTTTTGAATGCCCTTCTTGGGACGTTGGTGCCTGGGAAACGAGACTAAAGAATCTTGGCGGCATTTCTACCACATCAGCTGCCGAAGGATCTTCCAAAGTAGCCGAAAAAGCTAACGATGATGAGAGGGATGCTGAGGTGGATCCTGAGACGGATGCTGCTGAAATTACCGCGAACAAAGATAGCACTGCCCCCTAAAACTTATTTCCTTTTGTTTGAGCAATTTTATGTCTTATGAACAATTTTTATTTTCTGCATTAAAACAATTTGATAACCGAAGGCAGATGTGTCCTGGGTTTCAGGATGAAGCCTTTGGTTATCAGCTAGTACCGTTTATTTCCAGTAATTTCATCTTTCATTTTTCTTGCTATCACTTTCTGTCTTTCTTATTATAGACCTTAGTTTTGCAAAATATAGTCAGTGATATATTACCAAAACTTTTATTAATTCAATCACCTTTAGAGAAAATTAAAGGATAGTTCATTTTAAAACCTGTTATGACGATACTAACTTAATTAAAGTTTCAAACTAGTACCAGTTTCATATATCTTAATCAAATATCATGAAAGTATTTTGAAAATATATTTTGAGAATATATCCCGAGAATTTATTCTAATCAGGATATTTAACCTTTTACCAAACATAGTATTGTCAAAAACTTAAACGATGTTTACAAAGGAAAAATCATACCAGGAATAGGGTATAACCCTATTATCAAACCTCAATCCCTTTGCAACTTTTCCAATGAAGATGTCACCTATCTGAGACACTTAGTGCATTAGTTCCGAGCCTTATCCTTTGAGCTTTACACCATTGCTTCAGTAGGAATGTCCCCTGTGTACAATGCCTTCAAATACTTAGAAATCCTTTGGATATCAGTTCCCATTGTGTAGTCAATTCTTCATGTTACAAGGTAAAACCCAAAAAATGTATTGGGGATGAATCCCTTGTATCCTGGGGAAAATCCCAAATTTTCGTGCGCTACAGGCGGGAGTGTATAAACTCCAAGACTTAGAAAGGTGAAAACCTTTAAACCTTAGAGAGTATGAAAATACCCTTTCGTGAGAGAGGGTGATCAATCCTCATATACCTTTAGGATTCAGGATATAGCCAATAATAACGAAATTGTCAGCCACTTTTACATGGACTGGTCCCGCCACCTTGAACTATTCCCGAATAACTTGCGCTCCAGGCGGGGTGTTTAAACCCAATTCGGAAGAAAGGTGAATACCTTTAAACCTGTGAAGGGATCGGGATCCCTTATACGTGAGGGAGGGGGCCAATCCTCTAATCTTCCGAAGTATCCTGAGTGAGCATCCTGGAGCTATATCTTGGAGCATATACTGCAAAACATCCTTAAACTAAGGTGGGTGTTAGCTTGGCTAACACCCCTACGATGCTTAAGTTAGTATTGGGTTTCAAAGAACAAATCAAATCAAACATATTTAAAAGAGATAGAATTCATACCATCTTGAGATAGAAATTACATTCTATTCTTACTTGAAATAGAGCTTTAAGTGTATTGCATTCCAGGATCTTGGTAGCATATCCCCTTCCATATTCTTGAGTCTATATGCTCCTTTCCCTGCTTCTGACTCAACTTCATATGGTCCTTCCCATTTTGGAGCTACCTTGCCATCGGCAGGATTAGTGGTATTCCGAAAAGCCTTTCTTAGCACCCAATCACCAACTCGAAATCTCTTAGTCCTTATATTCTTGTTGTATGCTCTGGATATCCTTTGTTGATATGCTGCCATCCTTAGCCTTGCTGCATCCCTTTTTTCATCTATAGTATCCAAATCCTGACATAAGGCTTCAGGATTCTGTTCAGGATCCCGTAGGATAGATCTTGCAGTAGGTATCGCCATTTCCGTTGGAATCATTGCTTCTGCTCCAAATACCAAGGAAAATGGGGTTTGGCCTGTTGCATTCTTTACCGTTGTCCTATCAGCCCACAAAACAAAGGGTAATTCTTCTGCCCATCTTCCTTTTTTGGCTCCAAGTCTCTTTTTTAAGTTATTGACAATTATCTTGTTTGAGGATTCTGCTTGTCCATTCGCTTGAGGATGTACCGGAGTAGATGTTATCATTTTGATTCCCCAACTCTTGCAAAAGTCAGTAGTTCTCTTGCTTATAAACTGAGAACCATTGTCACAGATTACTTCGGCTGGTACTCCGAATCTGGTTAGGATATTTCTCTTTATGAAGGATACTACTTCTTGATCCCTGACTTGGACAAATGCCTCGGCTTCAACCCATTTGGAGAAATAACCTGTCATTGCTAACATAAAAACCTTCCCTCCTGGAGCCTTTGGAAGCTTTCCCACTATATCCATACCCCACTTCATAAATGGCCAAGGGGAAACAATAGGATACAGCGGTTCAGCAGGCTGATGTAATATGTTACTATGTCTTTGACATGCATCACATCTTCGAGCATATTCTGCGGCATCTTTTCTCATTGTCGGCCAATAATATCCTGTCCTTAATACTTTTGAGAATAATGACCTGCCCCCAGTATGGTTACCACAATCCCCTTCATGTATATCCTGAAGTACTTCTTTGGCTTCAGGATCCTCCAAACACCTCAAATACGGTCCTGCAAGAGATTTCTTGTATAAAACATTATTTATAATAGTGAATCGTGATACCTTCATCCTAAATGCCTTAGGATTTTCATTTCTGGGGATGTGTCCTTCCTTGAGATATCTCACGATTGGAGCCGTCCAGGATTTAGGATCCTTTTCAGGGTACTCTGCTCCAGGATCCTAAATAGCCGCTACTTCTTTATCCTGAGGATTCATTGCAGGATATAAGACATGTAATATTGGTATTTGGGTCCCTTCTGGTATCCTGATCGATTATCCCAAATTTGCTAAGGCATCTGCTTCAGCATTATCCTCCCTTGGTACCTGTTCAAGTGTAAAAACATCGAAATATCCTGCTAATTTTTTGAGAATATCGAGATATTCGATTAATTTCTCACCCTTAACTGCATAGGATCCATTAAAATGGTTAGTAATTAACAAGGAGTCAACATATACTTGCAAATTCTTGATACTCATATTCTTAGCCAACTTTAATCCTGCAATTAAAGCTTCATATTATGCCTCATTATTGGTAGCAGGGAATTCACACCTAATAGCCTGGGGTAATATGTCCCCCTGTGGCGATTTTAGTAGTATTCCCAATCCTACTCCTCTTACATTAGATGCACCATCAATATATAATGTCCAGGATCCTGAGTATTCTCCTAACTGTTGAACTTCTAGGTCTACCTCATCCTGAATGTCACAACTGAAATCAGCCACAAAGTCAGCTAAAGCCTGAGACTTTATGGCATTTCTAGGTTCATATACTAAATCATAAGCACTTAAGTTTACTGACCACTTGGCCATCCTGCCTGACATCTCTGGTTTCCTAAGCACATTTTTGACAGGATAATTTGTTTTAACATGGATCCTATGTGTCTCAAAATAATGTCTAAGCTTTGTTGATGCCATAACTAATGCTAGTATCAATTTTTCTAAATGAGAATACCTAGTTTCAGCATCTAACAAACTTTTACTAACATAATAAACAGGATATTGCTGACCTTCATGGTCCTTTATAAGAACGGCACTTACAGCATTCCCTGATACAGCGAGGTATAGGGATAGTGGTTCACCATTTTCAGGCTTCATCAATAGAGGTGCAGTTGAGAGATATCGCTTCAAATCCTGCAAGGCTGCTTCATGCTTTACTCCCCAATCAAATTTCTTATTCTTCTTGAGGATATCATAGAATTCCTTGCATTTTTCCGAGGATCTTGAAATAAATCTGTTCAAAGCTGCTACTCGGCCTGTTAACCGTTGAACGTCCTTCATATTCGAGGGTGATTTTATATCCAGGATAGCTTTAATCTGCTCCGGGCTTGCCTCTATCCCCCTTTTCGTCACCATATATCCTAGAAACTTTCCTGCCCCCACTCCGAAATGGCACTTAGCAGGATTCAGCTTCATGTTATACTGATCCAGGATATCAAATGCTCCCTTGATATCCTGGAGGTGATCCTCAGCCTTTTTAGATTTCACCACCATATCGTCAATATATACCTCCATGGTGTCCCCCAGCTTATCTTTGAACATCATGTTCACTAATCTCTGGTATGTTGCACCTGCATTTTTCAAACCGAAAGGCATAGCAGTATAGCAATATATACCTGTTGGTGTCATGAAAGCAGTATCCTCCTGGTTCGAAGGCTCCATTTGAATCTGCTGAAATCCTGAGGATGCGTCCATGAACATTAACATTTCATGCCCAACAGTAACATCCACCATTGCATCGATTTAAGGAAGCGGGAACGGGTCTTTAGGACAAGCCTTATTCAAGTCTATGTAATCTACACAGACTCTCCATTTCCCATTTTTCTTCTGCACTACGACCACATTCGCCAACCATCTTGGGAACTTGACTTCTCTGATCATTTTGGACTTTAACAATCTTTCAACTTCCTCTTGGATGATTATATTCCGCTCAGGAGCAAACTTCCTTCTTTTTTGCTGAACAGGCTTGAACGACCTGTCAATTCCAAGCTTGTGAGTAATAATGTCTTTGGATATACCTGTCATATCCTCATGCTTCCATGCAAACATTGACATCCTGCATTTCAAAAAGTTAGTTAACTGCTCTTCAATATCCTGAGGGATATTGGTTCCTACGAGCACCGAGATATCAGGATTATCCTGATCCAGGATCATTTTCTTCACATCCTGCTCCGAAGCTTCCAAGGTATCCCGGGCCCGCATCTTTAATTGCTATGCTTGATTAGGCTTGGTTGAGGATTTCATCGAGGATGAGTAGCATTCTTTCGCCTCCTGCTGATCACTTTCAACCTTGACAACTCCCCAAGGGGTAGGGATCTTGATGCATTGGTGATATGTTGATGGCACAGCCTTCATATCGTGAATCCATGGTCTTCCCAGTATGATGTTATAGCAGGATAAGGAGTCCATCACACAGAAGCGTTGTATCGAGTTGACCCCTTCAACGTATACTGGTAACTTTATCTCTCCTACAGTATTTCTAGCTTCTCAACTGAAACCAACGAGCACAATGGACTTTGAAGTAATGTCTATCGGAGATACATTCATCCTTTTCAATGTTTCCAGCTGAATTATATTGACAGAACTACCGTTGTCCACCAATATCCTGCGTACAAAATGGTTAGCCACATATAATGTTATTACCAAAGCATCATGGTGAGGATCTTGAACAGTATCCCTGTCATCACTATCGAAAGTGATCACTTTATCAGTTGTGAGGGTAGTCATCCTGACTGGTTTGTCTCCCTTTTCACTCTTAGCTTCCTTTGCATGTCTCTTAGCCGCCGAATACGAAGTCCCACAAATGTCAGATCCTCCTGAAATAAAGTTAATTATCTTGGCATCTGCTGGGGGTGATGCTGCTCGTTCAGGATCCTTCTCGGGATCCTGACCTTTATTCTTCTTTCTTCCCAGCAACTCCTTCAGATACCCTTTGCTTAACAGGTAACTTATTTCTTTCCTTAAAGCAATGCAATCCTCGGTCATATGTCCGAAGTCTTCGTGGAAGGCACACCATTTGGATTTATCCTTCCAATCAGCTTTCAGCTGGTTCTTTCGAGGCCACCTAGCTTTGTCCCCTAAACCATGCATAGCATACATTAACTCAGGTATATTAAAAGAAAAGCAGTATTCAAATAAGTCAGGATATTCTTCAGGATCTTCGTCTTCAACAGCATTCACTTTCTTGTTATCATTTCTGCCATATGGCTTGGAGCGATATGGCTTATATGAGGATTCTGATTTCCTGTTAGTTGATTCATAGGTTGAGGTAGAATTCATCCTCTCATGCATCTTCTTGTCATCTTCCAAACGGATATATCTCAAAGCCCTGTTACGAGCTTCGTCGAGATTCCTGCAGGGATTCAGTACAAGATCCTGATAAAACTGAGAATCCTTTTGTAACCCCATCTTAAAAGCTTGCACAGCTGTTGCAACATCAAGATGTGGGATATCCAAGGATTCTCGACTGAATTTGTTCACATAATCCCTCAAGGATTCCTGAGGCCCTTGAGTTATCCTGTAAAGATCACTGGTTAGTTTCTCAAAACTCCGGCTGCAAGAAAACTGACTATTAAATAAATTAACCAAATGAGCAAACGAAGTAATTGAGTTTGGAGGAACATTTAATAGCCATTTTAAGGCTGATCCTGTCAGGGTAGACCCAAAACCCTTGCACAAGCATGCTTCCTTGAGCTCTGGAGGGATAGGGTTAATCTCTATTCTTTCCCTATACTGGGCAATATGCTCTTCAGGATCCGTAGTCCCATCATACAGCTTCATGTTGGGAGTCTGAAATCTTTTTGGGATTTCAGCATCACAGATAGGATATACAAAGCGGGATATCCTGTGGCTGTCTTGGGATACTTCCGGAATTGGCTGGACCACTCCAGGTACAGTGGATATCATGTCCTTCAATTTCTGGAGCTCCCTGGTAAATGTTGACGTCATACCTGTATCCTGCAAAGAGCCATTGTTGTTAGTAGCAAGAATATTATTATTTGACACATTACCGGTCTGAGGATTTTGGCCATATCCTGAAGCATATCCTGAACTCCTCACAGTCGACATCCTAACCGAGGAGGGTATCTCAGGGGTATGATTCTGAGAATGGCTCAGGACGATATTCCCCCTGTTATCCTCACTGTAAACTGCGGAACTGAAGTTCAAAGCCCTGGGCTGTATAGGAGTGACAGTTTCTTCAGCAGGTCTACTCAAGCTAGCTTTTAAGAGTTGTATTTCTCTTAACAGCATTTGATTAGTTTCCTGTTGCTGCCTCATTTGTTCCTGCACACTTCCAAATAAAGTTAGAATTTCATCATTAGAGGCTAAAACGGGAGCAGATCCCTGAACACTCCGAGTAGGGATAACATCTTGAGGTTGTGAAGAAACTGGCATCCTTGGAGGAGGTGGTGGAAGCACCGAACCGGTAGTAGCAGAAGTTGTAGCAGACATAGTGGAGGAGCTCATGTTTGATCTTGAGGCCATTGTAAACAATGTGGCAAAAAGTTTCGAAAACAGAAAACCGATTAATGATTTCACAAAAAAATTTAGTAAAGAGAGCACCACTTGCCCCACGGTTGGCGCCAAATTGTTTTGGTCAAAAATTACCGAAGCAATTTAGTGATCAAATTAGTTAAGTGAGGTAGTGTGCTAAAATTATGTGTGAAAAATATGTTAACCAAGTTAGTTATAAAGACAGTTGCAGGATACGGCTCAAGATATAGAGCTGTATCTATGATCAAACAATGAGCAGAAAAGTAAAGGTGGACACGAGATGTACGAGGAAAGCCCTTGATCAATCTAGATCGCCGGCACAAAACCTCGGGAGCTGACAATCGCAGCTGCCTTGTTCTTCTATTGCTTTAAATATCAGGATACAGTGCAGGATGTGGAGCGAATCAACTAGGTGTTACAAAGTGATTTAAATACAAGTGTTTGTGTGTAGTGACTGCTGAATGCTAGAGAGCAAAAGTGTTTGAAAGTGTGTGAAAGTTGTGTTGTGCCTTAATCTGATCAGCCCCCATCTATTTATAGTAAAACAAATGTAACAAACTATCCTAAAAAACCGGGATCCAGCGAATATTCCTCAGTCGAACGTTGTAGACCTGGTCTTTCGGGTTCAACGTCTCTCCCATAACAAATACGTACGAGTCTTGAGGAGACGAAGTCCATTTAACCGTTGGCAAGTCCCAGTCTTTAACCTGCACGTGATTAATTCGATCAACCTCAGGATATCGCCCAAGATGTTAGCAATATCCTCGTCCAGCATCCTGGTCACAAATAAACAATAAAAAGCAGGATATTGGTCAAGATATGTATGCTTAGAAAAAGACCCATAACAGACAACAATATCATCAATCAATGTGAATCGTTTAAAACTGAAAATGTTTAAAGCTTAACGGTGCTAGTGACTGGTCGCATAAACTGATATGATCCTCTTACACAAACTCACAAAAATATTGTTTGTAAATATTTCTTTATCACAATTTCATTACATTCCAAAAATCCAAAAAGATTTTTGGTGTGTTTTAGCATAAATTTTGAAAAATCCAAAAAGATTTTCGACAACTAATGTTGATGAGCTGATTTTCGAAATTCCAAGTGCCAAATAAGATGAACTGGTTTGGGAGTGTGTGTTCTGAATTGAAAATTTTTGATTTAAAAAAGTAGTTGAGACTAGTTAATCAGGGTCATTAATTTGAACTTGATGTAACTATTACTAGTAAGTTTTTCTTATTGATTTAAGTAAAAACTTATATTTTGTTGAGAATTATGTAGATGATGAGCTGAATAGAACTAAAGCCAGTGCTTGATCTCAAGGTGATAGCTAATTCCAGACAGCGATCCCATCATGATGAAAGGGGGAGTCTGACGAGGTTAGAGCCAAAGAGAAAATACTGGTACATGCTAAGAAAGAAAGAAGACCGATCAAGATTGAAGAATCGTCATGTTGAAGACTCTCACTGAAGATTCAGTCAACATTCAAGGGGGAGTCTATTGGTGCAGTTGTCTGTCGACTTCATTTTTGTTCGAGTCTCAGATTGTGAAAGAGCCCGAAGACCGGTAAAGACTGAAGAATAAGAAGACTCGATACTTCAGACTCAATTATAATCTAAAACCTCCTATTTTCTCGTACAATGTGCCCTGATCTCACATTCTTAGTATAAGACTCGATACAAGACGAAGTCGACAGACGCATGCACTAACAGACTCGCCCTCGGATGTTGACGAGTCTGAAGTATCGAACAAGGGCCAAACCAACCACCCAAGAATGGAATCGTCGAGCGAAAACACTTGACAAACTCCTAGAAGCAGCTTTTCTTGCCACCAGACCTTTCTCCATCAATTAGGAATCTGATGCCGTCACTAAACACATTCCTTAAATTGTAGCCATTTGTTGAGTGTTCTTTTCTTTTTTGTGTCTAATCCGCATAAATATCACCATTCCCCTTCATTTTCTTGACTATATATCTCTTAAATGTCAACATATACAAGTGTGATTTAGTTTACGATGATTTTTCAATGCAGATAACCTCGATCATAGAGTAGAAAAGGCGTAAGATTCACAATGGTGTAAAATTAAAATGGGATATACCGGGCTAGGATTCGAGTTACAGGAACAAGGGCCAAACCAACCACCCAAGAATGGAATCGTCGAGCGAAAACACTTGACAACCTCCTAGAAGCAGCTTTTCTTACCACCAGATCTTTCTCCATCAATTAAGAATCTGATGCCGTCACTAAACACATTCCTTAAATTGTAGCCATTTGCTGAGTGTTTTTTTTGGTGTCTAGTCCGCATATATTTCACCATTGCCCTCTATTTTCTTGACTGTATATCTCTTAAATGTCAACATATACACGTGTGATTTAGTTTACAAAGATTTTTCAAAGCCGAGAACCTCAATCAGAGAGTAAAAAAGGCGTAAGGTTCACAATGGTGTAAAATTAAAATGGGATATACCGGGATAGGATTCGAGTTATAGGAACAAGGGCCAAACCAATCACCCAAGAATGGAATCGTCGAGCGAAAACACTTGTCAACCTACAAGAAGCAGCTTTTCTTGCCACCAGACCTTTCTCCATCAATTAGGAATCTGATGCCGTCACTAAACACATTCCTTAAATTGTAGCCATTTGTTGAGTGTTGTTTTCTTTTTTGTGTCTAATCCGCATATATATCACCATTCCCCTTGATTTTCTTGACTATATATCTTTTAAATGTCAACATATACAAGTGTGATTTAGTTTACGATGATTTTTCAATGCAGATAACCTCGATCATAGAGTAGAAAAGGCGTAAGATTCACAATGGTGTAAAATTAAAATGGGATATACCGGGCTAGGATTCGAGTTACAGGAACAAGGGCCAAACCAACCACCCAAGAATGGAATCGTCGAGCGAAAACACTTGACAACCTCCTAGAAGCAGCTTTTCTTACCACCAGATCTTTCTCCATAAATTAGGAATCTGATGCCGTCACTAAACACATTCCTTAAATTGTAGCCATTTGTTGAGTGTTTTTTTTGGTGTCTAGTCCGCATATATTTCACCATTGCCCTCTATTTTCTTGACTGTATATCTCTTAAATGTCAACATATACACGTGTGATTTAGTTTACGAAGATTTTTCAAAGCCGAGAACCTCAATCAGAGAGTAAAAAAGGCGTAAGGTTCACAATGGTGTAAAATTAAAATGGGATATACCGGGATAGGATTCGAGTTACAGGAAAAAGGGCCAAAGCAACCACCCAAGAATGGAATCGTCGAGCGAAAACACTTGTCAACCTCCAAGAAGCAGCTTTTCTTGCCACCAGACCTTTCTCCATCAATTAGGAATCTGATGCCGTCACTAAACACATTCCTTAAATTGTAGCCATTTGTTAAGTGTTTTTTTTTTTTTTGGTGTCTAGTCCGCATATATATCACCATTTCCCTTGATTTTCTAGACAGTATATCTCTTAAATGTCAACATATACACATGTGATATAGTTTACGAAGATTTTTCAATGCCGAGAACCTCGATCAGAGAGTAAAAAAGGCGTAAGGTTCACAATGGTGAAAAATTAAAATGGGATATACCGGGCTAAGATTCGAGTTACATGAACAAGGGCCAAACCAACCACCCAAGAATGGAATCGTCGAGCGAAAACACTTGACAACCTCCTAGAAGCAGCTTTTCTTGCCACCAGACCTTTCTCCATCAATTAGGAATCTTATGCCGTCACTAAACGCCTTCCTTAAATTGTTGCCATTTGTTAAGTGTTTTTTTTTGTGTCTAGTCCGCATATATATCACCATTGCCCTTGATTTTCTTGACTGTATATCTCTTAAATGTCAGCATATACACGTGTGATTTAGTTTACGAAGATTTTTCAATGCCGAAAACCTCGATCCGAGAATAAAAAAGGCGTAAGGTTCACAATGGTGTAAAATTAAAATGGGATATACCGGGCTAGGATTCGAGTTACAGGAACAAGGGCCAAACCAACCACCCAAGAATGGAATCGTCGGGCGAAAACACTTGACAACCTCCTAGAAGCAGCTTTTCTTACCACCAGACCTTTCTCCATCAATTAGGAATCTGATGCCGTCACTAAACACATTCCTTAAATTGTAGCCATTTGTTGAGTGTTCTTTTCTTTTTTGTGTCTAATCCGCATAAATATCACCATTCCCCTTGATTTTCTTGACTATATATCTCTTACATGTCAACATATACAAGTGTGATTTAGTTTACGAGGATTTTTCAATGCAGATAACCTCGATCATAGAGTAGAAAAGGCGTAAGATTCACAATGGTGTAAAATTAAAATGGGATATACCGGGCTAGGATTCGAGTTACAGGAACAAGGGCCAAACCAACCACCCAAGAATGGAATCGTCGAGCGAAAACACTTGACAACCTCCTAGAAGCAGCTTTTCTTACCACCAGATCTTTCTCCATCAATTAGGAATCTGATGCCGTCACTAAACACATTCCTTAAATTGTAGCCATTTGCTGAGTGTTTTTTTTGGTGTCTAGTCCGCATATATTTCACCATTGCCCTCTATTTTCTTGACTGTATATCTCTTAAATGTCAACATATACACGTGTGATTTAGTTTACAAAGATTTTTCAAAGCCGAGAACCTCAATCAGAGAGTAAAAAAGGCGTAAGGTTCACAATGGTGTAAAATTAAAATGAGATATACCGGGATAGGATTCGAGTTACAGGAACAAGGGCCAAACCAATCACCCAAGAAAGGAATCGTCGAGCGAAAACACTTGTCAACCTACAAGAAGCAGCTTTTCTTGCCACCAGACCTTTCTCCATCAATTAGGAATCTGATGCCGTCACTAAACACATTCCTTAAATTGTAGCCATTTGTTGAGTGTTCTTTTCTTTTTTGTGTCTAATCCGCATATATATCACCATTCCCCTTGATTTTCTTGACTATATATCTTTTAAATGTCAACATATACAAGTGTGATTTAGTTTACGATGATTTTTCAATGCAGATAACCTTGATCATAGAGTAGAAAAGGCGTAAGATTCACAATGGTGTAAAATTAAAATGGGATATACCGGGCTAGGATTCGAGTTACAGGAACAAGGGCCAAACCAACCACCCAAGAATGGAATCGTCGAGCGAAAACACTTGACAACCTCCTAGAAGCAGCTTTTCTTACCACCAGATCTTTCTCCATAAATTGGGAATCTGATGCCGTCACTAAACACATTCCTTAAATTGTAGCCATTTGTTGAGTGTTTTTTTTGGTGTCTAGTCCGCATATATTTCACCATTGCCCTCTATTTTCTTGACTGTATATCTCTTAAATGTCAACATATACACGTGTGATTTAGTTTACGAAGATTTTTCAAAGCCGAGAACCTCAATCAGAGAGTAAAAAAGGCGTAAGGTTCACAATGGTGTAAAATTAAAATGGGATATACCGGGATAGGATTCGAGTTACAGGAACAAGGGCCAAACCAACCACCCAAGAATGGAATCGTCAAGCGAAAACACTTGTCAACCTCCAAGAAGCAGCTTTTCTTGCCACCAGACCTTTCTCCATCAATTAGGAATCTGATGCCGTCACTAAACACATTCCTTAAATTGTAGCCATTTGTTAAGTGTTTTTTTTTTGGTGTCTAGTCCACATATATATCACCATTTCCCTTGATTTTCTAGACAGTATATCTCTTAAATGTCAACATATACATGTGTGATTTAGTTTACGAAGATTTTTCAATGCCGAGAACCTCGATCAGAGACTAAAAAAGGCGTAAGGTTCACAATGGTGAAAAATTAAAATGGGATATACCGGGCTAAGATTCGAGTTACATGAACAAGGGCCAAACCAACCACCCAAGAATGGAATCGTCGAGCGAAAACACTTGACAACCTCCTAGAAGCAGCTTTTCTTGCCACCAGACCTTTCTCCATCAATTAGGAATCTTATGCCGTCACTAAACGCCTTCCTTAAATTGTTGCCATTTGTTAAGTGTTTTTTTTTGTGTCTAGTCCGCATATATATCACCATTGCCCTTGATTTTCTTGACTGTATATCTCTTAAATGTCAGCATATACACGTGTGATTTAGTTTACGAAGATTTTTCAATGCCGAAAACCTCGATCCGAGAATAAAAAAGGCGTAAGGTTCACAATGGTGTAAAATTAAAATGGGATATACCGGGCTAGGATTCGAGTTACAGGAACAAGGGCCAAACCAACCACCCAAGAATGGAATCGTCGGGCGAAAACACTTGACAACCTCCTAGAAGCAGCTTTTCTTACCACCAGACCTTTCTCCATCAATTAGGAATCTGATGCCGTCACTAAACACATTCCTTAAATTGTAGCCATTTGTTGAGTGTTCTTTTCTTTTTTGTGTCTAATCCGCATAAATATCACCATTCCCCTTGATTTTCTTGACTATATATCTCTTACATGTCAACATATACAAGTGTGATTTAGTTTACGAGGATTTTTCAATGCAGATAACCTCGATCATAGAGTAGAAAAGGCGTAAGATTCACAATGGTGTAAAATTAAAATGGGATATACCGGGCTAGGATTCGAGTTACAGGAACAAGGGCCAAACCAACCACCCAAGAATGGAATCGTCGAGCGAAAACACTTGACAACCTCCTAGAAGCAGCTTTTCTTACCACCAGATCTTTCTCCATCAATTAGGAATCTGATGCCGTCACTAAACACATTCCTTAAATTGTAGCCATTTGCTGAGTGTTTTTTTTGGTGTCTAGTCCGCATATATTTCACCATTGCCCTCTATTTTCTTGACTGTATATCTCTTAAATGTCAACATATACACGTGTGATTTAGTTTACAAAGATTTTTCAAAGCCGAGAACCTCAATCAGAGAGTAAAAAAGGCGTAAGGTTCACAATGGTGTAAAATTAAAATGAGATATACCGGGATAGGATTCGAGTTACAGGAACAAGGGCCAAACCAATCACCCAAGAAAGGAATCGTCGAGCGAAAACACTTGTCAACCTACAAGAAGCAGCTTTTCTTGCCACCAGACCTTTCTCCATCAATTAGGAATCTGATGCCGTCACTAAACACATTCCTTAAATTGTAGCCATTTGTTGAGTGTTCTTTTCTTTTTTGTGTCTAATCCGCATATATATCACCATTCCCCTTGATTTTCTTGACTATATATCTTTTAAATGTCAACATATACAAGTGTGATTTAGTTTACGATGATTTTTCAATGCAGATAACCTCGATCATAGAGTAGAAAAGGCGTAAGATTCACAATGGTGTAAAATTAAAATGGGATATACCGGGCTAGGATTCGAGTTACAGGAACAAGGGCCAAACCAACCACCCAAGAATGGAATCGTCGAGCGAAAACACTTGACAACCTCCTAGAAGCAGCTTTTCTTACCACCAGATCTTTCTCCATAAATTAGGAATCTGATGCCGTCACTAAACACATTCCTTAAATTGTAGCCATTTGTTGAGTGTTTTTTTTGGTGTCTAGTCCGCATATATTTCACCATTGCCCTCTATTTTCTTGACTGTATATCTCTTAAATGTCAACATATACACGTGTGATTTAGTTTACGAAGATTTTTCAAAGCCGAGAACCTCAATCAGAGAGTAAAAAAGGCGTAAGGTTCACAATGGTGTAAAATTAAAATGAGATATACCGGGATAGGATTCGAGTTACAGGAACAAGGGCCAAACCAACCACCCAAGAATGGAATCGTCAAGCGAAAACACTTGTCAACCTCCAAGAAGCAGCTTTTCTTGCCACCAGACCTTTCTCCATCAATTAGGAATCTGATGCCGTCACTAAACACATTCCTTAAATTGTAGCCATTTGTTAAGTGTTTTTTTTTGGTGTCTAGTCCGCATATATATCACCATTTCCCTTGATTTTCTAGACAGTATATCTCTTAAATGTCAACATATACATGTGTGATTTAGTTTACGAAGATTTTTCAATGCCGAGAACCTCGATCAGAGAGTAAAAAAGGCGTAAGGTTCACAATGGTGAAAAATTAAAATGGGATATACCGGGCTAAGATTCGAGTTACATGAACAAGGGCCAAACCAACCACCCAAGAATGGAATCGTCGAGCGAAAACACTTGACAACCTCCTAGAAGCAGCTTTTCTTGCCACCAGACCCTTCTCCATCAATTAGGAATCTTATGCCGTCACTAAACGCCTTCCTTAAATTGTTGCCATTTGTTAAGTGTTTTTTTTTGTGTCTAGTCCGCATATATATCACCATTGCCCTTGATTTTCTTGACTGTATATCTCTTAAATGTCAGCATATACACGTGTGATTTAGTTTACGAAGATTTTTCAATGCCGAAAACCTCGATCCGAGAATAAAAAAGGCGTAAGGTTCACAATGGTGTAAAATTAAAATGGGATATACCGGGCTAGGATTCGAGTTACAGGAACAAGGGCCAAACCAACCACCCAAGAATGGAATCGTCGGGCGAAAACACTTGACAACCTCCTAGAAGCAGCTTTTCTTGCCACCAGATCTTTCTCCATCAATTAGGAATCTGATGCCGTCACTAAACACATTCCTTAAATTGTAGCCATTTGTTGAGTGTTCTTTTCTTTTTTGGGTCTAATCCGCATATATATCACCATTCCCCTTGATTTTCTTGACTATATATCTCTTAAATGTCAACATATACAAGTGTGAATTAGTTTACGAAGATTTTTCAATGCCGATAACCTCGATCAGAGAGTAGAAAAGGCGTAAGGTTCACAATGGTGTAAAATTAAAATGGGATATATCGGGCTAGGATTCGAGTTACAGGAACAAGGGCCAAACCAACCACCCAAGAATGGAATCGTCGAGCGAAAACACTTGACAACCTCCTAGAAATAGCTTTTCTTGCCAGTAGACCTTTCTCCATCAATTAGGAATCCGATGTCGTCACTTAACACATTCCTTAAATTGTAGCCATTTGTTGAGTGTTTTTTTATTTTTTTTTGGTGTCTACTCCGCATATATATCACCATTGCCCTATATTTTCTGGACTGTATATCTCTTAAATGTAAACATATACACGTGTGATTTAGTTTACGAAGATTTTTCAATGCCGAGAACCTCGATCAGAGAGTAAAAAAGACGTAAGGTTCACAATGGTGTAAAATTAAAATGGGATATACCGGGATAAGATTCAAGTTACAGGAACAAGGGCCACGCCAACCACCCAAGAAAGGAATCGTCGAGTGAAATCACTTGACAACCTCCTATTAGCAGCTTTTCTTGCCACCAGACCTTTCTCCATCAATTAGGAATCTGATGCCGTCACTAAACACATTCCTTAAATTGTAGCCATTTGTTGAGTGTTTTTTTTGGTGTCTAATCCGGATATATATCACCATTGCCCTTGATTTTCTTGACTGTATATCTCTTAAATGTCAACATATACACGTGTGATTTAGTTTACAAATATTTTTCAATGCCGAGAACCTCGATCAGAGAGTAAAAAAGGCGTAAGATTCACATTGGTGTAAAATTAAAATGGGATATACCGGGCTAGGATTCGAGTTACAGGACCAAGGGCCAAACCAACCACCCAAGAATGGAATCGTCGAGCAAAAACACTTGACGACCTCCTAGAAGTAGCTTTTCTTGCCACCAAACTTTTCACATCAATTAGGAATCTGATGTCGTCACTAAAGACATTCCTTAAATTGTAGTCATTTGTTGAGTGTTTTTTTTTTGTGTCTAATCCGCATATATATCACCATTGCCTTAGATTTTCTTGACTGTATATCTCTTAAACGTCAACATATACACGTGTGATTTAGTTTACGAAGATTTTTCAATGCCGAGAACCTCGATCAGAGAGTAAAAAAGGCGGAAGGTTCACAATGGTGTAAAATTAAAATTTGATATACCGGGCCAGGATTCGAGTTACAGGAACAAGGGCCAAACCAACCACCCAAGAATGGAATCGTCGAACGAAACCAGACCTTTCTCCATCAATTAGGAATCTGATGCCATCACTAAACACATTCCTTAAATTGTAGCCATTTGTTGAGTGTTCTTTTTTTTGGTGTCTAATCCGCATATATATCACCATTACCCTTGATTTTCTTGACTATATATCTCTTAAAAGTCAACATATACATGTGTGATTTAGTTTACGAAGATTTTTCAATGCCGAGAACAACGATCAGAGAGTAGAAAAGGCGTAAGGTTCACAATGGTGTAAAATTATAATGGGATATACCGGGCTAGGATTTGAGTTACAGGAACAAGGGCCAAACCAACCACCGAAGAATAGAATCATCGAGAAAAAACACTTAACAACCTCCTAGAGGCAGCTTTTCTTGCCACCAGACCTTTCTACATCAATAAGGAATCGGATGCCGTCACTAAACACATTCCTTAAATTTTAGCCATTTGTTGAGTGTTTTTTTATTGGGTGTCTAGTCCACATATATATCACCATTGCCCTCTATTTTCTTGACTGTATATCTATTAAATGTCAACATATACACGTGTGATTAAGTTTACAAAGATTTTTCAATGCCGAGAACCTCGATAAGAGAGTAAAAAAGGCGTAAGGTACACAATAGTGGAAAATTCAAATGGGATATACAGGGCGAGGATTCGAGTTACAGGAACAAGGGCCAAACCAACCACCCAAGAATGGAATCGTCGAGCGAAACACTTGACAACCTCCTAGAAGCAGCTTTTCTTGCCACCAGACCTTTCTCCATCAATTAGGAATCTGATGCCGTCACTAAACACATTCCTTAAATTGTAGCCATTTGTTGAGTGTTTTTTTGGTGTCTAATCTGCATATATATCACCCTTTCCCTTGATTTTCTTGACTGTATATCTCTTAAATGTCAACATATACACGTGTGATTTAGTTTACGAAGATTTTTCAATGTCGAGAACCTCGATCAGAGAGTAAAAAAGGCGTAAGGTTCACAATGGTGTAAAATTAAAATGGGATATACCGGGCTAAGATTCGAGTTGCAGGAACAAGGGCCAAACCAACCACTCAAGAATGGAATCGTCGAGCGAAAACACTTGACAACCTCTTAGAAGCAGTTTTTCTTGCCACCAGACCTTTCTCCATCAATTAGGAATCTGATGCCATCACTAAACACATTCCTTAAATTGTAGCCATTTGTTAAGTGTTTTTTTTGGTATCTATTCCGCATATATATCACTATTGCCCTTGATTTTCTTGACTGTATATCAATTAAATGTCAACATATACACGTGTGATTTAGTTTACAAAGATTTTTTAATGCCGAGAACCTCGATCAGAGTGTAAAAAAGGCGTAAGGTTCACAATGGTGTAAAATTAAAATGGGATATACCAGCCTAGGATTCGAGTTATAGGACCAAGTGCCAAACCAACTACCCAAGAATGGAATCGTCGAGCAAAAACACTTGACGACCTCCTAGAAGTAGCTTTTCTTGCCACCAGACCTTTCTCCATCAATTAGGAATCTAATGCCGTCACTAAACACATTCCTTAAATTGTAGCCATTTGTTGAGTGTTTTTTTTTTAGTCTAATCCGCATATATATCACCATTGTACTTGATTTTCTTGACTGTATATCTATTAAATGTCAACATATACACGTGTGATTTAGTTTACGAAGATTTTTCAATGCCGAGAACCTCAATCAGAGAGTAAAAAAGGCGTAAGGTTCAGAATAGTGTAAATTTAAAATGGGATATACCGGGCTAGGATTCGAGTTACAGGAACAAGGGCCAAACCAACCACAGAAGAATGGAATCGTCGAGCGAAAACACTTGCCAGCCTCCTAGAAGCAGCTTTTCTTGCCACCAGACCTTTCTCCATCTATTAGGAATCTGATGCCGTCACTAAACACATTCCTTAAATTGTAGGCATTTGTTGAGTGTTTTTATTTTTGGTGTCTAATCCGCATATATATCACAATTGCCCTTGATTTTCTTGGCAGTATATCTCTTAAATGTCAACACATACAAGTGTGATTTAGTTTACGAATATTTTTCAATGCCGAGAACCTCGATTAGAGAGTAAAAAAGGTGTAAGGTTCACAATGGCGTAAAATTAAAATGGGATATACCAGGCTAGGATTCGAGTTACAGGAACAAGGGCCAAACCAACCACCCAAGAATGGAATCGTCGAGCGAAAACACTTGACAACCTCCTGGAAGCATCTTTTCTTGCCACCAAACCTTTCACCATCTATTAGGAATCTGATGCCGCCACTAAATACATTCCTCAAATTGTATCCATTTTTTGAGTGTTTATTTTTTGGTGTCTAATCCGTATATATATCACCATTGCTCTTGATTTTCTTGAGTGTATATCTCTTAAATGTCAACATATGCACATGTGATTTAGTTTACGAAGATTTTTCAATGTCGAGAACCTCGATCAGAGAGTAAAAAAGGTGTAAGGTTCACAATGGTGTAAAACTAAAATGGGATATACCGGGCTAGGATTCGAGTTACAGGAACAAGGGCCAAACCAACCACCCAAGAATGGAATCGTCGAGCGAAAACACTTGACAACCTCCTGGAAGCAGCTTTTCTTGCCACAGAACCTTTCTCCATCAATTCGGAATCTGATGTCGTCTCTAAACACATTCCTTAAATTGTTGCCATTTTTTGAGTGTTTATTTTTTGGTGTCTAATCCATATATATATATATATATATATCACCATTGCTCTTGATTTTCTTGACCGTATATCTCTTAAATGTCAACATATACACGTGTGATTTAGTTTACGAAGATTATTCAATGCCGAGAACCTCGATCAGAGAGTAAAAAAGGCGTAATGTTCACAATGGTGTAAAACTAAAATGGGATATATCGGGCTAGGATTCGAGTTACAGGAACATGGGCCAAACCAACCACCCAAGAATGGTATCGTCGAGTGGAAACGCTTGACAACTTCCTGGAAGCAGTTTTTCTTACCATCAGACCTTTTTCGATCAATTAGGAATCTGATGCCGTCACTAAACACATTGCTTAAATTGTAGCCATTTTTTGAGTGTTTATTTTTAGGTGTCTAATCCACATATATATATATATATATTAGTAGGAAACCCACGCGATGCGGCGGGGGCGACAATTTGCAATACGATACTTGTTTCCGTTAGTTTATCAATTATCTTGTGATATATTGTATAATACTTCTTTTAGTTTATAATTTATGTCATATGTAAGCTTTATCTATACCATAAGCATTACAGAACTTAATTTAGTAAAAAGTAAAAAACATGAATAAGAAAATGTAAGTCATGAACGTCCTTGCAATGTGATAAGCCAATACTTAAAAAGAATACATAGGTTATAAACATAACCATTTAAAAATAAATATATGCATGTCAACTACTTGTATTATGATGAGATAAACATAACCATTTATAATAATTTCTATTGGCAGTGAATAAAAAACAATAATAAACTCAAAATGTATTCAAAATATGTTTAGATATATAAAAAGTTAAATTACAAAATCTATTAACATACCTACATTTTCATACATATGTAGTTCATTCATCACGTAATACTTCCTGATAGACAACATTTGAGGTGTATACCCCGTCTTGTCTAAAAGCTATCTGACCCATTAAACCCTTTCTTTTCATTCAAAGTAAAATATATACAAAGATTTGGTGACTGCCATGAAAAAACAACCCTTTCTTTTCATTTAAATAGAGCAAACAAACTGCACTTTACAAACATAATCTTTTAAACAATAAATCATTTTTTGTATTTTTCTATCTATATGAATGTTTTCAAAGATTTTGTTTAAATTTTCCTATGATTAAAAGCACACACAACCATGAGTCATCACATAAACTCACACCAACTCAACAAAGGCCTTCTTGCTTCTTCATCTTTCTAAAAAACCCACACAATAATCACATACATGCTCTTTTAAATAAAAGGTATTTAATTGTTGTAACGGGAGGAGATACGATCAGATTTCCAAAGGGGAGACTCTAACATCCGTAAAAAAATGGATATCCAAAATTTTACCCGTTTCGAATCTCGGATCCTAACAGTTGAAACCTTAGAATTTTTTTTTTCGAATTTAAATAATCGATGAATATGGTTAGGAAATTATATATACGATGGGTGTGTGTCTATTCGGAGGAGATACGATCAGAGCTACAATTGCTTGGATACAACGATTGCTTGAATGCTTTTTGTGACGATTGATATTTTAGTGTTGTTAGACGGTGTTATAATATGAATTAGTGCCTTTTGTGTTAGATGAGGTGATGCGATGGGTCGCCGGGAGCGGTTGTGTAACGGTGATGAGAGGTTGCTGGTGGTCGGTGTGCCGTATGGCGGTTACGGTCATGAGGGGCGTGTCGGTTTCAATTTAAAACGCAACCCTTTAAAGATCTCATCGCTAATTATGCAAGAATCAAAACATGAACGATTAAAAACTTACCAAGAAACGTGTCAATCCGAGAAGAAAAAAACCCTAACATGCTGATTGTACAACAATACCACCACCGCTTAGACTATTTGTTGATTGCCGGTATGGTTCAGGCCGCCAGGGGTCTGGTGGTGGCCTGGTAGGAGCGACGATTTGCTGGCCAGTTGATGTCCTGGTGGTGTATAGAGATGAAATTTGGGGGAAAAGGCAAGTGGTAGGGTTTGTGATGAACGGAAAGAGAGAGAGATGGGGGTAATCAAATGGATGCCATTAATCAACAAAATAAAATTCTTTCAACAAGGAAATGACCATAGGAGAGAGGAGTGTGTTTTGTTTCAAGTTTTTAAGGGAAAAAAAACCAGGGTTTTAAAATTTGAGGGTCAGGATTGTATTTCAAGTGTGGATGGGGATTTGAATAGATGGTGTGGATCTCAATCCTTGTGCTTCATTCCTATTGGTTGTGTATTTATGTTTTTAGAAGTTGCATTTCTATAGGTAATAGATTGAGGGTCAGGATTGTATTTCAAGTGTGGATGGGGATTTGAATAGATGGTGTGGATATCAATCCTTGTGCTTCATTCCCATTGGTTGTGTATTTATGTTTTTAGAAGTTGCATTTATATAGGTTACAGCTTTAAAGTGTTGTAACTTATGCATTATAACTTGGATCCCTTAATTTTCAACTTTCTCTCTCTTATATACATTATATATAGTAATAGATATCACCATTGCTCTTGATTTTCTTGACTGTATATCACTTAAATGTCAACATATACACGTGTGATTTAGTTTACAAAGATTTTTTAATGTCGAGAACCTCGATCAGAGAGTAAAAAAGGCGTAAGGTTCACAATGGTGTAAAACTAAAATGGGATATTCCGGGCTAGGATACGAGTTACAAGGACAAGGGCGAAAACACTTGACGACCTCCTAGAAGAAGCTTTTCTTGCCTCCAGACCTTTCTCCATCAATTAGGAATCTGATGCCGTCACTAAACACATTCCTTCAATTGTTGCCATTTTTTGAGTGTTTATTTTTTGGTGTCTAAGCCGCATATATATCACCATTGCTCTTGCTTTTCTTGATTGTATGTCTCTTAAATGTCAACATATACACGTGTGATTTAGTTTACAAAGATTTTTCAATGCTGAGAACCTCGATTAGAGAGTAAAAAAGGCGAAAGGTTCGCAATGGTGTAAAACTAAAATGGGATATACCGAGCTAGGATTCGAGTTACAGGAACAAGGGCCAAACCAACCACCCAAGAATGGAATTGTCGAGCGAAAACACTTGACAACCTCCTGGAACCAGCTTTTCTTGCCACCAGACCTTTCTCCATCGATTAGAATCTGATACCGTCACTAAACACATTCCTTAAATTGTAGCCATTTTGAGTGTTTATTTTTTGGTGTCTAATCCGCATATATATCACCATTGCTCTTGATTTTCTTGACTGTATATCTCTTAAATATCAACATATACACGTGTGATTTAGTTTACGAAGATTTTTCAATGCCTAGAACCTCGATCAGAGAGTAAAAAAGGCTTAAGGTTCACAATGGTGTAAAACTAAAATGGGATATACCGGGCTTGGATTCTAGTTACAGGAACAAGGGCAAAACCAACCACCCAAGTATGGAATCGTCGAGCGAAAACACTTGACAACCTCCTGGAAGCAGCTTTTCTTGCCACCAGACCTCTCTCCATCAATTAGAAATCTGATGCCGTCACTAAACACATTCCTTAAATTGTAGCCATTTTTTGAGTGTTTATTTTTTGATGTCTAATCCGCATATATATCACCATTGCACTTGATTTTAGTGACTGTATATCTCTTAAATGTCAACATATACACGTGTGATTTAGTTTACGATAATTTTTCAATGCCGAGAACCTCGATCAGAGAGTAAAAAAGGCGTAAGGTTCACAATGGTGTAAAACTAAAATGGGATATACTGGGCTAGGATTCGAGTTACAAGAACAAGGGCCAAACCAACCACCCAAGAAAGGTATCATCGAGCGAAAACACTTGACAACCTCCTGGAAGCAGCTTTTCTTGCCACCAGATCTATCTCCATCAATTAGGAATCTGATGTCGTCACTAAACAAATTCCTTAAATTGTAGCCATTTGTTGAGTGTTTATTTTTTGGTGTCTAATCCGCAGATATATCACCATTGCTCTTGATTTTCTTGACTGTATGTCTCTTGAATATCAACATATACACGTGTGATTTAGTCCACGAAGATTTTTCAATGCCGAGAACCTCGATCCGAGAGTAAAAATTGAATAAGGTTCACAATGGGGTAAAACTAAAATGGGATATACCGGGCTAAGATTCGAGTTACAGGAACAAGGGCCAAACCAACCACCCGAGAATGGAATCGTCGAGCGAAAACACTTGACAACCTCCTGGAACCAGCTTTTCTTGCCACTAGACCTTTCTCAATCAATTAGGAATCTGATGTCGTCACTAAACACATTCCTTAAATTGTGGCCATTTTTTGAGTGTTTATTTTTTGGTGTCTAATCCGCGTATATATCCCCATTGCTCTTGTTTTCTTGACTGTATGTCTCTTAAATGTCAACATATACACGTGTGATTTCGTTTACGAAGATTTTTCAATGCCGAGAACCTCGATCAGAGAGGAAAAAAAGGCGTAAGGTTCACAATTGTGTAAAACTAAAATGGGATATACCGGGCAAGGATTCGAGTTACAGGAACAAAGGCCAAACGAACCACCCAAGAAAGGTATCGTCGAGCGAAAACACTTGACAACCTCCTAGAAGCAGCTTTTCTTGCCACCAGACCTTTCTCCATCAATTAGGAATCTGATGCCGTCAGTAAACATATTCCTTAAATTGTAGCCATTTGTTGAGGGTTTATTTTTTGGTGTCTAATCCGCAGATATATCACCATTGCTCTTGATTTTCTTGACTGTATATCTCTTGAATATCAACATATACACGTGTGATTTAGTTCACGAAGATTTTTCAATGCCGAGAACCTCGATTCGAGAGTAAAAAAGGCGTAAGATTCACAAAGGTGTAAAACTAAAATGGGATATACCGGGTTAGGATTCGACTTACAGGAACAAGGGCCAAACCAACCACCCAAAAATGGTATCGTCAAGCGAAAACACTTGACAAACTCCTTGAAGAAACTTTTTTTCCACCAGACCTTTCTCCATCAATTAGGAATCTGATGCCGTCACTAAACACATTCCTTAAATTGTAGCCATTTTTTGAGTGTTTATTTTTTGGTGTCTAATCCGCATATATATCACAATTGCTCTTAATTTTCTTGACTGTATATCTCTTAAATGTCAACATATACTCGACTAATTTAGTTTACAAAGATTTTTCATTGCCGAGAACCTCGATCAGAGAGTAAAAAAGGCGTAAGGTTCACAATGGTGTAAAACTAAAATGGGATATAACGGGCTAGGATTCGAGCTACAGTAACAAGGGCAAAACCAACCACAAAAGAGTGGAATCGTAGAGCGAAAACACTTGACAAACTCCTGGAAGCAGCTTTTCTTGCCACCAGACCTTTCTCCATCAATTAGGAAACTGATGCCGTCACTAAACACATTCCTTAAATTGTAGCCATTTTTTGAGTGTTTATTTTTTGGTGTCTAGTCCGCATATATATCTCCATTGCTCTTGATTTTCTTGACTGTATATCTCTTAAATGTCAACATATGCACGTGTGATTTAGTTTACGAAATATTTTCAATGCCGAGAACCTCGATCCGAGAGCAAAAAAGGCGTAAGCTTCACAATGGTGTAAAACTAAAATGGGATATACCGGGCTAGGATTCGAGTTACAGGAACAAGGACCAAACTAACCACCCAAGAATTGAATTGTAGAGCGAAAACACTTGACAACCTTATGGAAGCAGCTTTTCTTGCCACCAGACGTTTCCCCATCAATTAGGAATCTGATGCCCTGACTAAACACATTCTTTAAATTGTAACCATTTTTTGAGTGTTTATTTTTTGGTGTCTAATCCACATATATATCCCCATTGCTCTTAATTTTCTTGACTGTATATCTCTTAAATGTGAACATGTACACGTGTGATTTAGTTTACGAAGATTTTTCAATGCCGAGAACCTCGATCAGAGAGTAAAAAATGCGTAAGGTTCACAATGGTGTAAAACTAAAATGGGATATACCGGGCTAGGATTCGAGTTACAGGAACAAGTGCCAAACTAACCACCCAAGAATGGAATCGTCGAGCAAAAACACTTGACAACCTCCTGGAAGCAGCTTTTCTTGCCACCAGACGTTTTTCCATCAATTAGGAAACTGATGCCGTCACTAAACACATTCCTTAAATTGTAGCCATTTTTTTAGTGTTTATTTTTTGGTGTCCAATCCGCATTTATATCACCATTGCTCTTGATTTTCTTGACTGTATATATCTTAAATGTCAACATATACACATGTGATTTAGTTTACGAACATTTTTCAATGCCGAGAACCTCGATCATAGAGTAAAAAAGGCGTAAGGTTCACAATGGTCTAAAACTAAAATGGGATATAACGGGCTAGGATTCGAGTTACAGGAACAAGGGCCAACCCAACCACCCGAGAATGGAATCGTCAAGCTAAAACACTTGACAACCTCCTGGAAGCAGCTTTTCTTGCCAACAAACCTTTCTCCATCAATTAGGAATCTGATGCCTTCACTAAACACATTCTTTAAATTGTAGCCATTTTTTAGTGTTTATTTTTTGGTATCTAATCCGCATGTATATCACCATTGCTCTTGATTTTCTTGGTTGTATATCTCTTAAATGTCAACATATACACGTGTGATTTAGTTCACAAAGATTTTTCAATGCCGAGAACCTCGATCAGAGAGTAAAAAAGGCGTAAGGTTCACAATGGTGTAAAACTAAAATGGGATATACCGGGCTAGGATTCGAGTTACAGGAACAATGGCCAAACCAACCACCCAAGAATGGAATCGTCGAGCGAAAACCCTTTACCACCTCCTTGAAGCAGCTTTTCTTGCCACCAGTCCTTTCGCCTTAAATTGTAGCCATTTTTTGAGTGTTTATGTTTTGGTGTCTAATCCACATATGTATCACCATTGCTATTGATTTTCTTGACTGTATATCTCTTAAATGTCAACATATACACGTGTGATTTAGTTTACAAAGATTTTTCAATGCCAAGAAGCTCGATCAGAGAATAAAAAAGGCGTAAGGTTCACAATGGTGTAAAACTAAAGTGGGATATATCGGGCCAGGATTCGAGGTACAGGAACAAGGGCCAAACCAACCACCCAAGAATGGAATCATCAAACGAAAACACTTGACAACCTCCTGGAAGCAGCTTTTCTTGCCACTAGACCTTTCTCCATCAATTAGGAATCCGATGTCGTCACTAAACACATTCCTTAAATTGCAGCCATTTTTTGAGTGTATATTTTTTGGTGTCTAATCCGCATATATATCACCATTGCTCTTGATTTTCTTGACTGTATATCTCTTAAATGTCAACATATACACGTTTGATTTTGTTTATGAAGATTTTTCAATGCCGGGAACCACGATCAGAGAGTAAAAAAGGCGTAAGGTTCACAATGGACTAAAACTAAAATGGGATATACCGAGCTAGGATTCGAGTTACAGGAACAAGGGCCAAACCAACCACCCAAGATTGGAATCGTCGAGCGAAAAAGCTTCACAACCTCCTGGAAGCAGCTTTTCTTGCCCCAGACCTCTCTCTATCAATTAGGAATCTGATGCCGTCACTAAACACATTCCTTAAATTGTAGCAATTTTTTAATGTTTATTTTTTGGGGTCTAATCCGCATGTATATCACCATTTCTCTTGATTTTCTTAACTGTATATCTCTTAAATGTCAACATATACACATGTGATTTAGTTTACGAAGATTTTTCAATGTCGAGAAACTCAATTAAAGAGTAAAAAAGGCGTAAGGTTCACAATGGTGTAAAAGTAAACTGGGATATACCGGGCTATGATTCGAGTTACAGGAACAAGGGCCAAACCAACCACCCAAGAATGGAATCGTCGAGCGAAAATACTTGACAACCTCCTGGAAGCAGCTTTTCTTGCCACCAGATCTTTCTCCATCAATTAGGAATCTAATGTCGTCACTAAACACATTCCTTAAATTGTAGCCATTTTTTGAGTGTTTGTTTTTTGGTGTCTAATCCGCATAAATATCACCATTGCTCTTAATTTTCTTGACTGTATATCTCTTAAATCTCAACATATACTCGTGTGATTTAGTTTACAAAGATTTTTCAATGCCGAGAACCTCGATCAGAGAGTAAAAAAGGCGTAAGGTTCACAATGGTGTAAAACTTAAATGGGATATACCGGGTTAGGATTCGAGTTACAGTAACAAGGGACAAACCAACCACCCAAGGGTGGAATCGTCGAGCGAAAACACTTGACAACCTCCTGGAAGCAGCTTTTCTTGCCACCAGACCTTTCTCCATAATTTAGGAATCTGATGCCGTCACTAAACACATTCCTTAAATTGTAGCCATTTATTGAGTGTTTATTTTTTGGTGTCTAATCCGCATATATATATCTCCATTGCTCTTGATTTTCTTGATTATATATCTCTTAAATGTCAACATATACACGTGTGATTTAGTTTTCGAAGATTTTTCAATGCCGAGAACGTCGATTAGAGAGTAAAAAAGGCGTAAGGTTCACAATGGTGTAAAACTAAACTAGGATTTACCGGGCTAGGATTCGAGTTACAGGAACAAAGGCCAAACCAACCACCCAAGAATGGAATCGTCGAGCGAAAATACTTAACAACCTCCTAGAAGCAGCTTTTCTTGCCACCAGACCTTTCTCCATCAATTAGGAATCTGATGCCGTCACTAAACACATTCCTTAAATTGTTGCCATTTTTTGAGTGTTTATTTTTTGGTGTCTAATCCGCATATATATCACCATTGCAATTAATTTTCTTGACTGTATATCTCTTAAATCTCAACATATACTCGTGTGATTTAGTTTATAAAGAATTTTCAATGCCGAGAACCTCGATCAGAGAGTAAAAAAGGCGTAAGGTTCACAATGCTGTAAAACTTAAATGGGATATACCGGGCAAGGATTCGAGTTACAGTAACAAGGGACAAACCAACCACCCAAGAGTGGAATCGTCGAGCGAAAATACTTGACAACCTCCTGGAAGCAGCTTTTCTTGCCACCAGACCTTTCTCCATAAATTAGGAATCTGATGCCGTCACTAAACACATTCCTTAAATTGTTGCCATTTATTGAGTGTTTATTTTTGGTGTCTAATCCGCATATATATCACCATTGCTCTTGATTTTCTTGACTGTATATCTCTTAAATGTCAACATATACACGTGTGATTTAGTTCACAAAGATTTTTCAATGCCGAGAAGCTCTATCAGAGAGTAAAAAAGGCGTAAGATTCTCAATGGTGTAAAACTAAACTGGGATATACCGGGCTAGGATTCGAGTTACAGGAAGAAGGGATAAACCAACCACCCAAGAATGGAATCGTCGAGCGAAAATACTTGAAAACCTCCTGGAAGCAGCTTTTCTTGCCACCAGACCATTCTCCATCAATTAGGAATCTGATGCCGTCACTAAACACATTCCTTAAATTGTAGCCATTTTTTGAGTGTTTATTTTTTGGTTTCTAATCCGCATATATATCACCATTGCTCTTAATTTTCTTGACTGTATATCTCTTAAATCTCAACATATACTCGTGTGATTTAGTTTACAAAGATTTTTCAATGCCGAGAAGCTCGATCAGAGAGTAAAAAAGGCGTAAGGTTCACAATGGTGTAAAACTTAAATGGGATATAACGGGCAAGGATTCGAGTTACAGTAACAAGGGACAAACCAACCACCCAAGGGTGGAATCGTCGAGCGAAAACACTTGACAACCTCCTGGAAGCAGCTTTTCTTGCCACCAGACCTTTCTCCATAAATTAGGAATCAGATGCCGTCACTAAACACATTCCTTAAATTGTAGCCATTTATTGAGTGTTTATTTTTTGGTGTCTAATCCGCATATATATATATATCTCCATTGCTCTTGATTTTCTTGACTGTATATCTCTTAAATGTCAACATATACACGTGTGATTTAGTTTTCTAAGATTTTTCAATGCCGAGAACCTCGATCAAAGAGTAAAAAAGGCGTAAGGTTCACAATGGTGTAAAACTTAAATGGGATATACCGGGCAAGGATTCGAGTTACAGTAACAAGGGACAAACCAACCACCCAAGGGTGGAATCGTCGAGCGAAAACACTTGACAACCTCCTGGAAGCAGCTTTTCTTGCCACCAGACCTTTCTCTATAAATTAGGAATCCGATGCCGTCACTAAACACATTCCTTAAGATGGTAATAGATTGAGGGTCAGGATTGTATTTCAAGTGTGGATGGGGATTTGAATAGATGGTGTGGATCTCAATCCTTGTGCTTCATTCCCATTGGTTGTGTATTTATGTTTTTAGAAGTTGCATTTATATAGGTTACAGCTTTAAAGTGTTGTAACTTATGCATTATAACTTGGATCCCTTAATTTTCAACTTTCTCTCTCTTATATACATTATATATAGTAATAGATATCACCATTGCTCTTGATTTTCTTGGCTGTATATCACTTAAATGTCAACACATACACGTGTGATTTAGTTTACAAAGATTTTTTAATGTCGAGAACCTCGATCAGAGAGTAAAAAAGGCGTAAGGTTCACAATGGTGTAAAACTAAAATGGGATATTCCGGGCTAGGATACGAGTTACAAGGACAAGGGCGAAAACACTTGACGACCTCCTGGAAGAAGCATTTCTTGCCTCCAGACCTTTCTCCATCAATTAGGAATCTGATGCCGTCACTAAACACATTCCTTCAATTGTTGCCATTTTTTGAGTGTTTATTTTTTGGTGTCTAATCCGCATATATATCACCATTGCTCTTGCTTTTCTTGATTGTATGTCTCTTAAATGTCAACATATACACGTGTGATTTAGTTTACAAAGATTTTTCAATGCTGAGAACCTCGATTAGAGAGTAAAAAAGGCGAAAGGTTCGCAATGGTGTAAAACTAAAATGGGATATACCGAGCTAGGATTCGACTTACAGGAACAAGGGCCAAACCAACCACCCAAGAATGGAATCGTCGAGCGAAAACACTTGACAACCTCCTGGAACCAGCTTTTCTTGCCACCAGACCTTTCTCCATCGATTAGAATCTGATACCGTCACTAAACACATTCCTTAAATTGTAGCCATTTTGAGTGTTTATTTTTTGGTGTCTAATCCGCATATATATCACCATTGCTCTTGATTTTCTTGACTGTATATCTCTTAAATATCAACATATACACGTGTGATTTAGTTTACGAAGATTTTTCAATGCCTAGAACCTCGATCAGAGAGTAAAAAAGGCTTAAGGTTCACAATGGTGTAAAACTAAAATGGGATATACCGGGCTTGGATTCTAGTTACAGGAACAAGGGCAAAACCAACCACCCAAGTATGGAATCGTCGAGCGAAAACACTTGACAACCTCCTGGAAGCAGCTTTTCTTGCCACCAGACCTTTCTCCATCAATTAGAAATCTGATGCCGTCACTAAACACATTCCTTAAATTGTAGCCATTTTTTGAGTGTTTATTTTTTGATGTCTAATCCGCATATATATATCACCATTGCACTTGATTTTAGTGACTGTATATCTCTTAAATGTCAACATATACACGTGTGATTTAGTTTACGATAATTTTTCAATGCCGAGAACCTCGATCAGAGAGTAAAAAAGGCGTAAGGTTCACAATGGTGTAAAACTAAAATGGGATATACTGGGCTAGGATTCGAGTTACAAGAACAAGGGCCAAACCAACCACCCAAGAAAGGTATCATCGAGCGAAAACACTTGACAACCTCCTGGAAGCAGCTTTTCTTGCCACCAGACCTTTCTCCATCAATTAGGAATCTGATGCCGTCACTAAACAAATTCCTTAAATTGTAGCCATTTGTTGAGTGTTTATTTTTTGGTGTCTAATCCGCAGATATATCACCATTGCTCTTGATTTTCTTGACTGTATGTCTCTTGAATATCAACATATACACGTGTGATTTAGTCCACGAAGATTTTTCAATGCCGAGAACCTCGATCCGAGAGTAAAAATTGAATAAGGTTCACAATGGTGTAAAACTAAAATGGGATATACCGGGCTAAGATTCGAGTTACAGGAACAAGGGCCAAACCAACCACCCGAGAATGGAATCGTCGAGCGAAAACACTTGACAACCTCCTGGAACCAGCTTTTCTTGCCACTAGACCTTTCTCCATCAATTAGGAATCTGATGTCGTCACTAAACACATTCCTTAAATTGTGGCCATTTTTTGAGTGTTTATTTTTTGGTGTCTAATCCGCATATATATCCCCATTGCTCTTGTTTTCTTGACTGTATGTCTCTTAAATGTCAACATATACACGTGTGATTTCGTTTACGAAGATTTTTCAATGCCGAGAACCTCGATCAGAGAGGAAAAAAAGGCGTAAGGTTCACAACGGTGTAAAACTAAAATGGGATATACCGGGCAAGGATTCGAGTTACAGGAACAAAGGCCAAACGAACCACCCAAGAAAGGTATCGTCGAGCGAAAACACTTGACAACCTCCTAGAAGCAGCTTTTCTTGCCACCAGACCTTTCTCCATCAATTAGGAATCTGATGCCGTCAGTAAACATATTCCTTAAATTGTAGCCATTTGTTGAGGGTTTATTTTTTGGTGTCTAATCCGCAGATATATCACCATTGCTCTTGATTTTCTTGACTGTATATCTCTTGAATATCAACATATACACGTGTGATTTAGTTCACGAAGATTTTTCAATGCCGAGAACCTCGATTCGAGAGTAAAAAAGGCGTAAGATTCACAAAGGTGTAAAACTAAAATGGGATATACCGGGTTAGGATTCGACTTACAGGAACAAGGGCCAAACCAACCACCCAAAAATGGTATCGTCAAGCGAAAACACTTGACAAACTCCTTGAAGAAACTTTTTTTCCACCAGACCTTTCTCCATCAATTAGGAATCTGATGCCGTCACTAAACACATTCCTTAAATTGTAGCCATTTTTTGAGTGTTTATTTTTTGGTGTCTAATCCGCATATATATCACAATTGCTCTTAATTTTCTTGACTGTATATCTCTTAAATGTCAACATATACTCGACTAATTTAGTTTACAAAGATTTTTCATTGCCGAGAACCTCGATCAGAGAGTAAAAAAGGCGTAAGGTTCACAATGGTGTAAAACTAAAATGGGATATAACGGGCTAGGATTCGAGCTACAGTAACAAGGGCAAAACCAACCACAAAAGAGTGGAATCGTAGAGCGAAAACACTTGACAAACTCCTGGAAGCAGCTTTTCTTGCCACCAGACCTTTCTCCATCAATTAGGAAACTGATGCCGTCACTAAACACATTCCTTAAATTGTAGCCATTTTTTGAGTGTTTATTTTTTGGTGTCAAGTCCGCATATATATCTCCATTGCTCTTGATTTTCTTGACTGTATATCTCTTAAATGTCAACATATGCACGTGTGATTTAGTTTACGAAGTATTTTCAATGCCGAGAACCTCGATCCGAGAGCAAAAAAGGCGTAAGCTTCACAATGGTGTAAAACTAAAATGGGATATATCGGGCTAGGATTCGAGTTACAGGAACAAGGACCAAACTAACCACCCAAGAATTGAATTGTAGAGCGAAAACACTTGACAACCTTATGGAAGCAGCTTTTCTTGCCACTAGACGTTTCCCCATCAATTAGGAATCTGATGCCCTGACTAAACACATTCTTTAAATTGTAACCATTTTTTGAGTGTTTATTTTTTGGTGTCTAATCCACATATATATCCCCATTGCTCTTAATTTTCTTGACTGTATATCTCTTAAATGTGAACATGTACACGTGTGATTTAGTTTACGAAGATTTTTCAATGCCGAGAACCTCGATCAGAGAGTAAAAAAGGCGTAAGGTTCACAATGGTGTAAAACTAAAATGGGATATACCGGGCTAGGATTCGAGTTACAGGAACAAGTGCCAAACTAACCACCCAAGAATGGAATCGTCGAGCAAAAACACTTGACAACCTCCTGGAAGCAGCTTTTCTTGCCACCAGACGTTTTTCCATCAATTAGGAAACTGATGCCGTCACTAAACACATTCCTTAAATTGTAGCCATTTTTTTAGTGTTTATTTTTTGGTGTCCAATCCGCATTTATATCACCATTGCTCTTGATTTTCTTGACTGTATATATCTTAAATGTCAACATATACACATGTGATTTAGTTTACGAACATTTTTCAATGCCGAGAACCTCGATCAGAGAGTAAAAAAGGCGTAAGGTTCACAATGGTCTAAAACTAAAATGGGATATAACGGGCTAGGATTCGAGTTACAGGAACAAGGGCCAAACCAACCACCCGAGAATGAAATCGTCAAGCTAAAACACTTGACAACCTCCTGGAAGCAGCTTTTCTTGCCAACAAACCTTTCTCCATCAATTAGGAATCTGATGCCATCACTAAACACATTCTTTAAATTGTAGCCATTTTTTAGTGTTTATTTTTTGGTATCTAATCCGCATGTATATCACCATTGCTCATGATTTTCTTGGTTGTATATCTCTTAAATGTCAACATATACACGTGTGATTTAGTTCACAAAGATTTTTCAATGCCGAGAACCTCGATCAGAGAGTAAAAAAGGCGTAAGGTTCACAATGGTGTAAAACTAAAATGGGATATACCGGGCTAGGATTCGAGTTACAGGAACAATGGCCAAACCAACCACCCAAGAATGGAATCGTCGAGCGAAAACCCTTTACCACCTCCTTGAAGCAGCTTTTCTTGCCACCAGTCCTTTCTCCTTAAATTGTAGCCATTTTTTGAGTGTTTATGTTTTGGTGTCTAATCCACATATGTATCACCATTGCTATTGATTTTCTTGACTGTATATCTCTTAAATGTCAACATATACACGTGTGATTTAGTTTACAAAGATTTTTCAATGCCAAGAAGCTCGATCAGAGAATAAAAAAGGCGTAAGGTTCACAATGGTGTAAAACTAAAGTGGGATATATCGGGCCAGGATTCGAGGTACAGGAACAAGGGCCAAACCAACCACCCAAGAATGGAATCATCAAACGAAAACACTTGACAACCTCCTGGAAGCAGCTTTTCTTGCCACTAGACCTTTCTCCATCAATTAGGAATCCGATGTCATCACTAAACACATTCCTTAAATTGCAGCCATTTTTTGAGTGTATATTTTTTGGTGTCTAATCCGCATATATATCACCATTGCTCTTGATTTTCTTGACTGTATATCTCTTAAATGTCAACATATACACGTGTGATTTTATTTATGAAGATTTTTCAATGCCGGGAACCACGATCAGAGAGTAAAAAAGGCGTAAGGTTCACAATGGACTAAAACTAAAATGGGATATACCGAGCTAGGATTCGAGTTACAGGAACAAGGGCCAAACCAACCACCCAAGAATGGAATCGTCGAGCGAAAAAGCTTCACAACCTCCTGGAAGCAGCTTTTCTTGCCCCAGACCTCTCTCCATCAATTAGGAATCTGATGCCGTCACTAAACACATTCCTTAAATTGTAGCAATTTTTTAATGTTTATTTTTTGGGGTCTAATCCGCATGTATATCACCATTTCTCTTGATTTTCTTAACTGTATATCTCTTAAATGTCAACATATACACGTGTGATTTAGTTTACGAAGATTTTTCAATGTCGAGAAACTCAATTAAAGAGTAAAAAAGGCGTAAGGTTCACAATGGTGTAAAAGTAAACTGGGATATACCGGGCTATGATTCGAGTTACAGGAACAAGGGCCAAACCAACCACCCAAGAATGGAATCGTCGAGCGAAAATACTTGACAACCTCCTGGAAGCAGCTTTTCTTGCCACCAGATCTTTCTCCATCAATTAGGAATCTAATGTCGTCACTAAACACATTCCTTAAATTGTAGCCATTTTTTGAGTGTTTATTTTTTGGTGTCTAATCCGCATAAATATCACCATTGCTCTTAATTTTCTTGACTGTATATCTCTTAAATCTCAACATATACTCGTGTGATTTAGTTTACAAAGATTTTTCAATGCCGAGAACCTCGATCAGAGAGTAAAAAAGGCGTAAGGTTCCCAATGGTGTAAAACTTAAATGGGATATACCGGGTTAGGATTCGAGTTACAGTAACAAGGGACAAACCAACCCCCCAAGGGTGGAATCGTCGAGCGAAAACACTTGACAACCTCCTGGAAGCAGCTTTTCTTGCCACCAGACCTTTCTCCATAATTTAGGAATCTGATGCCGTCACTAAACACATTCCTTAAATTGTAGCCATTTATTGAGTGTTTATTTTTTGGTGTCTAATCCGCATATATATATCTCCATTGCTCTTGATTTTCTTGATTATATATCTCTTAAATGTCAACATATACACGTGTGATTTAGTTTTCGAAGATTTTTCAATGCCGAGAACGTCGATTAGAGAGTAAAAAAGGCGTAAGGTTCACAATGGTGTAAAACTAAACTAGGATTTACCGGGCTAGGATTCGAGTTACAGGAACAAAGGCCAAACCAACCACCCAAGAATGGAATCGTCGAGCGAAAATACTTGACAACCTCCTAGAAGCAGCTTTTCTTGCCACCAGACCTTTCTCCATCAATTAGGAATCTGATGCCGTCACTAAACACATTCCTTAAATTGTTGCCATTTTTTGAGTTTTTATTTTTTGGTGTCTAATCCGCATATATATCACCATTGCAATTAATTTTCTTGACTGTATATCTCTTAAATCTCAACATATACTCGTGTGATTTAGTTTATAAAGAATTTTCAATGCCGAGAACCTCGATCAGAGAGTAAAAAAGGCGTAAGGTTCACAATGCTGTAAAACTTAAATGGGATATACCGGGCAAGGATTCGAGTTACAGTAACAAGGGACAAACCAACCACCCAAGAGTGGAATCGTCGAGCGAAAATACTTGACAACCTCCTGGAAGCAGCATTTCTTGCCACCAGACCTTTCTCCATAAATTAGGAATCTGATGCCGTCACTAAACACATTCCTTAAATTGTTGCCATTTATTGAGTGTTTATTTTTGGTGTCTAATCCGCATATATATCACCATTGCTCTTGATTTTCTTGACTGTATATCTCTTAAATGTCAACATATACACGTGTGATTTAGTTCACAAAGATTTTTCAATGCCGAGAAGCTCTATCAGAGAGTAAAAAAGGCGTAAGATTCACAATGGTGTAAAACTAAACTGGGATATACCGGGCTAGGATTCGAGTTACAGGAAGAAGGGATAAACCAACCACCCAAGAATGGAATCGTCGAGCGAAAATACTTGAAAACCTCCTGGAAGCAGCTTTTCTTGCCACCAGACCATTCTCCATCAATTAGGAATCTGATGCCGTCACTAAACACATTCCTTAAATTGTAGCCATTTTTTGAGTGTTTATTTTTTGGTTTCTAATCCGCATATATATCACCATTGCTCTTAATTTTCTTGACTGTATATCTCTTAAATCTCAACATATACTCGTGTGATTTAGTTTACAAAGATTTTTCAATGCCGAGAAGCTCGATCAGAGAGTAAAAAAGGCGTAAGGTTCACAATGGTGTAAAACTTAAATGGGATATAACGGGCAAGGATTCGAGTTACAGTAACAAGGGACAAACCAACCACCCAAGGGTGGAATCGTCGAGCGAAAACACTTGACAACCTCCTGGAAGCAGCTTTTCTTGCCACCACACCTTTCTCCATAAATTAGGAATCAGATGCCGTCACTAAACACATTCCTTAAATTGTAGCCATTTATTGAGTGTTTATTTTTTGGTGTCTAATCCGCATATATATATATCTCCATTGCTCTTGATTTTCTTGACTGTATATCTCTTAAATGTCAACATATACACGTGTGATTTAGTTTTCTAAGATTTTTCAATGCCGAGAACCTCGATCAGAGAGTAAAAAAGGCGTAAGGTTCACAATGGTGTAAAACTTAAATGGGATATACCGGGCAAGGATTCGAGTTACAGTAACAAGGGACAAACCAACCACCCAAGGGTGGAATCGTCGAGCGAAAACACTTGACAACCTCCTGGAAGCAGCTTTTCTTGCCACCAGACCTTTCTATATAAATTAGGAATCCGATGCCGTCACTAAACACATTCCTTAAATTGTTGCCATTTATTGAGTGTTTATTTTTGGTGTCTAATCCGCATATATATCACCATTGCTCTTGATTTTCTTGACTGTATATCTCTTAAATGTCAACATATACACGTGTGATTTAGTTCACAAAGATTTTTCAATGCCGAGAAGCTCTATCAGAGAGTAAAAAAGGCGTAAGATTCACAATGGTGTAAAATTAAACTGGGATATACCGGGCTAGGATTCGAGTTACAGGAAGAAGGGATAAACCAACCACCCAAGAATGGAATCGTCGAGCGAAAATACTTGAAAACCTCCTGGAAGCAGCTTTTCTTGCCACCAGACCATTCTCCATCAATTAGGAATCTGATGCCGTCACTAAACACATTCCTTAAATTGTAGCCATTTTTTGAGTGTTTATTTTTTGGTGTCTAATCCGCATATATATCACCATTGCTCTTAATTTTCTTGACTGTATATCTCTTAAATCTCAACATATACTCGTGTGATTTAGTTTACAAAGATTTTTCAATGCCGAGAACCTTGATCAGAGAGTAAAAAAGGCGTAAGGTTCACAATGGTGTAAAACTTAAATGGGATATAACGGGCAAGGATTCGAGTTACAGTAACAAGGGACAAACCAACCACCCAAGGGTGGAATCGTCGAGCGAAAACACTTGACAACCTCCTGGAAGCAGCTTTTCTTGCCACCAGACCTTTCTCCATAAATTAGGAATCAGATGCCGTCACTAAACACATTCCTTAAATTGTAGCCATTTATTGAGTGTTTATTTTTTGGTGTCTAATCCGCATATATATATCTCCATTGCTCTTGATTTTCTTGACTGTATATCTCTTAAATGTCAACATATACACGTGTGATTTAGTTTTCTAAGATTTTTCAATGCCGAGAACCTCGATCAGAGAGTAAAAAAGGCGTAAGGTTCACAATGGTGTAAAACTTAAATGGGATATACCGGGCAAGGATTCGAGTTACAGTAACAAGGGACAAACCAACCACCCAAGGGTGGAATCGTCGAGCGAAAACACTTGACAACCTCCTGGAAGCAGCTTTTCTTGCCACCAGACCTTTCTCTATAAATTAGGAATCCGATGCCGTCACTAAACACATTCCTTAAATTGTAGCCATTTATTGAGTGTTTATTTTTTGGTGTCTAATCCGCATATATATATCCCCATTGCTCTTGATTTTCTTGACTGTATATCTCTTAAATGTCAACGTATACATGTGTGATTTAGTTTTCAAAGATTTTTCAATGCCGAGAACCTCGATCAGAGAGTAAAAAAGGCGTAAGGTTCACAATGGTGTAAAACTAAACTGGGATATACCGGGCTAGGATTCGAGTTACAGGAACAAGGGACAAACCAACCACCCAAGAATGGAATCGTCGAGCGAAAATACTTGACAACCTCCTGGAAGCAGCTTTTCTTGCCACCAGACCTTTCTCCATCAATTAGGAATCTGATGCCGTCACTAAACACATTCCTTAAATTGTTGCCATTTTTTGAGTGTTTATTTTTTGGTGTCTAATCCGCATATATATCACCATTGCTCTTAATTTTCTTGACTGTATATCTCTTAAATCTCAACATATACTCGTGTGATTTAGTTTATAAAGAATTTTCAATGCCGAGAACCTCGATCAGAGAGTAAAAAGGCGTAAGGTTCACAATGCTGTAAAACTTAAATGGGATATACCGGGCAAGGATTCGAGTTACAGTAACAAGGGACAAACCAACCACCCAAGAGTGGAATCGTCGAGCGAAAATACTTGACAACCTCCTGGAAACAGCTTTTCTTGCCACCAGACCTTTCTCCATAAATTAGGAATCTGATGCCGTCACTAAACACATTCCTTAAATTGTTGCCATTTATTGAGTGTTTATTTTTTGGTGTCTAATCCGCATATATATAACTCCATTGCTCTTGATTTCCTTGACTGTATATCTCTTAAATGTCAACATATACACGTGTGATTTAGTTTTCGAAGATTTTTCAATGCCGATAACCTCGATCAGAGAGTAAAAAAGGCGTAAGTTTCACAATGGTGTAAAACTAAAATAGGATATACCGGGCTAGGATTTGAGTTACAGGAACAAGGGCCAAACCAACCACCCAAGAATGGAATCGTCGAGCGAAAACACTTGATAACCTCCTGGAAGCAGCTTTTCTTGCCACTTGACTTTCTCCATCGATTAGGAATACCGTCACTAAACACATTCCTTAAATTGTAGCCATTTTTTGAGTGTATATTTTTTGGTGTCTAATCCGCATATATATCACCGTTGCTCTTGATTTTCTTGACTTTATATCTATTAAATCTCAACATATACATGTGTGATTTAGTTTACGAAGATTTTTCAATGCCGGGAACCTCGATCAGAGAGAAAAAAAGGCGTAAGGTTCACAATGGGGTAAAACTAAAATGGGATATACCGGGCTAGGATTCTAGTTACAGGAACAAGGGCCAAACCGACCACCCAAGTATGGAATCGTCGAGCGAAAACACTTGACAACCTCCTGGAAGCAGCTTTTCTTGCCACCAGACCTTTCTCCATCAATTAAGAATCTGATGCCGTCACTAAACACATTCCTTAAATTGTAGCCATTTTTTGAGTGTTTATTTTTTTGGTGTCTATTCCGCATATATATCACCATTGCTCTTGATTTTCTTAACAGTATATCTCTTAAATGTCAACATATACACGTGTGATTTAGTTTACGAAGATTTTTCAATGCCGAGAACCTGGATAAGAGAGTTAAAAAGGCGTAAGGTTCACATTGGTGTAAAACTAAAATGGGATATACCGGGCTAGGATTCGAGTTACAGGAACAAGGTACAAACCAACCACCCAAGAATGGTATATTCGAGTGAAAACACTTGATAACCTCCTGGAAGCAGCTTTTCTTGCCACCACACCTTTCTCTATCAATTAGGAATCTGATGCCGTCACTAAACATATTCCTTAAATTGTTGCTATTTTTTGAGTGTTTATTTTTTGGTGTCTAATCCGCATATATATTACCATTGCTCTTGATTTTCTTGACTGTATATCTCTTGAATGTCAACATATACACGTGTGATTTAGTTCACGAAGATTTTTCAATGCCAAGAACCTCGATCAGAGAGTAAAAAAGGCGTAACATTCACAATGGTGTAAAACTAAAATGGGATATACCGGGCTAGGAATCGAGTTATAGGATCAAGGGCCAAACCAACCACCCCAGAATGGAATCGGCAAGCTAAAACACTTGACAACCTCCTGGATGCAGCTCTTCTTGCCACCAGACATTTCTCCATCAATTAGGAATCTGATGCCGTCACTAAACACACTCTTTAAATTGTAGCCATTTTTTTAGTGTTTATTTTTTGGTGTCTAATCCGCATATATATCACCATTGCTCTTGCTTTTATTTACTGTATGTCTCTTAAATATCAACATATACACATGTGATTTAGTTTACGATGATTTTTCAAAGCCGAGAACCTCGATCAGAGAGTAAAAAAAGGCGTAATGTTCACAATGGTGTAAAACTAAAATGGGATAGGTCGTGCTAGGATTCAAGTTACAGGAACAAGGGCCAAACCAACCACCCAAGAATGGAATCGTCGAGCGAAAACACTTGACAAGCACCTGCAAGCAGCTTTTCTTGCCACAAGACCTTTCTCCATCAATTAGGAATTAAATACCGTCTGTTGGTGCATATGTCTGTCGACTTTGTCTTGTATCAAGTCTTGTAGTTAGATTAGAAAGAACAAAGCTCGGTAGTCTAAAAAATAGAGTTTTAAAGAAGGTTGTCCAGTTCGCATGAACTAGCTAGGCCAGTTTGTACGAACTGACACTGATCAGGTCGTATGAGTCCACTTCATGCGAACTGGGACTTCTATAAATAGTGAGCTTGAGTCTTTAATTTGTAACATTCTTGATTCTGGTAGCGAAGCTCTGCCGAAGTATCTCCAGCCTGTAAATCGTTCTGAAATCAATACAAGAGATAGTTAAAGTGATTCTAGTGTGTATTCAGCTGAAATAACTTCGATACGACTGATTCCGCCTTTCGTATTGAAAGAGATCCCTTCTGATCGACTCGTTTAGGTCGAATCTCGATCCTACAAGTGGTATCAGAGCTCAGGAGGAAGAGTTCTTACCATTTCAGCTTGATTTCACCCGAAAATACTGATTTCTACACATTCTTCTACTCTTTTTCATCAAATCTGAAAGATTTCATGGTTAAAATGACTTGATTTTCACATATAACACGTAAAACATAGTTTTAAACAATCCTTGAAGAAATCAGAACTTAATTCGAACTAAAACTTGATAAAATCATGAATTTTTGGTCCGAAATCGCGTGAAAAACCCTGTTCGTGTAAGTTTCAGTCAGATCTTGTGAAAGTAACCTCCACTTCACACGAATTGGAATTCCAGATCGCACCAAAGTGTTCAGTTCGCGTGAAACTCATTCAGTTCGCATAAAGAGTGTCCACTTCGCATGAAATGGTCCCAGATCGCTTGAAAGTTGTTTCAGATCGCTTGAAAAGATCTCAGTTCCTACGAAGTGGGTTTAACAGCTTCCAGGTCACTTGATTTTGATCCAGTTCGCACGAATTAGACTCTAAGTCATCCAGTTCGCACGAATTGAACTTTAAATCCTTCAATTCGCTTGAAAAGGGCCAGTTCGCAACAAATTAGTTCGTTTGAAACATTACATCAGGACCTTTGGAGATAGTTCAGTTCGTTTGGAATTGTGTTCAGATCGTTTGAAACTTTGATCAGTCCGTTTGAATAATCAGTATTTGTGAATTTTCGAAACCGAAACATGGAAAACGAATTCTACAACGCCTTTGCAACTCCGATCACAATGACTCAGAATGCAATGTTAGAAAATGAAATGGGTACCATGCAAAAACCGCCTAAGCTCATGAATATCGAGGAGTATAGTGGATAGGAGGAACGTTTTGAAAATTGGGTTCAAGCAAATTACTTAGATGCATGGGAATGTGTTGAAACACGATATATTAGACCGGTTAATGATGACGGAGATAAAGTTGCTATTAAAGATCTAAGTGTTGATGAGAAAAAGAAATACAAAAGTGAAAAGATGATGGTTAGTATATTGCAGCAAGCTATTAAGGAAGAAATTTTGATTTTATTACAACACAACGGAAGTGCATATTCAATATGGAAAGAACTAAAATCGAAGTTTGTTGGAAGTGAAGACATGATCAAGAACAAAAAATCGCTTTTGAAGAAAGAATTTGATTTATTTCATGGATTAAAAACTGAAAACACCAAGCAGATTATACAAAGATATTGCAATTTGGTGGTTAACATGAAGAGATTGAACATCAAGAAAGATAAAGAAGAATGGTTTGAAAAGTTGGTTGATGCGTTGCCGCAAGATGTTTGGGGCACGTATCTTATGATGTTGAAAAATAAACCTGAATTTGACAATCTAACGTTGAGCACGTTTATTGAACAACTTGAAGCTCAAGAGATGGAACAACGAAAGATGGCGAGAATGAAGGACTTTGATGGTGAACAAGACATTGGTCTGTATTACAAAGGAGGTACTAGTGATAAGACTCACATGGCACCAAAAACTGAAACTGCTTTCAATGCAAAAAGTTCTTCTGGAGGGTCGTCTCAAGGATCAAACAACAAAACCGGATTCTCTTCATATCCATCATTCGATCCAAATTTTTCAGCAACCAAGAATGGAAAAGTACTACAATGCAACATTGCGTTAAATCTTGAGAATGGTCAGAATTTCTCGGAAGAGGTTGCCAAAGGTCATATGTCTTTGTTGGTGACTGTGTTAGAATCTTATGAAAGTTTAGTTGCAGGAAGGATCGGAAATCCAATGTTGACAAAAGAGGATTACGATCAGATTGATGCTGAGGAGATGGAGTTAATGGATATAAAATGGTGTTTGGCTAGCGTGTTAAGAAGAGCTGAGAAGTTTAAACAAATCACTGGAAGAGATGATTTTCATGATGCTAATGTTTCTACTTTAGGATTTGATAAATCTAAAGTTACTTGTTTTCGTTGCAGGGAAAAAGGGCATTTCAAGCGAGAATGCACAAACCGTGAAGCAAGTGGAGCTCAAAATCCATTCGGCAACAATGATTATTATCGAAAGGCAATTTATCATCAAGTTGCTCCGCATCAACAACAATCATCACAAACTTCACATGCTAGGAAGGAGATCGAAGAGCCAATGAAAGCTTGTTATGGTATAATAGTCCAAGATGATGAAAGATTACCAGAGGGATTTAGCTGGGATAAATACTGTCCAGATGAAAGTATCTTAAAGCCTAAAGCTTTTGTTGCTCAAAGTTTTGATGATTCAACTACTGAAGAAGAAAAAAGTCCGAAAAAGAAAGAAGAAGAGCAAGTTTTTACAAAAAGGGCTTCAAGAAAAACACCAATCGTTGAAGATAGTGATGATGACGATTCGTATTATGAAAGAAAAATGAAAGAGCAGATAAAAAGAATGCAAGCTGAAAAAGTTGACAGTGAGGATGAAGATGTTCGAGTGATAAAGAAGAAAGTTAAAGAAATTCCAGCTTTCGAGATTGATAAGGAAGCTAATGCAGAAAAGATGCCAGAGAAATGTGAAAATTGTGAAACTGTGAAAAAGCAAAACAACATATTGATTCATAACATGAACAGACTAAAAGAATCTTATGATATTCTAAACAAAGCTATGAATCAATATAATAAATCAAGCAGTGAACAAGCAACAGCTATGAAGACACTTCAAGGAGCGTTCATGACAAAGCAGAAAATTATCAATAATTACATTGAGAGATGTGCTGTACTTGAACAGAAATTGGAAACCCAGAGAATAGAAACTGAAAGGGTAAACAGGTTATTAAAAAGTTACTCATGTGCTTCTTATGTGATTGACAGGAGTTATCCTACAGTAGAAGGCATGAAAGCATTTGAAGATGATGATACTGAAGTAAAGGATACTGGTAAGAAACACAGTCCTGATTATACAAAGTGTCCACCCCCGCTTGAAAATGGATATTCTCCACGAAATCCTAATTCAGAAAGAGTCAAAAAGGCAACCAACTTAAAGTGGGAATCTGAACCTTCAGATAACTTGCCAGACAACATCGATGTCACTTTCACATCGTCTGATACTGATCATGAGTCTGAGTTAACAAAGAAAGTGGTCGATCAGGTGTTGGATAAAGATGAAACCGAGGAGTCAGAGTCAAAGTCAAAGTCTGACACGTCAAGTTCAACAGTTGAAAAGGGCAAAAGGGTTTACAATAAAGATTTTCTGTTATCACAAAATAATTTGAATGACGAAACATTCAAAGTAGCATATACTTTGAATAATTCTGACAAATTATATTCTGATGAAGAATTTCCAATAAGAGGTGTCAAAATTGAAATGATTAACAAGGTTTTCAAACTAACAGAAATTAATATTTCTGAAATAAAAGATGTAAATCTTTCTGAAAAACCTAACAAATACACCTCAAGAGTTCAACAAAGGTTAAACAAGAAAAAAGGTTACAGTTCTGGTTCTAGTTTTCAAAAGAAACCAAACCATAACGGTAATTTCAAAAAGAAAGGTTTAGGTTTTATTCCACCTGAAAATCATAAAAATGGAAAAACTTATAAACCAAAAACTGTATTTGTTTCAGGATCAAGTTCGGAAGAAGAAGAAGAAGAAGAAAAAAGCTCATTCTGGAAGCAGACAAACAAAGAATTCCTTGCCAAGAAGCAAAAGGGTTTGAAGAAAGATGTTGCACAAAGGAAGGAGACAAGAATCTGTTATAACTGCAAAGTAGTTGGTCACATTGCCAGGAACTGTCCAAAGGCAATCCAAACAAAACAGGGAGTCTCTGAAAAACTCAAAGAAAAAGTGGTTGATAATGAGCCACCAACCGAAAAATTTAAAGTGTTTAAAAATTCAAAATTTGAGGTTGGTGAGTGCTCAAAAAGTGGTTACAAAAGAAGAGTGAATCTTGACAACCAAAAGTGGGTTGTTAAAAAATCTGAAAACAGTTCCAGCGATGATTGATTCTAATTCCACAAAATCAGAGGAGCTACTTTCTGGCGATGAATCTGACTCGTCAAAGTCAGAGGAGCCACAAGTTGAGTTAAAAGAAGAAAAGTCAGTACCGCCGATGGATGATGTCAACTTTCCACCATTGCGGGTAGAAAATTTTAAACAAAAAGTTGGAAAAATTGAGATTTCAAATCAATTCTTTTCTGAAAAGAAAGAATTTGATGTTGAAAAAGCCTTTAACCCCAAAGTGAAGCATATTTTTGGAAAAATGATTGACAGGAAAGTCAAAGGGGTAAAGGAATTTTATGAAAAGAAAAGGAAAGGTAAGAAACCGAGTGACGATGACTCGGAATCTCCCAAGGACTGTCAGGCTTTGGAGAATATCTATAACTAAAAAAACCTGACTTGCCGGAGCTACCAAGTTGGTAATCGTGGAGCAGGAATCGGCATCATTCTTAAAAAATGTTTTTGTGAATAGTTTCTACAAGTGAACCTACAAGTGGTTAATCAAGGTCATTAAGTTGAACTTGATTTAACTTTCATACTAGTGGTTGAAAGAACAAAAGTGATGAATTAATCACCGATCTTACATGTGGTTTCAACAAAACTAATTTTCCGGAAAAACCATTTTGATTAAAACAAACTTAAGTGTTTTGAAATCATAATGGGAAAATAGTTTGTTGTCAGGGGGAGTTCTGATTGTTTATGCCAAGTGGATGGCGAATTGAAGCAACTTACATCAGTTTGTCAGTTTATTTGTACAGTTTATTGCGTTTATTTTCAAATTTTCCTTGAAAATCAAAAATTGAAACATATTTTGATTTTAGGGGGAGTAAAAATTTTAGAAATTTTGAAAATTTGAAAAATCCAAAAACATGATAAAATCAAAAAGCCAAAAACATCGAAAAATTCAAAATGAGTTTTGTTGTAAAAAGAGAAAATGATAGTACATCAGTGGACTATCACAGCATGCTAAAGAAATGGAATGTTTTAATGTGATAAACGGTTTCACTGACGATATGTCAGTAGGTTTTTACTCATTCAGTAGATTGTCTTCGAGATATAAACATAAATATCAAATGCTTACTTATCTCGTGGGGAACATCTCTAGGATATATGGGTAACCCCCGAAATCTTGTTTGAAAGATTTTCTATTTCTGACATACTAGGTCTTTGTGCGTGATGATATCTGGGGTATTATACCAGGACTTCTGATTTTGCGGGAGCAATAGCCTAGTCCTCGTATAATACTCTGCACTGCTTTAATCATAAAGCCCACCCTCAGCATAAAAAATGATGAAACATTGAAAAATGCTAATCATGTGTTGTTGAAGAAAAGATCCCCAAACAGGAAACGCCGAAAGATGAGCCATCATCTCTTTGTCTGAACGGAAGTTCTAAAATGAGCTCTCAAGGTCTCGCATTACCCGTTTACAGATATCATTAGTGTACATTCACCTGTAAGACTGAATATAGACGTCTGGATACGGGAGTATATTCTGAGGTGGGACACGCGAATAAGTTTAAGTGCTTAAAACACTAATCTCGTATCTCGAAACAATTGAACTTTGTGTGAAAATTTAAGTGGATCAGTATACTGACAATCTACGTGAATCGTTTAGAACTTAAAGTGTTTAAAGCTCAAGTGATTTGTCAAAAACTAATATGATTCTCTTACACAAACTCACAAAAATATTGTCTGTAAATATTTCCTTACTGTTTTTCATTAAAAACATAAATCCAAAAAGATTGTTTTTTTAGCATAAAATTTTGAAAAATCAAAAAGATTTTATTTCATCTTATTTTCGACAACTGATGTTGGAAAGCTGATTTTCAAAATTCCAAGTGCTAAACATGATGAACAACAGGGTTGGGAGAGTTTGTTTTGAAAGTTATATTTGATTTGAAAAAAATGATATTCTTACTAGTGGTCAAACAGAGATCATGTTGATTTGAGAATATCTACAAGTGGTTTAACAGAGCAGGTTCTAAAATTGTTATAAATAAATCTTTCTTTTAGGTAGAGGAATGTGTAGGTTAAAGCCAGGTTTCAGATCCTGTTGCTACAGAGAGCCAGGAGACGATTCTGAACCTGTGAAGATCCCCGAGTCTAAGCATGAGCAGAGGTTAAGCCAGGTCACGATTCTAGAGCAAGTGCTATTCCAGACTGCTATCCCAGCTTATCGAAAGGGGGAGTCTGAAGATTGAAGATCTCAGAGTAAAGGGGAGTCTGAAGATGTAAAGAGCCAGATTCAGATCCTGGAACGAAGCTCGAGAAAAAGTTGCTGATGCTGAAAGAGGATAGAGCCAGGATTGAGATTCTAGGAGAGAGAGAGAACGAGAAAGAGAAATAGAAAGAGAGAGAGAGAGAGTAGAAACAGATAGAGGATGCTTACAATGGAGAATACTTTGGAGAGAGAGAGAAGACTGATAAATATTGAAGACTCGACATACTGAAGACTCGTACCGAAGACTTCGTCAACATCCAAGGGGGAGTCTGTTGGTGCATATGTTTGTCGACTTCGTCTTGTATCGAGTCTTGTAGTTAGATTAGAAAGAACAAAGCTCGGTAGTCTAAAAAATAGAGTTTTAGAGAAGGTTGTCCAGTTCGCATGAACTAGCTTGGCCAGTTCGTACGAATTGACACTGATCAGGTCGTATGAGTCCACTTCATGCGAACGGGGACTTCTATAAATAGTGAGCTTAAGTCTTTCATTTGTAACATTCCTGATTCCGGTAGCGAAGCTCTGTCGAAGTATCTCCAGCCTGTAAATCGTTCTGAAATCAATACAAGAGATAGTTAAAGTGATTCTAGTATGTATTCAGCTGAAATAACTTCGATACGACTGATTCCGCCTTTCGTATTGAAAGAGATCTCTTCTGATCGACTCGTTTAGGTCGAATCTCGATCCTACACCGTCACCAAACACATTCCTTAAATTGTAGGCATTTTTTGAGTTTTTATTTTTTGGTGTCTAATCCGCATATATATCACCATTGCTCTTGATTTTCTTGACTGTATATCTCTTGAATGTCAACATATACACGTGTGATTTAGTTTACGAAGATTTTTCAATGCCGAGAACCTTGATCAGAGAGCAAAAAAGGCGTAAGGTTTACAACGGTGTAAAACTAAAATGGGATATACCGGGCTAGGATTCGAGTTACATGAACAATGGCCAAACCAACCACCCAAGAATGGTATTGTTGAGCGAAAACGCTTTACAAACTCCTGGAAGCAACTTTTTTTGCCACCAGACCTTTCTCCATCAATTAGGAATCTGATGCGGTCACTAAACACATTCCTTAAATTGTAGCCATTTTTTAAGTGTTTATTGTTTGGTGTCTAATCCGCATATATATCACCATTGCTCTTAATTTTCTTGACTGTATATCTCTTAAATATCAACATATACTCGTGTAATTTAGTTTACAAAGATTTTTCAATGCCGAGAACCTCGATCAGAGAGTAAGAAAGGCGTAAGGTTCACAATGGTGTAAAACTAAATGGGATATACCGGGCTAGGATTCGAGTTACAGTAACAAAGGCTAAACCAACCACCCAAGAATGGAATCGTCGAGCGAAAACACTTGACATCCTCCTGGAAGCAGCTTTTCTTGCCACCAGACCTTTCTCCATCAATTAGGAATCTGATGCCGTCACTAAACACATTACTTAAATTGTAGCCATTTTTTTAGTGTTTATTTTTTGGTGTCTAATCCGTATATATATCTCCATTGCTCTTGATTTTCTTGACTGTATATCTATTAAATGTCAACACATACACGTGTGATTTAGTTTACGAAGATTTTTCAATGCCGAGAACCTCGATCAGAGAGTAAAAAAGGCGTAAGGTTCACAATGGTGTACAACTAAAATGGTTTATACAGGGCTAGGATTCGAGTTACAGGAACAAGGGCCAAACCAACCACCCAAGAATGGAATCGTCGAGCGAAAAAACTTGACAACCTCCTGGAAGCAGCTTTTCTTGCCACCAGACGTTTCTCTATCAATTTGGAATCTAATGCCGTCACTAAACACATTCTTTAAATTGTAGCCATTTTTTGAGTGTTTATTTTTTGGTATCTAACCCGCATATATATCTCAGTTGCTCTTAATTTTCTTAACTGTATATCTCTTAAATGTCAACATATACACGTGTGATTTAGTTTACGAAGATTTTTCAATGCCGAGAACTTCGATCAGAGAGTAAAAAAGGCGTAAGGTTCACAATGGTGTAAAACTAAAATGGAATATACCGGGCTAGGATTCTAGTTACAGGAAAAAGAGCCAAACCAACCACCCAAGAATGGAATCGTCGAGCGAAAACTTTTGACAACCTCCTGGAAGCAGCTTTTCTTGCCACCAGACGTTTCTCCATCATTTAGGAATCTGATGTCGTCACTAAACACATTCCTTAAATTGTAGCCATTTTTTGAGTGTTTATTTTTTGGTGTCTAATCCGCATATATATAACCATTGCTCTTGATTTTCTTGACTGTATATATATCTTAAATGTCAACAAATACACATGTGATTTAGTTTACGAAGATTTTTCAAAGCCGAGAACCTCGATCAGAGAGTAAAAAAGGCATAAGGTTCACAATGGTGTAAAACTAAAATGGGATATACCGGGCTAGGGTTCGAGTTACAAGAACAAGGGACAAACCAACCACCCAAGAATGGTATCGTCGAGCGAAAAAACTTGACAACCTCCTGGAAGCAGCTTTTCTTGCCACCAAACCTTTCTCCATCAATTAGGAATCTGATGCAGTCACTAAACACATTCCTTAAATTGTAGCCATTTTTGAGTGTTTATTTTTTGGTGTCTATTCCACATGTATATCACAATTGCTCTTGATTTTCTTGGTTGTATATCTCTTAAATTCAACATATACATGTGTGATTTAGTTCACAAAGATTTTTCAATGCCGAGAACCTCGATCAGAGAGTAAAAAAGGCGTAAGGTTCACAATGGTGTAAAACTAAAATGGGATATGTCCGGCTAGGATTCGAGTTACAGGAACAAGGGCCAAACCAACCACCCAAGAATGGTATCGTCGAGCGAAAACACTTGACAACCTCCTGGAAGCAACTTTTCTTGCCACCAAACCTTTCTCCATCAATTAGGAATCTGATGCCGTCACTAAACACATTTCTTAAATTGTAGCCATTTTTTAGTGTTTATTTTTTGGTGTCTATTCCACATGTATATCACAATTGCTCTTGATTTTCTTGGTTGTATATCTCTTAAATTCAACATATACACGTGTGATTTAGTTCACAAAGATTTTTCATTGCCGGGAACCTCGATCAGAGAGTAAAAAAGGCGTAAGGTTCACAATGGTGTAAAACTAAAATGGGATATACCGGGCTAAGATTCGAGTTACAGGAAAAAGGGCCAAACCAACCACCCAAGAATGGAATCGTCGAGTGAAAACACTTGACAACCTCCTAGAAGCAGCTTTTCTTGCCACCAAACCTTTCTCCTTAAATTGTAGCCATTTTTTGTGTGTTTATTTTTTGGTGTCTAATCCGCATATATATCACCATTGCTCTTGATTTTCTTGACTGTATATCTCTTAAATGTCAACATATACACGTGTGATTTAGTTTACGAAGATTTTTTAATGCTGAGAACCTCGATCAAAGAGTAAAAAAGGAGTAAGGTTCACAATGGTGTAAAACTAAAATGGGATATACCGGGCTAGAATTTGAGTTATAGGAACGAGGGCCAAACCAACCACCCAAGAATGGAATCGTCGAACGAAAAAACTTGACAACCTCCTAGAAGCAGCTTTTCTTTCCACCAGACCTTTCTCCATCAATTAGAAATTTGATGCAGTCACTAAACACATTCCTTAAATTGTAGCCATTTTTGAGTGTTTACTTTTTGTTGTCTAATCCGCATATATCTCCCCATTGCTCTTGATTTTCTTGACTGTATATAAAATGTCAACATATACACGTTTGATTTAGTTTATGAAGATTTTTCTATGCCGAGAACCTCGATCAGAGAGTAAAATAGGCGTAAGGTTCACAATGGTGTAAAACTAAAATGGGATATACCGGGCTAGGTGACGGGTGGTCCATAGGACAACCCTTTATTATGTTAAAAGACGTGTTTATCCCTCATTTAATTGTGTAATTATCTTGAATTAGATAACTACGGTTGCTTATGTTTCAGGCGCGGTTCTGTAGGATCGAATTTGGATCCGAACGAGTCGGTTAGAGAGTTTATCACCAAAACAAGAGGTGGAAACAAGTGTTTCGGTGTAATTCAGCGAACATTCACTTTAATCTGTTGTTGTTATTGATATGCAATCGATTACAGACCTGACAACAACAAACAAACACACAATCAGTTTTAAACTTTTATCAATTATCTGAAAGAAACTGGTACTCGAACTGATGATATTCTGTGCAGACTGAACGATCAACTGTGCAGACTGAATAACCAACTGTGTGGACCGAATGACCAACTGACTGAATGACCCGGATCAAATTCAATTAATCTGATGAACCTTTGATACAAAATTGACTTTATGACACCTTTGAACTCCGAACCGTACGAATTCTCAAGCGAATTGATGACTTTAATACGCAACTTGACTGACAAAACAACTAATCGAAACGTGCGAACCGACTGAACTCCAAACCTGACAACACTTAATGCCAAAACAATTCCATTTGACCAAAATCCGACTTAATCGACAAACACTTTATATAACATCACATGCCTTTTAAGATTCAAAAACAATAATACTGATCACGTGAATGATATGATTACAATCAGTTTATCACATGCACACCACTATCTCAATTAAATCACAATTCACATGTACCAAACCTCTAAATTCTCATTTGACCAAACTTTAACTATGTCGACAACATCACATGCTACCTTTTTGACTTGACCAAAAATTCACATGCACACTTTGAATTCTCCTTTTTTTTTTAACTTGCCGACAACTTTCAATACACAACAACAATTTCCGATAACATGAATGAATCGGTGCACCAGATCACATGATTACACTATTCGTTGACCTTAGTTGTCACAAAATAGAAATCTAATTGTCACTATAAGCGAAATCACTCGTGGTCACAAAAGCGGAACCTCAAGTGACACAAGAGCGAAATCTCAAATGTCACAAAAGCGATACCGTAAGATGTCAAATGAGCGGAATCAACTAAACAATGACCGTAAAAGCGAAATCACAAGTAAACCTGCTGATGTCACTTTTTGTACGAGACCGTAAAAGCGAAACCTCAAAAATTTGATGTTTTAGGTCGATTCAAGCTTTGAAACTTTCAAGGATTTACTTGTATATGATTACGAACATACTGTGTGAATTTAAAGCGATTTCGACCGTAAAAATTTTTGTTTTTCGAAAAAGAAAGGTGTAGAAACAGATTTTACGGCTGAATTAACAAGAACTCTTCTTCACTGGCTCTGATACCAATTGTAGGATCGAATTCGGACCTTAACGAGTCGCTTAAAAGAGTTTATCTCAGTTTGAACGGCGGAAACAGACAAACCGAGTACAATTCAACGAGAATTCAATTTAAATTGTTGTTGTATTGATCAATAATACGAGTACACGTTCAGACAACACTTCGGCAGCACTTCGTGGCTTACCGGAAGAACACACCTCTAACTCTTGATGTGATTCCGCTTATGTGTCTATATATACGCTGATCAGGTTCGCTTATAAAGACATGTACACATAAGCGAACCTAGTATGGTACATAAAAGCGAACCTCACACATTACCATATAAGCGGACCTATCTTTGACATAAAAGCGAACCTATCCTAGACACATGAATGAAATCAGTTCTTGACCGTATTCACACTTTAACATCATTAATGCTTTTGTCTCTTGTGAGAATGTCATTGATGATGTCACTTTGATGATGTCATCATGACATCATGCTTGAACAACTTCGCAACGAACCCGAGACTCGGCATAAGACGAAGACGACAGATGAATGCACCAACAGGTTCGGTAGCTTAAAGTGGATTAAACGCAGCTTTGGACGGTTTGGAGTTGAACGGGTCGTGCGTGGAAGAAACAACGGAACAAAACATACAAGTCAGGGCTCCGCCGTAACTTACGGTGGGACCGTAAATTACGGTGGCCCTGAACAGTGCACAAGTCCTCCACCGTAAAACAGTTTAATCTCACCGTAACATTATATGGTCCACCGTAACTTACGGTGGTACCGTAATTTACGGTGGACTTGACGAAGAAAACCGCAACTGCTCAATAAAACAGTTTTTAATGGTGTCTTTTCATTTATTCTCATTATTGGACGTTTCTTGGAGACACTAGGGGCGATTTTGGCTGATTGTACTTGGTTCTAAACAATTTCTAACATTCGGTTTGTGTTTTCAATTCATATGAACATTAATCGTTGTGTGATGATGATGTACCAAGTCATGTGTGGCTAAACTTGTGGTGATCATCCTAGATGTAAGGTTTGCTTTTGAAACACTATGTTTGTGCTTGAATTTCTAGAATAATAACTTTGAATGTTTGTTTGAGTTATTATGGTGTTTGGATATTTGTTTGTAAATTGTTGATTATTGTTTGATATTAATCTAAACCATACGTTCTTGGTGCCGTTGGCAATCGAGATATCATGGGAGGGGTTAGGGTTGGATAATTGTCAATTGATCATCGAGTAACAACCTCGCATTTTATAATCCGAGTACTTAGTTCTCTTTCATCACAAACAGATAATCAAACACGAGCCATGTCTATGTGGTTCTTTCTAGTTAAGCATAAACATTAGTGTGGATTAAAACCTGAAATCTAGGATGGTCGCTTGTTCCTAATCTGTTTACAAAAACACTCTTTGATTTTCAATTTAATTAGTTAATATTAGTTCTTAAAACCAAAACAATCAACTCTTGAATTTTAATTTTTGCAATTTTAGTTTAATCTTAGTTTAAGTGCAAAGCTATATAATCGACATATTTTCCACATACTCCCTGAGTTCGATACCCACTTACCACTATCTATAGTTGTTATTGGGATTAAATTTGCGTGTACCACGACAAGCACGTCAAATTTTGGCGCCGTTGCCGGGGAGTAGTGCACAACGTGTGTCAGTTTATTTGATTTGCTTTGTTATTTTCGGGTTTACACTGGTGTGTTTAGTGTGCAGGTTCTACAGGTGCATGCATATTTGGGGCTCTCACAAAGCTTCACCATTGTCATTTGATCCGGAAATCGAAAGAACACTAAGGCAAAATAGAGTTTTACTAAGGGAAAACAGAATCATTTGTTCACCCACTTCACCCATTACACCAAGAAACATCATGGAAGAAACACAAGTACCACCCACAACGGGTCAAACGACCTCATCTTTTATACCTACTTCCACACAACCATCACCAAACACCACTATTCCAAACATCACCACAATGCCTACTCCACTTCATGATACTACATCAACCAACACCACACAACCGATCACTACTCAAGTCGAACCCAGTCTTTCCTTTAGCCCATCTACTACAATTCCATCACTCACTCATTTCTTTCCAACTTCAGGGCAATCATCCTCAACTTATACAGTACCACAAGGTTCAACTGTTGTCCATACTACCTCTACATTTAGACCATCAAACCAGTCGGGTTTTCAATACTCGACCATTCCATTTGGGCAAACGTCGGGTATAGGGGGAGATGGATATGAGGGAGGATACGAAGATTTTGAGGGTTATGATGAAGATGGGTATGCTTATGCTTATGGGGGTGATGGTGAACAAGGAGAGTTTGGTTATGTGCAAAGTCAATCACAAGGGATGGCAAGTGTAGGTGGAGTGCCACAACAACAACAACTCATACCACAACACATTAGGCCAAGGCCACAAGGGCCACCAATGCAACGCCCTATCCCATTGCAACAAGTTCGGCCACAACATGTACAACCACAATTTCAAAGGCCAATTCAACACCCACCGGTGCCACAACAACAATTTCAACCACCATTCGCACCACAAGGGCATATACCAAGACCAATGGGTCCTATTCGTCCAAGGGGTAGATTGGGTGTACCAAGAAGGCATCTTAGGGAACAAGCACGGGGAATTGAAGCGCATTTTAGGCCGATAATTACTCAAAACCCTTCACCGGTGGTTATCCCTCATAACAATCAAGGAAGAACCTTTGAAGTGAGAACAAACTCTTTGCAAAGTTTGCCGAAATACAAAGGGCTAGCAACGGAGGAGCCGTATTTTCACTTAGAGGCCTATGACTCAATTTGCAATACTCTTGGGAGTCAAGGTTTTTCGGCCGATGATGTCAAGTTGGTCCTATTTCAATTTTCTTTGGAGGATAAGGCAAAGAAGTGGTTCTACACTTTGCCTTCAGCATCTATTTATACTTGGGCGGAGATGCAACAAATTTTCTTAGACGAGTTTTATACCGCTCAAAAGACCAACGATGCTAGAAAGGGGTTGAGGAGCTTTCAACAACAACATGGTGAAATGTTCCATGAGGCTTTTGAGCATTTCAATATGATGATCAAAAATTGCCCTCATCATGGAATTGAATTGTGGGAGTTGATGAATGCCTTCCACGAGGGGTTGAGTGCCGAGGATGCTCGTGATTTAATGTCCATTACCGGTGGGACTTTTGGCACAAATTATGAAAATGATGATTGGGAGTTTTTAGAGAATATGGCAATTACATCCAAGAGAAAGGCTCAAGCGTCTAGGAGAGCCCGACCGGCCATTGCCCGACCTCAAGTGCATGCAATAGATGATGGTAATGTTCAAACTACTAACCATATTTATGATGTTTGTGCGTTGTGTAATGAAATAGGTCATGCGGCTGAAAATTGCCAAGGAATGGTGGAAGAGCAATATGAAGAAGTTCACGCGGTTCAAGGTCAAGGAGGGGGTGGTAGAAACTACAACAACATGAATTCTAATACCTACCACCCCGGGTTGAGGAATCACCCAAATTTTCGGTATGCTAACCCGAACTTTCAAGGTAGCCAAGGTAACTTTGGTTCACGCCAACCGTACAACAACCAAAGTGGATATCGAGGCGGGAACAACCAAGGGTATCAAAAGAAATATCAAACGGGTCAAGAACAGGGGGGGTCTTCGGGTGGAAACGAGATGATGGAGATGCTAAAAAGCATGCAAACGGAGATGCAAAAATGGAACCAACTCGATGAAGTTCGAATGCAAAAGGATGAGGTTCGTGACAAAAGCATCCAATCACTAACAACCCAAATGGGTCAATTAGCAACCGACGTGGCTGAATTGAAGTAAAGCAAGGGTCAACTTCCTAGCGACACTAAGGTAAATCCTTCGCATGGTACGTCACGAGGTAATGTTAATGTTCATCATGTTAGTGTTTTAAGAAGTGGAAAAGAGTTTAAAGCCAATTTGTCACCCGAATTGGTTGAGGGGGTAGTTGAGGACATCACGGGTAATGATAGTGATGATGAAGTTTCATCGGTTAAACCAAAAGAATTAAATGTTAATAAACCGGGTTTGGGTGAAAGTGAAAAACGTGAAAAAGTTGAGGGTGAACCGAGTCAAGTCTCGTTTCCTTCGGCTTTACTTGACCCGGGAAAGAAAAATTTTATTGCATCGAGAGGTCCCCAAAAAGAAGAGTTGTGGGACATGTTTAAACAAGTTAAAATTAACCTTCCACTCCTTGATACAATAAAACAAGTACCCGCCTATGCAAAATTCTTAAAAGAGTTATGTACACAAAAAAGGCAAAACAAGAAGAAAATGCCTAAGCGGGTCGATTTAACCGGGCAAGTGAGCGCGGTTTTGAACGGGGAGCTTCCTCCTAAGCTCCAAGATCCGGGCACGCCATTGATTAACATACAAGTTGGTAATTTTCAAATGGCTAAGGCGTTGCTAGATCTTGGAGCCGGGGTTAGCATTTTACCGGGGGGCTTATATGACCAATATGATTTTGGTCCATTAGCAAGGGTGGAGACAACGGTTGTTTTAGCCGATTTGTCTCATAAGTTACCCCGGGGTATGGTTCAAAATGTAATTGTTAAAATTGATGAATTTTATTACCCGGTTGACTTTTTAGTCTTGGACTACTCATCGGCGGACCCAAAGCAACAACAAAACGTAATTTTGGGTCGGCCATTTTTGAGCACCGCACATGCAGTAATCGATTGTAGATTTGGTACAGTCGATATGACTTTTGGGAACCGAAAAATGAGTTTGAATGTTTTTACTAACAATTCTAATGCTAATGGTGTTGATGAGTGTTTCATGGCAGATATAGTTGACGGATGCAACCCGCATGAGTATGAGGAGGATGGTTTGGATGTTTGCCTGTGTGATTTTTCTGAACAGGTACATGCTTATGCACTCCGGGTTGAAGAGGAAAAACAGGATGCGATGGCGTTGAAAGAAGGTCGACCGCCACGGACCCACCAGTTCGAAGGCTTACCGGCGGAAATAGATTCGGGTACTAAACCATCGTTAGAGGAACCGCCAAAGTTGGAACTTAAAGACTTGCCGAGCCACTTGAAGTATGTGTTTTTAGGGGATAATGACACTTTACCGGTCATTATTGCCTCTAATTTAGAGTTGGCGCAAGAGCAAGCATTGTTGGAAGTGTTAAAAGAGAACAAGGGAGCTATCGGATGGACAATTGCCGATCTCAAAGGAATTAGTCCATCAATCGTCATGCACAAGATCATTACCACCGAAGATGCTAAACCAACACGAGAAGCTCAAAGGCGATTGAATCCGAACCTAAGGGAGGTAGTTAAAAAGGAGGTAATTAAATGGTTAGACGCGGGAATCATCTATCCGATTTCGGATAGTGCTTGGGTGAGTCCCACCCAAGTTGTGCCTAAGAAGGCCGGCATTCAAGTAGTCAAGGACGAAAGTGGTGAACAAATTGCCACCCCGGTCACCGGGTGGCGTGTATGTATTGACTACCGAAAATTGAATGCCGCCACTTCTAAGGACCATTTCCCGCTACCTTTCATTGACCAAATTATTGAAAAATTATCGGGTCAAAAGTACTACTATTTTTTGGATGGGTATTCGGGTTCCAATCAAATAGCAATACACCCGGATGACCAACACAAGACCACCTTCACCTGTCCATATGGCACCTTTGCCTTTCGGCGAATGCCATTTGGCTTGTGTAATGCGCCGGCAACTTTCCAACGATGTATGATGAGTATCTTCTCGGACATGGTTGGAGTGTCGCTTGAAGTATTTATGGATGACTTCTCCATTTTTGGCACTAGTTTTGATGCTTGTCTCAACGAATTACAAAAGGTTTTAAAAAGGTACGTTGAGAAAAATTAGTGTTGAGTTGGGAGAAAAGTCATTTCATGGTGCAAGAGGGCATTGTGTTGGGTCACGTAATTTCTGAAAGGGGAATGGAGGTGGATAAGGCGAAAATACGGGTAATAGCATCTTTACCACCTCCGAAAAATGTTAAGGGTGTAAGATCATTTTTGGGACACGCGGGGTTCTATAGACGGTTCATAAAAGGTTTTAGTGTTATCACCAAACCCTTATGCAATTTGTTATTAAAAGATGTCCCATTTGATTTTACTAACGAGTGTATGCAAGCTTTCACTGTTTTGAAGGAACACTTGGTCAAAGCTCCTATCTTGCAACCACCGGATTGGTCAAAGCCGTTCGAGATAATGTGTGACGCAAGAGACACTACTATTGGTGCAGTTTTGGGTCAACGGGTTGATAGAAAGCTGGTGGTGATTTACTATGCAAGCAAAACTTTATCCGAAGCACAACTCAATTACACCACAACCGAGAAGGAGTTATTAGCGGTGGTGTATGCTTTGGATAAGTTTCGTGCTTATATTTGGGGGAGTAAAGTGGTGGCTTATTCGGATCATAGTGCGGTCCGATATTTGATGGAGAAAAAGGACGCGAAGCCCCGTTTAATTCGATGGGTGTTGTTATTACAAGAGTTCGATTTAGAAATCCGAGACAAAAAGGGAAGTGAGAACGTAGTGGCGGATCACTTGTCTCGGATTCCGGTGGAAGGGATCGACAATGTTAGTGAAATCAATGAAAGTTTTCCCGACGAGCAACTCCTAGCCGTCTCCACCTTTGTTGCACCGTGGTATGCTCACTATGTCAACTACTTAGCCACGGGTGCCATCCCAAGTCATTGGACCAAGAAGCGTCGACAACAATTTATGATTCAAGTGAAGCAATATATTTGGGATGAACCGGATCTTTTCAAGATTGGGCCGGATCAAGTTATACGAAGGTGTGTGCCCGAGACAGAAGTGTTGGAAATTTTGACCCATGCTCATTCGTCCGCATGTGGAGGTCATTTTAGTGGGCATAAAACAGGCTATCGGGTTCTCTCATGTGGGTTTTATTGGCCCACAATTTTCAAGGATGCATGTGAGTTCGCTAGAAATTGCATAAATTGTCAAAAGATGGGAAGCATATCGAAGAGGGATGAGATGCCATTACAACCAATCTTGGTTGTAGAGATATTTGATGTATGGGGTATAGACTTTATGGGTCCCTTCCCGAATTCAATTGGCTTTCTATACATTTTGGTAGCGGTGGATTACGTCTCGAAGTGGATTGAAGCTATTGCAACACGCACAAACGACCATTTGGTTGTTTGTAAATTTGTTCAATCCAACATCTTCTCTCGTTTTGGCATCCCGCGTGTTATTATAAGCGATGGTGGTTCGCATTTCAAGAACTTCAACTTCGGGAAATTATTGAAGAGGTATAGCGTGAATCACCGAATTGCCACACCTTACCATCCACAAACGAGTGGACAAGTTGAAGTGTCCAACTGTCAAATCAAAGAAATTCTCATGAAGACGGTAAGAACGGATAGGAAGGATTGGTCGAGTAAGTTAGACGATGCATTGTGGGCATACCGAACGGCCTACAAGACTCCAATTGGTACAACGCCTTACCGGATGGTGTATGGAAAGGGTTGTCACTTGCCAATGGAGTTAGCGCATCGGGCACATTGGGCAATTAAGACGGTAAACGCGGATTATGACGAGGCGGGAAAGTTGAGAAAGTTGCAATTAAGCGAGATAGTAGAGATTCGAGATGAGGCATATGAATGTGCATCGGCATATAAAGACAAGCTCAAGAAAGTACACGATGCGAAATTGAGAAAGAAAACGTTCGAAGTGGGTCAAAAAGTTTGGTTGTACAACTCAAGACTTAAAATGTTTGCGGGCAAGCTTAAAAGCAAATGGATGCGCCCGTATGTTGTTCGGCGAGTTGGAAGGTTTGGTGACGTAGACAACCAAGACGAGCAAACATTGAAACAACAAACGGTGAACGGTCACCGGTTGAAGCCATACTTGGAGGGGAACGACATCAATAACTTGGAGCTTGATAAAGCGGGCTACATCTTACGCCCGGTCGACGATGAGCAACCATGAGAGGCCCAGGTTTGGTAGTGTAAATAGTTAGTATTTCATTTTGTTTTGTTTGTATAGTTTGCACAATTACCGTATTTCCTTGAAATCCGTGTTTGAAACAAGTGTGGGGATATTCGGGTCACGAATTATTCTAACATTGTGTTGAGGACAACACGGGATTTTCGAGGGGGTAGGGTGATTTTTATAAGTTTTTGAAAAATTTTAAAAACATAAAAAAAAAAAAAGCGAAAAAACTGAAAAAATGTAAAGAATATGCATAAAAAATCACATTTTCAGGAAACCAGAATCATCCAGATGCCACCGTAATTTACGGTCTTACCGTAATTTACGGTGGAGGTGAAACATAGTGGGGCTTTACGGTACATCTCTACTGTTTTACGGTAGAAGTTTATGTTCAGGTTGCACCGTAATTTACGGTCTTACCGTAATTTACGGTACGCAGGGTAAGTCAATGTGTCGTTCCGGTTCCTGCATATGTATAAAAAAAATATAATAACATCAGACTACGTGAATACTCACCAGCCACACATTATCACCTATCACTTTCCAAGACCCACCAAATCCACAAGAACTCCATAGCCATCTTCAACCTTCAATCATCCATATCTCACTCAATTCTTGTCCAAATCAAGTGAAATCGGAGTCTATCTTGACTAATTTTTCACGTAGTTTCTGATTTTGCCAAGAGATTTACAAGAAAACGCAGTTTTTGGGTCCGAATTTCAAACCCTAGTTTCGAAATTTTGGGGCTTTTTGAAGTTGTTGCCTCATTTGTGTTTCTTACATCTTCAAACAAGGTATGGAAGTTTATTTACTATGTTTTGATGATACATTGTGAGAATGAAGGTTAATAGTGTTATTTGTTTATACCCACTTGCTTGTTCATAGTTTTCACTTGTTACTTGTTCTCGAACATGATTATGGTTTGTAGATGTAGGATTGTTAGTAAAGTAGTGAACTTTTGGGAATCTCTACATTATAAAGACACCATGCCCAAATTTTTGAAAAATTTATAAACTTTTAGTTCACTAATATCTACAACCATAGTAACAAGCAAGTGTGGGGATATTTTGGAGAAAAGGGCTTAATTTTGTTTCGTTTGGTTGTGTTGTTTGCTCTAATGTGTGTAGGAAATGGCACGAACAAAAGAAAAGAGCGGAGCTAGTTCATCTCCGTCTTCGAAGGGAAAGGGTAAACAGCCGGAACAACAACCAAGAAAGAGACAATACATGGGTCGAGTAAGCGAAAGTGAAAGTGAGGAAGAGATGGAGTTGGACCCGGTGGAAAAGCCAAAATGGGACTCGGGTCCATTGGATGATCAACCAGAGGAATGGCAACCAACACTCTACCATGACAGCATGAATAAATTAAAGAACAAAGCTGCTGCATTCATTTGTGAAAGAGAAGTAAATGAGATTCAATTTGGCCCGTTCGGTGTGTTTGATAAATTCCGCGCTCTAGGTTGGGAAGGGGCGCTTAATTGCTATGATAAAGACAAAAACAACTTGTTCATATCTGAAATACAAGAATGGATGGCCACTCTCAAATGCAACAGATACGAAAGGCCATCACAAATGAAGCTAACGGGTATTGTGAATGGAATTCCGGTGGAGATGTCTTTTGACACGTTGAAGAAGCTTGGGAAATATGATAGTCTTCCAGCCCGTGACTACATGATACCTACTCTAGATGACCTTCTGGTTAAACCGGAGAAACATGCTCGATGGAATGATATGTTGGCAGCGTTATTTTTACCCGGTAAATACAGTGGTATTCTATACCGGAAGAACTTAAAAATAGAGGCGAAATTGTTGCTAGCAATATGTGTTCTCAACGTCATTCTGCGAAGGGTGGACAAGGAGCAGGTGAGGTTCCCGGAGGTACCTGTCCTCTATTTGCTAATGCATGGGTCTCCGCGTTTTCCGATACGATATCTGATCATGAACCATTTATGGATTTGCCGGAATAAGTTAGGAAGAGATATCGTCCCGTATTGTCGAATAATCACGGGACTTATGAAACAGCAAAAGGCAATAACGTCTGAAGATAGAGGAGCAACGAAAAGGCATCAGCCTTTTACTTTAGACAAGAAGGGGATTGGTTGGACGTATACACAGTCGGAGCGGTATCATAAACTTAAAGCAGAGGGGCAGCGATGGAGAGCGCTAAAGGTGGGTGCACGAGATTTGTTGCCGGGTGAGCCGGACGAGCCGGAAAGTGATGAAGAAGCAGTTCCAAGTGGTGACGAGGATTATGCGGACGAGCCGCATGGTGGTGAGAATGTAGGTCAAGGGGGTTATGGTAGAGGTTATGGTGGTATGTTTTACGATTATACGCAGCAGTCCTATGAGCCGGGGTGGGCTTATGATGGTACAATGCAAGAAGTGATCGAGAATCAACGTCCTCCGGCATCTATTTTTGATACATGGTCGGGTTCGGAGAGGACGTTATTTGATCAAAATACAAGGATGAGTGCAAGTTTGGAGCGGTCGTTAAAACATAGCTTTGATCGTCAAGAGACATGGAATCGCACACATGCGTATTCCCGTGAAGTGGAAATGAATAATCGATATCATGACGACCAAGAAAGGAGAATGCACGCGGATTGGCATGCCGGGCGGCCGGTGGTTGTGGATCCACAACATGTGGATTATGCGTCTCTACCACCGTATGATGGTAGTGTTTCGTATCCAACCCCGCCGATCCATCATTCACAATGGATTGATCCACGCCAACAAGAGGGAGCGCAACAACAAAGTGGGAGTAGTAGCAGATCTTTTGCATTCGGTGAATGGAACGACATGATGTCTTCCATTTTTGGACCTTCGGGACCCCGCTATTACTAGTCAGGTCGTGCTCTTTCCTTGTATATCATGTGAATATTTATTTAGTTTGTTTTGTGTATGGTTGGGTGGTTGGGTTGTGTATGATTATGATGTTATGTTGGGTTGGTGCGAGTTGGTGGTGTCATGTTTTAAAAAGAAAAAAAACATAAAAAAATATATAAAATGAAAAATCCAAAAAGAAATTTGTGGTTTGAGTGAAGAAGCTTTTTGTTGATGTTGAATGAATTTTAGTGATCAAAGCCTCCTAAAACCATACATTGGGGTCAATGTATCCCAAGTGTGGGGATGGGGGGAAATTTTTGGAGATTTTGAAAAAATTTTAAATCAAGCGAAACGATGTGAAAATTTGAACACCCTAGATTAACCCCAAATTGATGCACCGGCAACCCTTGATACCCTTTCATTCTTGGTGAGAGTTGAAGCCACATTTGTATATAAATAATGCTTATCTTTGATGAGAGTGGCTACGGGTGGGGGTGCATTAGAACTTGTGCTTTAATACAGTTTGAGTCCTTAGTCGGATATGAATGCGAAAAGGATAAGGGCATCTAGGTAGCCTCGTTTTAAGTGTGTGCAAGTGTGGGATTTGGGGGGTTGGACCTCATAAGTTATATATATGAGCATGGTTGCGAGAGGGGCGGGGGTTTGGACATTTAGTTGCCCAATTTTGTGCCTAAAAGCCTATCATTTGTTACCCCTAGCTACTTATCTAAAAATTTACCCAACTTGACCCGGTCTTATAGTGATTAGTGATTGTTTAGTAGTATGTAATTTTATTTGATGTTATGTTGATAGTATTATGTTTGCTTGATTAAAAAAAAGCAATGAAAAATGAAAGAAAAGTGATGTTTAGTTGTCTTGTATATATTAGTTAATTTGGTAGTTGTTAGTTTGCTTATTTGTGTAATAAAAAGACCGGGTTAAGTTTTCGCTACTTCATATATATTCCATTTCCTACCCATACACCTAACCACGTTACAACCTTGAAAGTCCCTTTGATTTGCATTCATGTTTGATGCATTTTAGGAGAAGGATCGATTTAGGTACAAGCTTATAGTTGTGCAACCACCCGTTTGCCTTTTGTGTGTCTAGCTCATATTGCTAGTGCTTACTTGTTACCGAGAGGAGAGACATAGTGAGGGGTGCATTAGTTGGGTGTTAAAAAGGGGTTAGTAAAAGGATTGCAAGTTTTTGCTTGATTTACATTGATCACTTGTTGAGAAATTGATTTGATGAGTTGCTTGGGACAAGCAACGGTTAAGTGTGGGGATGTGACGGGTGGTCCATAGGACAACCCTTTATTATGTTAAAAGACAAGTTTATCCCTCATTTAATTGTGTAATTATCTTGAATTAGATAACTACGGTTGCTTATGTTTCTGGCGCGGTTCGGGAGCTTAAAGTGGATTAAACGCAGCTTTGGACGGTTTGGAGTTGAACGGGTCGTGCGTGGAAGAAACAACGGAACAAAACATACAAGTCAGGGCTCCACCGTAACTTATGGTGGGACCGTAAATTACGGTGGCCCTGAAAAGTGCACAAGTCCTCCACCGTAAAACAGTTTAATCTCATCGTAACATTATATGGTCCACCGTAACTTACGGTGGTACCGTAATTTACGGTGGACTTGACGAAGAAAACCGTAACTGCTCAATAAAAGAGTTTTTAATGGTGTCTTTTCATGTATTCTCATTATTGGACGTTTCTTGGAGACACTAGGGGCGATTTTGGCTGATTGTACTTGGTTCTAAACAATTTCTAACATTCGGTTTGTGTTTTCAATTCGTATGAACATTAATCGTTGTGTGATGATGATGTACCAAGTCATGCGTGGCTAAACTTTTTGTGATCATCCTAGATGTAAGGTTTTCTTTTGAAACACTATGTTTGTGCTTGAATTTCTAGAATAATAAATTTGAATGTTTGTTTGAGTTATTATGGTGTTCGGATATTTGTTTGTAAATTGTTGATTATTGTTTGATATTAATCTAAACCATACGTTCTTGGTGTCGTTGGCAATCGAGATATCATGGGAGGGGTTAGGGTTGGATAATTGTCAATTGATCATCGAGTAACAACCTCGCATTTTATAATCCGAGTACTTAGTTCTCTTTCATCACAAACAGATAATCAAACACGAGCCATGTCTATGTGGTTCTTTCTAGTTAAGCATAAACATTAATGTGGATTAAAACCTGAAATCTAGGATGGTCGCTTGTTCCTAATCTGTTTACAAAAACACTCTTTGATTTGCAATTTAATTAGTTAATATAAGTTCTTAAAACCAAAACAATCAACTCTTGAATTTTAATGTTTGCAATTTTAGTTTAATCTTAGTTTAAGTGCAAAGCTATATAATCGACATATTTTCCACATACTCCCTGAGTTCGATACCCACTTACCACTATCTATAGTTGTTATTGGGATTAAACTTGTGTGAACCACGACAAGCACGTCACTAGGATTCAAGTTACAGGAACAAGCGCCAAACCAACCACCCAAGAATGGAATCGTCGAGCGAAAACACCTGACAACTTCCTGGAAGCAGCTTTTCTTTCCACCAGACCTTTCTCCATCAATAAGGAATCTGATGCCGTCACTAAACACAATCCTTAAATTGTAGCCATTTTTTAGTGTTTATTTTTGGTGTCTAATCCGCATATGTATCACCATTGCTCTAGATTTTCTTGACTGTATATCTCTTAATTGTCAACATATACACGTATGATTTAGTTTACAAAGATTTTTCAATGCCGAGAACCTCGATCAGAGAGTAAAAAAGGCGTAAGGTTCACATTGGTGTAAAACTAAAATGGGACGTACCGGTCTAAGATTCGAGTTACAGGAACAAGGGTCAAACCAACCACCCAAGAATGGAATCATCAAACGAAAACGCTTGACAATCTCTTGGAAGCAGCTTATCTTGCCACCAGACCTTTCTCCATCAATTAGGAATCTGATGCCGTCACTAAACACATTCCTTAAATTTTAGCCATTTTTTGAGTGTTTATTGTTTTGTGTCTAATCCGCATATATATCACCATTGCTCTTGATTTTCTTGACTATATATCTGTTAAATGCCAACATATACACGTATGATTTAGTTTTCCAAGATTTTTCAATGCCGGGAACCTCGATCAGAGAGTAAAAAAGGCGTAATGTTCACAATTGTGTAAAACTAAAATGGGATATACCGGGCAAGGATTCGAGTTACAGGAACAAGGGCCAAACCAACCACCCAAGAATGGAATCGTCGAGCGAAAACACTTGACAACCTCCTGGAAGCAGCTTTTCTTGCCACCAGACCTTTCTACATCAATTTCTCCATCAATTAGGAATCTGATGCCGTCACTAAACACATTGCATAAATTGTAGCCATTTTTTGAGTGTTTATTTTTTGGTGTCTAATCCGCATATATCTCACCATTGCTCTTGATTTTCTTGACTGTATATCTCTTAAATGCCAACATATACACATGCGATTTAGTTTATGGAGATTTTTCAATGTCGAGAACCTCGATCAAAGAGTAAAAAAGGCGTAAGGTTCACAATGGTGTAAAACTAAAATGGGATATAGCTGGCTAGGATTCGAATTACAGGAACTAGGGCCAAACCAACCACACAAGAATGGAATCGTCGAGCGAAAACACTTGGCAACCTCCTGGAAGCAGCTTTTCTTGCCACCAGACCTTTCTCCATCAATTAGGAATCTGATGCCGTCACTAAACACATTCTATAAATTGTAGCCATTTTTTGAGTGTTTATTTTTTGGTGTCTAATCCGCATATACATCACCATTGCTCTTGATTTTCTTGACTGTATATCTCTTAAATGTCAACATATACACATGCGATTTAGTTTATGGAGATTTTTCAATGTCGAGAACCTCGATCAAAGAGTAAAAAAGGCGTAAGGTTCACAATGGTGTAAAACTAAAATGGGATATACCGGGCTAGTATTCGAGTTACAGGAACGAGGGCCAAACCAACCACCAAAGAATGGAATCGTCAAGCGAAAAAACTTGACAACCTCCTGGAAGCTGCTTTTCTTGCACCAGACCTTTATCCATCAATTAGGAATCTGATGCCGTCACTAAACACATTCCTTAAATTGTGGCCATTTTTTAGTGTTTATTTTTTCGTGTCTAATCCGCATATATATCTCCATTGCTCTTGATTTTCTTGACTGTATATCTCTTAAATGTCAACATATACACGTGTGATTTAGTTTACAAAGATTTTTCAATGCCGAGAACCTCGACCAGAGAGTAAAAAAGGCGTAAGGTTCACAATGGTGTAAACCTTAAATGGGATATACCTGGCTAGGATTCGAGTTACAGGAACAAGGGCCAAACCAACCACCCAATAGTGGAATCGTTGAGCGAAAACACTTGACAACCTCTGAGAATCAGCTTTTCTTGCCACCAGACCTTTCTCCGTCAATTAGGAATCTGATGCCGTCACTAAACACATTCCTTAAATTGTAGCCATTTTTAAGTGTTTATTTTTTGGTGTCTATTCCGCATATATATCACCATTGCTCTTGATTTTCTTGACTGTATATTTCTTAAATGTTAACATTTACAAGTGTAATTTAGTTTACGAAGATTTTTCAATGTCGAGAACCTCGATCAGAGAGTAAAAAAGGCGTAAGGTTCACAATGGTGTAAAACTAAAATGGGATATACCGGGCTAGGATTCGAGTTACAGGAACAGGGGCCAAACCAACCACCCAAGAATGGAATCGTCGAGCGAAAACACTTGCCAACCTCCTGGAAGCAGCTTTTCTTGCCACCAGACCTTTCTCCATCAATTAGGAATCTGATGTCGTCACTAAACACATTCATTAAATTTTAGCCATTTTTGAGTGTTTATTTTTTGGTGTCTAATCCGCATATATATCTCTATTGCTCTTGAATTTCTTGACTGTATATCTCTTAAATGTCAACATATATACGTGTGATTTAGTTTACGAAGATTTTTCAATGCCGAGAACCTCGATTAGAGAGTAAAAAAGGTGTATGGTTAACAATGGTGTAAAACTAAAATTGGATATAGCTAGCTAGGATTCGAATTACAGGAACAAAGGCCAAACCAACCACTCAAGAATGGAATCGTCGAGCGAAAACACTTGAAAACCTCCTGGAAGCAGCTTTTCTTGCCACCAGACCTTTCTCCATCAATTAGGAATCTGATGCCGTCACTAAACACATTCCATAAATTGTAGCCATTTTTTGAGTTTTATTTTTTGGTGTCTAATCCGCATATATATCACCATTCCTCTTGATTTTCTTGACTGTATATCTCTTAATTGTCAACATATACACGTGCGATTTATTTTACGAAGATTTTTCAATGTCGAGAACCTCGATCAAAGAGAAAAAAAGGCGTAAGGTTCACAATGGTGTAAAACTAAAATGGGATATACAGGGCAAGGATTTGAGTTACAGGAACAAGGGCCAAACCAACCACCCAAAAATGGAATCATCGAGAGAAAACACTTTACAACCTCCTGGAAGCAGCTTTTCTTGCCACCAGACCTTTCTCCATCAATTAGGAATCTGATGTCGTCACTAAACACATTCCTTGAACTGTAGCCATTTTTTTAGTGTTTATATTTTGGTGTCTAATCCGCATATATATCACCGTTGCTCTTGATTTTCTTGACTGTATATCTCTTAAATGTCAACATATACACGTGTGATTTAGTTTACGAAGATTTTTCAATGCCGAGAACCTCGATCAGAGAGTAAAAAGGCGTAAGGTTCACAATGGTGTAAAAGTAAAATGGGATATACCAGGCTAGGATTCGAGTTACAGGAACAAGGGACAAGCCAACCACCCAAGAATGGAATCGACGAGCAAAAACACTTGACAACCTCCTGGAAGCAGATTTTCTTGCCACCTGACATTTCTCCATCAATTAGGAATCTGATGCCGTCAATAAACACATTACTTAAATTGTAGCCATTTTTTAGTGTCTAATCCGCATATATATCACCATTGCTCTTGCTTTTCTTGACTGTATATCTCTTAAGTGTCAACATATACATGTGTGATTTAGTTTACGAAGATTTTTCAATGCCGAGAACCTCGATCATTGAGTAAAAAAGGCATAAGGTTCACAATGGTGTAAAACTAAAATAGGATATACTGGGCTAGGATTCGAGTTACAGGAACAAGGGCCAAACCAACCACCCAAGAATGGAATCATCGAGCAAAAACACTTGACAACCTCCTAGAAGCAGCTTTTCTTGCCACGGAACCTTTCTCCATCAATTAGGAATCTGATGCCGTCACTAAACACATTCCTTAAATTGTAGCCATTTTTAAGTGTTTATTTTTTGGTGTCTAATCCGCATATATATCACCATTGCTCTTGATTTTCTTGACTGTATATCTCTTAAATGTTAACATATACACGTTTGATTTAGGTTACGAATATTTTTCAATGCCGAGAACCTCGATCAGAGAGTAAAAAAGGCGTATGGTTCACAATGGTGTAAAACTAAAATAGGATATACCGGGCTTGGATTCGAGTTACAGGAACAAGGGCCAAACCAACCACCCAAAAATGGAATTGTCGAGCGAAAACACTTGACAACCTCCTAGAAGCAGCTTTTCTTGCCACCGAACCTTTCTCCATCAATTAGGAATCTGATGTCGTCACTAAACACATTCCTTAAATTGTAGCCATTTTTGAGTGTTTATTTTTTGGTGTCTAATCCGCATATATATCACCATTGCTCTTGATTTTCTTTACTGTATATCTCTTAAATGTGAACATATACACCTGTGATTTAGTTTACGAAGATTTTTCAATGCCGAGAACCTCGATCACATAGTAAAAAAGGCGTAAGGTTCACAATGGTGTAAAGGTAAAATGGAATATACCAGGCTAGGATTCGAGTTACAGGAACAAGGGCCAAACCAACAACCCAAGAATGGAATCGTCGAGCGAAAACACTTGGCAACCTCCTGGAAACAGCTTTTCTTGCCACCAGACCTTTCTCTGTCAATTACGAATCTGATGCCATCACTAAACACATTTCTTAAATTGTAGCCATTTTTTGAGTGTTTATTTTTTGGTGTCTAATCCGCATATATATCACCATTGCTCTTGATTTTCTTGACTGTATATCTCTTAAATGTCAACATATACACGTGTGATTTAGTTTACGAAGATTTTTCAATTCCGAAAACCTCGATCAGAGAGTAAAAGAGGCGTAAGGTTCACAATGGTGTAAAACTAAAATGGGATATAACGGGCTAGGATTCGAGTTACAAGAACATGGGCCAAACCAAGCACCCAAGAATGGAATCGTCGAGCGAAAACACTTGACAACCTCCTGGAAGAAGCTTTTCTTGCCACCAGGCCTTTCTCCATCAATTAGGAATCTGATGCCGTCCCTTAACACATTCCTTAAATTGTAGCCTTTTTTTGAGTGTTTACTTTTTGGTGTCTAATCCGCATATATATCACCATTGCTCTTGATTTTCTTGACTGTATATTTCTTAAATGTCAACATTTACACGTGTAATTTAGTTTACGAAGATTTTTCAATGTCGAGAACCTCGATCAGAGAGTAAAAAAGGCGTAAGGTTCACAATGGTGTAAAACTAAAATGCGATATACCGGGCTAGGATTCGAGTTACAGGAACAGGGGCCAAACCAACCACCCAAGAATGGAATCGTCGAGCGAAAACACTTGACAACCTCCTGGAAGCAGCTTTTCTTGCCACCAGACCTTTCTCCATCAATTAGGAATCTGATGTCGTCACTAAACACATTCATTAAATTTTAGCCATTTTTGAGTGTTTATTTTTTGGTGTCTAATCCGCATATATATCTCCATTGCTCTTGAATTTCTTGACTATATATCTCTTAAATATCAACATATACACGTGTGATTTAGTTTACGAAGATTTTTCAATGCCGAGAACCTCGATTAGAGAGTGAAAAAGGCTTAAGGTTCACAATGGTGTAAAACTAAAATGGGATATAGCTGGCTAGGATTCGAATTACAGGAACAAGGGCCAAACCAACGACCCAAGAATGGAATCGTCGAGCGAAAACACTTGACAACCTCCAGGAAGCAGCTTTTCTTGCCACCAGACCTTTCTCCATCAATAAGGAATCTGATGCCGTCACTAAACACATTCCATAAATTGTAGCCATTTTTTGAGTGTTTATTTTTTGGTGTCTAATCCGCATATATATCACCATTGCTCTTGATTTTCTTGACTGTATATCTCTTAAATGTCAACATATACACGTGCGATTTAGTTTATGAAGATTTTTCAATGTCGAGAACCTCGATCAAAGAGTAAAAAAGGTGTAAGGTTCACAATGGTGTAAAACTAAAATGGGATATACCGGGCTAGTATCCGAGTTACAGGAACGAGGGCCAAACCAACCACCCAAGAATGGAATCGTCGAGCGGAAAAACTTGACAACCTCCTGGAAGCAGCTTTTCTTGCCACCAGACCTTTCTCCATCAATTAGGAATCTGATGCCGTCACTAAACACATTCCTTAAAATGTTGCCATTTTTTAGTGTTTATTTTTTGGTGTCTAATTCGCATATATATCTCCATTGCTCTTGATTTTCTTGACTGTATATCTCTTAAATGCCAACATATACACATGCGATTTAGTTTATGGAGATTTTTCAATGTCGAGAACCTCGATCAAAGAGTAAAAAAGGCGTAAGGTTCACAATGGTGTAAAACTAAAATGGGATATAGCTGGCTAGGATTCGAATTACAGGAACTAGGGCCAAACCAACCACACAAGAATGGAATCGTCGAGCGAAAACACTTGGCAACCTCCTGGAAGCAGCTTTTCTTGCCACCAGACCTTTCTCCATCAATTAGGAATCTGATGCCGTCACTAAACACATTCTATAAATTGTAGCCATTTTTTGAGTGTTTATTTTTTGGTGTCTAATCCGCATATACATCACCATTGCTCTTGATTTTCTTGACTGTATATCTCTTAAATGTCAACATATACACATGCGATTTAGTTTATGGAGATTTTTCAATGTCGAGAACCTCGATCAAAGAGTAAAAAAGGCGTAAGGTTCACAATGGTGTAAAACTAAAATGGGATATACCGGGCTAGTATTCGAGTTACAGGAACGAGGGCCAAACCAACCACCCAAGAATGGAATCGTCAAGCGAAAAAACTTGACAACCTCCTGGAAGCTGCTTTTCTTGCACCAGACCTTTATCCATCAATTAGGAATCTGATGCCGTCACTAAACACATTCCTTAAATTGTGGCCATTTTTTAGTGTTTATTTTTTCGTGTCTAATCCGCATATATATCTCCATTGCTCTTGATTTTCTTGACTGTATATCTCTTAAATGTCAACATATACACGTGTGATTTAGTTTACAAAGATTTTTCAATGCCGAGAACCTCGACCAGAGAGTAAAAAAGGCATAAGGTTCACAATGGTGTAAACCTTAAATGGGATATACCTGGCTAGGATTCGAGTTACAGGAACAAGGGCCAAACCAACCACCCAATAGTGGAATCGTTGAGCGAAAACACTTGACAACCTCTGAGAATCAGCTTTTCTTGCCACCAGACCTTTCTCCGTCAATTAGGAATCTGATGCCGTCACTAAACACATTCCTTAAATTGTAGCCATTTTTAAGTGTTTATTTTTTGGTGTCTATTCCGCATATATATCACCATTGCTCTTGATTTTCTTGACTGTATATTTCTTAAATGTTAACATTTACAAGTGTAATTTAGTTTACGAAGATTTTTCAATGTCGAGAACCTCGATCAGAGAGTAAAAAAGGCGTAAGGTTCACAATGGTGTAAAACTAAAATGGGATATACCGGGCTAGGATTCGAGTTACAGGAACAGGGGCCAAACCAACCACCCAAGAATGGAATCGTAGAGCGAAAACACTTGCCAACCTCCTGGAAGCAGCTTTTCTTGCCACCAGACCTTTCTCCATCAATTAGGAATCTGATGTCGTCACTAAACACATTCATTAAATTTTAGCCATTTTTTAGTGTTTATTTTTTGGTGTCTAATCCGCATATATATCTCTATTGCTCTTGAATTTCTTGACTGTATATCTCTTAAATGTCAACATATATACGTGTGATTTAGTTTACGAAGATTTTTCAATGCCGAGAACCTCGATTAGAGAGTAAAAAAGGTGTATGGTTAACAATGGTGTAAAACTAAAATTGGATATAGCTAGCTAGGATTCGAATTACAGGAACAAAGGCCAAACCAACCACCCAAGAATGGAATCGTCGAGCGAAAACACTTGAAAACCTCCTGGAAGCAGCTTTTCTTGCCACCAGACCTTTCTCCATCAATTAGGAATCTGATGCCGTCACTAAACACATTCCATAAATTGTAGCCATTTTTTGAGTTTTATTTTTTGGTGTCTAATCCGCATATATATCACCATTCCTCTTGATTTTCTTGACTGTATATCTCTTAATTGTCAACATATACACGTGCGATTTATTTTACGAAGATTTTTCAATGTCGAGAACCTCGATCAAAGAGAAAAAAAGGCGTAAGGTTCACAATGGTGTAAAACTAAAATGGGATATACAGGGCAAGGATTTGAGTTACAGGAACAAGGGCCAAACCAACCACCCAAAAATGGAATCATCGAGAGAAAACACTTTACAACCTCCTGGAAGCAGCTTTTCTTGCCACCAGACCTTTCTCCATCAATTAGGAATCTGATGTCGTCACTAAACACATTCCTTGAACTGTAGCCATTTTTTTAGTGTTTATATTTTGGTGTCTAATCCGCATATATATCACCGTTGCTCTTGATTTTCTTGACTGTATATCTCTTAAATGTCAACATATACACGTGTGATTTAGTTTACGAAGATTTTTCAATGCCGAGAACCTCGATCAGAGAGTAAAAAGGCGTAAGGTTCACAATGGTGTAAAAGTAAAATGGGATATACCAGGCTAGGATTCGAGTTACAGGAACAAGGGACAAGCCAACCACCCAAGAATGGAATCGACGAGCAAAAACACTTGACAACCTCCTGGAAGCAGATTTTCTTGCCACCTGACATTTCTCCATCAATTAGGAATCTGATGCCGTCAATAAACACATTACTTAAATTGTAGCCATTTTTTAGTGTCTAATCCGCATATATATCACCATTGCTCTTGCTTTTCTTGACTGTATATCTCTTAAGTGTCAACATATACATGTGTGATTTAGTTTACGAAGATTTTTCAATGCCGAGAACCTCGATCATTGAGTAAAAAAGGCATAAGGTTCACAATGGTGTAAAACTAAAATAGGATATACTGGGCTAGGATTCGAGTTACAGGAACAAGGGCCAAACCAACCACCCAAGAATGGAATCATCGAGCAAAAACACTTGACAACCTCCTAGAAGCAGCTTTTCTTGCCACGGAACCTTTCTCCATCAATTAGGAATCTGATGCCGTCACTAAACACATTCCTTAAATTGTAGCCATTTTTAAGTGTTTATTTTTTGGTGTCTAATCCGCATATATATCACCATTGCTCTTGATTTTCTTGACTGTATATCTCTTAAATGTTAACATATACACGTTTGATTTAGGTTACGAATATTTTTCAATGCCGAGAACCTCGATCAGAGAGTAAAAAAGGCGTATGGTTCACAATGGTGTAAAACTAAAATAGGATATACCGGGCTTGGATTCGAGTTACAGGAACAAGGGCCAAACCAACCACCCAAAAATGGAATTGTCGAGCGAAAACACTTGACAACCTCCTAGAAGCAGCTTTTCTTGCCACCGAACCTTTCTCCATCAATTAGGAATCTGATGTCGTCACTAAACACATTCCTTAAATTGTAGCCATTTTTGAGTGTTTATTTTTTGGTGTCTAATCCGCATATATATCACCATTGCTCTTGATTTTCTTTACTGTATATCTCTTAAATGTGAACATATACACCTGTGATTTAGTTTACGAAGATTTTTCAATGCCGAGAACCTCGATCACATAGTAAAAAAGGCGTAAGGTTCACAATGGTGTAAAGGTAAAATGGAATATACCAGGCTAGGATTCGAGTTACAGGAACAAGGGCCAAACCAACAACCCAAGAATGGAATCGTCGAGCGAAAACACTTGGCAACCTCCTGGAAACAGCTTTTCTTGCCACCAGACCTTTCTCTGTCAATTACGAATCTGATGCCATCACTAAACACATTTCTTAAATTGTAGCCATTTTTTGAGTGTTTATTTTTTGGTGTCTAATCCGCATATATATCACCATTGCTCTTGATTTTCTTGACTGTATATCTCTTAAATGTCAACATATACACGTGTGATTTAGTTTACGAAGATTTTTCAATTCCGAAAACCTCGATCAGAGAGTAAAAGAGGCGTAAGGTTCACAATGGTGTAAAACTAAAATGGGATATAACGGGCTAGGATTCGAGTTACAGGAACATGGGCCAAACCAAGCACCCAAGAATGGAATCGTCGAGCGAAAACACTTGACAACCTCCTGGAAGAAGCTTTTCTTGCCACCAGGCCTTTCTCCATCAATTAGGAATCTGATGCCGTCCCTTAACACATTCCTTAAATTGTAGCCTTTTTTTGAGTGTTTACTTTTTGGTGTCTAATCCGCATATATATCACCATTGCTCTTGATTTTCTTGACTGTATATTTCTTAAATGTCAACATTTACACGTGTAATTTAGTTTACGAAGATTTTTCAATGTCGAGAACCTCGATCAGAGAGTAAAAAAGGCGTAAGGTTCACAATGGTGTAAAACTAAAATGGGATATACCGGGCTAGGATTCGAGTTACAGGAACAGGGGCCAAACCAACCACCCAAGAATGGAATCGTCGAGCGAAAACACTTGACAACCTCCTGGAAGCAGCTTTTCTTGCCACCAGACCTTTCTCCATCAATTAGGAATCTGATGTCGTCACTAAACACATTCATTAAATTTTAGCCATTTTTGAGTGTTTATTTTTTGGTGTCTAATCCGCATATATATCTCCATTGCTCTTGAATTTCTTGACTATATATCTCTTAAATATCAACATATACACGTGTGATTTAGTTTACGAAGATTTTTCAATGCCGAGAACCTCGATTAGAGAGTGAAAAAGGCTTAAGGTTCACAATGGTGTAAAACTAAAATGGGATATAGCTGGCTAGGATTCGAATTACAGGAACAAGGGCCAAACCAACGACCCAAGAATGGAATCGTCGAGCGAAAACACTTGACAACCTCCTGGAAGCAGCTTTTCTTGCCACCAGACCTATCTCCATCAATAAGGAATCTGATGCCGTCACTAAACACATTCCATAAATTGTAGCCATTTTTTGAGTGTTTATTTTTTGGTGTCTAATCCGCATATATATCACCATTGCTCTTGATTTTCTTGACTGTATATCTCTTAAATGTCAACATATACACGTGCGATTTAGTTTATGAAGATTTTTCAATGTCGAGAACCTCGATCAAAGAGTAAAAAAGGTGTAAGGTTCACAATGGTGTAAAACTAAAATGGGATATACCGGGCTAGTATTCGAGTTACAGGAACGAGGGCCAAACCAACCACCCAAGAATGGAATCGTCGAGCGAAAAAACTTGACAACCTCCTGGAAGCAGCTTTTCTTGCCACCAGACCTTTCTCCATCAATTAGGAATCTGATGCCGTCACTAAACACATTCCTTAAAATGTTGCCATTTTTTAGTGTTTATTTTTTGGTGTCTAATTCGCATATATATCTCCATTGCTCTTGATTTTCTTGACTGTATATCTCTTAATGTCAACATATACACGTGTGATTTAGTTTACGAAGATTTTTCAATGACGAGAACCTCGATCAGAGAGTAAAAAAGGCGTAAGGTTCACAATGGTGTAAAACTAAAATGGGATATACCGGTCTAGGATTCGAGTTACAGGAACAAGGACCAAACCAACCACCCAAGATTGGGATCGTCGAGCGAAAACACTTGACAACCTCCTGGAAGAAGTTTTTTTACCACCAGACCTTTCTCCATCAATTAGGAATCTGATGCCGTCTCTAAACACATTTCTTAAATTGTAGCCTTTTTTTTTAGTGTTTATTTTTTGGTGTCTAATCCGCATATATATCACCATTGCTCTTGATTTTCTTTACTGTATATCTCTTAAATGTGAACATATACACGTGTGATTTAGTTTACGAAGATTTTTCAATGCCGAGAGCCTCGATCAGAGAGTAAAAATGGCGTAAGGTTCACAATGGTGTAAAGGTAAAACGGAATATACCGGGCTAGGATTCGAGTTACAGGAACAAGGGCCAAACCAACCACCCAAGAATGGAATCATCGAGCGAAAACACTTGACAACCTTCTGGAAGCAGCTTTTCTTGCCACCAGACCTTTCTCCGTCAATTACGAATCTGATGTCGTCACTAAACACATGTCTTAAATCGTAGCCATTTTTTGAGTGTTTATTTTTTGGTGTCTAATCCGTATATATATCACCGTTGCTCTTGATTTTCTTGTCTGTATATCTCTTAAATGTCAACATATACACGTGTGATTTAGTTTACGAAGATTTTTCAATGTCGAGAACCTCGATCAAAGAGTAAAAAAGGCGTAAGGTTAACAATGGTGTAAAACTAAAATGGGATATACCGGGCTAGGATTCGAGTTACAGGAACAAGGGCCAAACCAACCACCCAAGAATGGAATCGTCGAGCGAAAACACCAGACAACCTCCTGGAAGCAGCTTTTCTTGCCACCAGACCTTTCTCCATCAATTAAGAATCTGATGCCGTCATTAAACACATTAATTAAATTGTAGCCATTTTTTGAGTGTTTACTTTTTGGTGTCTAATCCGCATATATATTACAATTGCTCTTGTTTTTCTTGACTGTATATCTCCTAAATGTCAACATATACACGTGTGATTTAGTTTACGAAGATTTTTCAATGCCAAGAACCTCGATCAGAGAGTAAAAAAGGCGTAAGGTTCACAATGGTGTAAAACTAATTTGGGATATACCGGGCTAGGATTCAAGTTATAGGAACAAGGGCCAAACCAACCACCCAAGAATGGAATCGTCGAGCGAAAACACTTGACAACCTCCAGGAAGCAGCTTTTCTTGCCACCAGACCTTCTCCATCAATTAGGAATTTGATGCCATCACTAAACACATTCCTTAAATTGTAGCCATTTTTTGAGTGTTTACTTTTTGGTGTCTAATCCGCATATATATCACCATTGCTCATGATTTTCTTGACTATATCTCTTAAATGTCAACATATACACGTGTGATTTAGTTTACGAAGATTTTTCAATGCCGAGAACCTCGATCAGAGAGTAAAAAAGGCGTAAGGTTCACAATGGTGTAAAACTCAAATGGGATATACCGGGCTAGGATTCGAGTTACAGGAACAAGGGCCAAACCAACCACCCAAGAATGGAATCGTCGAGCGAAAACACTTGACAACCTCCTGGATGCAGCTTTTCTTTCCACCAGACCTTTCTCCATCAATTAGGAATCTGATGCCGTCACTAAACACATTCCTTAAATTGTAGCCATTTTTTGAGTGTTTATTTTTTGGTGTCTAATCCGCATATATATCACCATTGCTCTTGATTTTCTTGATTGTATATCTCTTAAATGTCAACATATACACGTGTGATTTAGTTTACAAAGATTTTTCAATGTCGAGAACCTCGATCAGAGAGTAAAAAAGGCGTGCCACTAGCGAAACCACCCGATCATATTCATCTTCACTAGGTATAATGCCTATACACCAATTCAGAAGGAAACCCAATATATAATATATTAAATATATAGGTTTTTTAATCTTCCAATACTAATAAATGAAAATCTTTTTTGGACGCGTGTCACTTCCTGGTGTTTTCTCACATTATTTTCATATTTATCTCTCATATTGAATAATAAAAATAATTTTAAACAAAAATACTAGATAAGAGTAAATATTTAGATAAGGATAAACATTTGTTTTTATTATGATCATATTAAATAGTAATAATAATTATAAACAAAAATTAGATAGTAATATATATGTTTATTTTTGTTATGATCATATTAAATAATAATAAGTTTAAACAAAAAATTAGTTAAGAATACATATTTAACAAAGTAAAATGTTATAATGAGTAAGTGAGTAAATTTCAAACATCGTCCTTTATGTATGTCACTTATTGCGAACTGTGTCATTTATCTTCAATAATTACAGAAAACGTACTTGATGTTTGCAAACCCTTGCAAGTTATGTCCTTTAGCCCTAACTCTGTTAATTTTTGTGGTTAAATCTGACCAAATTGACCCCACATGAGGATATATTGTTCATTTTACCCTAAATACTAAAAAAAATAAAATTATATCTCTAAACATTGTATATAACCCTAATTTTGAACCCTAATTTGTTCCCTTTCACAAATCAACCAATTTTCTTCCATTGATTCATCTAAATTTTCACCAGTTCAAAACCCTAGGGCTTCATAATTTTTACAAAATTGTTCATCTTTTTCATCCATGGCGGTTCCGACGATTGCACTGTACACAAGTCCTCCTGGAGGCATCTACACGACGTCGTATTCATCAACGATCAACTCACACGCATCGTACAATTTTGATCTATCCAGCCATCCGACTACGTCATCAACGGCAACCATTACGTCATTAAAACCGGTAATCGGAGGTTTATCCACGCTTTTCTCGTCGTCACCGACCTTCGTCGGTGCCAGATCTGAAGATCTACCGTCGATGAGAACCAGCGGTTAAGATTTGATCAGTTTAACCAGTTCGTTTTCGTACTCGACGTTTGGATCTTATCTGAAACGACATCATGTTCATCAGAGTCCGGTTTCGGTGTTTCAAGGTCCGGTTTCGTCATCTCCGGTTAGGTTTTCGTCGGAGAGAAAGTGTTCCGTACTTGGCGTGTGTGTTGTTGATTATAACTCACGGAGGTCGCTTGTGAATGATAGTTTTGGTGAGGAGCTTACTTTTGTTATGGATGATACTGCTTTAAAGGAATCGGTTCCCAAGCCGTATGTGAAGGATTTGTTGTTGAATGCACAGATGAAACATAAAAATTTTAATGATAGTTTGGTTATTAAACATTTCTAGGAAGCCGATGGCGGTGGGGTGGGTGGTGACGGTGGAAGGCGGTGATGGTGGTGGGTTGGTGGTGGTGGTGCTAGAATGGTGGTGTGAAAAGAGATCTGCCATTCAAGAAGATAAAGAGAAAAGATCTTAATTTGTTATAATTTTATTTTTTTTAGTATTTAGGGTAAAATGACCAATATACCCTCATGTGGGGTCCATTTGGTCAGATTTAACCACAAAATTAACTGAGGTAGGGCTAAATGACATAACTTGCAAGGGTTTGCAAACATCGATGTAAGACCCTTCTATTGATTATCAAAATTTCTTATAAGTTTCACCTATAAATGTATATATATAATATACACATACATTTGAAAATACGAGTTTCATTAAACATCTTGAAATTTAAAAAAAATCAACATAATATCGTTGTTTAAATCGCGTAGCGACGAAACGTAATGCGGAAGCTTGAATCTTTGATCGTGTTCGTTTCTTCATTGAGCTTGATCGTCACCCGGTACTTTACGTGTAACAACCCGCACTTTCGCGCTTGTTACTCTAGCTACACTCGTTACGCCTAGCACTAGAGATTCGGATAATAATGTAAACTATATCGCAAACTACGCTACTTCGCATATTTTCGCAAACACATCGCTTATTACAACACGTAATATCTCAACGCTTACATGTTTTTCGCATATACTATTACGCTATTGCTACGCAACTTGCAAAACGCAAACGCAAACTCAAACTCAGAACGTGGTTACTTATGCTAAGACCTATTATATTATATAGTTATATATACATATATATCCAGGTAATAAAACTTGTTAAACGCGCACACGCAGGCACGCGCAACTCAATTTATCGCACTGAAACGCAATATAACACGACACTACTTATCTCGCTATAACGTTTAAAGTACCCACAATGCTTAACGCAACAAAACACGTCGAACACATCAAAAGTTGGAAGACTGACAAACGCAATCGGGCCGTTCGAATTGACATCCGCTCGGATGACCATCCGACCGGATGGCCATTCGACCGGCGGAAGCCATCCGACCCATTCAACCGCCTTAACTTTCACCCTCGCCTATAAATAGGACCATTGTGTCTCATTTCAACACTTTGTTCTCTCTCATCCGATCACACGCACTCAAGTCGCTCTCAGCCACTTTTAGTCACGATTCAAGGCTGTTTTGTAAGTATTTCTCCTCAAATCTTGTACAACCTTCATCTCTAATCACTTCTACATCATCTTCTCCATCAACATCACACACAAAAGCTTGCTTTTTCTCTGAAATCCCTGATTTGGACCACTTGAAGGTGGTCTTCCTCTCGGTTAGCTTAGGCAAACTATTAAGGGGCTCCATTCAATCGAGATTAGTCCAGATCTGAAAGATTTCCACACCTTTAACTAAATCTCAACAAGATTTCAACACTTTTCAACTGTTTTCAATTTTTCTTCAAAATTTTCTACACAAAACCAATGGAATCTAGACTCATTCCGACTCTCTACTCGTTCTTTAGTCGAGAGCCAGCTTGAAAACGGATTTCCACCGGAGAGATGACTGATTAACGGGTTGAACATGGATCTTCATCAAGAACAGTAAGTTTGACCGAATGGGCTGAGACCATCCGATCGAATGAGCTAGTCTTGGTGTATTCTCGTTGTTTGACACGTCGCCACGCCGTCTCCTTTAAACTTCAAACTTTTTACTTAGAAAATGTTGTAAATTTTTCAAATAACAGAACTCCCAATCGAATGGCCATGCGATCGGATGACCATCCGACAAAGTGAACTGTCCCTTTATAATTTCCAATGTTAAAAGATTTGACTATTTGAATAAACTTCAACAATTTTCCAAACAAGCGCACTCATTTGAATGGCCACCCGTTCGAATGGTCATCCGAGCGATGACCATCCGCTCGGATGGGTTATACTCATTCGACCGGATCACCATTCGAACCCTTAACCATTTGACATTTTGTGACACACTGTTCAACACTCTGTTCAACGACTTATGCTACTGTCTCCGTACACAGGCTAACTCAACGCGCTCCCTTCAATCCAATCCAGCTTGTGTTTACTTGCTAAACACACACTGTGAGTATACTCGAACCCTTTTTCGCTTAACGCACTTTTGGGTGTAACATACATTCTCTATCAAAAACACAACACTTAAACGCATTTAAAACACTAACCGCACTCACATGTTATACGTGATTAGTTGAATTGTTTGTTGCTATGTTTATACAATGTTACGTGCCAGACCGCCTCTAGCAATGATAGTACTATAGTTTGGGCTTAGCACCTGTCATGGACAGGGGTTGCTAGGGATTACATCACTTTACTTCACGTGTTCGTTTAACATGTGTCGCGCATACTCTCAAACGTAGTCTCATGGTTAGGATGTATCATTGCTGATAGCTTACTTGATTCGCCTATTATGTGTTACATGCTGGTTATGCGTAAACGCTTTCTATACTATATCTATGCAAACTTTTATACTTGCCAAAACTTTTGTATGGACTTTATTTTAACGTATGTTGCAGGTTAATCGCAGCTTATCTCGAATCAAGACTAGGAAGTCTAGAAACCCACATAAAATATAAGTTGTCGGATTTGTATTGTTTGAGAGACATGAAATTTGTATGACTATTTGCTGAAATATTGTTTATTAGTATGGGATAATGAACGCATTAAATATTGTCACTGAATAGTTGTTATGAATTCTCTTGAGCAATCTGATTCGCCTAGTGTTGCGCCCTGATGATTCCGCCATCGGTTGGGGTGTGACATTACGATATACCTACATTTCATAAAACATGAAATGCTTTAGTTATATAGAGTTTATAACACGTCTAAACGAGTCCGTAAGACAAAATAATCAAATAAAACAATTTTCGCCAGCTTCGTAGTCTATCGCGGGCCACGACAGGATTAACAAAATCCTTCGCGGGCGCGACGACAAAAGACAATGCCCGTCAGGGGGCGCAACAACCTTATTTTCACAAAAAGTTTGTTAGCTAGAGCTGCATTTTCCCAGCATTGCCATTTTTCACTTAAAAGGCCATAACTGCCTAAATTTTTATCTGTTTTACTTCCCGTTTCTTACGTGATCATAATTTGATTCTCTATCATATATAATTGAAATCCGACATCCGGATTAACAATTTTCTAAATTTTTAAGCCCTCGGCTTCATATTTATTTATTAAACTTTTGACCCGTTCATGATTTATCCAACAAACTTGTTTCTAAATTGAATGGGTAAGGTCCCAAAAACCTTGCTTCAAATACTTGGGACCATACCACAACCTCATCTTCCTAACCCTCTTTAGACCTTGCGCGGCAGCGCACTGGTCCCACAAAGAGAACCTAGAAGGAAAACAATGAGCAAACATATGCGCGCCAAAAGGGAACTAGCTAATCCTTGCGCCAATCTCCATAACTGCTAGGATAAAAATACTAGCAAACACTTCTGCATAAATTAATATCCAGACTTGAATAAAAATAACTTTTCCGATGCCATACAGTAAAGAACCACACAGGATTACAGCCATATTCTTCTAGAGGGCTCCATCGTGCACCACCAGTCGGTTATAACCGAATGGCCACGTGGCATCACCCCAGGCTCCCTTGAAGTCATGATGATGGTATGGAACTGAAGAGAGATCTTCACTTGCCCACTTTCCACGTGCCAAAACCCTAACCGTTGATCAAAATCGCGATTTGTGTGCACACTCAAATCGTTAGCGATTAACGGAGGGAAAATAACCGCTTACGGAAAAAGCACTTTCCGTCAACATTTCACCAATAGGTTTTCCCGCCCAAACTTCGGCTATAAATAGAAGGATAAATCAGGTATAATTCTCAAGTTACATTCACTTCACTTTCACTTCTTCTTCTTCATCAAACCCTGTACTTATTCTCACGCCTGAGGGTGGTCACGGAGAGAACCTCCATTCTCCCCGTGGCGAGTCTAACGGCTGTTGTTTTGCAGTTATTGTTAGAGGAAGAAGTTCATTCACCCCCGAATCGAACGAGAAGACCTAACCCTTTTATGCATATTCAAACCCCCTGGTTCAGTTAATTCCGGTTGATTAAACCAGTGTTTCTTCATTGGCGCCCACCGATTTCTCAGTTTTATTTCATCTCTTTTCATTCCAATTCATTTTTCATCTCCGTTTTTCAAATGGAAGAAACTCTGACGAACCGTCAAAACGGCCCTCGGCCAAATTTTGCTCACAATACCCAAGTCGAAGGGATTGTGGAAGAGGCTTCGGATGATAACGAAGTCCATTACAATGATAATCATCCAAACGATCCTGTTACTCTAGGAATACAGCCAGAAATTCCGATAAGCTCAATTTTACCACCCGGAGAAACCCCTATCTCCTGGTATGTCAGATCCCAAGGAGCAATAAATACTGTATATGCACAACTCTGTATGAGTCTACTCATTCCGAAAATCGATGAAGAGAATATAATGATGAATCTCACTCCCACCGAAGGCAATCAGTTTACTCCAGGTTGGGCCCGCGTTCTTACCAGAGGCCGGACACCCACACCAACGAGTACGACAGAACATACCACGAAGGAGACAGTACAAGTGTGTTCAATCGGTTGCAACCGAATTATAAAAGTTGTAAACCTCGTGCGGTTTATAACCCAGAAGCAAAACACGATTAGAATTTAATCTACCGCCCGGCGGAGGCAGCAAAGAACTCCAAGTTTATCAGTGAGATCGCTTTGGCTCCCTTGGAAAAAGCAAAACTCCCATCTAATGTTGGCAAGTTCAATGGCATGACGGATCCGGATGACCATCTTCGGGTTTTCACTAGTGCAGGTCTGGTAGGAGGATGGACCTTTGATGCGTGTGAAGTGTTATATATATTAGGTGTATATTTTAAGCCCCTTTAACACTTTTTTAGTCAAGTTTTAAATTTATAAAACACGATATTTTACTAACACTAAACACACATATGGGCAAGTGCACCCATCGTGAGCGTAGTATAGTGTTGGCAAGATACCGAGGTCGTCCAAGGACACAAGAGCTTTTAGTACCGGTTTATCCTCAACGTCTAATCAAATCAAAAAGTTTAGAAAAATGTTTTAAGCTAAGAAAAATAAAAACTAACTAAAATGCTGAAAAATAAAAATAAAAAGAAAAACAGATAGACAAGATGAATCACTTGGTTCCGACTCGTATCTAGTGTAACCTTTGATTATTTCCGCACTTTTGCACTATTTTAAGAGATTATCTTAGTTATTGTAGTAGGCCCCTCTTTTGAAGGTGACGTTACCCTCACCCCAGTAGTTTGAGTCAGCAAGGATACAATCCTAAAAGGGTGGATTATTGGAAGATAATTAATTAAGTTATTAATGCAATATTATGGTAGGCCCCTCTTTTGGAGGTGACGTTACCCTCAGCTAAGTAGTCTGAGTCAGCAGGGATACAGTCCTAAATAGCCGGGTTATAGTATTAATAGTAGTTAACTTATGAGGGGATCAAAGAGTTTGGACCCCCGCCATCCAATACCGTTAGGTATTGAAGGAGGTCCTACTAAATTTGACCCAGGTCCATTGCAGGACCTCTAAACGCTGAACAATGGCAAGACCTTTACCAAATCGTTCCCTTAACCCCCGACCAGGTAGCCAACATACCTCCATATAGACCGTGGAGATATGAATGGTGAAAATCTTTTATTTTATATAGACAGTAAAATAATTTCAAGACACCACGGACAAACGATAAGGAAAGATCACCTTCAAAATAAGAAACTAGTTATTAAAGTCATTAATACAAAACCAAATAAAAAGTGCGAAAAGATTAGAAATAAAAAGTATTACACTAGACACTTGTCTTCACCAAGTGATGTAAGAGACTTAGGCAAACATGGCCTTGATTGTCAAGAACTCTTACGATCAATCTTGGATCCCGAGACGACTCACACACTCTACGATGGACAATGGATGATGCTGGTGGATGATGGTGTTATAGTGGTGGTGGGTGGTGGGTGAAGTGTGAGAGAGGTGGTGTGCCAAGGGATGGTTTGAGCTTGATCCAAGCACTCCTATTTATAGGCTGAACAGAAGCTCAGGCACGGCCCCGTGTCCACATCCTTCTCTTTCTTCATTTAATGCAGCTTGTCTTATTAGTTGACCACGCCCCCGTGTCCGCTGAGCACGACCCCGTGTGCAGAAGAATCTTTGTACTATGAAGATTTGCCTAGATTGTGCGAATCTTATAGTTGACCACGGCCCCGTGTCCGCTGAGCACGGCCCCGTGGTGGGCAATAGAAGCTTCTACAACTTTGTCTTTTCTGCTAACACTTGGGCACGCCCCCATGCTGGTTGAGCACGGGGGCGTGTTCAGTCTTCTGTTATCTTGTTTTGCTTGGGAAGATGCTGTCGTGGGGTCGGGCATGTCACGTCTTGTTCCTTTTCTTGTATTTATGTTAGATTTTGATGTCTTTTTGCTTCTTTTGTTAATTTGAGCTCATTTAATCCTGAAAATACAAAAGGAAGACAAAAGCACACTTTTTCCAACATTAGTACTAAAAAAGGGTTAGTTTTATACCACAATTGATGTAATTTATATGATGCATTTTGTACACATCAAATACCCCCACACTTGAATCTTTGCTTGTCCTCAAGCAAAATTCTTTAATATTTGGCTATTACACTCCCAAATGGAATGGGTAGAGAAGAAGGTTTTTGGGCTTGTCGTAGAGTGTCGGGATTTCCAAGATTCTTTATTAAGTTTTATTTTTATTTATTTACAATCCTATTCGTCATGATTTATTTAAAACTTTTCATAAGATAAATTACTTATTAGGGCATAACATGCCTCTTTAAAATTCTATTTATATACAAGTTCACATACCTCACGGGGATCACTCAACACTCGGCCGAAGATGTATTTTTGTGGATCACTCGAGAACGGCATGGAACTTACTCCTACCATAGGCTTGCCAAGCAATCAATCCTCCTCCTTTTTTTTACTTATATACCTTTGTAAATATCAAGAGGACTTTGTGGGTGAAGGGTTAGGCTTGGGTTAAAGGTAGGTGGTTGGGTTAGTGGTTAGTAGAAAAAGGGCGAAACTCGTAAAAAGCGTCGGTTTTCGTAAGACTTTTTATTTTTGTAACATTTATTTTGATGAAGCTATAATTCAAACAAAGTTATTTTTGATGAACTTGTTTGTTTATTTTCTTTTGCTTTATCATCAACCTACAAAATTTTTTTTTCAGGAAAAGTCATACGAAAAACCGAGCTAGTTACTAAAACAAAGGGTTGAAAATGAAAAAGGGTTTTGGTGGGTGAAAGGGTTTTTGGTTTGGGTTATGAAATGAAAAGGTTTAGGCTCAAAGGGGCTAACTAGGGGGATTTTGGGTAGGTGGTAAAAAAAAATAATGGTGTAGAAATAAAAAGGGTTAGTCCTAATGCCTCTGTCATTTACTTACTCGGGTTTAAGTTGGTAAGGACTGGGAATGTTTCGTCATGGCAAGTTCTAGAGTCGTAAGAACCAAGCGGCTATTCACACAAGAAACGAAAAATGAGCATTTAGTTTAATGATATGTAATTGTATGCTCAATAAAGGCTCAAAACTCACTTTTGTGGGAATGGGTTTTTTTTTATGTGATCAAGTATATATAATTAAATTTTAACTAAGCTTGTCATGCCTTTTCATAATTTTCTTATGTTGGTTCTTTTTATCACGACGCTATCGATTGTAAATTTGTAAAAATATCACCTATTTAGAACTTGAAATTCCCGAGTTAAACCTAGACAAGTAAAAAAATGAAGATTTTTGAAAAAAATTTGGGGTGATTAGCGGTTCCAATAGAGTTTTGTGTAAGGCTTGTATTTAGGACTTGCAAGATTCAAGGTTTTAACATCCCCCCCACACTTAAATTACACATTGTCCTCAATGTGTCCTAAAAATAAGTTTTTAGGTTGATTAAATGTGTAAAAGGTGTGAAAAAGCAAAAATTTTGTGTTACTGGACGCTGAACACGGCCCCGTGTTGTCCGGGCACGGCCCCGTGTTCAAGTGCCAGTAACAAAATTAAATCAAGAGAAACAGAAGGCTGGACACGGGGGCGTGTTGGGTGAACACGGCCCGTGTCCAGTTACCTGAACTGGGTCTTTTTCTGCAGACTGTGCAGCACGGGGCCGTGTTGGGCGGACACGGCCCGTGCCGAACTTACTGTAAATGAAGAAAATCGTCGGACGGCTCTGTTTTCCTGCATGGGGTGCTGGTTCAAGTTTCCCTTGTATCCTTTGCCATCTCAAGTGTGTTTTATTCCTGAAAATTTAAAACTAACAAGAAAATGTAAAAATTAATCTAAGCTAAACTAAGGATAGTTCCGCGGAATGCCTCCGTGGTGCGCCACGTTTATAAGGGTCCTTGGCTAGACCCAAAGCCTGGTCATATGTTACCCAAGTGGGATGCATTGCATCCCATGTTACACCGTCGAAGAGCGTCATCCAAGCTTGAGTCTATGACCTTCATGTAGTTGACCGGGTCTTCGTCTTCTACTCTCTTTCCAACTCCAAACTTTACTTCCTCGTCCCCAAACTTCAATGTTAGAGTTCCGTCATTCATATCAAACTCTGCTTGAGCGGTGGCTAGGAATGGCCTCCTAAGGATGAGAGGAACATCTGCGTCTTCTTCCATGTCTAGGATGACAAAGTCGGTTGGGAAAACGAAATTGTCAACTTTGACCAATAGGTTTTCAGCGACACCTTGTGGAAATTTGACGGATCTGTCGGCGAGTTGTATGTTCATCTTTGTAGGGCTCGTTGTTCCTAGGCCGAGTCGTTTGAACATTGATGTAGGCATGAGGTTAATGCTAGCCCCAAGATCGGCTAATGCATTACGAACGGGGAACTCCCCGATCGAGCAAGGAATTGTGAAACTTCCGGGATCAATTTTCTTTTGCGGAAGTTTGTTGAGTACCAAGGCGGAGCATTCTTCGCCTAAGTTAACTAATTGCAGTGATTCAATTTTCCTCTTATGAGTGAGGAAGTCCCTCATAAATTTTTCATATTTAGGCATTTGGGTAAGGACCTCAATAAAAGGAATATTAACGTGCAATTGTTTTAGTAAATTTTTGAATTTTGCGAATTGCTCATCGGTCTTTTGGCGATTTAACCTACCGGGGTATGGAATCGGGGGAGTCTTGGCGGGCTCTTGATTTGGTAAAGAAGCCTTTTCCGGTTGGGGTGCGGGAGGAGAAGTGGTTGGGATGGACTGGCTTCTTTCATCTGGTGGTAATGGAGCATCCTCGGGGCCCATGGTTCGGTTTCTCAATGTGATGAGATGTACTTGTGCCTTTGGGTTGGTTTCGGTATTGCTTGGTAACGCGCCTTGTGGTCTCTCGGAGAAATTTTGAGCAAGTTGATTTAATTGTTTTTCAATGTTTTGAATGCTAGCTTGTTGATTTCTAAAATTCGATTCCAATTGTTGAAATCGATCCGAGTTTTTCTTTTCGGTGTCGGAGATGAGGCGAGATACAGTATCTTCAAGCCTTTCTCTTCCACCTTGTTGTTGAGAAAAAATTTGTGGTTGTTGAAAGTTAGTTCGTTGGTTTTGTTGGTTACTACTATTGCCGGGATCTCTCCAACCAAGATTAGGGTGGTTACGCCATCCTTGGTTGTAGGTACCCGTTGGTGGACCCGACGGCCTATGTCTATTATCAATGTAGTTTACCGTTTCGGTTTGGTCATCTACTTCTTTCATACAACTCCAATTTTCATGTGGCCCACCACATCCTTCACAAGCCATAACCGAGGCCGTTTTTGTCATTTCTAACTTTTTGATTTTCGAAGAGAGGGCCTCGATTTGGGCTTGTAAAGAGGTGCTTTCATCAACCTTATGGGCGCCCGGGGCAATAGATTTATTACCTCGGGGAGTGTGCCATTGAAAATTGGTTTGAGCAATTTCCTCAATTTGATTATATATTTCATTTGGGCGACGATTACCTAAAAGTCCCCCGGAGCTAGAATCAAGTGTTTGTCTTGTGTGTGGCAACAACCCATTGTAGAAAGTGGATACTTGTTGCCATACGGCAAGACCGTGATGTGGACACTTTCTTAGTAGCTCCTTGAACCTTTCCCAAGTTTCATATAAGGATTCCCCATCCTCTTGTGAATATGTATTAATTTCAGTCATTAATTTAGCCGTTTTAGCAGGGGGGAAATACTTATATAGAAACTTTTGGGCTAGTTCATCCCAGGTGTTTACCGAGCCCACTGGGAGGGTGTTAAGCCAAGCCTTAGCTCGGTCTTTTAGTGAAAATGGAAACATTCGAAGGCGGATGGCGTCATTTGATGCTCCATTGATCCGAAAGGTATCACATATTTCTAAGAAATTAGTAATATGTAGATGGGGATCCTCGTCCGCAAGCCCATGGAAGGTTGCAGAGTTTTGAAGCATTTGTATCAAATGCGGCCGAAGTTCGAAGTTGTTGGCTTCGACATTCGGTGCATTGATAGCGGCGCCTAGATTACCCACGGTGGATCGTAGGTAATCCATGAGGGTACGTTGGTCCGCCATTGGAAGTGGGTCCCCCGAAACTTTCTCTTGATTTTTAGCTTTAAGTCTTTTTCTGAGAAAGCGTTCGGGTTCTTCTAGAGGTTCTTTTATGTCTCTACTAGAACTGGAGCTCATGCACTATGTAGGAAGTTCAAATGTGGCGCCTGGGTTCCAAGTCCTACAATAAAAACAGAAAAGAACGTTGGTCAGAATGTTCACCACGGCCCCGTGCTTAGTGAACGCGGCCCGTGGTCGGAGGTACAGTAATTGTTTTCCGGATCCCTGTTACTGGAAGTTGGACACGGCCCCGTGTTGCACCGACACGGCCCCGTGCTCAGCCCTCTGTAACTCGGAAAATAAAAACTACCAGTGATAGTGCTGGGCACGGCCCGTGTCCGACCAGGCACGGCCCGTGCTGAGCTCTGCAGAAGCTGAAAAATTAAGAAAAATCCTAAAAAAAATGAAAAATAAGAAAAAAGATTAGGTCGTTGATTCCTAACTTTCTTAAATTCCTTGTGTCCCCGGCAGCGGTACCAAAAACTTGATGCGTGTGAAGTGTTATATATATTAGGTGTATATTTTAAGCCCCTTTAACACTTTTTTAGTCAAGTTTTAAGTTTATAAAACACGATATTTTACTAACACTAAACACACATATGGGAAAGTGCACCCATCGTGAGCATAGTATAGTGTTGGCAAGATACCGAGGTCGTCCAAGGACACAAGAGCTTTTAGTACCGGTTTATCCTCAACGTCTAATCAAATCAAAAAGTTTAGAAAAATGTTTTAAGCTAAGAAAAATAAAAACTAACTAAAATGCTGAAAAATAAAAATAAAAAGAAAAACAGATAGACAAGATGAATCACTTGGTTCCGACTCGTATCTAGTGTAACCTTTGATTATTTCCGCACTTTTGCACTATTTTAAGAGATTATCTTAGTTATTGTAGTAGGCCCCTCTTTTGAAGGTGACGTTACCCTCACCCCAGTAGTTTGAGTCAGCAAGGATACAATCCTAAAAGGGTGGATTATTGGAAGATAATTAATTAAGTTATTAATGCAATATTATGGTAGGCCCCTCTTTTGGAGGTGACGTTACCCTCGGCTAAGTAGTCTGAGTCAGCAGGGATACAGTCCTAAATAGCCGGGTTATAGTATTAATAGTAGTTAACTTATGAGGGGATCAAAGAGTTTGGACCCCCGCCATCCAATACCGTTAGGTATTGAAGGAGGTCCTACTAAATTTGACTCAGGTCCATTGCAGGATCTCTAAACGCTGAACAATGGCAAGACCTTTACCAAACCGTTCCCTTAACCCCCGACCAGGTAGCCAACATACCTCCATATAGACCGTGGAGATATGAATGGTGAAAATCTTTTATTTTATATAGACAGTAAAATAATTTCAAGACACCACGGACAAACGATAAGGAAAGATCACCTTCAACATAAGAAACTAGTTATTAAAGTCATTAATACAAAACCAAATAAAAAGTGCGAAAAGATTAGAAATAAAAAGTATTACACTAGACACTTGTCTTCACCAAGTGATGTAAGAGACTTAGGCAAACATGGCCTTGATTATCAAGAACTCTTACGATCAATCTTGGATCCCGAGACGACTCACACACTCTACGATGGACATTGGATGATGGTGGTGGATGATGGTGTTATGGTGGTGGTGGGTGGTGGGTGAAGTGTGAGAGAGGTGGTGTGCCAAGGGATGGTTTGAGCTTGAGCCAAGCACTCCTATTTATAGGCTGAACAGAAGCTCAGGCACGGCCCCGTGTCCACATCCTTCTCTTTCTTCATTTAATGCAGCTTGTCTTATTAGTTGACCATGCCCCCGTGTCCGCTGAGCACGACCCCGTGTGCAGAAGAATCTTTGTACTATGAAGATTTGCCTAGATTATGCGAATCTTATAGTTGACCATGGCACCGTGTCCGCTGAGCACGGCCCCGTGGTGGGCAATAGAAGCTTCTACAACTTTGTCTTTTCTGCTGACACTTGGGCACGCCCCCGTGCTGGCTGAGCATGGGGCGTGTTCAGTCTTCTGTTATCTTGTTTTGCTTGGGAAGATGTTGTCGTGGGGTCGGGCATGTCACGTCTTGTTCTTTTTCTTGTATTTATGTTAGATTTTGATGTCTTTTTGCTTCTTTTGTTAATTTGAGCTCATTTAATCCTGAAAATACAAAAGGAAGACAAAAGCACATTTTTTCCAACATTAGTACTAAAAAAGGGTTAGTTTTATGCCACAATTGATGTAATTTATATGTTGCATTTTGTACACATCAACCTTACCAATGTGGTGTCATCTATTCATCCAGACTCTCACAGGTATCGTGCGACTATCGTTCGATAACCTGCCTGTTGGGAAGATAACATCATGGGTAGACCTGCGAGAAAAATTTTTAGTACACTTCAGCCAACAGAGGAGGTCTATCCGAGATACTGCAGACGTGATAAATATTTGGCGACACGATGACGAGAGCTTAGAAGACTTTATCACACGCTACAACAAAGAAGTGCTTGAGATAGGAGATGTTCATGAGCACTTGATCAGAGCACAGTTTAAGTATGACGTCCGCTGTGACGACATGATAAAGGTATTGTCCGGAACGGAGGGGCTACCAAAGAGCTGGGAGAAGCTGATGGCGGCAGCCAAAGTGTACGCCCAGACAGAGAAAAACCTCAGCACTAATATACCACCACCACCACACGGTCGCCCAACAGATATGAGCGCGAGTAGCGGAAAAAAGTTCAAAAAGAATTGGCGCGACTCGAATTCTGGAAACTACTCATCCGAAGACGCGCGAGCTACCATAAACAAGCTCGCAGCGCAAAGAGAAACAAAACAGGAGAATCGAGAGCGGCAGTGGACCCCCTGACTAAAACTCCTGCGGAGGTGCTTAGCACAGAAGACTATCAGTTCAAGACCCCTCCACCAATGAAGAATAAGAGGGGCCAAGATCCGAATCAATATTGTGAGTATCACAAAGATAATGGTCACACTACGAAAAACTGTATCTCTCTCCGCACTGAGATTGAAAAAGCGCTCAAAAGTGGTGAGCTCACCCACTTATTGCAGAATGTGCGGAAAGATATAAAGCAAATTACTCGCGGCGAGGAGGGCCCGAGCAAGAAGGCGAAGAACTAAGCAGCATACAATAGTCTCCTCACATGTTGGTCAAGTTCTAAAGCTTACCAATCCATGGCGAGGACTATAGTATGAGTAAGTTAAGTTTCATGTAATTATCCTAAATATATGACTTTGTACCACGGCCTCTGTGCCCTATCATGAATCAAAACAAAGTTTCTATTATCTCTGTGTTTATTACAAAGTGCATGCAATTCCTTTTGGTAAGCGCAAAAACAGTATGGTAGAAAGTCTCATGAGCGGTCAGCGATCATAAACATCGCACAAGACCTTACGTTCACACGTGAGCTTTATACCACCTTTATTCGCCTTACCTAAGCAAAGCAATTGTATTCATACTGATGTGCTAAAAGTGGTTTAACTAAATTAACTAAATTAAACCCTAAACTAGACTCTCTAAGTTTTAAATTTATAAAACTAAGACTCTCTAAAACCTAAACCACACGACCGGCAAGTGTACCGATCGATGCAATATAGCCTAAGGAAGTCCGAGTATCGAACCCAAGAGACTCTACTAAATTACGCTAATGACTCTATCTAGACTTAGACTGACACGACTTAACTAATTGTTTATTAATTGGGGGGGTTTCTAAAAGTCCTAAATAAAATATGAAACTAAAATAGTAATAAAATACTAAACACGAATGTGGACGAAGACTAGAACCAGTAGCGATGAAGACTACCTAAGCTAGACGCAAGTTTAACTCAGAATGGATTTCTATTCGATAGTTTTGTGGTATGGAACCGGGATCTTTAAATGCTAAACCTATTAAGATACCAACTAAGCCCCTCAATCCCTCTCAAGGTGATTCTTGTGGCACTACCTAGGCTGTTATGATTACCGGTTTTCTAGATTTCCTCACAGTCCTCTAGTTTCTTGAAAGTGCCTAAATAAGACAATCTACCTCACAGCGCGAAAGTCTAAGGCAACTATGGATTTTAATCTTGGTTTAATAGACAAGAGAATGTTTAAGGACTAGACCAATTTCTTAGACCTAGCTATAAACCAAACCGAGACCTATTAATAACCTCGAGCCTCACAGCGACAAGATTAGCAGAACACTTGATTTTATTAAATTACCGAATATTACTTCTAAGGTTAATTGTGCACTTTTCACCCTAAAGGATTAATGATCTATTACGTGATATAGACACTCACCTAAATCAAGAACCCTAGCACAACCCTATTATGTGATAAAGACCGTCACCAAGGATTATACGAAGCAACAATCAGCAATAAAACAATATCAAGCATGCATATACACCAAGTTAAAATTCCATAGCTTTTACAATACAAGAAAATCCATAAACCACGCCAAAAACCGAATAAAAATACAAACTTTATTTAAACCATTGTCATGCCTAGGTAGTTAAAGAGTTTTAGCCGAATATCATAGTCAAGAACAAGAAGCAAATCTCAAATAACAAACAATTCATAATTATGAGTTCGAATAACATAAAGTATATCAAACTAATAAATTAATTATTTGCAAACCCGGGATTGAATCTTGATCGTGGCTTGAACCCTCGAACCAATCGGCTCTCCTTCTTGATCGCACTTGATGCTCTCTTTTTTCTGTTCCGTCCGGTCCTCTGATGTCGACTCCGTGCCTCTGTGATATTGTGTATTCGTCCGATATATAAATTATAGCTGCCTTCTGTATCTATGATCTGTTGTGTCCCCCCCCCCCCCCCCCCCCCTTTTATTCTGTCGCATATGTATATATAAAAATAGGGCTGCCTCCTTTATGATGTATGGTCCAATCCCAAATAACATATGTCTTCTCTTGGTGGGCCTCCAAAGAATATTAATAATTGGCTCCTTCAATCGATTGTATCTATAGGAGTAGGATCAAATACAAACTACATTTTGCATACAAACCGTAAGAAACATTTAAAAAGTGTCACGTGGCATCCAATCCATTATAGAGAAATGATAAAATAATATCCTAAACAATATCAATTATATTGAATTCCCTCTAAATATGCTAACACGCAATTAATTCTTTATTTGGATCTTCTTTTTGTTTTCAATGTGCTGATTAAGAAAAGTGTTGATATCATTCAAATGTGTGCTAAAATCAGTTATCTTGATTAATTTTTATGTGCTAATATAACTCAAAAGTGCTACTTTTATGTATTAATTGTTTTGGTATGTGCTAATTAATTTTTTTTAAGTGTTAGGATATGTTCTTACGGTTTGTAGGATAAATATGGTTTGTACCGAAACCAACTCTGTATCTATATTATATATATCCGCCTAAAAAGGATATATCCTTGTTTTTTCAATTGGCAGCCCAATCCTCTCCTCTTGCGTCTGACGTTTTTCGAATCATAATTCACATGGCCCAAGTCTATAAATTCACAAATAGCTTGCTGGTGGGCTTTAACCTTCGTGGCCTACTAGTGATCCTTTCATTATTTTTGGCCAATATAATGTTGCCTCTCAATTTGCCCAGAGATCATCATTCGTACAAGGCATCATTCATATGTTGACTTTTTGATTTCTGATCCAATTATACACTATATAAATTATCAACTTTTGTGTGCATTCGGAGTTCTAAATTATGTTTGGGGAGTTTTCCAAAAAAAAAAGTTGATTTTATACTTTTAGTTCAAAAGCATTTGATATGTTATTTTTAACCCAAAACTATTTGGGTTACAACTTTTAACTCTAAACTTTTTATCTTTTCAGTTTAACCTAATAACTTTTTTACTTTCAACTTTGGTCTCCTGTACTTTTCATATTCCGCAAATTTTTCGTTTTACGCTTCATTCTAAATTTTGCAAGTTAACACGGCGCAACGTGCGTGTGTGGTTCAACATTTTTACGTTCCGTTTTACGCTTCGTCATTAGTTTTGCGAGTTAATAAGATGCAATGTACGTGTGTAGTTCAACGTTTTTACGTCGTCTATTTTTTTCTGTTTGGCAAGTTCGTGATAACGTGCGGGCCCTAAATCGACTTAGTTATTATTTTCTATGTTTTACGTTTCAGTCTCATTTTTTCGCCGCAAATTCAGTGTTGGTGGTCGCTAGTGATTGTATGACATTGATGCTATTTGACATGTTTTATGCCCCCCGCCGCAACACGGGAGTGTGTTTTTTCAAAGAAAAAATAGTTATGCATATGGTTGTTGTAACCTTGTCATTGAGGGTTTTTTTTTTTAAATTGATTTTTTTACTTTTAACTCAAAAGTATTTCATAAATTACTTTTAACCCAAAACTATTTGTTTTTTTACTTTTAACTCAAAACTTTTTATCTCTTTTGAAATTTATACTCACAACTTTTTTTACTTACAACTTTAGTCCTTTATAGTTCTCAATTTCCACAAATTTTTCGCTTTATGCTTCGTTCTAAATTTTGTGACTTAATACATCGCAACATGCGTCTTTGGTTTAACGTTTTTACGTTTCGTTCTAAATTTTGCGAGTTAACACGACGCAACATGCGTGTTTGTGTGAACGTTTTTACATCGTCTATTTTTTCCCGTTTGACAGGTTCAACATAACATGCGGGTCCTAAATCGACTTAGTTGTGTGCATTAGGAGTTGTAAATTATGTTTGGGGAGTTTTCCCAAAAAAAAGTTGATTTTATACTTTAGTCCAAAAGCATTTGATGTGTTATTTTTAACCCAAAACTATTTGGGTTACAACTTTTAGCTCTAAACTTTTTATCTTTTCAGTTTAACCTAATAACTTTTTTACTTTCAACTTTGGTCTCCTGTACTTTTCATATTCTGCAAATTTTTCTTTTTACGCTTCGTTTTAAATTTTGCAAGTTAACAAGGCGCAACGTGCGTGTGTGGTTCAACATTTTTAAGTTCCGTTTTACGCTTTGTCATAAGTTTTGCGAGTTAATAAGATGCAATGTACGTGTGTAGTTCAACATTTTTACGTCATCTATTTTTTTCTTTTTGACAAGTTCGTCATAACGTGCGGGTCCTAAATCGACTTAGCTATTATTTTCTATGTTTTACGTTTCAGCCTCATTTTTTCGTCGCAAATTCAGTGTTGGTGGTCGCTGGCGATGGTATGACATTAATGCTATTTGATATGGTTTTATGCCCCCCGTCGCAACGCGGGGGTGTTTTTCAAAGAAAAAAATGGTTATGCATATGGTTGTTGTAACCTTATCTTTGAGGGTTTTTAAAAAAAAATTGCTTTTTTTAACTTTTCACTCAAAAGTATTTCATAAATTACTTTTAACCCAAAACTATTTGTTTTTTTACTTTTAACCCAAAACTTTTTATCTCTTTTGCAATTTATCCTCACAACTTTTTTTACTTACAACTTAAGTCCTTTATAGTTTTCATTTTCCGCAAATTTTTCGCTTTATGCTTCGTTCTAAATTTTGTGACTTAACATATCGCAACGTGCGTCTTTGGTTTAACGTTTTTACGTTTCGTTCTAAATTTTGCGAGTTAACACGACGCAACATGCGTGTTTGGGTCAACGTTTTTACATCGTCTATTTTTTCCCGTTTGACAGGTTCAACATAACGTGCGGGTCCTAAATCGACTTAGTTATAACTAAAGAATCCCCGCCGCATTGCGGCGGGTCGTACTTCTAGTTATATATAATTTTGTGGCATCCTTTTAACATAAAAATAGAGATAGTGGCATCGACCCACTCACAGAAAATGGCTGCAATTTTACTTCGGTACCTAGCGCCCCACTCTACTTAACTAGCTGGTCATTTAATTGTTACTCTTTTTCGCTCCATTTGCACCAGGACCTGACAAAACACAAATTAATATAATATACTACTAATAACTAAATAAAACAAATAAAAACCATACAATAATTATACAATTTACACGGGATAAATATGTGTATTTGACCAGACATCACATACAAAATATTGTAAACTAAAACACAGTTCATACTAGTTACTGGCGCACCAGACGCCTTAACAAAAAACTAAAAACATACACGGCAGTATATTAACCAAAAGTTACTTGCACAACAGCACATTAACAAATCAGGATCCACATCCCAACACCTACAAGTTAATTGTTCATACAACCACAAAGGAAAACCTAATCTAAGTCTTCATCCTTATCTTCTTCTCTGTCTGGGAAGATTTCTTTCAACTGCGCCACATGGTCTTCAGACTCCAACGCGACGTTAATGAGATCCATAACGGGGAGTTGCAAATTATTAAACTGCGTCTTCGCGGCAGTAAGAGCAGCCTCCGTATTAACACCATGGGTAGCAGACTTGCTAGTATCCCAGTCAACCTTCAAAGCATTAACCACATGGTGAGAAATTCCGCGTACCCTTGGGCATAGCCATCATTCCGTGCAGCAACCAACAAGTGCGCCACGGTTTTGTCTAGTTCTTCAGAGTTAAGAACTGATTCAGCAACCTGCACAAAAAAGAACAGCAAACCATAACATGTCACTTTTCAGTGGCTCAAGCTCACTTTCCACCGTTGCCCGCACAGTTTCAGAATTTTCTAACTTTTCTTCAGTTTCGGCAAGACAACGGGAAGTTTCATCCTTCTCAGTCCGCTCAAGCTCCAAATCTTTCTTAGCAGACTTAACTTCCGCCTTAAGTTGTTCCTGCTCAGATAATAAAGCAATAAGTTCTTCTATCTCCTTATCTATAAGGGCAAGAGTAGCGCAGGTATGTACATCTCGTTGTTCACTTCTTTCCTAATGAGAACGTGCTTCATCCCGCGCGGCTTCAACATCAGCTTTTTCCTTCTTCAATTTTTAGATCTCCGCATCTTGTTTATTCAACTTTTCAACTTCGGCTTTAAGATTATTGATAACATTGCGGAGGCTCATCTTTTCAGCATTATCTTTCTCGCAAACCTCTTTCCAATTTTTGCGCTCCTTGGAAAGAAGGGCAGCTTCAGCTTCCGCCTTTCTCTTCTACCCCGCAACCGACCATTCCTCAGTTTTTTGATCATTTTCAAATTTGGCCTGATCAGCTTCTAATTTAGCCCTCAACAGGGCAGCTCGGGCCTCATCCTCAGCAGCTTTCTTCTTGGACGCCTTAAAAGCAGCCCACTCCTTATGCATGCTATGCCATTCACGCACTATACGATACGTAGTGGATGTATAGCTAGCAGATTCTGCAAGGTAAGCATGATAAGTCTGCTCATGAGGGCGCCCTTCTTGGAACTTAATCTCCCCAGGAGGAAAGGTTCCCTGCAACCACTCTCGACACACATGCCAATCGGAGAAAGTATCCCCTTTCTTCAACATCCACACCGGCGTGTGAACTTCATCAGCTTGTTTCTCTGAATAGCATCTGTAATAATAATCCCCCGGAGTTTCGTCCGGGCGGATAGGAGAATTTTCATTGGATCGAATAAAAGAACCTTGGTTCCCACCAGGATTTTTCTCAGTATTCTTAGGCATAAAACCAGAAGCCGAAGAAGGAGACGTTGTTATAGGGATCTCTTGAGCAGATTTCCCTTTCTCCGCATCTTGAGCAACAAATTCAGGAGTTTGTGGATGACCAGCACCAACATCCACAGCCTCCGGGCTGGTAATTTTCTCCGCATCAACAGCAACATCAGCTGGTTTTTCAACCTCAGGGTTCTCTGCCCCAGCAGTCTTTTCCGCCTCATGATCAGTAGCCTCAGTGCTCTCTAACTGCTCGGTAACAGGGGCGTGAGGAGGATAGGGCGGAAGCTCCTCATTAACCACAGATGATGGCTCTGTGTGAACAGGAGAACTTGACTTTTCTGCAGAAACAAAAGCATGTTACAAACATACAATGCGCATAAAGGGTAAACAAAGAAGAAATCTTACCAAGAAGCGGGTTCGAAGTAAAGGCATCAAGTTTGCCCCTTCTGGTGATTTTCTTCTTCTGAACCTTCTTGACAGGCTGACCTTCAGCTTCAGCATCAGTTTGTTTTCTCTTTCTCGCCTTCTTCCTTAGCAAATGCTCAGGGCTTGACTCTAAATCAATGGGGTCATCAGGATTTGACAAAGGAATATCTGCGGTATCCCTAGGTTCTGGTTTGGGTCTCCTCATAACTGCAGGCGCAAGACCCTCCAAAGAATCAGATACCACCACATAATCACACCAGGAGTCAGAGGAACGGCGCATACCTTTTTTCTCCTCTCTCACATTCTTGGCTTTGGAATATTGAGCCTTTTCCACATCATTCTTTTTCGGCGCAGTGGCAGCAGTCGGCGCACGTCTCTTCTTCTCAGGGCCTATGCCCAGGTTAGTCAGCTCAACTACTCAAGAACACCACAACATTACCCACGCGCAAAGAATGATAAAGCGTCATACATAAATACTTACCAACACCACTTGAGGGTTGCGCAGTCAAGTCCTCATCGCGTGAAAAAACGAAATTCCTGGCAATACGGTGATACCAAAGCTCCTCATCAGGTTTTTTGGGAACAGTACCCATCTTCCCACCTTCTCTCTCAAAAGCAACAACATACAAAGAAACGACTACAGAAGAGAGAAGCAAAGACAAATTCAGAAAAAAAGGAGGAGAAAGAGAAAATAACACAAGGAAGGAAAGTAAATAGGGCAAGCCCCAAATTTTACCTTTATCACCCTCCAGGTACACCGGTTTATCCTCTCTGTTCATCCGCCAACAAAGGCTCATAGCGGCACCAACCAAAGCTTTCTTGGGCAGAGCAATCAAAGGAACATCCTTCAGATCTTGGTACCAATTCTCTGAATAAGGAGTTTGTATCGTCTCTGTTGCGGCATCCTCTTTACCCCTAAATACCATTTTCATCGGAATCACTCCGACCTTAATAAAAAAGAATTTCTGTTTCCAGTCGTGAAAGGATTTTCGAGGTTGCAACAAAATCTTTTTGGCAGAAGACCGTTGCATAAAGGAATAGAATCCCTGAGAACAGTGCATCTGGTGGAACACTCGAAATCGAGTAACCATCGGTTCAATGAGCATCGTACGGCAAACAAACTCAAAATGACGAACCCTAGCCATCCCAATAGGATGCATTTGGGAAATATGAAACTTATAATAAGCCAGAATATCAAGAAAAAACTTTATGACAGGCAATCGGAAGTTTGCCTAGAGAGAAGAAATACCAGAACAAAGTAATATAACCGGCCGGAGCATCCGCCGCTGTTTGGCCCTCATCAGGGTACCGAGCATCCCAACTTTCTGGAAATCTAAAGTTTTGAATCAAACCATCGAAGGTTTCCTTAGACCACTTCAATGGTGGAAGTTCGACAGCCATCTCTTCAGTAGAGTCTTCGTGATGATTTCCGGATGACATAGAAGAGAAAAATTACAAAATCCGTCAAGAAACTGACAAGAGAGAAGAAGAAGAAGAAAGGGTTTTCAAAAAGGGTAATGATTGACGAGAATAAACAATTGAAAGGTTTATATACCCACCTCCATAAATAACCTAGATAACCGCAACAACACCTTTTTCGGGATTGGCACTGTTATCCAAGCATCAGGGGCGAGTGGGAAGGAGCAATAACGCGAGTTCACGCGCGCGTGGGAAACACGGTCAGTAACGTACAACTGACAGAGACAGCCTATCACACGTCAACAGACATTACTGTACCTTTCCACCTGCCCAAAGTCAAGATTTTCAAAATAAGAATCATGAGCAAAGTAACTTCTCCAAAAAAAATTCTCCACTTCCGCGCCAAAAACTCTACAGCAAAAAAGCACCCATTTCTCATAGTCCAGTGATCCACTTATTTGCATAAGAGAAACACTAGACTGGGGGGACTTGAAGGGGTAAGGTCCCAAAAACCTTGCTACAAATACTTGGGAGCTGAAGGGGTATGGTCCTAGATCTCGCGTCAGCATGACCGCGAATGACCATTACCCGCATCAAAAACCTCCAAACAGCAATAAACTCACCTGTATCCGCATGGGCACACGCGAACACAGCGGTCCAATCCGTCCAGTAATGAGAAGACTTACCTTAAGGACGGAAACTAATGTTACGCATAGCGATGCGGCCCCGCACCGCATCCTATGAACATTTTCGTCACGACAAGGGATCTGGACAACAGTAACAGTCTCTCAGCAGGCAATGCGGCATAACACCGCATCCCGCGTAAATCATGGATGGAACAACCAACGCGGGAACAACATCAATGACCGCAAGCAGAGATGCGGCTTGGCACCGCATCCTGCCTACAAGGCAAGTGGGTCTGACACCACAGTGCAAGTGGCACTGCGAACAGTCGCCTACCAGCCCATGTGTATGCAAACAGTCTGACACCACAGCGGGACGTGGCATCACCACAGTAACCGACAGGTCTGACACACCTGCAAATAGCTGTGCGATGTCAGGCTAGCTACTCAACTACCCTCCTCCACTCCTCGGCTATAAATACCGACCCCAAACCAGGTTTGAGGTATCACTTCTCAACTCTCTCAATACTACTACTATCATACTTTGCTTCCCAAGCAAATTACTGATTCTCACACCGGAGAGTGGTAACAAAGAGCACCCCCCACCTCATCCTCCTTGTTGCGAGTCACGGTTTGTTTCCTTGTGCAGGAAACCCACCACCAGACGATCCAGCCGACGATCCTCGGAAAGAAGGGATTAACCCTCTTGACGAGACCAGTGAGTTAACCCACCTGGTTAACCATTGTTTCATCATTGGCGCCCACCGCTAGTCTTAGCACTTTTTTCCGACCATCCATTTCTCTCCAAAGATAATGTCTGATCGTCAAAACAACACCACCGGGGATAACATAAACCCCGCAAATCAAGGGCCTGCGGGAACCATTCCCCCAGCCCCAAATGCGGAACACATTGGCACATCAACGCAAGGGGGTGCATCCCTTACGTTTGGACACGATTTATCACAGTACGCTCCCGTGATACCTACAGGCATGAACCTTCATACCTGGTACGACCAACAAGCAGCTATGTTGGCTGCAACATACAACAGAGCTTGCGCAGAAGCGCAAGTATCTGCGGGACCCACCCCAGCACCACACACCCCTGCAGGTCGTACTTTAAAGTACGAAGGCAGGGCCGCAACACATCCGGCCTCCAGAAGCAGGCACGAAGATCGTGGTTCCTCTTACTGCGACGTCCGCACACTTGAGGAGGACGACTCCACGTATGGGTCCCGCCACAGGAGCCATATACAGAGTCGCCTAGGCCCGCATGGAGAAACTAGGCGACAGTCTGTAGCCCACCACGGCCTGGGCATTCACAGCCGACTGGGACCCCAATCCCACCATGAAGGGCAAGGCTATACCGATCCGGACGATGGTACATACCGTGCGGAATCCCATGCCACCAGCAGCAGACCGGGAGGACGCAACTACGTTCCTCCCACACACCCCCGCACTACGTACCTCCGCGCTGCAAAACATCACCGCGGCCAACCCTACAGGCCGAAATCTGCGGCCGAAAACTCCAAGTTCGTCCCAGAAATCGCCCACGCCGATGTCACCACCACAAAATTCCCATTAAACATTGGGAAATACAACGGTTCAACCGACCCAGATGATCACAACAACATCTTCGTCGGCGCCGGCTGCAACGGTAGATGGGATGAACCTACCTGGTGCCATTTTTTCCCCCAGACCCTAACAGGTCTGGCCAGGGCATGGTTCGACTCTTTACCACCAGGGTCACTGACCTCATTCGAGGACTTACAAGAAAAGTTCCTCGCGCACTTTAGCCAGAAACGACGCTATAAACGCGATTCCATGGACGTCATGAACATCTGGCGTAGGGATAACGAATCGCTTGAAGCATTCGTTGTCCGTTACAATAAAGAATGCCTAGAGATAGGCGATATCGCCGACCAAATGGCACGTAACCATTTCATTGTTGCAGTTAAAGACGAACAAATGGTTATGAATATCTCTGGCAAAGATGGTTTGCCTAAGAAGTGGGAAGATGTCATGGCTGCGGTAAAGACATACGCCCAGACTCAGCGGTCTCTAAGACCGCACATGTCAAAGGCACAACCCCAGGCGGAAGGCCAGTCTTCCCGCCAAGAGTCCAAGCGCAGCAATAAGCGCAACCGGGACACATGGAATCGTGGCAGCGATTCCAAACCATATGTCCCACGAAGCAACCAGCCCGACGCAAGGGCTACAATCAACGCCCAACGTGAAAATCGGGCGTCAAAAAAGGAGTCTTGGGACCGCAGCTGGACCGAGATTAACCAGTCACCAAGCGACGTCCTTCTCACGGACGCACAATTCCTGCGACCGGCCCAACCGATGAAGTCCAAAAAGAACCAGGATCTCGCACTCTATTGCGAGTATCACAAGGACAATGGCCACATAACAAACAGCTGCATCAGTCTCCGACTGGAGATTGAGCGAGCCCTAAAAGAGGGGAAACTGCAACATCTGTTGACAGGCGCACAAAAAGCAACCAAGCGCATCACTCCCCACAACGAGGGCACCTCCACGGGTAAGAGGACCATGTACGTGGCCTCTACCCACATGATCAATGGAGGAAGAGGAAGGCCGCGCAAGGCGGGAAGACGACCGGAATTAGAATGGAAAGATGAGCAAGTCGTCTTTCCAAAAGTCCGGGGCGGCCCGCGCGACAGACGCGCCGTCGTTATCACAGGCCATCTGGCTCACTACTGCACCGAGCGATTGTTCATCGACCCGGGCAGTACATCCGATATTATATATGAGCAATGCTTCAACCAGTTCGATCAAGAAGACAAAGATCGACTGCAGCCAGCGGACTACCCGTTGGCCGGGTTTGCAGGGGAAACCGTATTCCCCCTTGGCCAGATTACCTTTCCTGTGCGCCTCACCAATGGGAGGCACAGAAGAACAGAGGAGGTAAACTTCATGGTTTTACCGCACACCTCCAAGTACGACGTACTTCTCGGGAGAGAGTCCCAGGGCGACTTCAACATGATCACATCCGTCCTTCACTCTGCCATCGGTTTCCCAACCGAGACCGGGGTCGCGGTAATATATGCCCGAAGAGAAGTTATGTCTACAGACGACCTGCGTCCAGCCAAGGTAGCAAGACCCACCCCCAACACGCAACCAGAAAAATGGGTGCTTAACGCAAGACACCCAGAGCAAACCGTCACGTTGGGCCATGCTTTGACACCTACCATCAGAGCGCGCCTGAAGCAACTCGTCTTCAGGAACCAAGATATTTTTGCTTGGAAACCCGCAGACATGACAGGGGTACCACGCGAAATCGCGCAACACTTCTTGAATACCATGCCAGGCATCAAGCCGGTAATCCAAGGCCAACGCCACCTTGGATCAGCAAAAAACGCGGTGATGGAAGAGCAGGTACAGGAACTGCTCTCCGCAGGCATCCTGCGGGAAGTCAAATAGACTTGGCTGGCCAACCCAGTCATGGTAGAAAAACCAAGCGGGGGCTGGCGCATGTGCATCGATTACAAAGACCTCAATAAGGCCTGCCCCAAGGATTGTTACGCACTTCCAGAGATCGACGAGAAGGTCGATAACCTTGCACCATTTCGATGGAAGTGCTTCCTCGATTGTTACAAAGGCTACCACCAGGTACAGATGGCAATCGAAGATGAAGACAAAACTGCATTCCGCACTCCTACCGGGAACTACTGCTACACCAAAATGCCGCTCGGATTGCGCAACGCGGGCGCAACCTATCAAAAGTTGATGAACGACACTTTTCGCGGTCAAATCAGCAAAAGTGTCGAAATCTATATGGACGACCTGGTTGTCATGAGCATGGAGGAAGACACCATGCTCAACGATATTGAAAGAACATTCCAAACTCTGCGAAGCGTCAACATGAAGCTCAACCCAGGGAAATGCTCGTTTGGAATGGAAGAAGGCAAATTCCTCGGATTCATCGTAACCAAAGATGGATTCAAGGTAAACCCGGAAAAAGTTCAGGCGATCGAACGCATGCCATCGCCCTCAACGATGAAAGAAATGCAACGACTAGCTGGCAGGCTAGCCGCACTAAACAGATTCTTAGCCAATCACGCAGCTAAGTTATACCCTTTCATCAAGACCCTGCGGAGCTGCCTAAAAAAGGAACAATTCCAATGGACCGCAGAGGCCGAAAAAGCTTTCCGGGAGATGAAAGAGTGTTTGATCCAACTCCCAACTTTAACCGCACCACGAAAAGAAGAACCACTTATTCTATACCTATCTGCCGCGGACAACGCGGTAGGCGCGGTACTCATAGTGGACCGGGAAGGAGTCCAAACACCCATCTACTACATCAGCAAAATGCTCAACGACCCAGAGACAAGGTACTCCATCATGGAAAAATTGGTGCTGGCACTAGTGCATGCATCGAGACGTTTACGACGTTACTTCGCAAACCACGTCATCACAGTGTTAACCAACTACAGGATCGGCCCGATCCTGTCCAAACCCGACATCTCTGGGAGGTTAGCAAAATGGGCAATCGAGCTGGGCGCACTTTCACTGAACTATAAGCCGCGCCCTGCAATCAAAGGCCAGGTCTTGGCTGATTTCGTTGCTAAAGTACCAGCAAACCGCATTTAAGAATGCGAAGAGGAACAAAACCCTGCATCACCACCATCCTCCGCAGAAACCTGGGCACTATATACAGATGGTGCATCCAACGAAGATGGTGCTGGCGCAGGCCTGCGACTTGTCAGCCCCGATGGCCAAGAGTTAACCTACGCAATCCGCCTCGATTTCAAAAGCACGAATAACGAAGCGGAGTATGAGGCTCTACTGGCAGGGCTGCGTTTGGCAGTCAAACTTGACGTCAAACATTTGGAAGCACATGTCGACTCACTACTGGTTGCAGGGCAGATACGCGGTGACTATGCCGCAAAAGGGGATATCATGATCCTCTATCTCGAACAAGCCTTGCAACTGAAATCAAGGTTCACCTCCTTCAATATTCGCCATATCAACAGGAGTGATAACAAACCTGCGGATGCACTATCAAAACTTGCATCCACCAGTTTCCAACACCTGGCAAAAGAGGTACGCATCGAAATTCTGCAAAATCCTTCAGTACCCCTGCGCCAAGTCAACGTCATCCAGTACGGTACAGCATCCTGGATGACACCGATAATTGCATACTTACAATCAGGTGTTACTCCCGAAAGCAAGGCAGAAGCACGCAAGCTACAATATAAAGCGTGTCATTACCAAATGGGAGACGGTATCTTATACCGTAAATCATACCTGGGGCCGCTCCTACGATGCGTCAACCCCCAAGATGCCATATACCTTATCAAAGAAATTCACGAGGGAATATGTGGCATACACGCAGGCCCACGCATGGTCGTAGCCAAAATCATGAATGCCGGGTACTATTGGCCCGGCATGCACCTGGACGCAGTCAAAGTCTTACGCAAGTGTTTCAATTGTCAGCGACATGCTCCCAAGACCTTGCGTCCCAAAAACAACCTGATCCCCGTCACAACCGCATGGCCATTCCAAAAATGGGCAATCGATGTGGTGGGACCATTTCCAGATGCACCCAGTGCAGTGAAATTTATCATAGTGGCCGTTGATTACTTTACAAAATGGGTAGAGGCAAAACTACTTGCATCAACCACCGCTATGATAACAAGGAAATTTGTGTGGGAACACATTATCTGTCGTTTCGGTTTACCAATGTGCATCGTCACCAATAACGGTACCAACTTTGCCGCCGATGACTTTCAAAAATGGCTAAAAGAGCTAAACATTGAACACATATTCTCCTCAGTGGCGCATCCGCAAGGGAACGGCCAAGTCGAGAGTATCAACAAAAGCTTAGTGGAAGGCATCAAAGCACGGTTGGGAGCAGCCAGACGCGGCTGGGTTGATGAACTCCCAAGTATTTTATGGGCTCACAGAACTAGCCCAAAAACAAGCAACGGTGAGACACCCTTCAGCCTGGTATATGGCACGGAAGCAATGATCCCCGCAGAAGTAGGCCTCCCCTCACCTAGAATGTTGGCTATCAACAAGATAGACAACAATGAGGAACGCAGGGTTGACTTAGATCTCTTGGAAGAAAGACGCGAAAACGCTGCCATTAACGAGGCCAAATACAAAACCAAACTTGAAAAGTACTACAATGCACGCGTTCGCATTTGTACTTTCAACCCGGGAGACTACGTCCTCCGCGATAACGAAGCATCAAACGCGGAACGCCCAGGGAAACTTGCCCCCAAGTGGGAAGGACCCTACCTCATCCAAGGGGTCCTAGGCAAAGGTGCGTATAAACTTCAAACATTAGAAGGCGAAACTATCGCACGCACATGGAATGCACAACAGCTTCGACGCTGTTATATGTAAGCCATGTTTTTTACATTCACCATGTAACCTATCGGGCCACAGGCCATTTGCAAATAAATAAATAGACGATTCAATGCAATATTGTTTATTTATTTCTATTATAAATGCGTGTTCCACTCTGCGGTATCCACAAAAACAGGTTGGCAAAACCTTCATTCGCAATACCCACACAGAGTGGTAACCACACGCAACTATTATAATAGGCCAGCAATGGCAACGTTATCTATCCGGCTGGAAAGATTTTTCGTACTTGCTTATCACCTAGATATGCAAAAGGCAATTACAGATTTAGTGCTATTCACAGTAACATTAAACTCATACAAATTCAAACATGCAAGTAGTAAAAACACTTGTACAAATTGAACAAAACAATTCTTTATATTCAAAAAATTCCTACACCTACGCGGTGCACAGGGAATTTACATAAAGTCTTAACATGTACATAAGGAAACAAAAAAGACACGCAGATCAGCCTAGTCTTTCTTTGTCCCGCTGGAACCCGCACCATCAGTGCCCTCAACAGCAGGTTTCTCCTCATCTTCTTCCTCAGCGTATAACACTCGCAAGCGGTCCACATAGTCCTCCGATTCTAGACATTTTTCAAGATCTTCAATACCGGAAATGGTGGTGTCGTTATACGCTGCAACCGCAGCATCAAGAAGCGCTTCAGTATCCACACCGTGGAACCCGGATCGCTCATCAGTATATCCGCCCTGGGCTACAACATTCAGATGGCCAATACACCGATTATAGCCAGCTTTAAAACCAGCATCCCGGGCATGCTCCTTAATCTCAGTAACACCTGATACAGTCTCAGGTGCGTCAAGGATAGCCGTAACAATCTGCGAAACAAGAATACAAAGATTATCAAAGGCAAACCTACAACAAAAATAACAAAGGCAACGGATACTTACATGCCCGATCCCGCGCATACGCATCCATTCATGGTCAGCCTTGAGCAGCTCAAGTGACGAAGTAAGGCTATCTTTAGCCTCCTCAGCCTCTCTAGCCCGCGCTTCGGCTTCAGCAGCACGGGTAGAGACTTCCTCAATAGCAGACCTTCGGGTCCGCACTTCATCCTTTTTTCAAGAAGAAAACAAGTATACAAATTTTGTCAAACATACTTGTTAGATATACGCAAATTCAAAGGCAAAAAAGACTTATACCTGGAGGCCCAACATAGTTTTCGATAAGTTGGTACGATCCACATTCGCCCATTCAAGAGCCTGTGCAGTGCGGGCCCCCGCCTCCTTCGCCTCTTCAAGAGCCTTTGCGGCACGAGCCCCCACCTCCTTGGCCTCTTCAAGAGCCTTTGCAAGGAGAGCCTCGGCCTCTTTGGCCTCTTGGGCAGCCGCAACAGCCACTGTTTTCTCTTTAACCAGCGCAGCATTTGATGCCTTAGCATTGACAAGCTCCTGGCGAACACGAAATAGAGTTTCATTCTGTTTGGCCCAAGAGTCTTTCCAAGCCTTGTGCTCATTAGAAAGTGTCTCGCGCTCATTAGAAAGAGATTCTTTCCAACTCTGGCGCTCAGTGGAAAGCAGTTTGGCAAGGGTACGAACCTATTTAAGCTCAGCAGTTGCAGCCCACTCTTCAGTCTGCTTACGCTTTTCAAACGCAGCCCTATCTCTTTCAAGCTGCTCGGCACCCTCACGTGCAGCCTTCACCAACTCCTCAGCCTCTGCACGCAAGCGCACATTCTCCTCCTCCCTGCGCCCCAACACCTTATAGTTTTCCATAATGGCATTGCCCATTACGGAACTCCCAACAAGCATGGAGGAGAGTTGGTTAATATGGGCTTCAGTTGGTAAGGAACGGGCCCGGTTGACTTCAAATGGGGTGCCCAGACCACCCAAAATCTCCCTACACGCGGAGGGATCAGCAGAAATGTCATCCCCTTGCATCACAGACCACGGAGGACGGTGGTAAGCCATGGCCCGATCTTCCGTATAGGTGCGATAATAATACTCCAATTCAGACTCTTCAGGCTGAATGGGAGTCTCTACGAAACCCGCACCTCCGGAACCGGAACCAGAAGCCTTCTCAGCAGCAGGAGACTTTGGCCTTTCAGTATAAGCAAATTTCAGGTTCAGATCACCAGCATCCTCTAGGGTAATAACATTGTCATGAGAATCCACCGTGTCATGGATCTGGGCCGCATGCCCCTTCCCAGTATCCTCCTCCCGCACCGAGGGCTCAGGCGTAACAGCCTTATGAACCCCCGCATCCGCAGCAGTGTCATGCGGAGGAGGAGAAGGAGCATCAAAGATGAACCCTTCATCTTGGGGTTCTGCAATCAAAGCAAAAACAGTTTAAACTACAAGTACAAATACAAAATATTTGACCAAGTAATGCATCACATACCAGGAACAACCGCAGACTTCCTTGGTCCAACAAAAGCCCTGCGTCTGGTCTGAATCTTCGGCTTCTTTCCCTCACCAGCATCAACAGCTTTCCCCGCTTTCCTCTTCTTCTCATCAGCAGCCTTTGAAGCCGCAGTGGTTCCACCTGTGGCCGCACCAGCACCTGGAACACCCAAGCCCTCAAGGGTGTCAGATACTACCACGTAATCGGTATATCTGCGGAAATGAAATCGAGAGATACCTGCTGCATGCGGAACCAAAGGCGGAACAACAGGAGCTTCAGTTTTCTTCTTGCCGCAACCCCGCGCAGGTTTATCCACTTGTTTCTTTTCTGCATGCTTTTTGGGAGCACCCTTTGACTCAAACTTACCAAGGGCCCCAAGACTACCTGCATGTAGAATATCAGTAACATGAAAATTACAAGGCAAGAAGAGCAAGCTATGACTTGTACCTTTGCCCTGTGGCAGGGGTGCATTCATTGCCTCGCGTGTAGGTACGCGAAAGTTATGAAGAATGGTCAAATTAAAACCTGCACCTTCAGCAGTCTTGACAATATCAACCTTGCCAGTAAAGGTTGGATCAAATATCTTCCACAGCTCAACAACTTCTTCTGATATACGCGTTCAAATTAATAACAAGCAAGGAAGCAATGAAACCGCACAAGAGTAAGAACACTTACCACCAGTTTTCTCCCGCACAACGGGCCTTGCATGTTTATCGGCCCTAGTCAATAACATCCGCAGCATCCACATTTCACTGTTTTTCAACAGCCTATACTCAATAGTCCTCAAACGTGAGAACCACTCCGCATTCTCCGCAGTAGGAATGGCAATATCCTACGCAGGGATAGGCTTATTAACATTCCGCAAAGTCATGTTGAGAACAACCGCGGCAGCTTTAACATAGAAGAACTTGCTCTTCCACTTTGTAATACCCTTGGGAGGGGTCATCAACTTGGTACTACCGTACCGTTCTCTGAAAGAGAAGAACCCAGTGTTCACCGTCAACTGATAAAACCCCCGGAAATTATCAACGGTAACCGGCAAACCAAGAGCACGAAAAGTTGATTCAAAGTGTCTAATACGGATAAACCCAAAAGGACTCATCTGGGAGATATGGACCTTGTAATACTCCAACACCCCAGCAACAAAAACGGTCAATGGTAAACGAAGGTTACCGTCGATGAAAGAATCGGCCCACATGGTCCCGTAACCGGCTGGGGCACAAGCACCGGTATCACCGTCTTGGGGATAAACAGCCCCAAACTCGGAGGGCATCTGTGTACTGATCATCAGTTGGTCGAACGATGCTTTCGACCACTTCAACGGTGGCAAGCCACCACCAGGGGCACTACCACCATCATCTTCTTCTTCCCCGGCCACCGGAGAAGAGGTTTCAGGGTTTTCACCCTCCACATTGTGTGGGTTAGATGGTTCAGCCATCAGAAATAAGAAACAGAAGTATGAGTTTTCAAGAAAAACTCAGAAGATCACCGGAAATACAGGCGGATCGATCGGAGAAGATGAAGAGTATGATCTCTTTTCACCGGAGAAATTTTTGAATTTTGAGCGAAGTAAGGAGAAATCAAACAGTTTCCCCTTAATATACTCATCGCAATTAATGCAATGGAATAACCGACTTACAAAGTTCAAAAAGGGCCACTTACGTTTCGCCACGTGTTCAGCGACTTTTCAGCTGACGGTTATCACGCGCACGTGGCCGCCCACGCGCCTGACAGAATTGACCTTTACACTACTTGCTACAGTGCAATTATGACCTCGGTCAATGCAAACGTCCTTTCAGAACATCACATGTCAGAATTCTACCAACTTTCAACAAACCCACACGTGCAATCAACCATGTAGACAAACACAAAAGCGACAAACATTACCCAAACTTAAGCGGCATGCGGTTTTTCTGGTTTACCGCACCATAACCCATACCACATGTCGTTTTTTACATACCCCTCAAAGAAGGCAAAAATATATATATCTTTAAATTATATAAGGGGGTATAAACAATAAACGCACATACCCACGAGCATACGTGGAATATGCGGAGAGGACAGACACCAACCCGCACAGGTGCGTCAGATACTCAGAACCAGCATGGTTCTTTGGACTGCGAAAACCGCTTCTCAGGATGCGGAAAACCGCACTCCATGTAAGCTTCTTCAAGCTTCAAAACCCTTATTTCCGGTTCACAACCACGGAGGGAACGCAAACAGCTTCTCCTTAAGGAAAAGGACAAGTGTGCTGAGCAACCGCACATCAGCAACCCTGTCTCCTGAACCTCCAAGAGCGACGTTCAGGCTACAAGACTTCTAGAAGCGAGTTCTTTGCTGCAAACCGCAACAACTCGTGAGTAGTTACTACAAAACCGCAACTATGCGAACGGTAGCTACGGAAGAACCACAACTAAAGCACCATGCAGAGGAGCAAAGCTACTTCAAGGGAAACTGCTTTCCAACTAAGCATGAAGGAAAGTGGCTACAAAACGAATGCGGAAGAGTTTCAACCAACTTCCCAAGTATCTAAGGAGATCTCCTCCGGCAACACTACTTAAAGAAAAGCTACTTTCCACCAAAGTGTGAAGGAAAGTAGCTCCAGAACAGTGGTAACAAGTCTGCTTATGACTAGTTACCCACCTATGGACCGCATAGAATAAACAATGGTGGGCACAACACTACCTATGACCATGTTTATCTGCCCATAGTCCAGATTCACATTGTTCGACCAAACACGGCCAACAATGATGCAACTACCCCACGATCCTCAAAGAAACATGGCAAATAAGGTTCGGCAACGAGGTAACCGCAAAGAACATGCGGTTACTAGAGAGCTAGACCTCTGAGGACGTGCGGTTACTTGAGAGATAAACCGCAGAGGACGTGCGGTTACTAGAAAGCTTAACTGGAGAACACGAATACCCCACAAAACAGGGATCATCATTGCATGTCCAGTTGCTGAACATAGAGCTTGAGCAAAGTACCCTCAACTTTGCACTAGCTGACGCAGAGGTTACAACTAGACTGACGAAGACGTACATCTTCAGTCACGATCTGAGAGGTTGGTTAGAACCCTGCTAACACCTTCAGTCACCGTCTCAAAGGTTGGTTCGAAACACCAACAGGTGGCTGATGACATCAAGAAAAGGTAGACTAAGAGTCATCCTTGGCTGAGAATTCCGCATCAGACGGAACTTGCTCACCAGACACCCTTCTCGGAGGAAGGAACAATCCACTCGAAAGGCCTACTACTTACTTAAAGAAGGAGCCATCTGCATGGCCCATATTTAACCTTCTAGACAACATAGTCCAGTATCCCTCCCACATGCAACTTGCATACGGAAGGAACACTAGACTGGGGGGACTTGAAGGGGTATGGTCCTAGATCTCGCGTCAGCATGACCGTGAATGACCATTACCCGCATCAAAAACCTCCAAACAGCAATAAACTCACCTGTATCCGCATGGGCACACGCGAACACAGCGGTCCAATCCGTCCAGTAATGAGAAGACTTACCTTAAGGACGGAAACTAATGTTACGCATAGCGATGCGGCCCCGCACCGCATCCTATGAACATTTTCGTCACGACAAGGGATCTGGACAACAGTAACAGTCTCTCAGCAGGCAATGCGGCATAACACCGCATCCCGCGTAAATCATGGATGGAACAACCAACGCGGGAACAACATCAATGACCGCAAGCAGAGATGCGGCTTGGCACCGCATCCTGCCTACAAGGCAAGTGGGTCTGACACCACAGTGCAAGTGGCACTGAGAACAGTCGCCTACCGGCCCACGTGTATGCAAACAGTCTGACACCACAGCGGGACGTGGCATCATCACAGTAACCGACAGGTCTGACACACCTGCAAATAGCTGTGCGATGTCAGGCTAGCTACTCAACTACCCTCCTCCACTCCTCGGCTATAAATACCGACCCCAAACCAGGTTTGAGGTATCACTTCTCAACTCTCTCAATACTACTACTATCATACTTTGCTTCCCAAGAAAATTACTGATTCTCACGCTGGAGAGTGGTAACAAGGAGCACCCCCCACCTCATCCTCCTTGTTGAGAGTCACGGTTTGTTTCCTTGTGCAGGAAACCCACCACCAGATGATCCAGCCGACGATCCTCGGAAAGAAGGGATTAACCCTCTTGACGAGACCAGTGAGTTAACCCACCTGGTTAACCATTGTTTCATCAGGAGCATACCACAACCTCATCTTCCTAACCCTCTTTAGACCTTGCGCGCTGGCGCACTAGTCCCACAAAGAGAACCTAGAAGGAAAACAATGAGCAAACATATGCGCGCCAAAAGGGAACTATCTAATCCTTGCGCCAATCTCCATAACTGCCAGGATAAAAATCCTAGCAAACACTTCCGCATAAATTAATATCCAGACTTGAATAAAAATAACTTTTCTGATGCCATACAGTAAAGAGCCACACAAGATTACAGCCATAATCTTCTAGAGGGCTCCATCGTGCACCACCAGTTGGTTATAACCGAATGGCCACGTGGCATCACCCCAGGCTCCCTTGAAGTCACGATGATGGCGTGGAATTGAAGAGAGATCTTCACTTGCCCACTTTCCACGTGGCAAAACCCCAACCGTTGATCAAATCGCGATCCGTGTGCATACTCAAATCGTTAGCGATTAACGGAGGGAAAATAACCGCTAATGGAAAAAGCACATTCCGTCAACATTTCACCAACAGGTTTTCCGGCCCAAACTTCGGCTATAAATAGAAGGATAAATCAGGTATAATTCTCAACTTACATTCACTTCACTTCCACTTCTTCTTCATCAAACCCTGTACTTATTCTCACGCCGGAGGGTGGTCACGGAGAGAACCTCCATTCTTCCCGTGGTGAGTCTAACGGCTGTTGTTTTGCAGTTATTGTTAGAGAAAGATGATCATTCACCCCCGAATCGAATATGAAGACCTCACCCTTTTATGCAGATTCAAACTCCCTGGTTCAGTTGATTCCGGTCAATTAAACTAGTGTTTCTTCATAAATGATCATAAAACCTAGGCCTACATATTTAACCTGAAATCCTTAATCAGGATTCATAGCTTTTAATAATTACGCAACCATTACCTGGTTTATGCATATTTTTATTTTGACCCGTTATGAGATTTAAGCACTTTAAGCTTAAGTTATCTACAACCATTCATATCTCTTATTCCCACTTAATGATCTTTATTCATCTATTATCACAACTTCAATTGTGATGGATTATGATAGGAAAATTCGTTATATTCCCATTTTACCCTCGAGTTGGTCACATTTATGAAAATGGCCAATTTTGTAGCTTTAAGCCAAAATTGGTTTAAGCCTTCATTACATACTATCGAAAAGATTGATCAACATTATAAAACTTATATTCAAACTACCCTTGTGGGTCGTTTGCCCGATTTATCATTCAAGGGAATTTTAGTCAACTTAAGTCTTTCAATCACTAATGACATTTTTGAAATCTTGTTTTGACCAAGAATACTCTTTTATTCAGTAATCCAATTTAATTTCATTATGTCCATAAGAACATAATATTAAAATGTCAATTCGCTTAATATACCTCACCGTGGGTAATCCGAAACCCACCCACGACTCGATTAACTCTCGTCGAACCTTATGTTCTCAATGTGAGTTTGACTCATTTCAAATACCTGAATCGGGTCAAAGCAATGACCCGTTTTAATACCTCATCATATAAGTTGCTAATTAATAACAACGAAGTCTTACGGGCTAAACGTTCATGTGAGCATAAAACTCGACAAACAACCATTAGTCATTAATGTCAAATGGTTATATCTTCATCACCTTTTGACCGGTTTGGTCTAAATGACCATTTTATCCTTGTGAGATGGTATTCATTTGCCATCTCATCCATGTAATCTACTTTGGTTTGCACCAAACTATCTTATTTCTTAAAAATCATTTCTTAATTCTTTAACCCCTCATGGCTTATGCCATAGAGTGTCCTTTTTAAAACTCTTTGTTTAATTGTTAACTCGTGACCGAATTACCACTTTACCCTTTTTACCATCTAATATGAGTTATTACCTTCATCACTTGTTCCGACCCGTATCGATTCATGTCGAAATGTCATATCTCAAAATCATATTCCGTATGTCAAATCGCTTATTCCTAGCCAAAGACATGAGTAGGGATTCTACTTTAAAGTTATAAGCTTCACTTACCTTGCGTTCTGATAATGCTTTTTCTCCCGTATTTGATCCGTTCGACCCGCTTCTTTTCTAAGCTTCCATCTAGCTTGTCAAGCTGTAACACCCCGTGTTTTCACAAGGCAAAGTCAAAGTCAAGGTCAAAGTCAACGACCGTTTTCGCGCGACTTGACTGGTAGAAATGTCTTTATTTTATTTGTATTATGTGGAGTAAGTGTCGTTCATTTCAATAATCGAACTGTGCCAATCGTTACTCGATCGACCTACGACTGTGAACTATAGGAAGTAACAATGCGATAAAGTTAATCAACTGATAATCAAGCTATACTAATCGAATCGACATCAAATCGCAACTCGAACTGTGTGTTTTACTTATTGCATATACGTGTGTGTGTACTTTACGTGTTACCTGTGCATGTTTATTTATGTTATGTTGTGGTAATCAAGCGAACTCAATCGAAACTCGAAATCTAACTCGAATGCAATCGAACTCGAACCCGAATCCCAATCGAACCATGTTATATGCGTAGTAGTAGTAGGGACTAAAAGTATTTGACTAGGAAACCCTATCGAACCGCTCGCAATCGAAACCGTAACGTCAAAAGATCGTCGCACCAAACACACCAACCAGGCGCTAATCCGCACGGATGACCGCCTGAGGAGTGTTGAGGGCATCCAGACCAGGATTTCCCATCCGCACGGATAAACAATCCGGGCGACGTGCAATCCGCACTGACGACCCTTTCCCCTTTTGGCATCCTATAAATACCCGGGTCACTCTCCAAACTTTCCACTTTTGGCAAGTGACGTCCGACCTGCACGCATTCTTCACCTTTTCTTCGATTTCTCTCAATCTAGGTAAGATCTCGCCCTAAATCTTGTACCTTCTTGATCAATGCATAATTCTACACCTTTCTATCTTTCAAATCTTAACGTTTAACCGTGAAATCATCATGATTTGAGGTATTCTAGGGTGACGTCATCATGAAGTTCTCATGAACTTCAAGTTTGACCTCATTCCACCAAGAATAACTCGGATCTGAATGGTTTCCACAAGATTTTACAACAACTTCACCTAAATCTGAATTTTTCTAAAGGATAAAAGAGTTGAAAGAAATAAACACAAGTTTTCTCCTTCTTTTACCCTCAAAAACGGTTAGAACCGGACCAGTTCTAGTCTTCTGCTCGATAATAGTGATGCAATAGCCTTAGATCTGGATTCTACCCACAAGACACCTGATTTCGGGTTTAGACTGGAATAACCATTCTGAACCGCGGACCGGTCAAGCTAGGGTGATTCCTGGCCGGCTTAGTCATATGGGTAAGAGTGCGATTCCAAATGGTTGCCACGTGATCAGAACGTCTCGATAGAACGACAAAGGCGACCAAGAGTGGACGAACGGAACAATCAGAACGAGATGCTGTCCGCACGGACAGATTATCCGGACGGGTTGTCATCCGGACGAACTACACTTGGGACCCACAATCCAACAAGGTTTGAGTATCGACGAATGAATAATCCGCACGAGTAAATGGATTACTCTTCGGATCATGAGATACTAAGACCTTAAACAATTACTAACATGTTCATCCGCACGGACAGACCATCCGGACGGATTGTCGTTGTCCGCACGGACAGACCATCCGGACGGATTGTCGTTGTCCGCACGGACTATTATCCGGACGGATTTTCACCATTTTCACCAAAGTGACTCACCATGAAGGCTGTTGTCCGCACGGACTACCATCCGGAAGGATTGTTGTCCGCGCGACCGGCTTGAAGGGTAGAGATACTTAAATGTTTTCTAAATGCTACAACGAAAACTTCAAAGCACAAGCCATCATACACAAACACCTCCTTAGGATAGGAAGAAACAATCCACTCGAATAGTTATCCACACGGACAAGTTATCCGCACGAGTAACCCATCCGTACGGATGACTAATCCGGACGGATTACCATTCACACGGATAACCAATCTGCACGGATGACTAATCCGGACGGATTACCATTCGCACGGATTACCAATCCGCACGGATTACCAATCCGCACGAATAACTAGTCCGCACGGATGACTAATCCGCACGATCAGTCATCCTACCCACTCCCACTCTGTACTGTTTTACGTACCACTTGTCGTTACGCTATCGAATCTATTCAGGCTAACCGTACTCGCTAAGCGCTCCCTTCAATCCAATAATCACTGTGAGTATACTCGATCCCTTTTGCTTTTAGCACTTTTGGGTGTTACATACGTTACGAATATTCAAACTACAATTATCACACTACTCAAGCTATTTGAACGCTAATCGTTAAAGCATGGTATACGTGGCGTATGAATGCTTGTTTGTTATGTTTACACATGGAATGCTGTCTACCTGCCTTAGCAACGATAGTACTATAGTTTGGACTCAGCACCCGTTCACGGGGGTTGTTAAGGATCTTTTACTTGCATGGATTACGGTGGTAATCATGTATTGCGAACTGCCTCTGGCAGTCAACCCGCAGTCATTGGTATCGATGGATCTATGTCGATAACTAACGTGCTTCATTTCACTATGTGTACGTGCTGGTTATGCGTAAACGAATTTGAACTCTATATGCTATTATCAAATTTGTATGCTCACCTTTACATTTTATGTATTGACTTTATTTTAACGTATGTGACAGGTGCTTAGGTTGCTTGTATGCTCTTTGTGCTGTGATGAAATTGAAGCTAGGAACTGGAGTCCTAGAAACCAACAAATAAACTAGTTATGTTTAAATCTGAGTGGTCGGAACAGAACATTTGTCTTGATGCTTGTCTGTAATAATTATTTAACTGTTTAAGATACGGTATGGGACGTATTATTTAATTGAATGGTAATGATAGTTGTTATGGAAACTTCTGGACAATCTGTTTCACTCAGTGCCATGCCCCGATGATTCCGCCATCGGTTGGGGTGTGACACAAGCGTCAAACTATCATTTATTATTCGCAAGATGGTTAGATTAGTCATTGTTTAACACGATTATTCCACCTTACGCATTTTATATCAAAATTACCATTAAACTCATTATAGGTCGGTTGGACTTTTAAAAGTCAAACTGCCTATTAACATATACATATGCAATTGCATAACTAAGTTTAACAAACTCATTTTGGCAATTCCACCGTTTACCCGGTAGGCGTTATTTCTATGCCACCGTCTTAACTAAATTTCTCTACTAAGCCCATACAATCGTTAACATCAATTTTAACAGGATTATATTCATTGTATGCTAGTTTATCATTCATTATATAAGAACATAGGGATTGTTTCATCACCATGAAACAACCTATTACATCATGTGTATGAAAATTACTCAAACATTAAACTTAAACAAAGATTTTAACCATTCATATACACATGATGATTTCAAGCATCTATAACATGATTTTAACATCAATTTCATTATATCATACAAAAACCCATTTCATGTCAAGTATGATCATATATTCAAACACCTAAATTGTTCAAGTGTCTTCATGTTACTACCATATATGATGATTCTAAACACAAGTTTAACATCAACTTCATCATATTAACAAAACCCATTTAACTAGGTGTGGTAGTTCATCCAAACACCTAAATCATAGCAACTTACTCAAAATTATTTACTTATGGTCTGTTCCTAAGCAAGCATACATCTCAAATCCAGCCATAACCTCTACGCTTCATACATAAATCGCAACTTGTGATGTTCATCAAATTTCAGAACTTCAATAAACATCAAAATTCTACATACCTTATGATCCCCTAGCTTGGGTGATCGTTAATTCATGTTCATTTATGAGTTTGAGCCCCAATTCATCCTTCAATTTGATGATTCTTGATGAACTAGGGTTTTGGCTCCCTTTTGCTTCTTCTGATCGTTCCAGAACACACACACTTAGTGTGTGTTGTGTTTTTATTTTAATTTAATAATTCAACTTTCAATTTTTCTTTTTGGTCCCTCATGTTTTGAGATTTTAATTATAAATGGATATTATCCAATATTCATCACTAAGGATACAATAATCAACTCGGTTAATTATTCCTAGTTAATTTTGTGTACGGTTAACTTTTATCATTAACGGTACTTTACCTGTTCCTTTATATTAACCGGGTTTAAATTACCAAACCCATTTTTTGGGTGTTACTCTATCCTTGTTAAATTCTTTTTAGTGGCAGATTTATTATATTTATTTTTATTATTATTAGTATTTTATAATTATCATTAAATACCCTAGTTGCTCACTATATTTTTATTATTATTAGTATTTTACAATTATCATTAGATACCCTAGTTGCTCATTATAAAGTATTACTTGGGCATAGTCGTCTATGCTATTTGCTGTCATTGTATGCTTGCCGTTGCATATTGTATAGTTTTGCCCTTTGTGTACTTTGTGTTGCCCATTGTTTGTTATCTTGTGGTTAGTTGTTAGTTGTAATCATAGCCAATAGAAGCAATCGTGAGATCATGTCCAAGGACGAGAGATGCAGGTAAAGGTAAAGCTAGAAGGTGTAGTTTACGTGTGGCGTCTTGGAACGTAGGAACTCTTAGTAGTAAATTGTTGGAAGTGATAGACGCACTCAAAAGACGTAGGGTACATATAGCGTGCCTTCAGGAGACTAGGTGGAAAGGACAGAGAGCAGACGAGCGCAATGGGTATAAGTTGTTGTATTCCGGATCTGATGGGGCCAAGAACGGAGTAGGATTTTTGGTGTCTATAGAATTGCATAAGAATGTAATTGAGGTGACACGACACAACGACAGAATTATGGTGTTAAGGTTAGTATTAGGTGAGCAAGTAGTGACAGTGGTATGCGCCTATGCACCGCAAGTGGGACTAGGAGATCAAGAGAAAAGAGAGTTCTGGGATTGTCTAGATGTAGTAGTAAGGGCCATACCCAGGGAGGAGAAAGTTTTTATAGGAGGAGATTTTAATGGGCACATTGGTAAGGATAGTGATGGCTTTGAGTTGGTACATGGGGGTTTTGGTTTTGGCGATAGGAATGACCCTGGTAGAGACCTTTTAGACTTCGCGACAGCTCATGGCCTAGGTATTATAAACTCGTTCTTTAAGAAGAGGGATCTCATTTGATCACTTTTAGTAGCGGAGGACGGAACACGCAAATCGACTATCTTTTGATGAGGCAGGAAGATCGACGGATGTGGATGAACTGTAAGGTTATACCAAGGGAGACTGCAGCGACTCAGCACCATTTGCTCGTAGCAGACATAACCCTAAAAGTAAGGTTAACCGAGGGGGAAAGGAAAACCAGACCCAGGACCCGTTGGGGAAACTTGAAGGGAGAAAAACTTATGATGTTTAGAGATAAAGTTAACTCGATGACATCGATGCAACTATGTGACGACGCAAACCGGATGTGGGAGGATATGGCGACTACGATCACTACAGTGGCGAATGAGACGTTAGGGGTCACAACAGGAAAGACGAGTGGGCATAAGGAGTCTTGGTGGTGGAATGAAGACGTGCATACCAAAATAAAGGATAAGCAATAGAGTTTTAGATGATCTTTTGAGGTGCACAGATGAGGAGGAGCGGCTGAGGGTGAGGGAGTTATACAAGAAGGCAAAAAGGGAAGCGAAAAAGGCGGTGACCGAGACAAAAAACACAGCCTATAAACAAATGTATGAACGTTTGGAAACAAAAGAGGGGGAGCATGATATGTTCAAGATTTCCAAAGCGAGGGAGCAAAGAAGACAAGATCTATGAGTAGTAAAGTTTATCAAATGAGAGGATGGACGTGTTTTAGTCAAGGCACATGACATTAAGTTCAGATGGCAAACCTACTTCCATAATCTTTTCAACGACGGTAGGGCATACCAACAAGATAGCAGCAATCCCAGGACTCAAAGGCGAAAACAGAATAATTACTACTGCAGCAGGATCACACATGAAGAGGTGAGGATGGCACTTAGGAAGATGGAAAGAGGCAAGGCGGTGGGTTTGGACAGTGTTTGGGGGAAGAAGGAGTTCGATGGTTAACACTTTTGTTCAATCGTATTTTTAAGACTGGAAAAATGCCAGATCAGTGGAGGAATAGTGTCGTGGTGCCGTTATACAAGAATAAAGGAGACGCTCAATGTTGTGGGAACTACAGAGGAATCAAACTGCTAAGTCACACTATGAAACTCTGGGAGAGAGTAATTGAAACTAGAATTAGAAGAGAAACTCAGGTTTCAGTAAACCAATTTGGTTTCATGAAAGGGAGGTCAACTAATGAAGCGATACATATTCTAAGAAGATTGATGGAAAAATATAGATCGAAGAAGCAAGATTTACATATGGTGTTTATCGACCTTGAAAAGGCATATGACAGTGTCCCATGACAACTGATTTGGGATAGTTTGGAGGGTCGAGGGCTACCTAGGAAGTATATAGACTTAATTAAGGATACATACGATAGAACAGAAACTAGTGTTCGCGCGCCTGTAGGGGATACAAACTTCTTTCCTGTGGAGGTAGGACTACACCAAGGGTCTGCGTTGAGCCCTTTTCTTTTTGCGGTTGTCTTGGATGAGTTGTCCAAGTCGATTCAGGAGACAGTTCCGTGGTGCATGCTTTTTGCAGACGATATTGTCTTGATTTTGGAGACTAAACAGTGCCTGAACGCGAGGGTAGAGGAGTGGCGTCTAGCTCTAGAGGGAAAGGGCCTAAGGATTTGTCGATCTAAGACTGAGTATCTACACTGCGATTTCAGTGGTGCAGCCGATGACGATGACACCCAAATCACAATTGAGGATCAATTGGTCCCGCAGGTAACTAAATTTAAGTATTTGGGGTCGTTTGTAGAAAGAGATGGTGACATAGATAGTGATGTAACCCATCGCATACAGGCGGGCTGGTGTAGATGGAGGGCAGCCAGTGGAGTATTGTGCGATAGGAGGTTCCCAACTAAACTAAAGGGGAAATTTTACAGGGTAGCAGTTAGGCCCGCTATGCTATATGGAACAGACTGTTGGGCTATCAAGAAGACACAAGCGCGCAAGATGGAGGTAGCAGAGATGAGGATGCTGAGGTGGATGTGCGGACACACGAGGTTAGATCGGATAAGAAATGAGGTTTTTAGGGAGAGATTAGGAGTGGCTAGTATATCGGATAAGATTAAGGAGGGGAGGTTGAGATGGTTTGGGCATGTGAAGCGGAGGCAAACGACGGCACCAGTTAGAGTAGTGGAAACTCTTACTGTGGAAGGGAGGAGAGGAAGAGGCAGACCCAAACTGACATGGGATGAGCAGATTAGGCATGATTTACTAGAGTTGCATCTTTCTGAGGACATGGTCCAAGATAGGACTTCGTGGAGGCGTAGGATTAGGGTTCAGGACCTCTGGAGGATATTACAGTAAGGTTTTAGGTGTATTTTAGGGACGTAGGTTTTCTTATCCTTTAAGTGACTTTACCGGTGATTGTCTCCTTGTGTTTATGCCCAAATGATGTTGCATGCTATTATACATGATTTACACTATATTGTGTCACCCTTATCACTTTCTTGGTATTGGTCTTGCTATTGGTGACTTCTTTTTCTATATTCTTTGACTTGGTGTATTGGCATGCGGTTCGTTTTGGAGCTGAGGGTCTCCCGGGAAGCAGCCTCTCTATCCCTAGGGATAGAGGCAAGGTCTGTCTACATCTCACCCTCCCCAGACCCTATAAGTAGCTTTGCTATTTGTGGGATTTACTGGGTATGGATGTTGTTGTTGTGTTGTTGTGTTTTTTGGGTGTTACAATCGAGTACGTTTTTTGTAATTATTGAAGACAAATGACACAATTTGCAATAAGTGACATACATAAAGGACGATTTTTATAATTTACTCTAAGTAAATAGTACATTAAAGTTCATTTTTAAAAGATAAATCTTGATGACTGTGTGTATGTGTTAACATAAAATTTTATTAAACACGTGCAATATATGAGTTCTTTTAAAGATATATTTTTTAGATAAGAATAAATATTTAGATAATGATAAACATTTTTTTATTATGATCATATTAAATAATAATAATAATAATAATAATAATAATTTTAAAACAAAAAATAGATAATAATAATATAAACGTTTTTTTATTATGATCATATTAAATAATAATAATAATAATAATTTTAAACAAAAAATTAGTTAAGAATACATATTTAACAAAGTAAAATGTTATAATAAGTAAATAGTACATTAAAGTTCATTTTTATATGATAAATCTTGACGACTGTATGTGTTAACATATGACATTATATTTTATTAAACACGTGCAACATATGAGTTTTTTAAGGTATATTTTTTAGATAAGAATAAATATTTAGATAAGGATAAACATTTGTTTTTATTATGATCATATTAAATAATAATAATAATGGCATTTAACTCTAATAATAATAATAATAATTTTAAACAAAAATTAGATAAGAATATAAATGCTTATTTTTATTATGATCATTTTAAATAATAATAATAATTTTAAACACAAAATTAGTTAAGAGTACATATTTAACAAAGTAAAATGTTATAATAAGTAAATAGTACACTAATGTTCATTTTTAAAAGATCAATCTTGACGATTGTATGTGTTAACATATGACATTATATTTTATTAAACACGTGCAATATACGAGTTTTTTTAAGATACATTTTTTATTATATAAAATTACATTTATGCAAAATAAAAAACAACAAAGTAAAATGTTATAATAAGTAACTAGTACATCAATGTTCATTTTTAAAAGATAAATCTTGATGACTATTTGTATTAACACATGACATTATATTTTATTCAACGCGTGCAGTATACGAGTTTTTTTTAAATACATCTTTTTATTATTTATTATATAAAATTATATTTATACAACCCGTGTAATACACGGGGTTTTAACCTAGTATATAATATAATAAAAAGCCAGGTCCCTGGGAGACCGACCCTGATAAGTTATATGGCATATATACACTACTAGAAAACTCCTACTATTCCTACCAAAATTCGCTACGCATTTCCTACAAACGAAAATGTCGACACTTTTCCCATGAAATTCCTACGAACAAGAAAGGATCTTAGTTTTGTGACAAAAAAGCGACAAAAAAGCCACAAATTGTTATGCGTAGGAAACGTGTCGGAAATTTCCCACGTATTTCCGACGGAACACATTGGTGGATCCATAGGGTTTGACGAGTATCGCATCCGTTTGGTAAGAATCATATTTTTATAAATTAGTAAAAAAGTTGGTCGAAAAATATAATTGTTTGTACTCAAATGTATTACGAAACTCCTTTTTAGGAAAAAAATATGGTCAAAAAGTAAAGTGGATTGAAGTTTATTTTGATACCCATCTCAAAAAGGAAAGCAAAAAAGAAGTATTGGGCCGGAGAGCTAGACATTAATAGCCTTCAGGGATTTGAGTTTATTTATGAAAAATCAAGAGAAATATATGTAAGTTATCTTTATCGCTTTTGAATAATTAGAACATTAGCGTATTAACTTTTAGTAAAACAACTAATAATTTGTTTCCATAAATTGTAGTTAAGGTACAGAAGTGATATGATCAAGTTGCATGGGTCGGATCTCAGCCAACATCCGGATGATCTTGATGTGTAGGCGAGAGTGGCAGGAGGTAACAAGGGCCGGATGTTCGGGGTAGGGTCTTCGGATCCTAGTTTCGAGATAACTGGGAAATTGACTACATCTGATCTAAATTGTATTTTGATGCCATAAGGTCGCAGGGGGAGGTATTGTTTACTTCTCATTAAAGTATTGCAATTCTATATATTATAGAGCCTTTTAACAATTAATTAGTATAAAACAATAACTTAGATTATTGACCCTTTTTAACAATTTAAGTTGAAAAAGTCCGAGCTGAAATAAAAATGAACTTGCAAATGAAAGGGATGCTAGACAAGAGTTGGAGCAAAGGGTGCAACAGATGGAAAAATAACTGAAAGAAAATGAAGAAAAGAGGCAAAAACAGTTTGAAGATTTTATGAAAAAATTTCAGCCTCCCGTTAGTCATTAGCAATAGTTTTTTAGTTATTTCGAATCTTTATGTTTAACAATGGTGGTTTTGTGATTGAAACGGGCTCGGAATTTTTGTTATTTATTCCGGATCTTTATGTTTAACAATGGATGATTTTGTAATTTAAACGTGCTCCGAATTCATGTTATTTCTTTTTGTTAAATTTATGTTCCGAATAATATTTATCAATATGCATCTTTAAGCAGGAAAAAAGCAGGTATTTTTTGTTATTTCTATTATTTTTTTAAATGTATACGTAAGAAATGTGTAGGAAAAGACTAAACAGGTTTCGTCAGATTCCGTTGGAATTGTGTAGAAATAAAAGATAGTTTCGTAGGAAATGCGTAAGAAAAAAAAATAAATTCTGTTAGAACTATGTAGAAAAAAAAACTAATTTCATGGGAATTGTGTAGGGAAAACGAATACATTCCGTTGGAATTGTGTAGGAAGAAAAAAAACATTTTGTAGGAAATGCATAGGAAAAAAGAATACATTCTGTTAGAATTGTGTAGGAAAAAAAACTAATTTTGTAGGAAATGCGTAGGAAAAATAATACATTCGTTTGAATTGTGTAAGAAAAAAAAATTTCGTGGGAACTATGTAGGGAAAACGAATACATTCCGTTGGAATTGTGTAGGAAGAAAAAAATATTCATAGGAATTGTGTATGAAAATTAAAATATAATAAATATTTTGTAATAAATATAAATATATTTGATTTAAACACAAAATTTAAAAAATTAATATTCCGTGAGAAATGCGTTGGAAAGTTAAGAAAATTAATTCCGTGAGAAATGAGTAGGAGAATTCCAACGAAACATTTGTGTGGGAAATGAGTAGGAAAATCTGTAGGAAATGCGTTATAAGTGAATTACCCACGAGCAGAATTCCTACAACCCGTTTTCGTGGGAAATCTGTGAGTATCTTCCCACGGAAATTGACGTGGGAATAGTAGCAGTTTTCTAGTAGTGATAATTTTTTTGTTATCTAAATAGTTATTATTTTTCTGGCACATTTGCTAGCTTCTGTAAAATCACTGTCATTTGCTCCATCAATTTGTTGTTGAAGTCTGTTTCATTTTGTTTATGATTCTCTTTCTACTAAGTTGTAGCGACTTGTATAAAAAGATTCAAAATCATGATCTTCTTCGTAATCGATTTGACAGCCCATGTGAGAACTAGGTGTCAAGAAACCGTCCATCTCAATGTGCCAAACAAGTTTAATGGGTCAAAAGGTATATGTTATTAAATAATCAGTTTTTTCGAGTTGTTCGGTGTGAATTTTCTTTTTCTTTTTTTACGATGAATGCTGGTAAAGTTGACGAGGGGCTAAAAACTTGATTGATCCACTCATATGTACATGGATTGGTGCAAAAGAAGAGTTAAAAAACATGCTCTAGCTTATTAATTTTCATTTAATAGGACCTATCCCAGGGTCGGCTTAACTATTTTGGTGGTCTAAGGCGGAGTAAAAACTTGTGGCATTTTTTCAAAAAAAAAAAAAAAAAACCAATTTTAGGCAATTATATCATAGAATGAACACAGATTTTAGTCAAAATTTTAGGCACTTTTAGGCTCAACATAGGGCTTAGGCCCATATTGACATGCATTAAATTCGTTTCACAGACCCATGTCATATATCTGTATATATATATTTTTTTTAAATATGTAGACCTTATAGATTTGGTGGCCTAAAGCTCAAGCCTCAAAATACTTGGGCTTGGGCCGGCCCTTCCTATCACTCATTCATGCAATTTATAGTTGTCACATTTAAATTCTATTTTTTTTTTATTTAAGCATTTAATTTCAATTTCGTCATCTTTATCTTTGAATATGTAAATAAAAACTATAATAAAAGAGTAATACTATAATCTATCATATTGATGCATGTTTGTTGAATGAAAAGAATGATTAGCGAAATAATAGGTGGAAAATGGTTGAAGAGAATGGTAAGTGCATGCAAGTAAACATTCATGATTCATACAAAGGGAACCCTTCTCCCTCCCTACTTGTGTCTATATAAAGGCAATGTCCCCTTGATCTTCTCAAAGCAATGGAGCAAAATGGTCATAGTAATGGTCACAGTAATGGTCATAGCAATGGTCATGCCCACATTATTACAACAAAAAGGTTGTATTTATTTACCAAAAACATTTAAATTTTTTAAAGACTTTCTTTCTGAATAGAATGTTTATATGTGACAAGGTTAATGAACAAAGTGGCGGTGGTAACCGGCGGAGCAAGAGGAATAGGCGCTGCCACAGCGAAGTTAATGGCAGAGAACGGGGCACATGTCGTTATTGCTGATATTTTGGATGATTTGGGAACAAGTCTTGCAAATTCAATTAACGGTCGTTTTGTGCATTGTGATGTATCGATAGAATCCGATGTAGAAGCGGCTGTTCAACTCGCTATTACTTGGAAAGGGAGACTCGATATCATGTACAATAATGCCGGAATTGGAGGTAAACTTTAGTATTTTCTAGTGCTAAATACAAACAAATAAACAAACGTACACATTAAAATCTCACTCATAGAGTAGGGTCTACAGAGGGTGAGATGAGAGCAAACCTTACCTCTATCTCAAGAGCAGTAGCTCTAGCTAAAAATTCCCCCTTTATTGTTTCTTTACACTATAAAATACATGTAACATAAAGTATATATTAGTAACTTACTAGTAGAAGAGAAAATATGACAATAAACAGTTAAAGATGTATGCTTGTTAAAGATTAAATAAATAGTTTAATACCACCCAAATGATGTGAGAAATTTTCTTGTGCATAGATGAAGGAGGAAGCATTACAACTCTTGACATGAAACGGATCTCAAAAGTAATTGGAGTTAACATGAATGGAGTTATACATGGGACAAAGCACGCTGCACGCGCTATGATCTCAGGCGGAAAAGGTGGTGCTATCATCAACTCGTCAAGCACAGCCGCCATCATGGGTGGCCTCGGATCACACGCATATACATTAACCAAAGAGGCAATTCTTGGATTAACAAGAAGCTCTTCATGCGAGTTGGGCACATATGGGATCCGTGTGAATTGTGTGTTACCTCATGCCGTGCTATCACCAATGCTAGTGGACGCTTATCGTGGTTTTGTGAAGGATATAACAGCCGAAGAAGTGCAACAGAAAATGGGCGAAAATGCGAGTTTATTAAAAGGGAGATGTGGATTGGTTGAAGATGTTGCACATGCTGTTTTGTTTTTGGCTAGTGATGAAGCTGGATTTATAACGGGCCATAATCTTGTTATCGACGGGGGATTTACTTCTTCTTCGGTTAACATGACTTTCATTTATCGCGAAAAAAAGACAGAATCAGATCATCCTAGCTAGTTAAAAAACATGACTAATCAATTAGTGCAAATAATCACTTTGGTGTTGTCTGTATTTTTTGAACTATTTAATTTAAGTTTTATGAATATAATCATATTGAAACTTTAATATCATATCAAAAACCTATTCACCCTTTATCATGAGACTATCTTTTCACATATACATGAAACAAATAACACAATTGTAGGAAGTTGTGTATGTCACGAGTGTGTCAAAGAGGTTTTGAGTACTACAAGTCCAAGTCTTGTTGCTTCTTTTTATGGAAGAATAAGCAGACGACGGAGCAATCGTCCCTCTTCGATGAAGGGAACTTCTGTTTCCAAGCTGCGGTTGCGGCTGCAATTACTTCTTTTGCTGCTGTTTCTTCACTCTCTGCTCCCCACACTATTGATGCTACTGTGTTATTGCTAAGCACATCCCAAATCTGAAAATTTGAAGATTTAGTAAACGTGGAGGGTGTGGTTCGACTAGTTTACTAATCAAACGGGTCAATGAGTCAATCTGAGTCGTATTTGGCTCCAACAACCAAGAGGTCATGAGTTCAAATCCCATTAGTGACATGATTGTATAAAAAGAAAAATAACTAAAACAAGTATCATTGAAATAATGACCATCATAAATAGTAGAAAGTTGTGGTAAAGTAGCATGATGAGATCATATGTATTTGACTTACCCCGTCACTTGCTAGAACGATGAATTGATCGTTTGGGGTCAATCGGTAATAGGAGACATCAGGAACGGCTATGATACCGTGACTTTTGAGTACAAAATCCCCAAAAGCGCGAGACATGGCTAGGCCCGGTGAGTCATGATATGGCAACCACACTCGATCTATATGTGGTTCGTCTTTTAATGACATCACCCTACCATTTAACTTTCTTATCCGATCCCCCTCCGCTACACAAAATTTGATCAATAATTAGTTCATACAACAACACAACATAACAGAATGGGCCGGGCCTGGCCGGGCCACAGATCGGGCCTAACACTTACATCTAGATTTATATTTGAGTAAATTACGATTTTGGCCCCTGTGGTTATGTCAGTTTTACTATATTAGCCCAAAATAAGATTTTTTAACGTTTCTGCCCCCATGGTCCCTATATCTAACCATTTTGGCCCCTGAGACTAACTCCATCCATTACCCTGGTTAATTATTTGTCACATGCAGGTCACATGATGGGTATTTTTGTAATTTCTCTTCCCCCTTTAAATCTAATCCATATCTTCAAGAACATCATCATCTTCTAACCCAGATATTCAAGAATACATCATCATCTTCAAGTACACATCATCTTCAAACCCAGATCTTCAAAAACATGAGCACCTTCAACCATCATCATCATCCCCAAAACAAAACCCACATTACAGTTTCAGATTTTCATGAATAAGAACAAACCAAAAAAATATATTAACATCCCGATTGTTATAAATCTGAAGATTCCCCAAATTAACTATTAACCCACACATCATCTCCGCTACTTTTAACATCCCACACATCATCTCCGCTATAAATCGAAGAACAAACAAAACCTGATTGGTCAAAACCCACATCTACAGATTTCTTTTTAACAATCCAATTTCTTCGAGAACCACCACTTCTTCAAAACATACCCTCAAACCAAACAATATCTAAAAGGTTTCCACAATGAACCTATCTGCTGAGGAAGCCCTACCGTGTTCAAGGATCTTCAAGAGAAAGCCCTACCGTGTTCAAGACTACCACCCATCATCATTAATTTTTCTGAAAAAAATAAAGGAAACTGAGGAAGGGGGATGGGTGTTTACCGTGAATCTCGTCGTCAGAGCCTCAACCCACCGCCGTCGCCTCTACTGCCGCCGCCGTGAGCGGCGGCGCCTAATCATCTCGTCGCCCTCTCTCTCTTCGATCTTTTTCACCGGAAAACGGGGGTACAGGGGAGGTATGAGTGTTGTCGGAGGAGTGTGGTCGCCGGTAGCCGTCGCTGGCTTGCCGCCGGTGGTCTCGCCGGTCGGCTGCTGGCCTTCATTGAGAAGGAAGAGGGTGAGCAGGAGAGTTTTTCATGTGTAGGTGTGTTTGAGATGTGAAGAACTGATGAGTTGAAAGTTTTGTTTGTGTTTTTGGTTTAGGGTTTTCTAAGGTAGAAGATGATGATGGTTGAAGATGATGAAGATCTAAGGATTATGATGGTTGAAGATGATGGTTAGATTTAATTAGGACTGCACATATGACTAGGGTTTTTTTTATAAAATAATTAAAAGGAGAGGGGAAATTACCAATTTACCCATCATGTGCATTAATAATTAACCAGGATAATGGATGGAGTTAGTCTCAGGGGCCAAAATGGTTAGATATAGAGACCATGGGGGCAGAAACGTTAAAAAATCTTATTTTGGGCTAATATAGTAAAACTGACATAACCACAGGGGCCAAAAACGTAATTTACTCTTTATATTTATCAATCAATACTTACAAGGTACACTTGGTTTGAGATCAATGGTCAACTGCACAGAGGTAATTCCATTATCAGCCATTGTTCCAAGCACTGCTCTTGAATCACCAAGATTAGCAATAACCAGATCATCACCCTGTCGAACAAAAACCAATCGCTTCATATCGCGTGCTAGCTTGTACCATACAAGCAAATGATAAATCATAAAAAATAGATTGTGTCATGGTACCTGTTTGATGACAATAACTGCAGTTGTACCACTACAAGAGCAATCTATATGCTCCAAAAGCTTGATCTCCTTGTCCATGACTTTGAAAGCACTATAACATGCTTCTTTCCAAATATGGAAATCTTTGGATTCAAACTCATCTTGATCATAATTTACTGTTTTACCCTTCATCATGGTGGCATTTCTTTGGTTTATGATTAATGATGGCAACTTGTTTCTCACAAATTTACTCACTATTTGACCATTCCTTCCATGCCCATCAAAAACACCACCAAATGCTCCATTGTCCATTCCATAATCCTTCATCAAATAAAAGAAAAAAAATTCATATTAGCAATGATCATAGCATCGGAAACATCAACCGATTAACAATATAGCAATAACACAAGAATTATGATGTAGCTAGATCACCCAACATAACAGACCGAGTTAAATCCAACTAAAGTTTAAAGTAAATTAGACACAATAAAAAACAGGTATCTGTTACGGCCAAATCCGTAGCAAATACACTTTTTCCATGGATTTGCTACAGATTTGGACTATAACTTATAATTTCCGTAGCAGATACCTGTTTTTGTAGTAGTGACAAAAGGATTGTGATGAGAAAGAAACCTGGTAAAGAATGGCAGCATCTTGGTTGAAACCTTTAGATCCTTGATGAGTGTGGATTGAACCTATCTTTCGATCACAAATGGTGTCTTGGTAATAAATAACATTTTCATGACCATAATCTATCTCATGAATCTCTGGAGATGCTTTGGATATGCAGATACCCATTTCAAATGTTAATTAACCACCCTTCTCAATATTCTCTCTTTATACAAAACCAAATGGTGTATATATCGTCATGAGATGGGACCACATAATATATATATATACACACACATACTAATATATATGTATTTGAGATGGTCGACTTATCATAATTATCTTGAAATTTTTAGTATATTATAAGAGATCCAAGCTTGAGACTTTTACTTTTCTTGGTTTAAAAATTTTGTAAATATTGTTTCTTTTATTTTTGGGATTTATTTATATAATTAAATAATAGTTAGAATATGAAAACCAAACGCAACTTTGATTTCAAACACCGCAACTTGATGTCAATACATCAATTATGCAACTTTTAATATTTAATAACTATTAGAATATTCATCTTGATCACATCTTCCAAAAGTCAAATACAAATAAATATACAATGAGTCATTCACTAGCTAGACGTTATGTTGTATTTTAATCATTTACATGAAAACTTAACTCATAGGAGACAGTTAACAAGTTTATGACCTATCAAATATATATAACAAACTCTTAACGAATTATCGAAGAACTCGATCGTATATACGTTTTGATGATTCTCGAACTCTTTAACTAGTCAAAATTTTCAATCTAATCTTCTTCAAATTCATGTTTATGATAATCATTTTAAGGGAATATTATAAATAATTTGATAAAGATGTTTTATTGAAACAAGTTATAAGCATTCTTGTATAAGAGAATAAGTTATTAAACTAAGCCTAAAGATATTAAAATAAAAGTTAAATAAATAAAAGATATTAGTGGACAGCCTAAGGTTCTGTCAAAAGGGCATCTTAGGTGTAACAACGTAAGCTTCTATATGGAAACTTGAAAGTTGAAATCTTGCTCGTTGTCATCATCTTGTCACCATTATTTATTTATCCTATTTAATTATTAAAAAAATAATAAATAATTAATATATTTGAAGTGATCATGTTCTCTTCTTAGTTGGATGTAACACAAAACCGGCAAGTCGACCAATAAAATATGAAGGTGATCGCATTCTTTGGTTTATTTTAGTGATGTGAATTAAGTATCCTTACATCTACCTTAATTAGCATAAATAACGATCCTCACAATTTACCAAGGGACCTTTGACATACAAGAATAAGCGTCTATACGTATTTTTCGTTCCAAAGAAAGTAAGAGCTTAATTTAGACTCGTTAAATTTGAGAAAAAATAATTAAAAAACTGTATTGGGAAGTCACTTTTATTATTTCATTTTGTTTACTTAACATATATTAATGTGGAACGAAACATGTTTTATGTATAATCTTATTTACTATCGTATTTATCTCTCACTAATCTCACTGATGTGGGATGTCATTTTTTTAACTTTTTTCTAAAATAATATGTTTTTCTTACTCACAATTCATAGCTTTATTTAGCAGAAATTGATTACGAAGAATTTGTTAATTAACAACTTGTATCACATAAAGTTGAAACGGTATATTTCATGTTAAAATATGTTTATTCATATGAGTTAATTGAGGTTTAGGGTTTACGATAAGTGTTTAGATATGTTTAAATTTTATTTAAGCTCGTTACTTTTAATTAAATTATTTCTTTATTATGTTCCCAAAAAAAACACAAAGATACATCTAATATAAAATATGTACAGTAAGTTATCTAATACTGCTTAAAATCAATGGAATTACAATACTAGTTATATTTCTGTTCAAAATCAATGCAAACACGTAGAAAATATAAATAAATTTTGGTGACACTTAAGAAAAACCTTCTTTTAGGTAAGTGTATAAACAATAACTGAGTTCTAAACTTTTAGTATATTTACTTTTGGTATATTATAAAATTAAATGACCATTTGTATAACGTATATATATTTATATTTTGTATTTATACAAAGTCAGAACTAATATAATTTTTCATTCCAATCAGTAGGGCAAATTACATAAGGATAGCAGTTAGACGATCAACAAACTGCGTCGCCATCCTCTTCTGAATTAAAAACTCTAATCTGCTTAATCTGCTAAAAACCTTATACAAAGTGATAAAACTCATATGAAACTCAAAAAATATATACTACCGGAGGGGATGGAGGGTTAGAAAAATGATTATACGAGGGAATAATGAGGCAATGAGCAGACTATGTGACAGATTCCTTTCACTATCATAATAATTTTGGTTCAACATGGCCCCTCTTTGCACTTTACAGTGCAATTACACTCAAAAGATGAGGGAGTGCCCAATAATTATTCATTGTATTTTTTCAATTATCGTATAATGAACAACTTTAAATAATTGTTTTCAACTTTATTGTATATAAAAACTAGGTATTATTTTATTTTATTTTGTTTTTAACATGAGAATTAAAAATTTGCTGAGTTATGAGACAAAGAAAACTTGTGAATACGTTCTATTGAAACACTTTGTTCTTAAGATCGGGTCTAGTTCTTTATAAAACCGACCCGCATTCTTCCAATTTAAATGGTGTTTAGTTGGAAAAATAGGATGTTTGATCTTGAATAGGTCCGGACCATAACGTGTTCCCTTACACGCTGCATTTCCATAAACTTCAAAGGCAAGTTGTGTTTAGATCATAGTTATGGTCATGATCATATTGTCGATTGTGATTATGGTCATGTTTATTGGAGTTGATAATAGGTCGTTGGTCCAGTTTAAGAAGGCTTTGTTGAAGTTTACGTTAGATGGACAATCACATCCCTTGAGGTTAAAATCGAGTAACGTATTTTTTGACTTGTGATTAAAGTGTTTATGAGGGTTCAGTTTTAGTTAATGATAAATATATGAAGTGAGAGAGGCATGTGTGTTCATCGTTAGAAAAAAAGTTATATTGATGACTATATAGACCCATGGAAAATAAGGTAGCCTTAATTCAGTCATTATATACAACAATATGTGAACTAATACCCTTACGTGCCATATTAATAATGAAAATAAAACAAAACAAGCGAACACCCCAGACGCCCCAAGCAATTAGCATACTCATATGAAGCAAATATGGACATGCAAATCTGATACGAGCTGATTTAAGAACTAATTAGATAAGATTAAGTTGGCATTGTTTATTATGGAGCATGTAAAATATTAAAGAAAACAGCGTAACATGACAAAGAAAGTGGTAAATACATAGGTGTTTTTTTGCCAAACTTCTAAACCTAAATACATTTATCTAAAGCCCAAATTTTGACTTGAATCTTAGATTGATTTCATTTTGTTAGTAAAGACACAGGAATCTTAGATTTCATTGATTCCCATGTTTCTTAGTTATTCAATTAATTTCAATTTTAGGTTGTCAAATTCAATTTACGTTCATATATGTCAAGTTGAGTTTTTTTCTTATAAAAAAGGCATGGTCTAAGACTTTAATCTAGTTAATTCATTGAAATAATTCATCAACCTCTTTTTTGTTTTTATGAGCGTTGTTTTGTGTTTCCACACTACTTCAATGCCTCATGAATCATTGAAGTAGGTTGATGTTGTTCCCGATCCACACGGTGTGAGTGTGGTCTTGTGGCGTTTGTGCCACACTACGCCGCACATACCACCCCGAAAACGGCGTTGTCCATGGCGTTTATGTTTGGGTCTGGGGTTTTCCATCAGCGTGGGAGACATTTGGGTTGTGAAGTGGAGACTCTTGATTGGTTGGTGGATTTTTGGTGTGTTTTAATTGGATGATGTATATATAGTTCTTTTTTATAAAAATGTCACTAAGCACGCCACTCCCACACCGTCTGTTTTAGCACCACGCCACGTTCTGATGCGTGGTCCTCCACATATCGCATAATGTCTCATCTTCAAGCCCCTCCACACCATGTGGTCTTAAATCGTTGGATGAAGGCAAACACGTCATATCAGCCCTCTTCTCACCTCACCCCTCTCGTTTTCTACTCGTTTCTGTATCCTCTCTCCTCCGCGGACAAACAATCATTTAACTAATAAAAAAATGAAAACAAATGACATGCATTTTAACGTCTTTGTAAAAAAGTGATAGACTAATCAACAGAGGCGTCTCTGAGAATTCACATACCCAATTTGAGCTTAAAAAAATGTGTCCTTCCGTTATGTTTTGTTATTATTTAAAAAAAATCAAATTAGTATTGGGTTCAATAAACCTAATTCCAAGTGGGCTAAATTCTAAACCATAAAAAATGATTTGTAAATGGGCCTATATTGGAAGTGGTATGTGTTTACTATTTAGAAAAAATAACATATACGTATCGGATTTTTTTTAAAATCGCATGCCCCTCGAAATCGCGGGCCTTGTGCGGAGGTCCTCCCCGCACACCATCAAAGCCTCCCATGCTAATCAATTTATAGAAACACATACGGAGAAACCTTAAAACACCATTTCCTATAATCCCAACATCGTAAGATAATGTCTAAATATCTCATCAAAATTCAACTTTGGTGTTTATTAGACACCCAAAATAATATTAGTACCTATGAAAACAAACATCAAAGCTGTATCCATGCCTCATATTGATAATAATTCATGTAAGATACAGAATTGAAGAAACTAAAAATATTTTAATTTTAAAAGTAGTACAAAACTGAACACTCTACAACGAGAAATTTGAAGATTATATATAGTAATACAAACTTGTGATAAATAGTAACTAGAGATTTTTTAATATTTATTTTTGTTTTTTAGTAATAGTTTATCTATTATTTATTTGATTTTTTATTAATAAATAGTAATTGGTAATTATTAGGCATTTGTTTTTTATTTTTTAATAATCTTTTATTTAGCAATTGTGATGATGGTAACTGATTTCTTTTTTAAAGTTGTTTTTTTAATATTTTATCTATTATTCATTTGATATATTTAGTAATAAAATTCTTAGGCATTTGGTTTTTTTTTTTTTTATTCGTAGCATTTTATTTAGCTGTCAATTTGATTTTTTATAATAACTTACGTGAGTTAACTTTTATTAAAAGTATTTTAAATCTGTATCTATGTTTATTAATTTTTTTAACATTCCCAAATTATTTGTCTGTGTATCGTGATGGTACGTTAAGCGGGCATTGGATCAGTATCGATTTGGTTCGTTAAAGTACCGATACGTTTCATGCACTCAGTATAGAAATCAACACGTGTTTTACATCGACTGAAAACAATAATAATGGACACCAATATCCATACAGATGTTGTTTGAATGGTATAGCTCGATTCGAATTGTCACGATACTGGTACCGATATTCAATTAACGTCACAGACAGAATTATATAAATGAAAAACTATTAAAACTGGAAACTAGAAAAATGAGTATATGTATAGATACCGATGTTTGGTACAACATGACAGGAGTATAATGTTAGTTTATCGAAAGTAAAAACAATAAAAATAAATACCGATAATGAACAAACGTTGTTCGTTCGGTTTCATTTCGGTTCACTAAGGTGGCGACATGATATCTGTTATCAACCAGGAAACCATCAAATTATTACATACCGGTACCGATGTTGTCCAGTTTGATACGATATGGTAGCGATACGATCTTAGTTTATCGAAAACAAAAACAATTAAAATAAATACCGGTACCGATACAAATGTTGTTCAGTCGATTTCGGTTTGGTTTGGTACGATATAGCGACACAATAGCTGTTTTCAATAAAGTTTATATGACAATCTTGAAATAAACATAGAACGCAAACCAAGTGAACTAATATCAACTAAACAACATTTGTACCGGTATCGATATTCGTTTTTGTTGTTTTCAATTGATGTAAGGTTTCTCTTTTGATTACTATAGTGAGTATCGGTATCGTAACGAATCGAACATATATCAACCGAATTCCCGCCGCGAAGTGCACAAGAAAATCACTAGTTTGTATTATAAGCAAAAATCCTAAATAGTTGATAACGCTTATCAAACATAATTATGATAATCTATAATATAGAAGCAGAAAGTATAACCCTTTAAGCTAGTCCCTTTTATTATGCACGTTAAACTTCTAAAATTAGAAATTGTCAACTCGAATTTGAAAAACACAACAGTGAGGATAGTAGATGTGATGAATAATGGCCTAATTGGGCCCCTACTCTTAGAAATGTCAACGCCAACCTTTCTCTTATCTTGAATGAAGATATATACGAACCAACTGAAGTTGAAGACAAGATATATAGAAAATAGATATGAGAATATTTTTTTTTTTAAGGCGAACTTCAATAAAACACAAAACCGGCGGAATCTCCAAGCTAGAGAAAACCGCCTAAAACCAAAGTTACATCATAGAAAAAGAAAACTTACACCAATCTTTCCACTCTACCGTACCCTTTTTATATCTATTCCTATACCAAAGATACCCCAAGGATTTAATATCTGAAACCATTTGGACAACGTTCAGATCGATGCTAGAGAAAACCTTCTCGTTCCTTGCCTTCCAAATGCGCCAACACGCCACAATAAGAATACCATAAATAACCTCTTTTTCAATTCCGACCCGCCCATATAATCTACAAGCTGAATCACATCTTTAACTGAAAACACAAAGAAAGGCGATATTTTGCACCATGAAGAAACTCCAAGCCACACTCCACTCGAAACACTACAAGCTGAAAACAAGTGGTCCGAACTCTCATCCGTTTCACCACATAAGGCACATAAACTATCTCTCACATATATGTTTCTCTTCCGAAGAGCCATCTTAGTCGGGATCCTATCCATATGAGCTCGCCACATAAAAACATTACATTTGTTTGGAATCCATTTACACCATTTAAAACAACCATAAATGTCCCTCGCTTCAACACCTTTAAGCAACTTCCGAACTTCACTAACTGAGAAATCCTTGTGCGCATCCCCATTCCAAAACCAACCATCTTCATTCCCATTAAGCCTTATATTAACAATCTTTCTGTGCACAGCAATGAGATCATCGATCTCGATAGCTGAGGATGGGTACACCTTCCAATTCCAATGAATCGAGGTTCGATCATTTTCCATACCAACTCTATCGGCCACCGAACACCATTTGTTTAGCTCTAGCCGAAATAAAGAAGGATACAAATTCTTTAGTGGCTCCCTTTCTATCCACGGATCTATCCAAAATCTAACAGAATTGCCATTACCCACCGAACCTCGGATCATATTCACAAAATAATTATCTTGCACCTTCAATCGAGAGCCGCAAGCCACAATTTTACTCCATGCTCCGGAAAATCTTTTGTTACAACAAAACGCTTCCGATCTTCTATTTGAGCCATGCACCGAATCAACCACATTTTTCCACAATGCGTCATGTTCTAACCGATAACGCCATAACCATTTAAGCATCAAAGCCTTGTTGCTATCGTCGAGTTTGCTTAGACCCAAACCACCCTCGGTTTTAGACTTCGTGACAATCTCCCAAACAACCAAAGCGTCCAACTCGATCAGATCTTGTTTCAAGTTAGCCTCCTCCTCTAACTCTTCGGTTGATAATTTTTTTCTCCACTTAACAAGCTCTTAACGTATTATCTTGAACTTATTCATAAGAATGATATCTGGAGCCCCAACCCCATTAAAATCCTTCAAGGCACAAGCAACAACCTCATCCAAATCTTTTCTAGACAACCAAGAATTATAGAAGCGAAACGGTTTTGCTCCGAAGTTACGAGCTTCCACCTTCAACACAAGAGGACTATGGTCCGAATACTCTCTCGCAAAAGCACGATATTCAGCGTTTGGCCAATCATTAATGCAACTCCATGAGACAAGAATACGATCAATACGACTACACTTGTTCCCCGAAACAAATGTAAATTTCCTTCCTCTCAAATTGAACTCGTGAAGGCCCATATTATCTATAAATTCATTGAACTCGATTGAAACAGAAGGTATAAACTTTGAGTTCTTTCTTTCAATTCGATCTCGCACACAATTGAAATCGCCGCCGACAACCCAATAACCATGATCTTGAATAATAGTTCGACCCAACTCAATCCAAAGTAAACGCTTATCGGCTATTTTTTGGGGAGCATAAACATTGATGAATGAAATATCTTTCCCTATTTCTTTCAAGTAGCCGCGAGTACAAAGAAAATATCTATGTTTTTTAACCGAATTCATAACGAAGCGTTTCGGGTCCCAAATTGAAACCAAGCCTCCAGAGCGACCCGAAGAACCAACCCAATCAAAAGCATAGTCACCATTGCCCCAAAACGACCCCATATCTAACCTATCCAAAGACGAATATTGCGTTTCTTGCATCATAAGAAAACCGACTTCGTTAGCGATTCTTAAACCTCGAATCCATGTTCTCTTATCAGAACAACCTACCCCACGGATGTTAACAGACAACGTATTCATTTACCATCAAATTGAAAACCTTCATTAGAAATTTCCTTCTCGAGTTGACCCTCGAATTTCTCCATATTCGTAACACCCAAAGCGCTTGCCATACGGATTGTATCGTTTATTTCTTTCTGAAGCCCGTCTTCCAATCTCTTCGTGACACTCTTACCAGCCATTTGATCTTCGGCTTCAACATAAACTTTCGGATGGTTCCTTGCTTCCTCTAATATCACCTCTCTATTCAAATCCGGAGTTAAAAACTCCTCCGAATTTCCATTACCACCATTATTCTCAGCGGTACCATTCGGACTTTCATTAGATTAGAATATGAACCTATCAACATCAAAAGGATCATCGTTCTCCCTTTGTCTTTTTTTGGGCCGCTCCTGTCCCATCGGTGAATTAGACTTACTTCTTGCAACTTTCTTTCGGATATACGAACCCCTCTTCTTTCTCGATTCACCACCGTGGGCACCTGATGCGTGTGAAGTGTATATATAAGTTTAAGTATATTTTAAGCCCTTTTACACTTTCTTTAGCCAAGTTTTAAATTTATAAAACATGATATTTACTAACACTAAACACACATATGGGCAAGTGCACCCATCGTGAGCGTAGTATAGTGTTGGTAAGATACCGAGGTCGTCCAAGGACACAAGAGCTTTTAATACCGGTTTATCCTCAACGTCTAATCAAATCAAAAGTTTAGAAAAATGTTTTAAACTAAGAAAAATAAAACTAACTAAAATGCTGAAAATAAAATAAAAATAAAAACAGATAGACAAGATGAATCACTTGGTTCCGACTCGTGTTTAGTGTAACCTTTGATTATTTCCGCACTTTTGCACTATTTTAAGAGATTATCTTAGTTATTGTAGTAGGCCCCTCTTTTGGAGGTGACGTTACCCTCAACCCAGTAGTTTGAGTCAGCAGGGATACAATCCTAAAGGGTCGGATTATTGAAAGATAATTAATTAAGTTATTAATGCAAATTATGGTAGGCCCCTCTTTTGAAGGTGACGTTACCCTCGGCTAAGTAGTCTGAGTTAGCAGGGATACAGTCCTAAATAGCCGGGTTATAGTATTAATAGTAGTTTAACTTATGAGGGGATCAAAGAGTTTGGACCCCCGCCATCCAATACCGTTAAGTATTGAAGGAGGTCCTACTAAATTTGACCCAGGTCTCTTGCAGGATCTCTAAACGCTGAACAACGGCAAGACTCTTACCAAACCGTTCCCTTAACCCCCGACTAGGTAGCCAACATACCTCCATATAGACCGTGGAGATATGAATGGTGAAAATCTTTTATTTTATATAGACAGTAAAATAATGCCAAGACACCACGGACAAACGATAAGGAAGAATCACCTTCAACATAAGAAACTAGTTATTAAAGTCATTAATACAAAACCAAGTAAAAAGTGCGAAAAGATAAAAAATAAAAAGTATTACACTAGACACTTTGTCTTCACCAAGTGATGTAAGAGACTTACGCAAACATGGCCTTGATTGTCAAGAACTCTTACGATCAATCTTGGATCCCGAGACGACTCACACACTCTACGATGGACGATGGACAATGGATGATGGTGGTGGATGATGGTGTTATGGTGGTGGTGGGTGGTGGGTGAAGTGTGAGAGAGGTGGTGTGCCAAGTGATGGTTTGAGCTTGAGCCAAGCACTCCTATTTATAGGCTGAACAGAAGCTCGGGCACGGCCCCGTGTCCAGTGGGCACGGCCCCGTGTCCACATCCTTTTCTTTCTTCATTTAATGCAGCTTGTCTGTATTAGTTGACCACGCCCCCGTGTCCGCTGAGCACGACCCCGTGTGCAGAAGCATATATGTACTATGAAGATTTGCCTGGATTCTGCGAATCTTATAGTTGACCACGGCCCCGTGTCCGCTGAGCACGGCCCCGTGGTGGGCAATAGAAGCTTCTACCACTTTGTCTTTTCTGCTGACACTTGGGCACACCCCCGTGCTGGCTGAGCACGGGGCGTGTTCAGTCTTCTGTCTTCTTGTTTTGCTTGGGAAGATGCTGTTGTGGGGTCGGGCATGTCACGTTTGTTCCTTTTCTTGTATTTATGTTAGATTTTGCTGTCTTTTTGCTTCTTTTGTTAATTTGAGCTCATTTAATCCTGAAAATACAAAAGGAAGACAAAAGCACACTTTTTCCAACATTAGTACTAAAAAAGGGTTAGTTTTATGCCACAATTGATGTAATTTATATGTTGCATTTTGCACACATCAAATACCCCCACACTTGAATCTTTGCTTGTCCTCAAGCAAAACTCTTTATAATGTGGCTTTACACTCCCAAATGGAATGGGTAGAAGAGAAAGTTTTTTGGCTTGTCATAGAGTGTCGGGATTTCCAAGATTCTTTATTAAGTTTTATTTTTAATTATTTACAATCTTATTCGTCATGATTTATTTAAAACTTTTCATAAGGTAAATTACTTATTAGGGCATAACATGCTTATTTAAAATTCTATTTATATACAAGTTCACATACCTCACGGGGATCACTCAACACTCGGCCGAAAATGTATTTTAGTGGATCACTCGAGAGCGGCATAGAACTTACTCCTACCATAGGCTTGCCAAGCAATCAATCCTCCTCCTTTTTAACTATATACCTTTGTAAATATCAAGAGGACTTTTTGGGTGAAGGGTTAGGCTTGGGTTAAAGGTAGGTGGTTGGGTTAGTGGTTAGTAGAAAAGGGCGAAAAAGCGTAACAAGCGTCGGTTTTTAAAGACTTTTTATTTTTGCAATGTTTTTATTTTGATGAAGCTTTTATTCAAACAAAGTTATTTTTGATGAACTTGTTTGTTTATTTCTTTTGCTTCATCATCAACAATTTTTTTTTTGAAAAGTCATGTGAAAAACCGAGCTAGTTACTAAACAAAGGGTTAAAAATAAAAAAGGTTTTGGTGGGTGAAAGGGTGTTTGGTTTGGGTTGTGAAATGAAAAGGTTTAGGCTCAAAGTGGCTAACTAAGGGGGATTTTGGGTAGGTGGTAAAAAAAAAGAAAAATAATGGTGTAGAAATAAAAGGGTTAGTCCTAATGCCTCCATCATTAACTTACTCGGGTTTAAGTTGGTAAGGACCGGGAATGTATCGTCATGGCAAGTTCTAGAGTCTTAAGAACCAAGCGGCTATTCACACAAGAAACGAAAAAATGAGCATTTAATTTAAAGATATGTATTTGTATGCTCAATAAATGCTCAAAACTCACTTTTGTGGGAATGGGTTTTTATGTGATCAAGTATATATAATCAAATTTTAATTAAGTTTGTCATGCATTTTCATAATTTTCTTATGTTGGTTCTTTTTATCACGACGCTGTCGGTTGTAAATTTGTAAAAATATAACCTTTTTAGAACTTTGAAATTCCCAAGTTAAACCTAGACAAGTAAAAAAAATGAAAATTTTTGAAAAAAATTTGGGGTGATTAGCGGTTCCAATAGAGTTTTGTGTAAGGCTTGTATTTAGGACTTGCAAGATTCAAGGTTTTAGCATCCCCCCCACACTTAAATTACACATTGTCCTCAATGTGTCCCAAAAATAAGTTTTTAGGTTGATTGAATGTTTAAAAAGGTGTGAAAAAGCAAAAAAATTTGTGTTACTGGGCGCTGAACACGGCCCCGTGGTGTCCGGGCACGGCCCCGTGTTCAAGTGCCAGTAACAAAATTAAATCAAGAGAAACAGAAGTCTGGACACGGGGGCGTGTTGGGTGAACACGGCCCGTGTCCAGTTTACCTGAACTGGGTAATTCTGCAGACTGTGCAGCACGGGGCCGTGTTGGGCGGACACGGCCCGTGCCGAACTTACTGTAAACGAAGAATTTTTGTCGGATGGTCCTGTTTTCCTGCATGGGGTGCTGGTTCAAGTTTCCCTTGCATCCTTTGCCATCTCAAGTGTGTTTTATTCCTGAAAATTAAAACTAACTAGAAAACATAAAAATTAATCTAAACTAAACTAAGGATAGTTCCGCTGAATGCCTCCGTGGTGCGCCACGTTTATAAGGGTCCTTGGCTAGACCCAAAGCCTGGTCATATGTTACCCAAGTGGGATGTCTCGCATCCCATGCTACACCGCCGGAGAGCGTCATCCAAGCTTGAGTCTATGACCTTCATGTAGTTGACCGGGTCTTCGTCCTCTACTCTCCTTCCACATTCAAACTTCACTTCCTTGTCCCCAAACTTCAATGTTAGTGTTCCGTCATTCATGTCCACCACTGCTTGGGCGGTGGCTAGAAATGGCCTCCCGAGGATGAGAGGGACATCGGTGTGTTCCTCCATGTCTAGGATGACAAAATCGGTTGGGAAAACGAAATTGTCAACTTTGACCAGTAGATTTTCAGCGACACCTTGGGGAATTTTGACGGATCTGTCGGCGAGTTGTATGCTCATCTTTGTAGGGCTCGTTGTTCCTAAGCCGGGTCGTTTGAACATCGATGTGGGCATGAGGTTAATGCTAGCCCCAAGATCGGCTAATGCATTACGAATGGGGGATTCCCGATCGAGCAAGGAATCGTGAGGCTTCCGGGATCAATTTTCTTTTGTGGGAGTTTGTTGAGTACTAAGGCGGAGCATTCTTCGCCTAAGTTAACTAATTGCAATGATTCAATTTTCCTTTTGTGAGTGAGGAAGTCGCTCATAAATTTTGCATATTTAGGCATTTGGGTTAGGACCTCAATAAAAGGGATATTAACATGCAATTGTTTTAGTAAATTTTCGAACTTTGCGAATTGCTCATCGGTCTTTTGACGATTTAACCGCCCGGGGTATGGAACCGGAGGAGCCTTGGTGTGCTCTTGATTTGGTGGAGAAGCCTTTTTTGGTTGGGGCGCGGGTGAAGTCGTGCTTTGGCCGAGATGACTTCCTTCAACCGGTGGTAATGGGGCATCCTCGGGACCCACGGTTCGGTTTCTCAATGTGATGAGATGTACTTGCGCCTTTGGGTTGGTTTCGGTATTGCTTGGTAACGCGCCTTGTGGTCTCTCAAAGAAATTTTGAGCTATTTAATTTAATTGTTTTTCAATGTTTTGAATGCTAGCTTGTTGATTTCTAAAATTCGATTCCAATTGCTGAAACCGATCCGAGTTTTTCTTATCGGTTTCGGAGATGAGGCGAGATACAGTATCTTCAAGCCTTTCTCTTCCACCTTGTTGTTGAGAAAAATTTGGTGGTTGTTGAAAGTTAGTTCGTTGGTTTTGTTGGTTACTGCTATTGCCGGGATCTCTCCAACCAATGTTAGGGTGGTTACGCCATCCTTGGTTGTAGGTACCCGTTGGTGGACCCGACGGCCTAGGTCTATTATCAATGTAGTTTACCGTTTCCGTTTGATCGTCTAATTCTTTCATACAACTCCAATTTTCATGTGGTCCACCACACCCTTCACAAGCCATAACCGAGGCCGTTTTTGCCATTTCTAATTTTTTTTTTATTTTTGAAGAAAGGGCCTCGATTTGGGCTTGTAAAGAAGTGCTTTCGTCAACCATATGGGCACCCGGGGCAATAGATTTATTGGCTCGGGGAGTGTGCCACTGAAAATTGGTTTGCGCAATTTTCTCAATTTGAAAATATATTTCATTTGGGGGACGATTACCTAGAAGTCCCCCGGAGCTAGAATCAAGTGTTTGTCTTGTGTGTGGCAACAACCCATTGTAGAAAGTGGATACTTGTTGCCATACCGCAAGACCATGATGAGGACACTTTCTTAGTAGCTCCTTGACCCTTTCCCAAGTTTCATATAAGGATTCCCCATCCTCTTGTGAATATGTGTTAATTTCAGTCATTAATTTAGCCGTTTTAGCAGGAGGGAAATACTTATATAGAAACTTTTGGGCTAGTTCATCCCAGGTGTTTACCGAGCCAACTGGGAGGGTGTTAAGCCAAGCCTTAGCTCGGTCTTTTAGAGAAAATGGAAACATTCGAAGGCGGATGGCGTCATTTGATGCTCCATTGATCCGAAAGGTATCACATATTTCTAAGAAATTAGTAATATGTAGATGGGGATCCTCGTCCGCAAGCCCATGGAAGGTTGCGGAGTTTTGAAGCATCTGTATCAAATGTGGTCGAAGTTCGAAGTTATTGGCTTCGACATTCGGTGCATTGATAGCGGCGCCGAGATTACCTACGGTGGGCCGTAGGTAATCCATGAGGGTACGTTGGTCCGCCATTGGAAGTGGGTTCCCCAAAACTTTCTCTTGATTTTTAGCTTTAAGTCTTTTTCTGAGAAAGCGTTCGGGTTCTTCTAGAGGTTCTTTTATGTCTCTACTAGAACTGGAGCTCATACACTACGTAGGAAGTTCAAAAGTGGCGCCGAGGTTCCAAGTCCTGCAATAAAAACAGAAAAGAATGTTGGTCAGAAGGTTCACCACGGCCCCGTGCTCAGTGAACACGGCCCGTGGTCGGAGTTACAGTAATTGTTTTCCGGATCCCTGTTACTGGGGGTTGGACACGACCCCGTGTTGCACCGACACGGCCCCGTGCTCAGCTCTCTGTAACTCGGAAAATAAAAACTGCCAGTGATAACGCTGGGCACGGCCCGTGTCCGACCAGGCACTGCCCGTGCTGGCTGAGCACGGGGCGTGTTCAGTCTTCTGTCTTCTTGTTTTGCTTGGGAAGATGCTGTTGTGGGGTCGGGCATGTCACGTTTTTTCCTTTTCTTGTATTTATGTTAGATTTTGCTGTCTTTTTGCTTCGTTTGTTAATTTGAGCTCATTTAATCCTGAAAATACAAAAGGAAGACAAAAGCACACTTTTTCCAACATTAGTACTAAAAAAGGGTTAGTTTTATGCCACAATTGATGTAATTTATATGTTGCATTTTGCACACATCAGCACCCTCTTGCATGTGATGCAAAAAAACCTCCTAAACACTTCTTTGAGTACCTTGAACCTCCACATAAGGCTCCTGATGCTGCACATTCCTTGTATTATCCAATGATTCCACAATACCTCCTCTTACAACCTGGTCTTCGCCCCCCGTATTATCTCCAACCTCCATCATATTATTCACCACCACTTCGTTTCCGACCTCATCCAAATCTACCAAGCAATCAGGGATCCACTCCCCAACCTCCTCCTCCACTAAAACAGAAAAAACACTCTCTTTGCATTTCAACGCCACTTTCTGCTGAATCCTATCCACCGAATTACTCAACACCCCACAACAAGCAAACGATAAGTTTGCACCGTCTTCAGTGAATTGAGCCTATAGAATAAGGACTCCAAATTTCCCAGCTATAGCTTCAAACACCTGAACATTTGATAAAGCCACTGGAACACCATTGATTTTAAGCCACACTGTTCTTCCAACCTCTAAAAGTTGACCCTTCCAATCCTCCAGTTGAGAAAAGATCTCGACCCATTCTTCTTTAGAGTCAAAAAACCTTTGTTTCTCATTGTTATTAACAAACAGAAGAAAAACATGGAACCCTCCCACATGTTTAATCTCAATTTTATATTGACTAATCAACTTAAGAATCCTCCTCAGCTTAGTTAGCGTTAGGAAATCTTTCACACAGCCAACCAAACCATTAGCATACCATTCGGAAAAAGCTTGAGCATTAGGATCCACAACAATCTCCATCACCCCTACGTCAGAATCCTTGTTCATAAGGGTGTCCTGAAACGTCCTCCCACTAGTATTCTTAACACTGAGACCATTGGAACCCGAGTGATCCCCCCGGTTATCCTTCTCTTTATCTGCATGCATGTTATTCTCAACAGTAATGTTCTTTGTAATCGGTTGCCAAACAGCTTCATTCTTCTTATACACATCGACCCCATCAACAAATCTAGCCGGGACAATGAATAACTTATAGCTTCCTATCCAAACATCTTTCAGTTTTCTTCCAGGTCCGCTTGATTACTTACGTACTTGAATGAAACAAACCCAAACCTCTTACCGAAACGATCATATTTTCTAGCAATATACGTACCTTGAACGTCGGCGAAACCCTTCAAAGCCCTAACCAAATCGGCAGAAGAACATCGCTCAGGCAAGTTGGATACAAAAAACTTAATCACCGGATCCTGTTCCTTCGAAACTTGTTGTTGTTTAGAACATCTCCCTTTCTTGTTCGGCACATCATACCATTGATTGACCTTGAATCTGTCCCTTCCCGCCATGAAAATTGAAAACCCTAATCGCCAACTAGAGGGTTAATCGCGATATGAGAATATGAGCACATAAATCATAATCACGTACCATTTTAATTCAGTATGATTATGTATCATGTACATAACTACATATCGCATACACCGTTTTAATTGTTAAAAATCAAGCACTATGATTATGTATCATGTACATAACTACATATCGCTAATCGCATACAAATTTACCGTTTTATACGATAATTAAGTACATCCTAAATTAAATTAAAAAAAACATAGCAATATTAGTCAAATTAAAGAACAAAATTATAATTAAAAAATAAAATAAGAAAGCCTATAAAGGTGGTTCTAACTTTAAAAAAAATGGTAAAACTAGATTTAACCCAAACAAAGTCATAGATGATGGTTATTCTTTTTTTTAATTTTTTTTGTGCTTCCAGGTTTATCTTTTATTACTATTACTTATGATCTTTTCACTACTTAATCTTAACAAGGGGCGTCTCTAAAAATTCATTTACCCTGTTTAATTTTATAAAAATGTGTTATTCTGTAATGTTTTATTATTAATAACTAGTTTATAGTCCCGTGTAGTACATGGGGTTATGCATTATAAAAATATTTACAATGAAAAATTACAAATTAATGTTACATTTACAAATCTCGAATAACTTCTTTATAGACAACATTAGATGTCCTACTCAAAAGATTATCATTTTTATTAATAACTAATAGTTCAAGTCTATCTCTACTTTTGATTATGGAAAAAGCCATGTACATGTCTATGTGAAAACACTGGTTGTTTTAAAAACAAACCAACTCTCAATAGCAAATGTCCTTCAATTTATTTATCGTCATCGAGAAAACTGTCTTCTTTGATCTCGCGTATTACAATGAGGGTGAATAAGTATATTTTATTGATGGTTTTTTTTATAACGATAGAGTTTACTCCTACTCTATTACACACCAATGATCCTAAATTATTCTCCCTAGCCCAGACCTCCCCTCTAGAGGCTTATGCCTCTACAAGTGGATTATTCCTACGTTAGCATTTATTGATGATTTTTAAACTGATTATTTCTTAACTTATACCTTTTTATATATAATTTAAAAATATCATTAAATTTAATAGTGACCTTCTTATTAAAGCAATATTATATAAAAGATTTTAAATCTTCATAAATTATAATATTGATTATTTGACTTACCAGGAATTTTAGTATTGAATATTATAAATTAGGAAAAAAAGTTAAAAAGTTTAAGTAAAAAACTATAATGTTAATAGAGAAAATATCACATGACACTAACTGGAATCGTTTATTAAAATAAGATTTTCAAAAGTACTTGTGGCAACATGACACTAAATGGAATCGTTTATTAGAATGAGATTTTCGAAAATACTTTTGCCAAAAACAAATTATATAAAACAATTAAGATTTTTTAGGATGACGAATAGTTGTTATTTGTTTTTAATCTCTTCAAATAAAAATCATGTCCTATTCATAAATAGATGATAGCTATGACATCAATCCGTAGGAAAGTTGAATCCATTTAGAAAATATTTGCATTCTTTTTAAGCATTAGAAAATTTTGGGTTTTATCCACCATTAAATCGAGAAAGAATAATTATTAAATAGATATATAATTAATTAATTTAAATTTAAAATAAAACATATATAATAATTATGAGGTTAAAGGAGAGAATGACATGACATGTGACATTATTTGTAGTCTTTTATTAATATTTAGATTTATCCACCATTAAATTGGGAAAGAATAATTATTATATAGATATATAATTAATTAATTTAAATATAAATAAAACATATATAATAATTATGAGGTTAGAGGAGAGAATGACATGTGGCATTATTTGTAGTCTTTTATTAATATTTAGATTTTTTTTAAATCAAATGAGCATTGGGCTCACTAAACCTAATGCCAATGATCTAACTTCTATACCATAAAACTTGTACTGTAAATAGGTCTAACTTAACCACAATATATCCTTTCTATGGTATGTCAATTATTGATCTTTAACCACGCTTAGCGGATTCACTATCAAGCCCCAGTGGTGGAGCCAAAAAAAATTTCTTATGGTGTCATTTTTTATGGATACCCAGTTTACAGTAACCTGGAGTCGAACTTTTTGGATCGGTTCGGATCTAGTCGGGTCAAATCACATAATAAAAGCAATCCAATAAAAGTACAATGTAATTGAATAAAAACACATAATAAAATAACAAAGTCATTTGAAATATATTAAAAATGCATTTAATAGTTGTTCTATACGCATTTTCATGTTTTGAAAACGATTCATAATGTTTTCAATGGCAACTTGCAAGAAAAAAACTCTTTTTCATTATAACAAACAAGTGCACGCATCATTCAAATGATCATCAAACATCCTATTAGGTTAAACAATTGAAACAAAACCAATTAGACATAGAGCTATAATGCTTCTGAATGAGAAAAAATAAAAATTAAGCATGAACCTTTAAAATAGACTAATAATATAAAATAAACTATGCTAAAATTTGGTGTCTTGTTTGCATCCTCACAGGTTCATTCGAGTTGGGAAAATATTTGGTCAAACGAAGTTTGCTTCTGCGTTTTTGTTTACCGCTTGTGACCAGGTTTCGCGTTTTTCCCATCAGAGACGGTAAACATAAACGCGGAAGCAAGCTTCGTTTGACCAAACTTTTCCCAACTCGAATGTGAGGATGTAAATAAATAGGCTATAAAAGTAACAGTAAAGAGACACCGAATTTTATCGTGGAAAGCCTTTCAAAAAAGAGAGTAAAAACCACGGGAGTACTAGAGCCGCTTCAAATCCACTATCACCAATAATAGAGTAATACAAAGTCTTCTCTAGGTAAAACTAAAGGCATACAAAAACCATCATATACTTGGCACAAAAATAACTTCAAGTATATGGAATTATAAACCAATGAAAACGAATAAGAGGTATCACCCAAATGAAGAACTTCTCTTTAATTAATCTTAAAAAAAACGACGAACAATAATGTTTGTTTCTTTTTTTTTCATTTAACTAAAATATAATAATATTAATAATAACAGAACCCATATAATTAGAGATGGATTGAGCATTCTCATAGGAAAAATAACCCAACAATTTTTTGTGAAGTTAATTTCAATTTCCTTTCAATTTTACTTCTTTTCATATGGGTCATGCTATTCTCACACGGTGAAAATTATTTTCACACCTCAAAGCGCCGCGCTATGGCCATAGCGGGGCGCTTTGCTTGACAAAAGTTGATTTGACTGACGTTTTGACGTTTGAAACATAAGTTGTAGAGACATAAAGGTGATACGATGTTGCAGTGTCCCGTGAACCCTAAGCGTCGCGCTATGGCCAAAGCGCGACGCTTCGACCCCAAATTTTCATTATTTAAACCTGCATAGACAGAACATTTAGCATTCGAGGGTATTCGAGTGTTTTGTTGTTTGTTGATTTCTTTGCTGTATTAGTTACGTGTCTTGAAAAAACGATGTCGTGGTTAAGCAACTATCTTTTCGGTCAATATTCTAACGAGTCAGTTGTTCCTGATTCTTACGAGGGGACCGCTATTTCTGACTCGTATGAGAAACCGGTCTCGTCCAACTTGAGGGAGGCAGAGGTTGTATCTGGCATTCGTTATCGTGATAACACGGTGAAGCTGGATTTGAATACGCCTGTGGAGGACCCTTACGCACAACAAGGTTATTCGAATTTCGGTTACGATGGCGAGTACAGCTTTGTACAGCAGGAGTGTTATCCAAACGACAGTTACGGTTGTCAACAGAGCTTACAAGGTTATTCGAATTTCGGTTACGGTGGCGAGCACAGCTTTGTACAGCAGGAGTGTTATCCAAACCACAGTTACGGTTGTCAACCGAGCTTTGAACATCAAGTATATTCGGACCTCGGTGACGATGGTGAGCCGGGGGATGTGTCTGTTGACGAGGAAGGCTGTTACCCGGTTACATTTTCGTTTGATACAACGCAGACCTTTTCGTCACGTAAAGAGTTGGTGCGTTGAGTACAAGACACGGCAAAAGACAATGGTTACCTCATTGTGATTAAGAGGTCGAATAAAAGAGGAGAGAATTACAAGATTTGGTTTCAATGTACTTTTGGTGGGGAGCATAAGAGTATAGCTACACAGAGGAAAACGGGTTGCAAGAAAATAGGTTGCCCGTTCGAGATGATCGGGTTTTCGGAATCATCCGGAAGTGTTTGGAGGATCGAGGTGACGAAGGCGAAGCATAACCACACTCCTATTGAAAACTTAGAGGGTCACGCGTATGCGAGAAGGCTTTCTTCGGAGGATAAAAAACTGGTTAAGGAGCTGGCAGAGCAAGATATTCCCAACCAAAGTATCTTGCAAACGCTGACAAAAAACAATCCGGCTAGAAAGCTTATTCCGAAAGATATACACAACGCTGTTCAGAAGATCAACGCCGAAAAAAATGTCGGTAAGTCTCCGATGCAAAAACTTGAAAACATTCTTCTCGAAAAAGATTACACTTATTACATGCGCACGAATGAGATATCGAACGAAGTTGAAGATGTCTTCTTTGTTCACAAAAAATCATTCACTATGTGGTGTGCCTTCCCGCATGTGCTAATGATTGACGCCACCTACAAAACGAACATGTACAACCTGCCATTTGTTCAGGTCGTAGGCATGACGTCGACAAACAAATCGTTTACGGCTGCTTGTGCGGTAATTTCCGCTGAGAAGTCAGAGAACTACCTATGGGTGTTGCAGAGGATCAAGTCTATGCTGGTAGGATGTATGGAACCGCGCGTGATTTTAACAGACATGGATTTTGCGCTAATGAACGCGTGTGAACAAGTTTTTCCAAAAGCGCATAAGTATCTTTGTCGGTTCCATATTCAACAAAATATTAATAAGAACAACAAGAGGAAATTCTCTGACAAGGAGTGGAAAGAATTCGTACGTACATTTTGGACATTGTGCGAGTCTACGACCGAGGAAATATACAGGTATAACTTGGAAAACCTTGAAGCACTGCTGAAAGAAGATGGCCGTGAACGTGGGTATTTCTTACATAATTATGTTCAAATTTTATATAATAACAAAAACTGACTATTTACGTTTTTTAATTTTAGAGGTTTTTGATTATTTGATGAAATCCTGGTTGGATCTGTACCGTGAAAAGTTTGTATCTTGCTGGATTAACAAAACTATCAACTTTCACCAAACTACGACTAACAGGGTTGAGGGCATGCATGCAACACTAAAAAGTCACTTTCCAAGTCATCGCAACACACTGGATAAACTTGTACTGTATGTTGATCATGTTGTTGATAGACAATACGCCGAGATTAGAAGTAGCTTTGAAACAAGCCTCCGAAAAGTGATGACGCACCACAAGAATCAGCCCATGCTTGCATATATTCTCAGAAAGGTTTCAATATATGCGATTGAGCTTTTGAGTATGGAACTAAAACGTAAGGAAGACGGGTTGAGAGCCTACGGTGCAAGCTGTGGTTGCCAACTTTTTACCAGTTGTGGTTTGCCATGTGCCTGTCGTGTGGAAAAGTTGGAAAATAACGGTAATTAATATTTTTGACCTTTCTCGTTATGATTTTGCCACCTAATTTGTTTTCATCCACAGGTCAGCAACTCCGGATCACACACATAGACGTGTTCTGGAAGAAGCTTGACTTCAAGCCTGCAAGGAATAACATAGAGGATATCGATGTAGACGCGGAATTTGAAAAATTGAAACAACAGATCGATCCAACTCCCCCTCAAGTGAAAAGGAGCTTCTTTGAAAAGTTTCAGCAAATCCTCAATCCAGGGAACAATAACAAAAAACCTACTGCTGTTCTGAAGAAAACTCGTGGTCGCCCAACATTGAAAACGCAGGATCAAAGAAAGGTTGAAGCCGCTAGAAAAAGCTCGTACATTCCGTCGGAAGAAACTTGGGTCGAGGCCTCAGACGATCTTCCCCGTCACAGCTCGTACATATCACCCGAAGATTCTAGAAGACAAAAGAATACCAAACCGCTCAACATACACCCTGATTTCCCGATGATCAAGCTCGGTCCTAAGACGGATATAGCGATCCGCAACTACGCATCTCAGATTCCCAAAGTGATGCATCCATACATCGTTAGAATAAAGGACGTGAAACCAGATGGTCATTGTGGGTTTCGATCGGTGGCTGTTGGGTTAGGAGTGAAACAAAATTCATATGTGATGATCCGGAAACAACTTATAATGGAGTTACGTATGAACGAATCGCTTTGGAGGCAGGTTTTCGATCCGGAAAACATAGGACATTATGATGCGCTGGTTAGACGGATCGATTTCAAGGGGGTGGGACGAGCAGGTATTGAAAATTACATGATGATGCCTGAGACGGGGTTTCTTATTGCCCAACGATACGGTGTGATTGTTCACACCTTCGACATTCGTGGGAGCGATACAATTTTCCCTCTGCTGGGCGGGCCAAACGAAGCTGAGCAACCTCACCTGGTGGTTGCGGTTGTGTTCGTCGACGATGGGCATTTCATACATGTAGAGCTTGGAGGTTGTTATCCAATGCCTCCCCCAAACCTACTCTGGACAGCGAACAGAACAGAGCGCGCAGCAGCCTGGCATACATTATACAGGGATCAGATCAACGCGTACGAAATGCTTACGTATCGTCCCCCTGACCTTAATGTAACCCCATATGTTGAAGATGTATCTTAAATGTGTTTAATAATAATCACGTTTGTGTTTGTTCAATATATGCGTTACATCACGTTAAAAACCGAATGTCACTGACACGACCCAATCAGATTAAATACGCACTTGTACGACCAAAAATGACAATATACATCATAATACTACAATTAATGAAAAAATACGTCATGTACATGTACGGTAGGCGGCTGATACACATAACACTACTCATAGGAATACTTGTGCTTTCAAACCAAAATGATACGATATAATGGAATAAGACATCACACGTAACCGATTTGATCCGGAACTTGTAGTATAGTCCATATATATTAAAAAATGATGTATAATGGAAAAATCATAAAATTTAGACTATTATCGACGCGTTTGTGAATTAAAAACCATTTTAAAAAATTTTAAAAAGGTCCAAAGCGCCCCGCTTTGACCTAAGAGGGGCGCTTTGCCCTTAAACAAGAACCGAAGCGCCGCGCTTTGGCCATAGCGGAGCGCTTCGGTCCATCGTTTAAGCTGAAGCGGGGCAGCTTCTCCCCCATTTCAACCGCAAACACAAACACACACACAAAGGTGCGATTACACACACTTGAGCCGGAGATCTTCATTTTCAAGCTTTCAACCGCTAAAAGGTAAGATCGAACACCCTTAATCGTTTTGGTTAAATGTACATGTTCAAATTTGTTTTGATTGGGCGGGTTTTGATGATCCGGCTGGGTCTGTTCTTGTTTATGAAGAACCAAAGCGCCGCGCCGAGGCCAAAGCGGGGCGCTTTGGTTCATGTTTTTTTTTAATTATTTATTATTAGTTTAATATTATTTGTTTAATATTGTTTGTTTATTATTTAAATTGTTTAATAATATTATTTGTTTATTATTTTATATTTAATATTATTTGTTTATTTAAATTGTTTAATAATATTATTTGTTTATTATCTTTTATTTAAATTGTTTAATAATATTATTTGTTTATTATCTTTTATTTAAATTGTTTAATAATATTATTTGTTTATTTAGTATTATTTGTTTATTTAAATTGTTTAATAATATTATTTGTTTATTATCTTTTATTTAAATTGTTTAATAATATTATTTGTTTGTTATCTTTTATTTAATATTATTTGTTTATTATCTTTTTTTAAATTGTTTAATAATATTACTTGTTTATTATCTTTTATTTAGATTGTTTAATAATATTATTTGTTTATTATCTTTTAAACGTGCAGGGATGGATTCCGATGACGAGATTGAGCATATGGACGCTGAGGGAGAGATGGGAGAGGTGGGAGAGGTGGGAGAGGAGGCATGTCCGTACCTGCAGTTTCCGCAGGGGTCACGGGCGAGGAGGAGATGCGCTAGGTTGCGCACCATAGAGATTGGGGGGCATGTAGGGATAGACTGGGACCTGCTGGAGACCGTGGGAGGAGCGCGCGGGCGCGTGATATAGTTGGACTAGATACTCCTTGGTCGCGCCTATTTCAGATAGCGATGGAGGACTCGTACCGTGAGCTTACGATCGAGTTTCTTTCTACGTTTACATACGCGCCGCATCCGGCGGATTACGTGGAGGACCCGGATTTTCCAGTCCACGAGGTTACATTCCGTCTCGCCGGTCAGCAGTTTGAGATGAGTGTGCGGGAGTTTGATGTCCATACAGGTTTGTACACAGAGCCCGAGCTTGATACTGATTTATATACGCAGGGGGTTAGGCAGATGGACAGGCAGACACATATTAGTTTCAGGAGGGCCATTTCCAGGGTTCCCTTTGGGAAATCCTGGCAAAAGGCCACCACTATTAGAGACCCCTTGTACCGATACCTGCACCATATTATCGGGTCATCTATCGTGCCGCAGGGTACCAACAGGGAGAAGGTCAACCTCAGTGACCTTTTCTTTGTATACTGCCTACTTCGCGGCCAGACCTGCGATCTAGCAGGCTGCCTGGCAGATTACTTTGCCACAGCATACCACCGGCAGCTCCGCGGGAAGCTGCACGGTGGCTCATACATCACCGCCATTGCACGCTCGCTAGGGATCGTGCCCGAGAGTGATCCGAAGCTGTCCGCGCCGATCCCGTCGACTAGGTTGGGCCGCGCGTCAGTATCTAGCATGCAGATCACCCGTACCTTTGATGTTGGTCTGAGGTTTAAGGGCCGTGACGGGTTGATTTGGCATCCGGAACTGGTGCCGGAGGTCATCCCGGTTGTTATTGAGGTGAGGCCTGGAGTGTTAGCCCCTCCTCATGTTCAGGAGGCCGCTCGGCAGGCTCAGCTACAGGCTCTGGGCCTCGATCAGTACCCAGGCCAGCCTCAGGATCAGGCTCAGGCTCAGCCTCAGGCTCAGGCTCAGCCTCAGCCTGTATTCGAGGATCCGGCTCAGGAGGAGCATGTCGAGGAGATCCCTGTACCACCAGTTCAGCCAGCTCCTGAGCCGCCACAGTACCCGCAGCACGTTTACGTTGACCTGCCTCCGGCAGCGCGTGAGGTGGCTCGGGACTTCGACCGGCGCCTCAGACGCCAGGGCGCACGCATTGACTGGATCGTCGAGACGCTCGTTGCTCTACGAGAGCTCGCTGGGTTGCCTCCACTTCCCCTCCCACCGTCCCCACCGCACGAGGATTAGTACCTTAGTTTGTTTGTTTAGTGTTTTGTTATGTATTATGTACTCAGTTGTACCTTTTTGTTTTGTATGTACAAACTGATATATATATATATATATATATTGCAGTTAATCTTCTATTTACATCACGTTGGATTTGGATTGTTTACGTTTAATTCTTATGGCTTTCTGTACATTTTATTTAACGTGTTCGTTTAATTTAACAAAATAAACTAGGTTAACAGTTTATAAAGACGCAGTTACATTTTATACGTTCTATAAAAATAATGACGTAAAAAAACGTAATTATAAAACAACTATGAAATATATGTAATACTAATATTTTATAATAATAATAATAAAACTCAAATAAAATTTTTTCCTCCAAAAAACACTACCAAACTAACCCACATCCCACCTATTTAAAAAAAACAACACAAACTCATCTCCACTGGCCATTTGTGTTTTTGCACACCCAAAGTGCGGCGCTTTGGGTGTGCAAAAAGACAAATGGCGTGTGCGAATAGACCAGGCCTTTCATATTCCAATCCTTTCAAAACTTCTGCGAAACAAACGTACCAAGTATAAATGGTTTCATTAGAATATGAGTAAATTACAAAACTCGTCCTTTATGTAGACATCTAATTACAAAGTGTGTCCTTTGTCTTTAAAAGTGATGAGATTCATACTTTATGTTTACAAAACGTAACATATTATGTCCTTTACCCCAAACTCAGTTAAATTTTAATGTTAAATCAGGGTATATTGGTAATTTTACTTAATTATATAGATTATCTCTAATAATTAAAACAAAAAAGAAATAAAAAAAACAAAAATATTAAAAAGGAACAAATCATCAGATCTCTCTCATAACACTATCTCTTTCTCCCTCTCTCTAACCCCCACTCTTAGCACCACCACCACCACCACCATAAACAACCTTCCCTCTTCTCACTCACCACCACTCTAGCCACTGCCACCCGGCCACAACCACCACCCGGCCACCGCCACTCGGCCACCGTTGCCCAACCACAACCACCACTCGGCCACCGCCACCCAACCACAACCACCACCCGCCACCCATCCCTCCAATCTTAGATCTGTTACTCTGTAACGCATCCGCCGCCACCACCTCCTTTAAACACTTCTGCCACCGCCTCCCTTAGAAACACCTTCCCGTGGTCTCTCTGGAGGGTTTGTTTGTGTGTTTAAAGCTGGGTTTTTGGGTAATCCTTAGACATGCGTTTGTTGAATTAGAGTGTTCATAAGTGTTTGTCTAGATCTGGTTTTTAGTCAATTAGGTTAGAGTAGGAATTAAGGGGTTTGTTTGGGTTAGAGTTTGAATTGATATGAAGTTTGAATTGGTTGCTGGCTGGTGGTGGTTGTGGTTGGGTTTGTCAATTAGTCAAATGTGTATGCACCTTTGGTTGTACTTTCTTTTTCTGATTGGAATCTGTTTGTTATAGCCTCTATGTTTGGAGAATTGTGGAGATTGGAGCCGCTAGCGCTGCAAAAGAAGGTAGTGTGGCGAAGGGAAATGGAATGGCTTTTATCAGTAAGTGATTCCATTGTAGATCTTGTACCAACCATACAACAGTTCCCTGGCAGAGGAACATAGGAAGTTATGGTCCCACATCTAGGTCAGATTTGCATATGAATCTCCCTGCTTTAAAAAAGATAGATGCTATGTTAATCGGTATGCTAGACGGGTTTTGCAATAAGGAGTTCTGTTACGTTGATCGGGTTTTGCGGTGGCCAGGTAGCAGTGGCTAGAGTGGTGGTGAGTGAGAAGAGGGAAGGTTGTTTATGATGGTGGTGGTGCTAGAGTGGTGGTTAGAGAGAGATAGAGAGAAAGAGAAAGAGAGAGAGAATGAGTGAGAGATCTGATTTGTTCCTTTTTAATTTTTTGTTTTTTTTAATTCTTTTTTATATTAATTATTAGAGATAATCTATATAATTAAGTAAAATTACCAATATACCCTGATTTAACATTAAAATTTAACTGAGTTTCGGGTAAAGGACATAACGTGTTATGTTTTGCAAACATAAAGTATGAATCTCGTCACTTTTAAAGATAAATGACACACTTTCCAATCCGATGTCAACATAAAGGACGAGTTTTGTAATTTACTCTTAGAATATATATGAAGGGGTATGGTCCCAAATCTCGCACCAAAGTAGTCGCGAGTGACTATCACCCTTATCAAATACGCCCACCGGCAAAAACTTATCCGCGTTCGTGCGGACACGCGCGAACACAGATACTGAATCCAATCAGTCAAGTGATAAGAAGACTTACCTTGTGTATGAAAACAGATGTTGCACAAGGCGATGCGGCTTAGCACCACATCCTATGAACATTTTCGTCATGACAAGGGATAAGGTAACAACAGTTACCGCGTATGGCGATGCAGCTTAGCACCGCATCCCATAAACACCTTCGTCAAGCCAAGAGACGCGGAAACAACCGCGGTTACCGCGGATAGCGATGCGGCCTAGCACCGCATCCTATTGACGACGCAAGTGGGACTGGCACCTTGACTCAGGTGGCCAAAACAGCAAATGGCACTAATGACAGTCATCCCCATACGTAAACGACACTGGCGCACAGAATGACAGCCACAGTGGGACGTGGCGTCACCTCCGTGACCGACAAGCCTGACACACCTGCAAGGGGCTGCGCGTTGTCAGTCTAGCCACTCAATTACCCTCCTTCACTCCTCGGCTATAAATATCCATCCCGGACCAGGTGTGAGGTATCGCTTATCAAACTCTCTCACTCTTACTATTATCACACACTTTGCTCTCAAGCAAATTACTGATTATCACGCCGGAGAGTGGTAACAAGGAGCACCACCCACCCCATCCTCCTTGTTACGAGTCACGGTGTGTTTTCCTTGTGCAGGGGACAGATCAGCGGACGATCCAGCCACCAATCCTCAGAAAGAAAGGATTAACCCTACTTGACGAGACCAGTGAATTAACCTCCCTTGGTTAACCACTGTTTCATCAATATACAAGGAAAACACTTAGTAAATTAATGTGATAAGATAATGGAACATTAACTATATAGAAAAGTCAGATAAGGTATTTTTCTTATAACTAATGTATACATGTTACAGACACACATATATAGCTATTATAATGCCGAGCATATAAAATCATATATTTTTTTAAAGAAAAGTCAAATACAAAATAGTATATGTATCAAACAACAAAATATATGCAGTCTATATTTTACACTATATTGATTATCATTTTCAAATTTTAAAAAGATGAATTAAATTGCAAATTTAGACTTTAGATCGAGGACCACTAATTATTGATTATCAAAAGAATTTGATTATTTACATCCACAATTGTGGATGGTTGATAATCTCCAAAACATCTGAGGTCAAATTCAACATAAAAACAAATGTTTAGGTTCCTTGTAGAGGTGCAAGAACTTTAGCTTCACGTGAAAGGGCAATACCGTTGACAAAGTATTTTACATGCATCTTTAAATATAATTTCATGATGTAGAAATATTATGCCGTCACATTTATTTATGTAGAAATGACAATTTGTTTGATAAAAGGTTGAGTAAACAAGATCTTACATTAATATGCCTAGTTGATGAAAGGTTCTCACATGTCTATATTTATTTGGCTTAAACCCGGCAACCCGCAACCGCCTGATTAGTGTCATAGTCATACTTTTTTTCAACCATTTAACCTGACAAGAAAAGATCGAAATTAGATATTAAAGAGTAAGTGTAATTTGTGTCCATGTGGTTTGGTAACTGTATCAACTTACGTCCCTAATTTGAAAATCTCGCTATGTGTCTCTATGGTTTGCATTTCCAAACAATATACATCCTTCTGTCAAATCTCCATTTGTTTGACCGTCAGATGAAAGGGTATTTCGGTAATCTCACATTAATTCTCCATTGCACCACTACCACCACCTGTTCCGATCACCACCAACACCATCGCACCACCGACTACCACTCATTCTCACCACCACCGTTTACCTTTGCCGTACATCATCATAATGAACCACCTATCTCCACTGCAAACCCGTCGCACCATCATCTTCCAAACAACCACCACATGTAACCACCACCACCATTTGTAAGTAGTAACACTCCACCTCATGTGACCATTGGGTTTTTTTTGCTAACGGGTATCTGATGGAAGTTGACTTTGACCCGTTGAAGATACAGCAAATGTAAAGTTACCATTGCTAAAATATCCTCTTATCTTGAACCATTACTTTCCCCCAGTTACACTTGCCTATTTGTATGTTTTAGTCTTTGGTGAAAAGCCATTTTTTAAAACCGAAACTTGTGTGAAAAATCTTTATAAAATATGTATATAATTCACTCACATCAATGATTCCACCATTTTAATTCTTATGGCAACACTACGTTGAATGTGTTGATTCTTATTTTAAGTTAAATTTGTTGCATAATGATATGACATTAATAACTTAGTGATCAATGTTAATAGCATAAAGAACCTTAATTGCACATGTATCGGTTGTATCAGTGGCGGATCTAGAAATCCGCATAGGGGTAACGTTTCAAAAAAAGGTGACGAAATCGAAAAAACATCAAATTTTTCCAAACTTTACACTACCGTCAGAGCGTCACCGAAGCGTCAAGGGGCAACGAAGGTTACCCCTTGTAACACTATAGGTCCTCCCCTAGGTTGTACTACATTTATTGAAAGATGAGGAACTTGGTGGAAAACCCATAAATAATTACGTGCATACCAACATTGTTGGTGAATTTCAGTTTGCCGGATGATCAGAGAGGCGTGTAATCACTCTCAGATCAAATTATTTCGGTGGTTCACCCGAAAAATTCAATCGGATACAACTCGTGTATGTGTTTTGTGTGAATTTTCTGAACCAGAGAATTGAGACCAAAAAACTGCCTACGAAAAATGGATTTTTTTTGGTGTAACTGCCTAGCGGCAGTTATCTCTATTTTCAGACAAAAATTGCCAAAAACTGCCATTTTTTATCAATTCGAAAATGTGACAAATTCCAGAAAATAAAATTTTCTGATGCAGTTTCATTAAGCTCGACCCCAGCCAGGAGCTCTGCCCCTTGGACCCCACCAGGGGCTGCCGCCCCTTGGACCCTGCTCCCAGGGGCGCTGCCCCCTTGGAACCCCCGTAGAGTACGGGCTCCGCCCGTACACTTCGAATTATAATAACTTAAATAAGCATTCACTCCCGCACCTCCTAACTTGTTTGATGTGTATTATTATTCGCTTTGATCACCAAGTCAATCCCCGATTACACTAAAATATCTAACAAACCTACCCATAATAAGACTCCGACATCGCTAGATTATGCACTTCTTTCATTTTCTATAACAAAAATGGTGCATACAAGTTTTAGATTGCATTTATCCTTAATCAATTAGCTTACAAATAATACAGAAATGGCTAGACTACGAAAATCTCTCAAAACAAGATTGTAACCTTAAAAAAACCTCTGAATCTCTGATTACTTTTAATGTCAGATTGATTTAGTTGCTCACATGTTAATTTAGCAGTATATTTATATACACTCCTAAAATTATTATTCTGATGAGAGGGTTATCAATCTGAATACTTGTGTTATAAGTTATATGGGTTCAATTCGTACAAAGACATGTTTAACCATTTCGTAAGGCCGGCCTGTTTATGACACAAACCCAATTTACACCAAACCCGAACTTGCTTAGACTCATGCCAAGTCAAATGATAAAAATAGTAAATTTAAGTCACTTGAATTGTATTAGAATATGTTATTGTGATGATAAAGCAATAATACCTAGTAAATGTTACCTATGAGATGATATGACACCGAATAATAAAAACTATAACATGCATGCAGGATTACATATAAGAAGACTTCTCAATTTTCATGCTATAAATTTTGCTACCTCCAAATACCAATGTAAGATTAAATATTTTATTTATATATTTAATCTAGTAGCCATCATCATCATTTATATAATATGGGTCAAAATATATTAAAACCTATAATAAATTAGTTGGTAATTGTTGATGGGCCATATTACCTTAATTAACTAATTGGGTTTCCCTTTGGGTGTATATAAGGAGATTACAAGAGAGGGATTAGGGTTAGACCCTAATAACATCACACTAAAATCGTCCCTCCTCTCTCTCCATTACTACGAGTTCTTCAACCCTAAAGAACTCGGTACTACCATCAAGAAGATACATCCTAAAGGGGAACCGAATCAATCTGTCGAACATGACGTCTAGTTCATTCTCTGACGTGGTTACTGGCTCATCAGGTACACAATCACTATTTGTTTTCCATTACTTATTTATTGAATTAATCAACATGTGGTATCAGAGCATATGTTGATTACATCAATTCAATTAAGGAATTAAATGGATTGAATTAAAATAATTGAAACATGGAGATTGATTTTTTCTATTTTGCGATTTCGTGATCTGCAAATTGACGATGAAAAATTAAATCATTCAATATTATTTTGGTCATTTATTAAAATTTGCTTTGATTTTGAAACCAATTAAAAAATATTATTTTCTGAATTGCATGATGTTGAATATTTAATTAGAGTTAATCAATTCATTCAATTCAGTTAATTGACGGTTTCTTGTTAGATTTATATTTTTTTTTATGTAAATCGATTAATTGGTTAACAATGGATTTGTTTGATTTGCATTTAATCTTTAATTAATCATTGATATGAATATTTGTTATGATATTACTTAATTTTGTGAGACCAGGATTTGATTATGTTTCCTAAAATTGTGTATCTTCATCTCCAAGTTTCGAATAAACATTATTTTAATTTGTACCCGAATAATAAACTTGGATAGATACACATAATATATTTTGAAATTATATTCCAAATCCCTTAAAATTAGCTGAACCAGCCTTATCGGATCAAAGGATGTTTTTTTCTCTGTTTTGATCTAATTTTATCCTTTTAAAATTTTTCGAAATCTGTTATAAGATAAATGGATATTATTTTCGAAATATTTTGATAAAATTAGATCATCACTAAAACAGGAACCATATCTCGAAATCCCTAAAATTTCGAGCTTTCAGTTATCATCACAATAATAGCTATTAACAGTGGACTCGAGACTATCAAATTACGACTCGAGACCATTAGATCTCACTCGAGACTACAAGGTCTCGACTCGAAATCATAAGGTCCTCAAATCTTTACAACTCGAGACAAAGGTCTCGACTCGAGACCATAAATTTTCAACTCGAGACCACTGAGGTTTCGATTAAAGGCTTCAATCTTCACAACTCGAGACTGTGGTTGCGACTCGAGACCTTATTATGAGTCGAGATCTCATAAAATACAGTAGTCGAGACCATGGTTCCGACTCGGAACAACGAGGTTGCGACTCGAGACCTTAATGAGTCGAGACCTCATAATGTTACAAATGAGTCGAGACTTGACTCGAGATCTCACTCGAGACCTCATAACTGAGTCGAGATCTCACTCGAAACCTCATTATTTTAGGCTGTTTAATGTGAACTAAGACTTAAATAATTGGTTTTGTAAATACTTAGTTAATTAATAAGGATCAAATAATGTTTTACAAAAACAAAATGGCTTAACTTGAATGAGCTTCTGATGTATCACTTCTGGCCAAAGCTGTTTTGATGCATCTATTTATTGTTCAAGTATTATAGAAGCTATGTTAATTATGCATTACAAACGTGAATGTCTTACTTCTGGCCAAAGCTGATTTAATTCATTTATGTCTAGCATACTTAACAAGTGCATAACTAAAGTGATTGTCTCATTTCTGGCCAAAGCTGATTTGTCACGATTACTTTGCACACATGCTTAAATGATTACACTTCTGGCCAAAGCTGATTTGTCTTCGTTTAAGTAGAACTTTAAATAAGTCTATTATTTTGATGTTAGTAATAGACATATCACAACCTCTTCACATAATGATCCGTATATCAATGATCCTTCATTAATTTTATGATCATTTCGTCTGCCTTATTTTTTACCCATATTTTTACTCACTATAACTTTCTTCTATAAATCAATATCTCATCCACTCTAATTTTTAAACCTAATATGTTTTTGCTTTACTTAAAGTTTCTATAAGAATTAGCTCTTAAATTGAATCATTGATTATCCCTTAAGACATGATAATCCTACTGCTCTCTTCTGATAATAATTACTACAGAAGAAAAGTAGAGCATGATGAATAGGACAAATCAAAAATGATGTCTCTTATGATAATCAAGAACTCTCTAACATAAGTGCTATCACTAAAAGGTTATTCCAGATTAAGTCTTTCCTAAGACTAATCTATAATTGTGGAATAATCATAAGAATTCCTAAGATGCATGCCTTCATTTAAAATTCTAAACTATAAAGCTAAGTGGTATATGTGAATACATAATAATGTACAATACCATGACCCATAAACTTAGGGGCTTACGTATGGAAATAAGTACAATTTTCAGTACATTACATACAAAGATTTTCACTTGTACTATTTGGTGCCTTATAAATCAACTATAACACTCAAAAGTACCAAAGTATAACGAGTGTGTTGATAAGCAACAAATGTACAAAGAAATAAATGTTTGAAGCTGGAAAATAAATTGTTACTCACCTTACAACCACTTAAACTTTAAAATATGATTGTTCTAAGGTCCATAATCAAAATACAAGTACAAAATTCTAACTCTAAGGTTCTTCAAGGGAGAATCTCACAGCATAATTATGCCATTAGACTAGGCATAAGCAACGAGACTATCCATTATTCAGAAGAACAGTTGGATAAGTTAATTAGGTAGTCACTTACTAAAGATATTTAAGTCTGTTAATTTTAATATTCCAACTAACACATGATTAGTTGACTCTAGTTCTAAAGTTTTCCTTACCAGAACTCGACAAATAACTAACATAAGAGTTAGTGACAAAATTAAATGTTAAGGCTATAAGAACCATAATAAGCAATCTTCTAACAACGGTTTTCGATACCTTATATATATTCTGAAGATTAGTCGGAATATAGTATCATAATTAAGCAATGTTATGAAGGTCGTGAGGTTTGCATAGTCAGCATAAAGTCACACTTACCTTAAACTCTCCTCTTATTTGTTCTAAATATCTGGATTGAAATATTACTAAGATAAAACTAGATGATACCTTACACTTTCACAACTTTTGTCATCATGCAAATGAGAATTTGACAAAAGAAAAACGAGACTTATAAATTTTATCCATTATAACCGAAATTCATGAGAAGTCATGACATGGTTAATGAGGATGTTTTTTTTATCTAATCTCATTCTAAGTGATTTTAAATCATGACGTTAAAGCCCTAAATATGACTTTGCTTAAGGAATAAGTATGGGTCCATCATAAGTCATTCATTGACATTCGTGGAACTTATTCCAAATGGAATATTCAGACATAATTCATTTATCATTTAAAGACTATCAACTTGTATCTAAATTTTGTTGCATATGGCCGACGGTCTTAGAATAAATCTATTCATATATATATACTTAATAAGATTTCTATTAGATATGTCCCTGAGTTTTCTTATGACATTTGGACATTAAGGGAATCAAATAAAGTCTAACGTATATATGATATGTTCCCACGTCACGTACCTCATTGAAACTTATCTTGTAGCATTTCTAGAGATACTAAAGATCAGTGGGAGCATTAAGTGTCTTAATAATAACTTGCAATAGTTGCAAGAGATGGGGGAGTGAAAATTTTACATTACCTAAATTTACACCTCTTGTACAAGACACTGCTCCATCTTGACACTGTTCTATCATCACTTGTCTCCTTAAAATCTAATGCTACCTTTACAAAAGTTTCATTGTTGCTTAATTGTGGGCACACTTAGATTTCTTACCTAAACTAACATAATCCTCAACAAGAGAAACTATAATGACTAACGTCATTAATATGTTTTCTCTATTAGAATTTGTTTGGTCGTTAAATATTTATCCTAAGCATGCTGAGTTCCTAAAGATTTCTAAGGTCAGTGGGAGTAGTCAAAGTCCTTATCATGACTTGCAAGGAATACAAGAGGCGGGGGGGAGAGTGTCATTAAATTTTACTCTGAATTTAACTCCGATTACACCTCTTGTACACCATACTGCACCAACTCTTACAAACTTAGAATCCTGAAAATGATAGCAACCTAACCAAGAGCTAATCCATAAACTGAAACTTCTAATAAACCTAATAATCAACTTAGGAGGTCATCTAGGTTTAAAAACCTACTAACTTTGATGATTACATAACCTCCCTAATTGAAGTTGAAATGGATTTTGGAAAAGTTTACCGGTCCTATCTCTCCTAACTAAGCCATTAGTGTCAATCAATCTTCTGAATGGAATAAAACTGTTTTCTAGTAAAACTGATTTTATGTGTTCGCATAACGTTTGGGATTTGATTGAATAACCTAAGAGTGTTCATAACTAAACCAAATCCTGATATAAACGTTAAGACACAAAGAAGCATGATTGATTGTCAAAGGTTATACTCAGGAAAAGATATATTATTAAAGAATCTTTCTTATATATCTAACAAAAGATTTCTTTTAGGATCATCACTGTTTTAGTAGCTTATAATAGTTTAAAGCTACATTAGATGAACATTAAAAACAATTTTCCCTAATAAATGGTTGACATATTTACATGTTCATAAAACAACCTGAAAGTTCCAAACTGAAGGTTAAAGAACTTTTTTTTTTGTAAGCCAATAAAATCCATGTATGGGTTAATGCAAACATCATACTATGATGAAATCTTAACGTAATTATTTTCATCAAAAATCAAGTGGATTAATGTACCTACCTCAAAATGAGTGGGAGCAACTAAATTAAACTTGTCTATATAGATGATATTCTTTTGACAAGTATATGTTACATAAGTCAAAGCATTGTTAACACAAACTTTGATATAATAGATCTCAGAGATATTTCTTATGTAATAGATATCATAACATACCGAGATAGACCCAATAGGACATTAGTTTCGTTCCATAAGTTTAACCTTAAATGGGTCCTTACATATGTAACAAAATACTGCTCTCCTTTAGAGGATAATAGGATAAATGAGATTATTTCTCACGCTTCATTAATTAGAAGCCTTATGTAAGTTTAAGTCTATACTCGTTTAGATATTACTCACATTGCAACACACTAGATATGTCTAGATTAACGTGAAGCATCTAATAGAGTATTACAATATCTTTAAAAGAAACGAGAGGCTATGATTTGAAGAAGAAGTGAGAATTAAAACCGGTTTATTACTCTAACTTTGTAATATTCAAAGATGACAAAATGTAATTTCGGGTATATCTTTATGCCAGCAGACAAAACCTATCTCATGGAGGAGTCATAATGGACTGATATCAACAACCTAAGTTATAACGACATAATATAGTCACTAAATGTTGTTGGAAATTTATCAGTGGACTCATAACTTTATTAACTCCATATAACTAATGTTTTGAAGACTTAGTGTGATAAAGTCAGCTACCATGTCTCCTTGAACAGTAACAGTTCGAGAGGTGATGCATTAAATTTCGATACGCAATTAATTATTCGTTTATGAACGAATTGAGGAAACTAAATCTTTGTATCGAATGCATTCATGATATGCTTAAGGATCCTATAACTAAAAGTCTGTCACCCATAACTATTATGTAAGCGCTTATAATAATCACGGGTATATTGATGACTATGTACAACTGCATATCGTACTATGAATGACTAACTATTAATTAATTTTCCTCACCAGTTTGATTTTGTATGTCTCTAACATATGTTCTGCCGGTGTAATGACATATAGACAACTATAAATACAAATCAAATGTTAAAGGGCTTACTTATTTTGATCATAACTGTTAGGTTTTAAATTGAGGCTGTAGTATGACTAATGGGGGTCCTGAGTCACATAATGATTCAACGGCTGTATTTCTCTGCTACGGTTCTTGGTTTAAAGCTAAAATGAGTGTTAACTTCTGATCAGACTTATCTAATACTCATGATAAATGATGATTCGGCTAAGTGGGAGAATGTAAGATTAAATATTTTATTTATATATTTAATCTAGTAGCCATCATCATCATTTATATAATATGGGTCAAAATATATTAAAACCTATAATAAATTAGTTGGTAATTGTTGATGGGCCATATTACCTTAATTAACTAATTGGGTTTCCCCTTGGGTGTATATAAGGAGATTACAAGAGAGGGATTAGGGTTAGACCCTAATAACATCACACTAAAATCGCCCCTCCTCTCTCTCCATTACTACGAGTTCTTCAACCCTAAAGAACTCGGTACTACCATCAAGAAGATACATCCTAAAGGGGAACCGAATCAATCTGACGAACATGACGTCTAGTTCATTCTCTGATGTGGTTACTGGCTCATCAGGTACACAATCACTATTTGTTTTCCATTACTTATTTATTGAATTTATCAACAACCAAATCATGTATAAACAAAACAAGACTGATTTAAAAATAAATGGCAAAATGAAACCCATGAATGATTTGATATGGATTGGCACCCAATTTTTTTTTTAAAAGATGCTTTTATTCGAATAAGCTGAAGCTTAAATCATCATCATCATCATCATCATCATCATCATCATCATCATCACTCTCTTCCTTTGGTTCTTCCTGTGTCATTATAATTTTTAAAAGAAAACCAAGATAGTGATAACTGTATCAAACCATATGAAACAAAGAAATCATCATCATCACTCTCACACTGCAGCAACAAATTCACTTTATAAAAACTGGTACTAGCAAGGGTGCTAATTTCCGTCACAGACACAAAATAATCAGGTTTTGGGTTGGCATATCTAACTCGTTAAAACAAACAGGTGCACCCTTGTTGTTCAATTAAACTAGTCGTTTTTGAGTTGACCTGTTTAGCCCATGTTAAACACGTCGACCCGCCAACCTCTTAAACTAAAGAGAAATAAATTTGTTACAAATAATCAGTATGAATGACCAAAAGTTCGTTTCAATTTCTGAGCCCTAGGGCTTTGCAGGCTTAAACAATAAAGAAGGCCTAGAGGTTTTCAAAGTGGACTCAAGAAAGGCCCACCAACTATGGGCCTCCGACTTTTTGTACTGGTGAACAGTACCAAGTGATGGGCCTTGAAAGCATCGTCACGTGGACCTAGGGATATCATATATTCATTCGCTAGAAGTAAACTCAACAACCAATGAGGTGGTGGTCCTTTGGCAAAGGCAAAGCCTTTAAAACACCTAGGTTGAAAAGGGGAAGGTCCTGTGTTCAAGTCCCACAGACGACAGTAATTAAAGAAATTAACCGTTCAGAGAAAAAAAAAAGTAAACCCAACAGAAATAGAAACAAAACATCTTACAGTAGTAGGAAAATTCTCAAATACTTTACATCCAAATAACAAGAATATTGACCTTGTAATATACCTTGAGCACCTTATACTTGTGATACTCCAAATTTGTTTATTTTGGCATGTTGTCTAAGTTAATATTTTTTGTTCCCTGTAAACTCTAATCTAGGTGTTTATGACCTTGTAATACCTTGAGCACCTTATTAATAAAATACATAGTTGCAGCGCAATGGACGTAAGTCAGATCGATATAACCACTTTAAATTTCCAGTTCGTTTATTGCTTTCGTGTGCGTGTGTTCAATTTCTGCGTGTTTAATGGTTTGGTTGTTATGGGTTAATAAACCAACATTGGCACATGCTAAAACCGTTTATTGCTTTCGTGTGCGTGTGTTCAATTTCTGCGTGTTTAATGGTTGTTATGGGTTAATAAACCAACATTGGCACATGCTAAAACAAACGCAAAAGAAAACCAAAAAAAAATAAAAAATAAAGTCGTAACATAACAAAAACGATATCTACATGTTTATGATTTTTAATCGGTTAAAAATATAGCTACTGTAATACAGACCTTCCAAACAAAGTATCGTCCAAAATGCACGCTACAAATCATAGGCAACCAGCCAACCATATATCGTAAATCACAAACATAAAACTTAAATTTAAAAGGGAAAAAAATGTCATATTTTTTAAGAACATTATAGCAAACATATGAGTCGGTTAAAATAGGTCAGATAAAACAATACATCAAATCATTTTAATAAAAAAATAATAAACTCAAGAAAAAATATAGTATTATTATTTGTAAAAATACTTTATGTAGTTAATTAGTTGAAGAAACTATTATTAACTTTTAAAAAAAAACCTTTAACCCAAATTAGAAAAAACAAATGCTATACCTATATATAATACGAAAGAAAAGGAAACTTTCGTTGGAAGTTCTATGTAAACTTAAAAACTTGTTCTATGAACCGTGTAGGGATGGCAAAAATACCCGAGCTCGAAGGATATACTCGAAACCCGACACAAATGGGACGGGTATACCCGATATCCGACGGGTCCGGGCATGGGATTAGTTTTAAAAAATTTCGCGGGTATGGGTCGGGTAGGGGTGAGCACATAACCGAATTAACCGAACCATAACCGAAAAAACCGAACCGAAATAACCGAAGGGTTGGTTATTTATATTTTTAATAACCGATTTTTGCGGTTCGGTTATGGTTATTCTTATTTTCATAACCGCAAATAACCGAACCGAACCGAATATTTTAAACATAGCCAAATCCGTAGCACCATAAGTCTTTAAGTTTGTATTTAAATGCTTAACCATGGCCTAATTTATATGTATCTTTGGTGAAGTATTTGAATGTTTTAACTTTTAACCATGACCAAACCTTATTGGCCCATTACATTTTACACTAACCAAGACCCAACCTTATTGGCCCATTATAGTTTACACTAATAATCACCGACCTATAACCGAACCGAAACCGCATTAACCGCAATAACCGATTAACCGAAACCGCATTAACCGAAACCGAACGGTTATGATTTTTTGATAACCGCAACATGCTCACCCCTAGGGTCGGGTATGGGATTAGTTGATACCCGACCCGATTACCCGAAACCACATACCCGTTTACCCGAACTATATACCCGGTCATATACCTGAATTTTTTAATTTATATTATTATTTTTCATTTACCTTTGTCTGATTTATTTTAGTATGTTCATAATGTGAAAAAATAAATTTTCTTTTTGTATATGTATTTGATAATAGTTTTTCTATTTTATATGTTGTGAAGTATATACATGTAAGTGTATAAGTATTATAAAGTTATTATTAATTTATGATATATTATATGTATGTAATGTACATTTTTTGTTTATAATATTTGTATAAATAAAATTATATAATAATTATAATAGTAAAGAAATGTATTTGGAAATCTCAGCGTATATCATTTAACAAACTAATGGGTATACCCGATACCCGACGGGTAATTACCAGATACATACCCGACGGGTATTATGCCGGGTATGGGACACGATTTTACAACCAGGTATTGTAAGAATATATTTATATATTTAATATATTATGTGGCCATTATTATCATTTATCTAATATTGATCATTGACCTAATTACCCCTATATCATTAATTGGTAAATATTTGATGGACGTATTTACCCTTAGTAGAAAAACATAGGGTTTCCCCTTGGGTGTATATAAATAGAGATTACTAGAGAGGGTTTATGCTAAGACAATTATAATAACATCATCACTATCAATTCGTCTCCTCTCTCTCTCTCATAACCATGTTCATCAAGAACACCTAAACCCATCAGAACGGTACACCCTAAAAGGGAACTCGACCAATTTGACGAACATGACGTCTACTTCATTCTTTGATGCGGTTACTGGCAAACCAGGTACACATGTTTTATTATTCATGATTGAATTTATTTAATTAGGGTTTATGTTTTGCCCATGTTCTAATGATATAATCAACATGTGGTATCAGAGCAATGTTGATTATATAATTCAATCATGTAATTCGATCACGAAATTCGTTTTAATGGGATATATGAAATTTTGTTTTTTTTTTTTTCTAAAATCCAATTTACGATCAATGAAGCTTAATAACATCATGGGAATGCATGAAGCCATTAATTACCTTATATTGAAAATCCATTGATTTTGCAAAACATCAATTTTCACATGAATTCGTAATCCCAGTAAAAGGTTGTGATCATGGATGATAATTATTATTCTTATTTTTTTTAATATTTAAAACATGGATAGATTAAAGGAAAAGAATGTAAATATTCACTTTCCATGTTATCTTATAATTGTTTCTACTATTATCATTCATATGCCAAATTGCTAAATTCTTACGTGATATATTTTATAAATATATAAGTCTAAATTTGAATTGATTTTATTAATTCAATGATAATTTTATGACCATAAATTGATTAATTACTTTCTTTAGGGATAAGTTAGATTTTGATTATATTTCCTAAAATTTTGTAACTTTATCTCCAAGTTTCGAATAATATATTATTTTTTATTTATAATCGAATAAATAACTTGGATAGATAGAGATATTTTGAAATTATAATCAAAATCCTTTAAAATTAGCTGATTTAACCTTATCACATTAACTGCCATAATTAGAGGATTTCGAATCTTGGAGAACACATCTCGGACAAGATCAGAGATCATTTGAACTTACACACCTCGGATAGATCCGAGATTATTTCGAACTTACACATCTCGGACATATCCGAAATCATTCGAACTCATCCATCACGGAATGATCCGAGATCATTCGAACTCATACGTTTCGGATGAATCCGAGATATGACTTATTCAAAAGCATAAATGTTCTTGAAATGTCAAGATTTATCTGAAATCCCATTACTTTATTAGGCTGTTAATGTGAACTAAATGATTGGTTTGCTATTAAATGATTGGTTTTGTAAACACTTAATTAATCAGAATTAGATAACTTTTTTACAAAACCAAATAGCTTAACTTGAATGAACTTCTGATGTATCACTTCTGGCCAAAGCTGATTTGATGCATCTAACTGTTGTTCAAGTATTATAAAAGCTATGTTAAGTATGCATTACAAACGTGAATGTCTTATTTCTGGCAAAAGCTGATTTAATTCATTTATGTCTAGCATACTTAACAAGTACATAACTAAAGTGATTGTCTCATTTCTGGCCAAAGCTAATTTGTTACGATTACTTTGCACACATGTTTAAATGATTACACTTCTGGCCAAAGCTGAATTGTCTTCGTTTAAGTAGAATTTTAACTAAGTCTATTATTTTGATGTTAGTAATAGACATATCACAACTTCTTCAAATTATGATCCACATATTAATGATCCTTCATTAATCTTTAGATCATTTTGTCTGTCTTATTTTTTTAAGTACCCATAACTTTACTCACTATAATTTTCTTCTATAAATCTATATCTCATCCACTCTAATTCCTAAACCTAAAATGTTTTGCTTTATTTAAAGTTTCTATAGGATTAGCTCTCTAACAAAATGTTATCACTAAAGTTATTCCAGATTAAGTTTTTTCTAAGACTAATCTATTATCTGTGGAATAATCACATGAACTCCTAAGATGCATGCCTTCATTTAAAAATTCTAAACTATAAGGTTAAGTGGCATTCATGAACACATCATAATGTATAGTACCATGACCCATAAGATTAAGGGCTTACGCATGGAAATAAGTGCATTTTCCAGTACATTACATACTAAAATTTTCACTTGTACAATTTAATGCCTTATAAATCAACTATAACACTCAAAAGTACCAAAGTAAAATGAGTGTGTTGATAAGCAACATATGTATAAAGAAATAAATGTTTGAAACTGGAAAATAAGATGTTATTCACCTTACAACCACTAAAACCTTAAAAGAGGATTGTTCTAAGGTCCATAGTCAAAATACAAGTACAAAATTCCAACTCTAAGGTTCTTCAAGGGAGAATCTCACTGCATAATTATGCCATTAGACGAGGCATAAGCAACGAGACTATCCATTATTCGAAAGAACAGTTGGATAAGTTAATTAGGTAGTCACTTACTAGTGATATTTAAGTCTGCTAATTTTAATATTCCTGTTAACACATGATTAGTTGACTCTAGTTCTATACGTTTCCTTACCAGAATTCAACAAATAACTAAAATGAGAGTTAGTGACAAAATTAAATGTTAAGGCTATAAGAACCATAATAAGCAGTCTTCTAACAACACCTTTTGATACCTTACATATTCTGAAGATTAATCAGAATATAGTATCATAATTAAGCTATGTTATGAAGGTTGTGAGGTTTGCATGGTCAACATAAACTCACACTTACCTTAAACTCTTATATTATTTGTTCTCAATATCTGGATAGAAACATTACTAAGATGAAACTAGATGATACATTACACTTTCACAACTTTTGTTATCATGCAAATGAGAATTTGACAAAAGGAAAATGAGACCTATAAATTTCATCCATTATAACCAAAATTCATGAGATATCATGACATGGTTAATGAGGATGAATTTTTTTTTATCTAATCTCATTCTAAGTGATTTTGAATCATGACGTTAAAGCCATAAAATATGACTTGGCTTAATGAATAAGTATGGGTTCATCATAAGTTATTCATTGACATTCGTGGAACTTATTCAAAATGGAATATTCAGACACAAATCAGTTATCATTTAGAGACTATCCACTTGTATCTAAATTTGTCTCATATGGCCCACGGTCTTAAATAAATCTATTCATATATATATACTTAATATGATTTCTATTAAATATGTCCCTAAGCTTCTTATGACACATGGACATTAAGGAAATCAAATAAAGTCTAACATATGTATGAAAGGTCCCCATGTCACGTACTTCATTGAAACTTCTCGTGTAGTATTTATAGAGATATCAAAGGTCAGTGGGAGCATTAAGTGTCTTAATAATAACTTGCAATAGTTGCAAGAGGTGGGGGAGTGAAAACTTCATATTACTTCAATTTACACCTCTTGTACAAGACACTGCTCCATCTCGACAATGTTCTATCAAAACTTGTCTCCTTAAAATCTAATGCTACTCTTACAAAAGTTTCATTGTTGCTTGATTGTGGGCACACTTAGATTTCTTACCTAAACTAACATAATCCTCAACAAGAGAAACTACAACGACTGACGTCATTAATTTGTTTTTCTCTATTAGAATTTGTTGGTCGTTACATATTACCTAAGCATGCTGAGTTCCTAAAAATTTCTAAGGTCAGTGGGAGCAGTCAAAGTCCTTATCATGACTTGCAAGGAATACAAGAGGCGGGGGGAAGAGAGTCATTAAATTTTACTCTGAATTTAACTCCGATTACACATCTTGTACACCATACTGCACCAACTCTTACAAACTTAGAATCCTAAAAATGATAGCAACCTAACCAAGAGCTAATCCATAAAACTGAAACTTTTAATAAACCCAATAATCAACTCAAGAGGTCATCTAAGTTTTAAAAACCTACTAACTTTGATGATTACATAACCTCCCTAACTGAAGTTGAAATGGATTTTGGAAAAGTTTACTGATCATATCTCTTCTAATTTAGCCATTAGCTTCAATCAATTAATCTTCTAAATGGAATAAAATCGTTTTCTAGTAAAACTGATTTTATGAGTTCGTATAACGTTTGGGATTTAATTGAATTACTTGAGAGTGTTCATAACTAAACCAAATCCTGATATAAGCGTTAAGACACGAAGAATTATAATTGATTGTCAAAAGGTCATACTCAGGAAGAGATAAATTATCAAAGAATCTTTCTACCTATGTTACAGAAGATTTCTTTGAGGATCATCACTGTTCTAGTAGCTTATAATAGTTTGAGCTACATTAGATGAACATTAAAACAATTTTCCCTAAACAACCGACTTACATATTTACATGTTCATTAGATAATAACCTGAAAGTTCTGAACTGAAGGTTAAGAACACTTTATTTGTAAGCCAATAAAATCCATGTATGGGTTAATGCAAACATCATAATGTGATGAAATCTTAACGTAATTATTTTCATCAAGAACCAAGTGGATTAATGTACCTACCTCAAGATGAGTGGGAGCAACTAAAATAAACTTGTCTCTATATAGATGATATTCTTTTGACAAGTATATGTTACATAAGTCAAAGCATTGTTAACACAAACTTTGATATAATATATCTCATGGATATCTCTTACATGATAGATATCATAGCATACCGAGATAGTCCCAATGGGACATTAGTTCCGTTCCATAAGTTTAACCTTAAATGGGTCCTTACATATGTAACAAACAATACTGCTCTCCTTTAGAGAATAATAGGATAAATGAGATTGTTTCCTTACACTTCATTAATTAGAAGCTTTATGTAAGTTCAAGTCTATACTCGTTTAGATATTACTCACATTGCAACAAACTAGATGTGTCTAGATTAATATGAAGCATCTAATAGAGTATTATAATATCTTTAAAAGAAACGAGAGGCTATGATTTAAAGAAGAAGTGAGAACTCAAACCGGTTGATTACTCTAACTTTGTGATATTCAAAGATGACAACATGCAATTTCGGGTATATCTTTATGTCAGCAGGCAAAACCTATCTCATGGAGGAGTCATAATGGACTGATATCAACAACCTAAGTTATAACGGCATAATATAGTCACTAAATGTTGTTGAAAATTTATCAGTGGACTCATAAGTTTATTAACTCCATATAAATTATATTGAGGACTTGTTGTTATAAAGTCAGCTACCATGTCTCCTAGAACAGTAACAGTTCGAGAGGTGCTGCATTCAATTTCGATACGAAATTAATTATTCGTTTATGAACGAATTGATGAAACTAAATCTTTGTATCGAATACATTCATGATATGCTTATGGATCCAATAACAAAAGGTCAATCACCCATAAATATTATGTAAGCGCTTATAATAATGACGTGTTTTATTGATGACCATGTACAACTGCATATATTACTATGAATGACTGATTATTAATTTTCCTCGTACGTTTAGATTTGTTTGTCTCTAAATATATGTTCATGCTAGCCTAAATGACATATAGACAATTATTATACAAATCAACGTTAAGGGCTTATTCGTCAATTGATCCTAATTGCTTAGGTTTTAAATTGGGACTATAGTATGATTAATGGGGGTCCTGAGTTGATTACTAACTCAACGGCTGTATTTCTCTGCTATGGTTTTGGTTTAAAGCTAAAATGAGTATTAACTCCTGATCAGGCTTATCTAGTACTCATAATAAATGATAACCCGGCCAAGTGGGAGAATGTAAGAATATATTTATATATTTAATATATTATGTGGCCATTATTATCATTTATCTAATATTGATCATTGACCTAATTACCCCTATATCATTAATTGGTAAATATTTGATGGACGTATTTACCCTTAGTAGAAAAACATAGGGTTTCCCCTTGGGTGTATATAAATAGAGATTACTAGAGAGGGTTTATGCTAAGACAATTATAATAACATCATCACTCTCAATTCGTCTCCTCTCTCTCTCTCTCATAACCATGTTCATCAAGAACACCTAAACCCATCAGAACGGTACACCCTAAAGGGGAACTCGACCAATCTGACGAACATGACATCTACTTCATTCTTTGATGCGGTTACTGGCTAGCCAGGTACACATGTATTATTATTCATGATTGAATTTATTTAATTAGGATTTATGTTTTGCCCATGTTCTAATGATATAATCAACAGGTATGGGTATAGGATTACCAATACCCGACCTAAACCCGACCCATTGTCATCCCTAGAAGTGCGGTGATAGTCAACAATTTTTATTATTTTAGTAATAATTATAATTGTGATGCAGACGACTCTGTTTGATTAAATGCTAGGTGACTAGAATGACCATTTTTTGTGTATAAATAGCAAGAGGAATAATAAGCATAAAGATATTCCATTTAGTTTTATTATTATGACAATGATGATTCCATCAAAAAAGCTAAGCCTATGTATCATGTTGGTTTTCATCTGCGGTAATTAAACTACTGTCGCTTCTTTTAACATATGCACAAATAATACATAGATTGCATGCTCCGATGTTGTTAAACATTTTTTCTTTTCTTTTTTATTACAGGAATGATAACGTCTTCCCAACTTTCACTTGCTCTAAAAAGAATTTGTAGGACCGACGAAGATTGTTCTCGACGGATCCATTGTCGAGTGGGTTCGGTTCCTAAATGTCTCATATATTCTTGTGTTTGTATAAGGCCACCGAAAACGCTTAATATTGACCGAGACATCAATCATACGTCAACAAGTGCACCGTGAATTTTAATAATCTGAGGTCGTGTACTTGAGTTTAATGTTGGTTATGTTATAATAATAAAGTTCTAAAAATTTATATCGTACTATTCTTATTGTTTAGATCTTATTTTCGGTTCGTCGTAAGAGAAAAAAAAAATAAGGGTAGTCATGATGTACAGTGATCTACTAAAAAGTGTAGGAAACCTTTAAAAAGACCGAGCAAATTTGTAATGAAATAATCTAGAAGATGATCTTAGATTTTATATGGGAAAAATCATGAGAATATTCAATGTGGATAAAACACTTGATCGGATTTTTTTTCTTTGAACGGTGACTCTTTTAGTTATAGAAAAATAGAGAAGTAAAGTTAGTTTAAATGAATAGAAAGGAGAAAAACACTTGATCAGGATTTTTTTTTTCTGGCGACCACCGACGTTGCTGAGCTAAGAGTGAAGAAATGATATGTTCTTATTAATTTCTTTTGGGGAGACTATTTGCACACTTAGGTGCTGTTTGTTTTTTCTTCTTGAAAACCTCTTCTGCTGCAGGCCACATCTGCAGGCATCTGCAGGAGAAGAGGTGGACCAAATGTCTTCAGTCTGCAAGGAGACGAGGGTTTGTTTTTTCTTTTATATAAAACCTCTTCTTCTTCTAGGTTTAACACACACCACACAGACAATCTGCACCTCCACTCTCTCTCTACTCTCTCTCTAGCCACCGCCATCATCACCACCGCCAGCACTTCACCACCGCCATCAGCACCACCGCCATCAGCACCACCGCCATCTTCAGTCTGTAAGTTGAATGTTTTCTGCAACGAATCGATTTAGGGTTTTCGATTTTAGGGTTTTCGATTTGGGGGTTTTGTTTGTGATGTTGTTGATGATGATGATTTGGGGTTCGATTTGATGATTTGGGGGTTCGATTTGGGGTCGGAGCAGGGCGGAGCAGTGGCGGAGCAGTGGCGGAGGTGGAGGTGGTGGCGGAGCAGTGGCGGAGCAGTGTCGGAGGTGGAGGTGGTGGCGGAGCAGTGGCGGAGCAGTGTCGGAGGTGAAGGTGGTGCCAAGAAGAGGTAAACCTCTGCTTGGAGAAGCTTACCTCTCATCACTTCCCCAAGAAGAGGTTGGGGAGAGGTAAAAAGCACTTTACGAAAAAAAAAAACAAACACTCTTCTGAGGCTAAACCTCTTCCCGCGTCTGCACGGTGCAGACAGAAGAGGCCAGGAAGCTCTTCTTCCAAAAAACAAACACCACCTTAGTGTGTAGATAGTCAGTCCAAAAGGGCTTTTTTGTCCTATATGTACATCCTGCAGTGTTGAGCTGTGGTCAAAGTGCGGTGTTTTGGTCCGGTCAACCAGACAAAGACTGACGGGTGTCTGACATGTCTTTTGTCTGGCTGACCGGATCAAAACTTCGCGATTTGGCCATAGCTCAACACTGCAGGGTGTGCATATATAACAAAAAAGCCCTTTTTAGTATGCATATGAGGATTTGGGTGTGTCAACAGGTACACCTTTCTTTTACTACTAAAATAAATTTAGTTAGGGAGCTGGTGATTGTGACATTACATATGAGATGAAATTAAGTTTATATTTTTTATTGATTTATTAAATACATGATTATTAAATACATTTATTTTGATTAAACTATTTTTCTTTAATGTCTCATTTTGTTTAGAGTAAACTATTATTCTCATTTTCATCCACTTTGTTAACATCATTTTGTATTAACTTGGTGCATCCTTATTCACATGTACGTTTAAGAGTAAATGGTTTTTGTGGCTAAAGAATCGTTCAAGAGTAAATGGTTTAACTAGGGGTGAGCAAAGTAGGTTACCCGACCCGACCCGAGAATTGACCGACCCGACCCTAGACCCGAAAAACTATTATTTTGCTACCCGAAATAAAACCCTATGTATTGGTCTCGGTTTCGGTTCTGTACAATGTCGGGTATATCGGTCCTAGGGTTCAAGACCGACCCGACCAAAACAAGTCAATGGAATCCAGCATCGGCAACACTAAGCAAGTTGTTGTTCTGGAATGTTTGTGAAGGCTGTGAAGACAATGAAGAATTCAAGAATCATGAGCAGTCACTTTCATATCAGGTTTAAACATTTCAATCCTAGTATCTATTTCAATCAAATGTTATTTCTTGATCATGTAGTATAACATGTTTGTTTCATTAGTTGATTCCATGATGTGTGTTTTAATTTCTGAAAGTCTTAATCCGAATTTGCAATTTCTTGACCATCACATGGGGGTGTTTATACTTCAATCTAAGGTTTATTAAACCTTCTTAATACCTATGCACACCAAGTGTTCGATATAATGTCCGAGTGAAAGGGGTGATGAAAAACATGATATGAAAAGCTGTTTTTGATGAATTTCGTTGCTAAACATAGAATAAATAAACCTGAAACCCAAAATTCATAACTTAAACATCCAAAAATTCAAAAAGTATTAAGAACTTCAAACATAATCCAAAACAAATGTAAGAAATCCAAACGAAATCCAAAGCAAACGAACTGAAACCGATACTACTTTAACTCCTTTCTCCTTTTTCCGTATCCATCTCCAGCCATCCGTTAATCGACATCGATATTCATGTGATCCGGTTCCACTTTATCATAAATTTCTACATGAAAAAAAAATATATAACGATAAATACAACGTAAACAACAAACTAAGGATGTGTGTCGTTGTATGTCAAAATTACCTTTTCCAATATCATCGAACTCTGCCGAATCTTCGATGTATTTCTTTTTAATTGTTGCACGAATCCAATCCTCTGTACATATTAATGCCTCGACAATCGGAGTTGACAAAGAAGTTCGATAAGTATCGACAACTCTTCCGCCTGTACTAGCAACACTGGATACCGGGATAGCCAATATGTCTATAGTGATAGGAATAAAATCTAATTAACACTGTCGTATTATTATAAGTAATAAAAATAAACTACTAATTAGTAAACATACCTTTTGCCATTTTCGCTAGTACCGGGTATTTTGAAGATGCAGCCTTCCACCAACCCAGAATATCAAATCCCTTGTAATGGGCCTCCTCTCCGTCGTCTAGGTACCTCTCAAGTTCTGACTTGGTGTTATAAGATGTAGAACCGCCATCCGCTTTAAATTCTGTAAAAAAATCACTCTCTCCTTGTGATGATGGTTCAAAGTTCTCCTGACTTGGTGAAACTTTATCTGAAGCTTGTTTTCCACTGCTTGATGCATAATGCTCATACAAAAGCTTCAATTCATCCTTTATACTATTAACTACAATTTTAACTCGTTTCTTCAAGTCATCTTCTGTCTCATCGTCTTTTTTTTCAGCCCTGAATATTCTCTCAAGTCCAAACTGAATAACACGAACCTTTAACCTCGGATCTAAAATTGCAGCAAAATACAGAATGTAATTAAATGATCTGCCAGTCGGTAGATTTCTCCAGTACTTGTCGAACTTCAGGTGCATCTTAGCACCCATAAGTCTACCTTCCATATCAGATCCGTCTTTCATATTCCTTAAATGCTTGTCTATATCCATAACCTCGTTAAAAAATAAATTAACGGTAACTGTTTTTGTAGCAGAAGCGTTGGCAGTTTTACGCTGAAACAATTCTAACACACTTGCCAATTGTCTCGCGTAGTTCCAGTCACTAACTCTAGGAGCATCATCACCCATATCATTTTTATAATTTGGGTCATCCAGATCATATCTGTTAAACGCCTTCTCAAATTTTTCTGCCTTGTCTAACATCTCCCAAGTTGAGTTCCATCTTGTAGTCACATCTACACCGATGAATGCCTTGCTTTCGATCTTTTCTGCCTTAACACATTTTTTAAAAGTGTCTATTCGCTGAGGAGACAATCTAATATAGCGAATTGCATCTCTGATACGATCTATGCATGTTGACCCATCACGTAAGCCGTCTTTCATAATCAGATTGATTATGTGTGCCATACATCGGATGTGCAAGTATCTCCCTTCGAACAAGAGGTTGTTTAACCTACTTTTTAGAAACTGTATGGCAACATCATTAGCTGACGCATTATCTAATGTAATGGTCAGCACATTTTCAATATCCCATTCTTTTAAACATTGAATAAGGGACCTACCTATCTCGTCTCCCTTGTGGCTGAAAATTTGCTTGAAGTTGATGATCCTTTTGTGTAACACCCAGTTGTCATCTATAAAATAAGCTGTAACACACATATAGTTAACCCGCTGACTTGAAGTCCACGTGTCTGTGGTTAGACACACCCGTGTGCTATTCTTTGCAAAAAATGACTTCAACTTCCCCTTTTCCTCTAAAAATATCTCCCCAATATCCCTCGCAATCGTAAACCTATTTGGCATCTTAAAAGTCGGATTAAAACTTTCTATAACCCTTCTAAATCCCTGATGCTCAACGGTTGAAAACGGGACCTCGTCTATTAACACCATCTCTGCAATGGCTCTTCTACTCGCTTTCGCACAATACTTCCATGCCTTTACCTCACCACTACCGCCCTCGCCATCATCGCCTTTTTTCAGGAAAATATTGCTTTGGTTTTTTAATCGGTCCGGATGCTTTTCACATCTCCTACTGTGTTTACTCAACGCCGATGTGCCATTTTTATACGGGTCCGCAGCCAAATCTTTCGAGCAATGCTTGCATCTTGCCCGTTGGTTTCCGTCCTCATCTTTATACTTCTCAAAATCAATCCAAACAGTAGATTTTCCCGAAGTTTTAGAACCTGTCGTCTTCTTCGTTGTTGTGGTTTTAATTTTCTTTTTTGCGGTTTGTTTTTCGACATTTTGTGACTTCCTCTTTCCGGTTCTGTCTCCGTGAGAGTCGTCGCTTGATACATTCTCGATGTCGACATTTGATGAATCCATCTGCACTTTATCAAACAGAAAACGGGTCATTTGTATGTGCAGTCTTATGCGGACATAAATATGGGCAGTCACTTTGATTGTATGTGCAGTTTATAAATATTGTTTTATGTGCAGTCACAACATGTATATAGTTAAATAAAATAACAATAAACGGCAGCTGCAATTGTTTATGCAGTTTATAATCTGCAGTGGTAAACGGCTGTTTTCGTCCTAAAAAATAAGCAGTAATTAAACGGCTGTTTTTTTTAGTTAATATATCTGCAGGATTGATATATTATTTCGCTTATTAGTTTAAAGATTCTGACAGGATGTATTAGTTTAAAAAACAGTAATCACTATTTGCAGTTGTATTATTCAGGATTGATATATTATTTCGCTTTATGCTTGAGTAAAATAAACGGCTGTTGCAATTGTATGTGCAGTTTATAATCTGCAGTGGTATCTGCAGTCTATAATCTGCAGTGGTATCTGCAGTTTATAATCTGCAGTTGTATCATACATTAAAACCACCACAATACGACTAAAAAAAACGGCTGCTGCAATTGTATGTGCAGTTTATAATCTGCAGAGGTATGTGCAGTTTATAATCTGCACTTTGATTATATGTGTAGTTTATAATCTGCAGTTGTTTGTGCAATCTGATTATATGTGCAGTTGTATCATACATTAAAAACACAAAGGACTAAACAAATAAACGGCTGCAAACCTGAAACTGAAATTCTGCAGTCTGCACTTCACGTTCTTGTATGGGTTCTGCAATCTGAGTCTTCAGCCGTCCCTTCCCTGTATTAATTAGGTTTAAAAAATATTACATGTATATTATATATATTCGTTTGGATTTGTGCATGCAGTCTGGAGTCTGGACGGTAATTTACAACTCTGTGGGCCCTGGCCCCTTATCGGTTAATCAAATTATGATCTCACTAATTCAAATTAAGCACAATATGCCCTGGCCCCTTATCGCTTTATCGACTTATCAACTCAATTTTTAATTAAGTCAGACTTATCGCTTAATCTTTTATTAGCAATTCGTCTTATCATAGACTTATCTACTCTTTATTTTACACTTATCGCTTAATCGTTTATTCGCAATTCAGCAATTCGCCTTATCATATAACGCCTTATCTTATAATCGCCTATTGTTACTTGTATTTGAACTTAATATTATAACTTGTTTTCATTTACGCTAAATAACAATAAAATAAAATTATACGATATCATTCATAGATTTAAAAAACAAGTCCGAAACCTTCAAACAAATGGGTCGAAAAAAAAAAACAAACTACAATGATCAAACAAAACATAAAGCCTTCATCTTCAAATTATTTTCCATATTCATCCGCCGGACCACCACCGTTCACTAATCATCAATACCGGGGTATTTCTCACACCTTTTAAGATGTCTTATCATTGCCACTTTTCCGATTTTTTCCTTGTCCGCATTGACAACCATCGAGCAATGCTTGCATCTTGCCTTATCCTTCCCGTCATCATCTGAAAACTTCTCAAATTCGTCCGAAACTTTGATATTTGCATTAATCCTGTTTCGAACCATCTAAGTACAAAGAACAATAAGAAGACATGTTAAAATCGTAAAAAAAAAGTGATGTTAACAATTGTGATCTGCATGCAATGACGACGTGTTAACAATTGTGGAATAATATATGTCTTGTTTATCCTCTATTGACAGGTTATGAAGTCAACTACCTCGTCAATGATCAGCAGCGATTGATGAAGGAATGATCTTAGCAGCTTAGAAGGGTTACAGCAGATGAAAACAATGATCGTAGTAGTCTGCAGCCGTCCAGTTGTGTTAGGTATTAGGAATGATATAAAATTTGTTTTATTGGCCATTAAAATTAGATACGCTACTGGGCTTTTAGCCCATACTTCAATTAAAAGTCATTCATTATCGGTTCCTTGGTCCAAGTCGGTTTTATCTCGCACATACCCGGAACCGACCCGAGACCGATTTACTAAGGAAACATGGAACCGAACTTTGTACCTACTAACTTAGGTCCGGGTCGGTATCGTTTTTTTATAGGGTCGGTTATCGGTTTTTTTCGGTCCGACCCTATTTTTGCTCACCCCTAGGTTTAACATGGGAACAATGGTTAGAGTTTGACTTGGGTAGTTTGGGTGTATGAGTGTATGTTTCTTGTTTGTTTGTATCTCTAAGTTTTCTGGGTGTAATTTTTGCGAGCTAACGATTTTGTCAGATCGCGTCTTATACAAGATGCATGTTTTGTTGGCCGTTCAAAAAAAAAAAAACTTGGATCTGCTTTGATAACATCATCGAATTTTCCCGTTAACTAACTTGAAGGGTATTTATGTGTTTTTATCTGCCTCACTTCATCTTCCGCACCCACTTCTTCTCCGGCCACCACCCCCACTCGAAACCCTCTACGGGAAAAACAAACTGCCACCCTCACTGTAACACCATCGTTGTCACCAAATATGCCTAATGAAACTCATGTTTCTAACTTTAGTGAACATAAAAAAAAAAACCCAACCCCTAATTTCTCAAACTAAATTAGTGTCACACCCCGGTCTAAGACGGAAACACCAATGGTGCAACGAATTGAATCATGGAATAAAGAAATACCACTTTTCTATAAATATTATAATTGAATCTAGAGGTAGTTAACCAATATTAGACCTGCTTATTGTCACTGATAATCTCACATTTTAAATATTTTTTTTCTTACTGCACCTCCATTAAAAAAACTTAACTCCCAAATTTCAAATTGATGTTTTAGGGCTTTTGATCATAATGAGAATACGACTCGACTGATATAAAACTTACCTCGAAACAGTTTTTGAATGTTAAGCCCTAAATTAGGTGTGTTGTTAAATGTTAAGTCCTAAATTGGGTGTGTTGTTGAATGTTGAGCCTTAAATTGGTGTGATGTTGATTATTAGACCTAGAATTGTGTAAGTATTAATTGTTAGATAATAATATAGAATTGAGTAATGGTTCTCACTTTTGAATAGGGATTTGATTTTTATAAATTATGTCTCCTAAACAATCATCCAATGCTCAAGAACGTAAAAAGAGAAAACTAGATGAAGGAATGAAAAAAAATCTCAAGAATGCTAGGAGAGCTTCACAAATTATCGGTTAGCTTTACGTTATACCATTCTATTATTCTAATACTATATTTTTGTTATGTTTATTGTTATAACGTGAAAGCCACACGTCCCAGGATTCAAACCAGCTATCCGTTAAGACCCATTTGGATTTTAATGGGCAAATCAACTGGGTCAGACTGGTCCAGTTTGACCCGCCATAACAGCTGAAGTAAGTCCAGCATGCATACGGAAGAGTAACTGCCAGATTTCTTATTTCATGCACATTTTAATTCTGTTGTTTTGTTTAATTTCAATTTCCTTTGATGTAATTTGCTTCTGGGACTTTTCAGGGGCCAGTGTGTTGATCATGGGCCACCCACCCACTTTCTTTGTATTTCCCTTTCATGTACCCGTATACAATGAATAAAATGGGAGTTGAATTTTCTAAAAAATAACCTGTTTTTCTCTTTGTTGAGATTAACTCCACTGCTAGCTTAATCTTAGCCGATTAGGTGGTGTTCTGTGGAACCCTGGTTTGATTTATGTGGTGTTTTATGTATCATAGATCAATTTGGATAGCCTAACGTTTAGATTGAGTGGTGTTTCTGTATCTCAATTCTAGCCATTGCATCTAATTTCATATCCGTTAATTTCCCAAATTTTGAAAGTCTAACTCTCTGTATATCATAACATTAATTGTCATTTATACAAAAATAGTTTATATAATTTGTTAGGCCAGGTGGCCCTTTTTTCAGCTCGTACAAGTCGCTTAAATCCTCAAAGACATCTCTGATAATTTACTAGTAGATATGAACGGAAAGATCTTTTTTTACTTTATTTATTATGGTTCAAAGGAATCATTAATTGCTACCTGATAAAAAAATATCATATGTATAAATATCAGAAAGAATAATATAAAATTTCATCATAAACATACACATAATTTAGCTTTTCAGAAGAGAAAGATGACTCTATCAAAACAAACAACCTTATTTATCATGTTGATTTTCGTCTCTGGTGAAGTATTCTGTTTTTTTTTAACTTACGCACAAATGATAATTATATTAGTTTAATGTTGTTAGTATTGTCTTTTTTGTTGTTTGTGATAGGAATGGCGAAGTTTCCTCAAGTTTCACTTGCTGATGTTCATATTCCTTGTCATAATGTTAAAGATTGTCCTCCAGACATTTGTCCACCACATGAAATATGTTATATGTATCTTTCATGCATGTGTTTGCATAAAGACGGACATCGTACGGGCAATTGCACCAACAACTCGTAATATTGACAAAGACATTGATGGAACATCAAAAACAAGTGTGCCATGAATTCTAAGAATTTAAAATCATGTGTTTGAGTTTAATATTGGTTATGGTTTAATAAAAATATAAAGTTTCATATCACTTGAGATTATTTAGATCTTATCTTCAATTCATTATCAATGAAAATGATATAAGACCGTGCGATATACTTGTCATACGAGGAGGCGTGAGCCGATTTGGCATTGTGGCCTCGCGTGATTGAAACTACAAATGACTGATTTTTGTTTTTCAAAAATATATCAACAACTCGATACTGTTTTCTAAAACACAACCTGGGGCTTTTCAAAGTGTTACATCATGTAATTAACTCTAAGATATAATACTATATCATATTCTATGACGTAGTTTTATTTTTATTATACATTATACTGTGTTGTTTTATTTACTTATAGTGTTATTAATCATCATTAACTCATCCAAGATATTGAAAAAACTGCAGAAATGTATCTTGTAATTACTATTTTCATTATTATCCAACAACACCAGCTAGAACAACACCAACAACAGCAGCGAAAACAAACAAATATAATTTGTCTATTTATTACATGTTATTAATTAATTTCATCACACTCCTACCAAACAACCACCAGAAATATTCTAATTTTACAACATTATTTTTATAGTATCACAAATATAATTGTTATGAATTTCATCACACTCCTACTTGTCTATTTATAAGTTATTAATTTCATTACACTCCTACCAAACAAGCACATGAAATATTCTAATTTTACAACATTATCTTTATAGGATCACAAATAATTTATTAGTGTTAATTTCATCACACTCCTACCAAACAAGCACGTGAAATATTCTAAATTTTAAGTAATGATTAAAATTACTTCAAATTTAATTTTCTTAATAAATTTCAATCTTCCTAACAACATTTTAAAATAATGAAAAATTATATTTCTTTCGGTTACATTCTTTATAGGGAACCATCACTAGTGCTCTAGTGGTGGCCACATGTATTTAAGTTCCACCTATGGTTGCCCGGATGAGTTTTCCCCTCTAGGTCTCAAGTTCGAGTCTGGGTGATAGGAGTTTCTCATTGAGGGGTTTAAATTGAGGATCTATTGTGTGAGAGGGCTCTCTAACGCGGACTCGGTTAAGACAACGTATGGGATGAAAATTCACACCTTTCAAAAAAAACATTCTTTATAGGGATGAAAATACGTATTAAATGCATATTTCTTTCACAGATTTCATTCCTCCCAAGTCCTATCGATATTTTCTAAATTACTTAAAATTCATATTTCTTTTAAACCATTCTTTAAAAAGGCAAAACATGCATCAAAAGAGAAGTTGGAATCTTTAACATTGCCCAATTCTCAACAAGTTAAGGCATATATGTTTTGTATCTTATGCCTTAGGGGTTTTTCAAGAAAAAATTGATTTTTTTACTTTTAACCCAAAACTATTTATTATACTAGTTTGTTATAATTTCATATCAGGTTTGAACAAAAAGGTTTATTAGCACTTTTATTTATTACATTATAATGGCACCAATAAATGCTAGGTGACCAAAATGATGTAGTTCATATATAAATATCAAAGGGAATAAGCATAAAGATATTAAATGCATATTTCTTTCACATATTTCATTCCTCCTAACTCCTAACGACATTTTCTAAATTACTTAAAATTCATATTTCTTTTAAACCATTCTTTAAAGGCATATTTCTTATGCCTTAAGGGTGCTTAATACTAGTTTGTTATAATTTCATATCAGGTTTGAACAAAAAGATTTACTAGCACTTTTGTTTATTATATTATAATGGCACCAATAAATGCTAGGTGACCAAAATGATGTAGTTCATATATAAATATCAAAGGGAATAAGCATAAAGAAAGACATTACAGTTTGTTAGAAAGATAAAGATGAGTCCATTAAAAATGGTAACCTCATGTATCATGTTGGTTTTCATCTTTGTTAAACCATTCTTGACTCTTTCAATATACGCACAAACGATACATATCTTGCATGATTCGATACTGTTACTGATTTCGCTTTTGTTTTATTTTTTTTATGGCAGGACTGATGAAATTTCCCCAACTTTCGCTTGCTGATGACTATCCTCCTTGTAACTCCGTCAAAGATTGTTATCCGGATTATTGTCCGATAATCTCAATTCCTCTATGTATCAAACATCACTGTGTCTGTATAAGGAAGGCCGATTTGCAAGCTGCTGCTGCGACACCAGTGACTCGAAATATTGATGGAGATATCGACCCAAGTGCACCATGAGTTATAATAATCTAAAGCTGTGTGCTTGGGTTTAATGTTTGTTGTGGTTAAATAAAATTCTGAACTTTTATATCGTTATTTTGTTTTTTATTATTATAATATTATTTTCAGTTAAAAAAAACCTTCATTTTTAACGATAAACACACGCCCCTTTAAAATCTACTCTTAAAATCCATTGTCAATTTTGTAAGAGTTAAACCCACACCACTTTACGAGGATAAACACCTAATGCTGCCGCTAGATAAGACGCCTTCGACCCCGCTTTAATGTCTTGACTAAATAAAAAAAATCTTGTAGAGATTATTTCTAGGGGTGTGTTTGACTAAAAATATTTTAACTTTCTATGTCTTCTCTTTGAAAGGATTAAAGGAGGCTTAGGTGCTGTTTGTTTTTTCAGATGTAAAATGTCTGCAGTCTGCGGATCATATCTGCAACAGAAGAGGTGAACAAAAACTTTGCAGTCTGCCAAATGAAAACTGTTTTTTTTTTTAACTTCTGCAAGCTACTGAACATCATAAAAATTCTAATTACCATGTTTTAGTATTTATTACAAATTGAATATCTTGACATGTATTAATTTGTACATATGGTCTAAAAAGTAATTATATTCAGAATATATCTTTTTAACATTACAAAATAATGTCCCAACTATCAAAGTAAAAAACTATGTGCCATACTGGCATACTCCATCCAAAACTCTTTACTCTGCAACCACATGTGACAAAATCTACTCCACTAAAACCTTATCTTTTTACAAGCTTCGTCACATTACCGCCACCGTAAAGACAACACAACCACCTCTGTTACTCTGCAACCGCGGAGGGAAAAGCGGTGGGTTTCAGACCACCAGTGATGGAGACGGCTGGGAGGAGGTGTCGGCTGGGTGACGTGGTGGTGGAGGTGGAGGTGCCGGCTGGGCGACGTGGTGGTGGTGGAGGTGACGGCTGGGAGGAGGAAGGGTGGAGGAGAAGAAGATGTTGAGGATCTGTGTTTTGAAATGGCAGAGGAGAGGAGAAGAGGTTTGAATACATGAGTTCACATCTGTCCCAAGAAGAGGTCTCGCAGACCTTTTTTAATGAAATGTTTTCAAGAAAACAAACAGTCTTTCAGACCTAAAGGTTTGCGTGTGGTCTGCGCGGCGCATACGTAAGAGGTCAAGAACTGCAGGGGCGGACCTAACTAACAAACATCGGGTTCCTAGGAACCCATTCGGTTTTTAATTTTTAATGTAAATAGATATAACAAACTGAAAAGAAACCCATAAGTAAAATATAAAAGGAACCTATAAACAAAACCTTTTGTTCTCCACTGGTTAAGTCCGTGTTATTCTTCTCAAGACACTCGGGTTCGAATCCTGTATGAGGCATTATTAATCAATTTTGTTCCGTTTTTTTTTCTATTTTTTTTCCTTTAATGTAAAACCCATTTAAGGTTACAACAAAACAAGTTAACAAACCCATGAGCGAACAAGATCAGGTCATTCCCATCTGCACCTCCGCGGCGCCTCAACCTTCAGCGAATCAGCGACCACCTGCACCTCCGCCGACACCAGCCGCCGTCCTCCTCCGCCGACTCTAAACAACATCAGGTCTTTCCCATCTCTTTTACATCTGCAAAGGTTTTGATTTTTAATTTAGTTGAGTTAAGAATCCGAGTAGGTTTGCAGTGTTAAACCCAAATTTGAAGTACAAATTAGTTTATTTGGAGCCCTAGTTAGAAATTTGGTGTGTGATTTGCTTTTTGTATGTAGAATTGGAAACGGTGAGCTTTGATTATGAACTAGACATTAATGTGCTTTTATGTTTATTTGTTCTTTTTTTATTTACAAAACCCATATTTATTTAGGGTTAAACTATAAAAACGAATGTTTTTATCTATAACTTGTGGATGATTAGCAAAATTTGGGTATCATCTCATTAACCTTAAATTGTTTGTATTGAGAATGCATACAACCTACTTTAGCCATTATGCTTAGTATTGCATCTTTCTATATTTTAGATGAAAGGAATTGTAGGCAACTTGTGTATATATTATTTCTGATTCTCGAGCAAATGGATTCGGTTTTTGATTATTTTTTAGTTGTGTTCAGAAATTACATGAAGTGAACACACCAGTTTGATTCTTCAATGCAACAACATTTGGGTATGGTTTTATGGGTTCTGAAATTATTGAAAAGTAGGGGTCAACACAACAACTTCTTCATCTTGTCATGCTTAGACTATTGGAGAAGATTTAGCTGAGTCATTTGGTTCACTAACTTCCAAAGATGATAGGGAAAAGTGACTTTAGTGATAAAGCTCAACCCGACCCGACTTGACTCAAATTACTTTTGTAGAATTTTATTAGAAATCACTTTAGAGATATGTGTTTCTATGGAGACGAAGATAGATAATAGGATAGAAATCTTTAGCGATAAAGCCCGACCCTGTTGGTTCAGTTCTGTTTATACATGAGGGAAAACATTAAAACATACCTGTTACAGCAGACAGTGCAGTGGAGAATCCAGTCAGAGACGATCCCATCGTGTTCGACATATGTGTCAGTGTGATCTGGTTCCTCCTTAGGGTGCTGACTAATGATGGTGACTAAGAAAACCGACAAAGGAATCGGTTATGGGAGAGGGAGGTCGATGATGATGTTATGGTTATTAGGTTATCTGTCTCAGTGTGTAACCTTTTGACCTCTACATAATTCTCCTTATATAAGCACCCAGGAGGAAACCTAATTAGTTAATAAGGGTAATATGGTCCATCAACAATTACCAACTAATTAAATAATAGGTTATTATATATTTTGATCTATATTATGTAAATGATTATAATGGCTATAGATTAAATATTAAACATAATATATTTAATCTTACATTCTCCCACTTAGCCGAGTAATCATTT